>OZ037711.1:11771383-12393258 GCA_964035505.1 Watsonalla cultraria
TTATACATATTTTTATGATACCCAGGATTCACTATCACACAATTAGTATTGCACTTCTCGTGCCTTACTGGTGATGTTTTTATAGCTCATCAACGTAGAAATGGCACCATTTACTTTAATTCCGGTTGTTATCCTTCTTATAAAACATTTAAGGACCTATACGTCTGACGTTAGCTTGTGGATAAAATATGCATCCTTATTTAATTGCTCTTCAATTGCCTTATAATAAAATATGCCGATAATATATTTTTTGAATATGTAATGTATTATTTTAAGCGGGGAAGAGCATAAAGAGAAAACTCAAAATTAGGAGCTGCCTGATTGGGGACTATAATACCACATTTCTGGAATCGCAGCCCAATAGTTGCTGCCTTAAAGTAGTATGATAAGGGAGGAGAGTAGGCGTTGTGGTAACTTAGTGAGACCTTTTTGTCTTTTATAGTGTTGGCACAGTCATTCCATTACTATAAGGTAGGAAAAGCGTATGCTATACTTTAATATTGGTCATGACCATCATAGGCTGAATTAGCCGCTTACCATCAGCTGGGCAGCGCACATGATTGCATTGCCTCCTTTATAGCACAAAAAATATAAAGAAATCAATTAAATGATCCTCGACCAATTGTTGCACACGACTGTAAGTATTAGGTATCAACTTGGAGTAACAAATAATCATGGGAACAATATATTTTTTAATACGAAAAATAGGCAGTTATATAAGCTGCGACAATTATGTAACCTCGGAGCGTGAGTTTGACTCGCAATTAGTCAGTTTTTATTTCCCGGATGAAAAACACTTTGAATGTAAAGTCATGTGAAGAACGTAATTTCAGTAAAATACTGGAAGGAGTTTTTCAGGCTGGTAATCGTTCAAGAGACGTACAACATGGTCGTAAGGACGTATGTACTTACTACCCTTATCAAAAAGTTACCTTCTAATTGACGTTTGTTGTTAACGTTTGACAATACAAAATGTTTAATCCTTGCAAATGGATTCTGTATAAGAAGCATTCCATATATTAAATCTACCAGCGCGTTTCGTGCCTGGATTCGACTCCAGTCAAGTATGAAAGCAATCTTAACCATTTGGCTGAGAAGTCGTTTCATTTGGACATTCATGTAGTTTAATGATTTTAAATAATAATAATAATGTCTGTCTTTCTCTGATAAATACGCCTTCTCTAGATTTATTCTTAATTTTTTCGTATATTGATAGTTTTGCTTTTAGCCCCGCATATGTCGTCTCGCCGTGTAAAATAGCCTTATTCATCGCCAGATCTTCTATTCCATCTACTACGTATTCAATTATAATGCTATCCTCTATTTTACCTCGTTTTCCATATTCCTTCATATGCAGCATATATTCATAGTACGTTTCATTTCGTAATTTCCTCCTTGCAGCTAAATATTCATGAGCCTCCTTCGAATTAATTGTGTCAGGAAATTCTTTCACCAGGTTTATCTTCAACTCGTCATACGTCTTGAAGACAGACTCTGTTTTTAACCACTTAGCCGCCACACCAGTCAGTGATCTCCGGGCGATGAGGAGTTTCTGAGCAGGCGTCCATCCAAATATCTCCGCGTTCTCCTCTACATCTTGAGCCCACTTACTTGACGTATAGGTTTTATCATCTTTTTTTCTCTTCTCTCTGTCATCCGTCAATCTTATTTTTTCCTCTTCCATTCTTAAACGCTCAAACATTGTCTATCATTACCGCATACAAACTCATTTCATCAATCCCACATTAATCATATAATAACTGAATACGGATAAATAAAATTGAAGTATCTGTTTGTAATTTCAAAATTACACCTTTTGACTAAATGCATATGAAAGTATACACGGTAGGTACTGATATAGATAAGCCTATTTTTAAATTTTATCTCTGTCTGTCTGTTTGTTCCTGTTGTTGTCTGGGTAATCTCTGAAACAGCTGGACCAATTTTAAAGAGACTTTCACTGACAGATAGCTGAAAATACAAGGAGTAACTTAGGCTTTGGTTTAAAAAAAATATTAGAGTATAATATTATTGCAGCCGTTATAATATAATATTGAGGCCTTAATAATATAACATTGGGACCTTGTTAGGTAATATCTCAGATTAACCTTATTTATTTTACTAACAAAATCTCAATACTATCTCTGTCCCAAATTTCAGCATAATTTCTTCACCGATTTAGCTTGAAAAAGATAACAGACAGACTGAGACATTTTCCCATTTATAATATTCGGTGGTTGGAATGGGCACAGATTTGCACATTGTGCTCATAGGGAATCCGTGCAACAGAACCTTGCTTTGATCACCGCTCCATACCTTCATGCATACCTGAATTATCATCAGAATGAGTTGGAAATTTTTGTTGGCATGTCAGTCCTGACTTACTGCCAAGTACTTAATTGTTGTTTGTGAAGCAACAGATTGTTGTTGGAAAATTTTGCATACACGAAATCTTGTTGTTGTCTAAATTACGCATGTAGTATCATGTGCATATGTGTACCTATTCACAAGGGAAAACATATCCATAAGCCTAGACAAAGTAGCATTCTCTCGCACTTGCGTTAATAGAAACGATAAAAATGTATGGAAATTACATAAATCAGTCACGTGACATAAATGTAATTCTCGTACATTTTGCATTAGGGATGGCGATTCTTTCCAAAAAAGATCGATTTTTAAATCGATTCAAATCGTAACTTGATGAAACGATTCATAAAAAAATCGAGTTTAAAAAGATCGATTTCTAAAAAATCAATTTTTTCTGGAGTCTGCATTTACAATGTAAATATAAATCCATTTTATGAAAAACAAGATACCATAATAAGCAATCACTTAGTATTAAAATCAGGGATTTTTTTTAGTTCAAGAAATTCGATGATCATAATCATTTTTATAACAATATGAAAGTATCAGGTAAAAAAGAAGACATAATTTTACTTTCTTAAATGTATTTGTTATATTAAGTAATAATTTTAACAAAAGAAATACTGATTTCAAATTTTAATTCTAAAACTACTGAATAGATGAAAATCGTGTAGTGAATAGAAAAAATCGAGTGTCGATTCTCTAGGGTGAAATATCGATTCACTGAATCGATTCAGTGTTACATATCGATATAAAAAAAAATAGTTTAAAAAAACTAAAAAACACGCTTTCATAAAAAATCCAACTAAAAATCAGAAAATAAAATTTAATAAATTTGGATAAAGAATATTGTAAATTAGAAATGAATGTACATTTTTGTAAAAAAAGCGTGGGGTGCATAGTGTTAATAATTATAAACATTTTATTGACAGATAATGAGTAGAAGAATCATCACTTTGATAATATAATATCTTAAAAAGCGCATTGAATACACCCCACGCTTTTTTACAAAAATGTACATTCATTTCTAATTTACAATATTCTTTATCCAAATTTATTAAATTTTATTTTCTGATTTTTAGTTGGATTTTTTATGAAAGCGTGTTTTTTTAGTTTTTTTAAACTATTATTTATTTTTCATTATTTAGTTAATTTTTTTAAACTATATATTATTTAGTTCGATTGGCTAACTATCAACCGCCCTCAATACCACAAACCGCCCGCACTAGCTCTATCTCTCTTACTCGCATGCAAAGGATGCGGAAAGAAATTAATTAATCCTGGCGAATCTAATTAGGATAATCGGATGCTTCGATCGGATTATTGCATTGTCATCGACTTTTGACAGGTGTGCAAAGTTTGAATTAAATCTGATCGTACAAAGTAGGACAAAATCGAGCTCAAAGGGGTCGGTTACATACATACATACATACAGGTGAAGCTAATAAAAGCGTGTTAAAAATCGATTTATTTGGCTCGAAATATCGATGCTTCGATTAATCGATCTCAGATCGCCATCCCTATTTTGTATCGTTTCCGCTAGCAAAGCGTGAGGATAATGTTACTTTGTCTACAAACACTGTGGACTTTGAGTTTAAAACCCCAGTCGGACAACAGCTGTCGTCTAATCGACCTTGCATCGTTCGATTCAGGCCTTAAAACTGACAACCGAATACAGACTTTGACAATAGTTTGTTCTCTGCCAGAATATGCTGACAGCCTCATAGCAATTATGTATTAGATTTGTATTCGTGTTTATTTAAAAAAAACTTTGGATTTTTTGCACCACTGCGTGAAAGAAAAACAGTTATCAATAAACCAACAGACATCTTACCAAATAATACGTATTACCATTACTAACGATCCTGATTAAAAAGTTTTGTCTTGTACTGGTCAAAGGATTGTATCGTAATGACACGGGCTCGAATACTATTATCCTAAATAGACAACAGCTTTAATATCAATTCATGGGAATATAGTCCGCTTTCTTGGCAGGCTTGAATAAAATTTGAATTCATTGTGTTTGCAATGAAAACTGATTTTAGTTGCGTCAGCTCGTGTGAGTTTAACCAATTTAGATTAAACTTGAGTTATTTCAGTGGAATACGGTTATTAAGTTATGACTTTAATTAAATAAAACTGAATACGATCCCAAATAGCAAATCCGGGAACCAATAAATGTACCGTTTTTCTGAGCCAGCGACATTCCGGGTGCTTGTAGTTCTTTGCTGTTAAAATGACTGAGAAGTAAATTTAATTTATCTCGGAACGGGACAGGAGAAATAAGGAGCCAAAAGAAACGTTGTCGTAATTTTGACGTGAAACGAGACAGACTATTTACTTGCTACATCAATAACGTGAGGTGCGAAAATAGTTCTACGATACTAAACGTCGTCGCTCCGGCTACCTGCCACGGAGAGAACAATGTGCCAGCTCGCAGTTACAATCCTTAGGCGCATCGAATATCTCACATAGCCTGCCTCACTCTCTGCAGTAATTCGAATCAGCGCAATCTATTTTCCTTGCATTTCCTTGTTTCTCTCGCTTTCATTACATTTGATGATTGGATGGATAGTATGCAGTTATCGTACTTAATAATAGAAGTGGAGGTGGGTATGCTAAGTGGCTAGTTACTAAAGAGTTAGGGGAACCTATTAGGTGTAAAGACGAAAATAAGTTTATTCTCTTTCGTTGAAGAGCGTCTGCAAGTTTTGAGTCCGTAATCGTAAATCTGGATCAAATTCGTACGTAGAGCCTTGTAGTGTATCAGAATATTATAATCCAAGCTATTGTCATTGGCTGAAGCGTTAACAAAAAAACCATCTAAGTTTAATTATCGGTATTTATGTATGAAAATATGATATGAACAGAACATACTCTTTTGTGACATTTAATAATCGTACCGTAGTTTTTGTTATAATTTTGTTCGTAATAGAGACATGGACAAAAAAAGTTTAACGTATGTCAACTTTAACTTAACTTCATAAGCTAAGAGATATCCACAACATAAAAATAAGTCGGGTTTTCCTTCCTGACGCTATAACTCTAGAACGCACGAATCGATTTCCACGGTTTTGCATTCGTTGGAAAGGTCTCGGGCTCCGTGAGGTTTATAGCAAAGAAAATTCAGGAAAAAATCAGGTTAAAATAACATTTTAAGTAGATGGCGCCGGTGCGTGATACATTGTTTGACAGCTACTCATTGTTCTCTGCTCAGTTAATTTCATGTGACATACCGGTATTGTGTTCACTGTGAAATTGTGAAAATGGCGAAACGGAGTTCGCCGGGTTTACTAGTATTTAATAAATAAAGTCATCAATTCATAGATTATCGTTTCCAATTACTTCTTTTTACGTCAGTTAAACTTGAACGCTTTTAAAAACGGCCTTTAACAGAAGAAATATAAATATAATAATAATATTTCTGAGGACAGACTTGGCCTTACAATGCGGCCCTACAATATTGCCTTTGTGACTTACGTTGATCTTAGGCTTATGGGGCTTACGCCACCGATTAAATACGAGTTACTACAACGTAGTCTTTTTAGCTTAACGCAAAATAATGTTGTTTTTTATTTCATAATCAATAATATAAAATCAACATGAGATGTTACATTCTATTCTAAAACCTCTGCCCGCAACTTTACCTGGATAAAAGATTCATCAAAATTAGTTAAGATGATGATGCTCAAAGAAAGAAATATAAAAATCAATAATCACATTACTATCCCGCAGCCATAATCATTTTTCATTCAAATCCATTCAGTTGTTTAAACGTGACTTGAATTATAACGTTAATAATGTAACACGCTTACGATTAATAAACCTACACTATTCGACCTGTCACTGTTTTATTACAAGTGCATGTATATATTTTTATCTAAGGTGTCCGATTCAAGCTCTAACAGATAAAACAATATCTATACATCTATACAGATAAATAAAGTTGAAGTGTTTGTTTGTAATTCCAAAATAGCAGCTTTTCACAAAATGCATATGAAAGTATACACGCTACTGATACTTAAACGCCAAGTTTGAAAATTTTTCCCTGTTTGTCTGTCTGTCTGTCTGTCTGTTGGTTCCAGGTAATATCTGAAACGGCTGGACCGATTTTAACCGGACTTTCACTGGCAGGTAGCTGATGTTTCAAGGCGTAACTTAGTCTACTTTTATTTATTAAAAATATTAGGGTTCCGCGACAATAAGGATGAAACTAAATCTACGCGTCGGTAAACTCGTAAAAGAAATGACAATTTGCGGCGAAACGTTTTTATGTAACACAACATTTTCCAAGAGAGTAAGGTTAATAAACGTAAGCTTTAAATACACATGCGGTAACTGGTAGATTAGACATCTCTGATTTTTTCTTCCAAGAACGGAGACGTATATTGAAGTGCAATATTTTTTTCTCCTATGCAAACATCAAGCAACCACACTGACATCCAACAGCTGGATGGATCATCGCCTGATTTCCGTTTTTAGCTCGGTGAACACGTTTACCCGTTTGTGCCAGTTATATTGAAAATCTCTGGCAATCGTTACACATCAGTTAGATCGAGCTCAATAACGTCTGAAAACTGGTTTATTTCAGGTCGTGTTCTCGCTACAAAGGGGTTGTAAAGGTTAGGTGGCAGTCACTTTGTATTAAAATCAGGTTACTATAGGGGCCGACCTACAACTGTGTGATGAGGCCAAAGCGATGGTTAGCACGAAGCGTAACGAGATTTACTGTCCGAAGTGCAGATCACCTCCCACCTTATTATAATAACTTATATTTTTTAGCTATTAAGGTATTCTTCCAAATCTCTAGAAGATGCTTTTAGATCTAGCAGGGCATAGATTTGGTTTTCCCTATACTGCCGGCACAAGGTTTCCAAATTGAATTAAGGCAACGCGCGATACACCGTAAAGTTGCAAACGTTATCAGCCTGCAGTATCCGCTTACTGTGCAGGTATGAGTAATTTATCGCCTTTATTGACTCACGTGGTATACTATGAGCAAGAGTATACATGAATGTAGGTGTTGCTAGACACGATGCAAACGATTCGTATCAATTACTTGGACAAACTCTAGATCACGTCCATGCTCCAGCTCACGTTAATTAATCCTATTCGTTTGCGATTACTATGTGCGCCCGTATAGGGTCCTTTTGTTTTGACTAAGCTGCATTTGCTTTCATTATTTTGAATCGTTAGAGTTTTTACGTAATCAGTTGTACTTTGTGATTAACTGGCGAATAGTATTTTTACAAGTAATGTTTAGAAAGATCTAATTTTGTTCAAATACTAATTTGGCATCACATGTGATAATCCAGGTAATAATAAATATTTGATCCTGATTCTTCTTTAATAGTTTTCTGTACCCAGATCTTTTCGGCTGATTGAGTAGCAAATTTATAAACATCTAAACATTTACGTTACTTGGTTACTAGTAACATAAACAAAATTGATTCTTCTAGACCATACTATAAAACTTTACTTTATAACTATGAAAATAAATCTGCGTCTCAATTACGTGGTTTATTTGAGGCCCTCGAGTCCATTCAGAATTGTATCTTCGGATGAAAATTGTTACACCAACTAATCGATAAAGTCGTTATCTGTAACATCACTTCCTATTTCAGACATAAATATATCATCGTATATCGAAATAAAACAAATACGCTACCAACCAAATACCTATCAGCATTCCACAGGCGCCGCAGCATATAACATGTTTATATAATGATTCCATCGGGCCAGCTATAAAAGTAAAACATAATGTTCCAAGCCTGTATTCTCGATTTATTTACGGTACGAAACCATTTAGGTGTGGTGTTACATGAAAACCAATAATACGGAGAATTATGTTGTTTAACTTTAGCAGAATACCTTCAAATACCTAAGTAACCTTTAGAAGGGAAGAACTTGGTACTTGTATTACATGACCCTGATAAATACTTCAAAGTAGACAACAAACATGTCTAATGGTGAGCATTTACTTAAACCTATAATCGCCTGACAGGGCAGGACTTCACTTACATGAAATACACAAAAATGGTTCTAAATCACAGTTGGTAGCAAATTTTATCTTTATTTGCAAAGTGTTCATTGTGTTTAATTGGAAAATAATTGATGATGAATATTTCCGAAACAATCAAAAGTATAAAAGTCTTCGAAATTGAAGCGAATGTAAATGAAGATCAAGTAAAACGACTGCAATTACCAAAAAGCGACGAATTATGTACTTTAGAATAAAATAAAAAGAAAATATTTAATTAGTTTTGAAAATGAAAATGAAAAAATGAAAATGAAAAATATTTATTCAGTTTAGGCCCTGGTAAGGCACTTATGAAAGTCGAGAATTTACCACCGTTTTAAGTACTGTTCCTTGTTTTTATTCAATAAAAAAGTAAGTACATAATTCAGTCATTGTAAACAATGTAATTTTTTCTCATTTTTTTAACTTGCAGTCGTAGAATGCAAAGTTATTATTGTGGATTTGTATTTTCTGATTTGTGGAAGAGGTGTTTTACGTAGAGAAAACCCTTATGGAGCACAATATACACTACGTGCGTTCAAATGTACCTAGCCGTTTCGGAGTAATCTATGATATATTGCATGAACATTAATCTATTTCTATATAAAGCCGAGTAATACATGATAGTTAAAAAACATACGCATTTAGCGTACAACCCACGTACTCGTATCTCTTTGAAGTCGACTAAAAAGCATTTTGCATGAAGAGCAAATTGCTTTAAGACCTTATTTTTGCAGAATGTAATGATTGATAACATAATGAAATAATATTGTAAAGTGAAGTACTTACATTTTCAAAGAGCATGGATCTCGTCGTAGTGAATATTTCCTTTGTTCGTAATACACAATTATATCGTCAGAGAAATCTTCAGTATATCCAATTTCATAAAGCTTTTTGCAGGTAAGTACCTTATCTAACAATCAAATCAAATAAATAGCTACTACAAAAATATCCCAGCTTGTAATAAAAGCGGAAGCAACTGCAGCAAATTATTACTCTCCACAGTCTGAACTTTATAAATATTGCTCTTACTATCTCTCGTCTGCAGGTAAAATTGCTTTTAAGCTCCGCTTTGATACTTTAAAGTGATTATTTTGTGAAAGCATCACAGGTTGTTAAAAACCTTTTAGTGCGAAACTTAATCACATTGCTATGTTGACATTTTTATTTCTTGCTACCTAGAATAATTTATCCGAGATGCCACAACTAGTTGCATACTGATTAATTAACAACAGATCAGACATTTATTAATTTTGATTCAATCACTACGTTTCGAGGTTGCAGTCTACAAAAGCATAACATTATACTGTGTATAAAAAATAGCCAATTAGTAATTGTGATCAAACGACGTTTGTTTCAATAAAACCAAACTGACAACTAGCCATTTCATCGTCGACCGTCTATGTGTATTTAGCATCAGAATTCTGTATTAAAAAGCTACTGCAACCAAATCGGGGCGGTCTATCTAAAATTATCGGTATGGTCGACCAAACGGTAATCCAATGTAGCATGGCCCTCAGTAGCCAATGCAATTATATCACGCGAACTTCGATCTGGCCTGCAAGTCTACCGTGAAATGAGGCTGCCAGTGCGTTGCTTTTCGTGCAGCTTTATCGAGTTACTCGTGCATTTACTTTTAACTTAAAATGTTATAAATATACAAATAATAAAATTGAAGTGTCTGTTTGTAATTCCAAATAAACAACTATTTTAAATGCTTATGAAAGTATATACCTGGAAAAAGAAACAATTTTTTTTTATTCACAGCTATTAAAAAAGAGTTTTTGCACAACATCTTTTAATAAATAAGAAACAAATATTTAGCTGTCTGTCTGTTTGTTCTGACTAATTTGAAACGGCTATATATATAGCGTTATGCGTCAGATGCAAATTTTTACAGGATGTAACAAAGATTTTATTTTTAAAATACGGGTTCCGCGAAATAGCGCCAACAATGAAATTAAACCTACGCGGGGCACAGCTAGTTATATTTATTGAACTTAAGTAAACCAGCGGATGCGCGCCCTGCTTACTTAAGAATTATAGTAACATGCACAAAAATAAATTAAGTGGACGAAGATTACTTCTTAATAATATATATAAATATAAGCGTTTATAAAATCTAAGCCTTCAGCAGCATTATTAACAAATAACAATGTAAACATTTACATTTAAAAGTGGTTTATCGACTTGTCTTCTTTCAAATTAGTTTTTTTTTAATTGTGTATCATATCGCGGAAAAGTGTGTTTCTTTCAATTCCACTTGGGGCTAATTTCCCACCAACTCATTCGGTTTCCGGGTCATTGAACCCAAGGGAGGGTTGCCACACAATAAGTGGGTTATCACAGAATGATGATAATCGTATTTTTACTATTTTTATTCATCAGACAAAGGGTCTGAATAACTGACTATTAATAAGATTCGCTATGAAATTTCCGAAAAGAGATGCCCTAATGTCGAACCGATTTGATTGGGTAATAAGTATAGGTTCATCTTAAATACAAATTGGTACATGCTTGTTAACTCCTTTATTCATATTATTTTCGCATGATATTTGTTTAATTTAATGTAATTATAAATCCTCATTTAATGGTAAAATTTAAATGTAGGTAAACTTATTTACTTTAAGACGAATTCGCAGCGCCCATAGCCGAAGGAAAAGAAGCAGGAATTTATCTAGGTAGACGAAGCGACATCATATTAGCCATAAGAGTCTGCCTACCCTCATGACATTCATGCATGAGAATTACAGTAGTAAGTTTTTTTTTATATCGCATTAATGATATAACACTTCGTGTCTCTATCACAATGAGACGTAATATGGATGCACCTAACGGGAAGGTTTGCCAAATTGAAGATTTTGAGTGCGATGCAACCATTTATCTTCTTGCAACCTGTTGAATTGAGTCCGAACATTAAGTTTTAAAATATAGCGACAGGTGCACTAAATTAAAAAATGTATATACTAGTAAGTATTCTATAATCTTTTACGCAAAAATTATTCATACATACTAACTATTCTTCAATATTTATTCTCTTTTTCAACATTAGTCACTGTAAAGTGTAGGTCTCCTCGTATACACACACACTACCGATTTCGGTTCTAAGCCTTCTAAGTTAAGTTTCATAATGAAATGCAATGATAATATCACATTATATGTCAACTTTTGCTTTATAAGCACTTTTAGTGTTAAAGAAGTGAAATGTATTTTCAAAGTAGCAGCTTAAAATTACAGCGACAATATAATAATAGGATGCTACGAGGAGAGACAATTTTCAAACATGATTTTATGTGGGCAAAATATTACGCCTGTAGGAAACTACGTTAGGCTAATGCTGTTTGCTGGCCGCCCTGCCCGCTGGCTGCAACAACAGTTTTTTTATGTTGTCGTTTTAAAAAAATAACGACAGAGCAGCGCAGCGTACATCTCGTTACGAATGGTCGTAGTGGTTTTAGTTTATTCGTCACAAAGTAAATTCGCCATGAAAAAAAGTATGTGTAGATCCGCCACTATTCTGATTTACGATGTAAATTTACCCGATAGTTTGTGTAGTTTTCTATATAATGAATATTTGTCTAATGAAGTATTTGAAATGTATAAAACGGTTTCGTATAAAAATTTATGTATAGTAAAGTTTGAATGATAAAACAATATTTTTCTTCTATTCTACTATTTTAATTGAATTAAAACAATTTTAGGCCGTGTGCTTACACCTGGATATTAGCTAGATATACATGCATGTATTCCTCGAAGGGTAGGCAGAGGTATACACTTACAGTACACATTATGCCATTTATATTAAATTCCCGTGTAGAAGAGAGCGAGTCTGTCAGAGGGCAAAAACCTAATATCACTTACCTCAACCATTCACAGGACCTCGTGTTCTGCAGCAGCAACCACTAGACTAACGAGGTAGTCTTAAAAAACTTTAGCAATAATATGTCTACGTAAAGCACGTTCGATTTTCGTCTTCACTGAAAGGATTGAAGATCCATCGATGAGAATCCATCGTAGCATACGAGACGCAAGCAATATCGGTTGATATGTCACACGACTTCAGGATTCATTTATTAGTTCATACAGTAGCTTGCGCCCTCAGCTTCACTTGCGTGGCAGTAAGATTTCACATACAATTATTACACCACTCTTAAATATAGATTTTTAGCAAACTCTTTCTTAGATTACTCTTTACCAAGAATACACATTCCAAAAGTCACGAGTCTAGGACCAGTGGCTTAGTCTGTGCGTTGATTTATGTCAGTCAGGACTTTGAGTTTTATTTATTTAATAGGACCTTTAAGAAGAGGAACAGATCATATATTTTAGCACATATTCTGATGAAAAATCAGCGCTTTCTATTTCATCTATAAACCGTTTTATAATTATATAACCTCACTTAATTAATAGTGCAAGAACATTTATTGTTCCAGACAAAAATAATAACAATTTAGTTTCCTTTACGAGTTTCTTAAGATTTCTTCTAATTATTATTATTACCACTTCAAATTACAGCACACAAACATAAACGCATTGAGAAATCACACTGAATATTTGTATGCGAAATAAATTGAATTGAATTCAAGTCAGGAAATAGAATGTTGAGTGGTCTAGTAAAGTATTTATCCTACTTTGAACCCATTTCAGTTTGCATCGTGTAAGCGATTTTATATTTTCAATCCTACTGAAGAGGGAATTTGAGCTACAATTTTCTAGAATAATCGTTTTGCATAATTAGGTTTAAATTTACTTTTATAACATAAACCAATTTTTTATTATATTTTAAAACTAATCGCGTTTTAGCTGTGTGAGGTTAATATCAATCTTACTTCTGAAACGGTCTCAGTAATGTCAACATCTGGGGATCTTTTGCAATCTTTACAGTCAATATCAGACTAATCCTTAAGCTAAGAAGTGCCCGCTTCGAACCTCCCTGTTTACTTTGAACGGAATTCGCAGAAGCCAGTAAAGTATGTTAAAGTACTTATGATAATATTCAAATGTCGAGAAAGATTTCACTAAAGAAACTTTCCAAAGTTGAATCCTGCGATCGATGACTCCCATAATATAAGACCGTGCCACACCCTGGCGCTATAAAGTGGTGTGACACATTTTAGACGCTATTCAAAAATATATTTTTTTTATTACATACATAATCACTTCAAGTCACACACGGGGGTTCTGAGAGAACAGAGCCTCATTCCATGCTTACCGACTTTCATATACTTTGGCGACCATCCTAGAAATGTTACGTAGGTAGGACTTTTATTATAATTATACGTATACTATCACATAGCAGAAAATATATTCAAGTTGAAAATGAGGTAAATCAAATAACAAAGCTGTTATCCGTCTTTTGAAATTCCAGCGTTCATTAGGGCTTGAATATACACGGTGCGCCCATTAATAAGCGGGGAATCTACTCAGTATTTGAAGGGCTATATAAGTATAATATCCGAATAAATACTTTAACATCTCTTAGATTAGTTTGTCCGGAGTCATTTCTTTCTAATAAATATTTAATTTAAATTATGTCACAATGCAAATTGCAAAGATGTTCACAAATATAGCTAAATAGGTACATTTACAATTTGGTAAGTCTAACTCATTCACAAAATATCCAAAATAAGAATTGGATTACGTCTACAGTTACGTCTTTAAATGGTTCTAATTATTAGAGATACGCCGCTCTTCCACAGAGTGGTTAGTTCCGCGCCAACGAGCTCTCGACTAACACTTTGTGCTTCTATCTATGTATAGGTAGGTATATGCAAGTTTATAGCTGTCAAGTTCACGCGCCCCAGTTGTCGATGGAACTTGAGCGTTTTTAATTGATGCCGTTAGAGTTGTATGTTGACTACAGTCATACTTTCGACGTGTTTTGTTCTTACAGACTAGTCTTGCTATTACGTTACAGTGCACGCGAATTAGGAGAATTAAAAAAAGAAGAAGGTTCAACGCGTATGTTCTTTTTATGTTTATGCAGGACAACGGCTTGACCGTTTCGGATGACATAACGAGTATTGTAAAAGAAGGTTCAAAGGTGGACCCATATCCTTTTCTCCGGTGAAACATATCGCATTTCAGGAAATTATTAAACGAATCGAAAAATATGTTGCATTCAACGACTTCTCAGGTATTTGCGGATCAATTTGAATGATGTTTGCTTTATTTGGCAGAGATAAGTCATGTAATAGTTGGTAGAAGTCCTCTGTGCGCATTTTGAGTGCATTTTGCAGTATGGCATTGATAATTACAAAAAAATTGTCCATCAAAATGAAAACCGCCTTCTAAAAGAGAAAAAATAAATTACGTGGAATTAATTAGTTACTTTCTTTTGAAGTTGGTGCCAAAAGAGGCATCAAACTATATCAAGCTCAAATACAAAAGAAAGTCTGTAATTAATTCCACATCATATTATTTTATTCTTTTTGAAGGGGTTTACTTTTAGCATCAATATTTTTAATCTACACTGATATTATGAAGAGGAAAGATTTGATTGTTTTTTTGTTTGTTTGTTTGCATTGAGTAGGCCCCGAAACTACTTGACCGATCTTAAAAATTATTTCAGCAATGGATAGTCACATTATCAGCGAGTAACATAGGCTATATTTTATCTCCGTATTCCCACGGGAACGGAATCTACGCGGGTGAAACCGCGTGACGTCCACTAGTTTATTATAATCAATGAGTGCTTGAAAATAAATGTAAGGCCACACTAAGATTTCTTTTATGAGTGCCCACGTAACCTTTATAACTTATTTCTCAAATAAACTTTCCGATTAACATGGTTCAGAGAAAAAATAAAAAACAGACAAAGCAATGGTAGGTTATGTTTGTAAAAGTTACGTTAATACTATTGTTCACCAGAACAGACTAGTCACCCGAAAGAATATAATTCTATTACTTTTCCTTACCCATTATACCGATGTCGCGTAATCGTAAATAAAAGTACCGTTCTAATTCATTCATGTATGCGTAGGCAAAGTGCAAAATGTTATCATTTGATGCAAAGGCTCACAGGACACGCGACTCTTATATGTATCTACTATCTGATATTATGTATGATATACAGTGCGCAAGTTACAGATTAGTTTGAATTTAAATCCTCAGCATTTCATTCAACCATTAGATGAAAGTCCCTAATTATTATCGGTAATTAAAAGACAAACATGTACGTATCTAATCTCAAATATTAGCCAATACAAGCTGTCAGCAGAAAATTGTGTACACACTGAAATGGTCATGTATATTCACAACATGAATTTGTAATACTGCTGAATTTAAATGAAGGAGGTAAATTCTAGCAAATTAGGTTCATTCTATTTATTATGCGTGTATTATCATTTGCAATAATCATGCAAACAATTAGTAATACAAAATTCTACATGTTTCCTAAAGGAGAACTTTAATTAAAAGATACTTTGAGAGGTTTCAAGGTAAACAGCGAAGCACTACGGCACATCTTACTTTGTGACTATGGCATAGCACCGTAACATTGCAAACTACTGAATGGTTTTAATTGATGTTGCATTGTTTTCAACGTGATTGCTGTTCAACCGACTTCAAAGAAGAGGTTCTCAATTGGACTATACGTTTTTAAGGAAAACAAATTGTATTTTTATTTCAGTGTGAATGTGGCAGGCAATGTGCGAGTGTGGCGCTCTGCAAGTATACAATTGTAGGCTTGTGTCATTGTGCGAGTGTGGCATTGTGCGAATTCCCCAAATGGGAGATTTATAAGTGCGAAAGATTTTTTGAATTGTGCGATCGCCAAAATGCATGCTCCTCTTCATATAAACTTTGTATCCTTTTCTGGCACAAGCAAGACGGTGGTTCCACCCGCGAATAATTTTGAAATAACTTACAGCTTCATTATAGAAGAGATTAACATTCGAAAACGAATTTTTATACAAGCTTCTGAAAATAACGATTCTTAATACAAATTTCCTAATTCCTGAAATACGTGATCCATACTAACTTTCTGTGCTATCCCTATTTAAACCATTAATAGATGGAATTTAGAAAAATTCTTTCTTTATGCGCGTCTACCCATCACGCACGACAAATTCTTCCTCCGAATCTTGTCCGAACAAGTTAACATATATGTATAGAATGACGTAGAAAATAAACCCTCTGAAATAATGCTTTATCCTGCCCATCACCCGTTTCGTCTTTTCAAAGATTTTGGTCTCAGTGAGGTTCAACAGCAGGACTAACGGCCATTTCCAATAACTTATCAAAGCTTAGAGATGGATTGCTATCCCCAGTTATCCATCAGATGTTGTCTATCCAATACCTTCTATTTCATAATAATGTCAACTAGAGGTAAATTTTTTTGTATTTGGAATGAAAAGTAGAATAAAATGATAGATTTGTTTATCTTTATTAACCTAAATGACAGATGGATAGAATATTGAAAATGGCGGTTAATCTTTGCTTACTCACGTAGGTCTTGGTCGGTGTGTTCAACACAACTCTCCGTAAGTGCCCTTCGAGATATACAAAAAAGGTCTGGCAGCTTCAGGTTACGTGACAAGTAATAAAGTCGTAATGTAATAACGGTGTTTGACGTGCTCCTGGCGGCCAGTTTATATATACCGTAATGGCTAGTTATATTCATGTAATATATATTCACCTAGAGGAGCAACAGGCAGATTTCAGCGCGCTGGAGTCTGGATTACGCGCACTGGAGTGCTTTCAATGAAGAAACCGGTCATGCTATACCACTTGTGTAATTGTAATAGAATGGAATTAAGCAAAGCAAAATGAATTCTTTTAACACCGGCACCTTATTATTTTAATATTATTAACTAAATGACACTCTTGTGTCATGGAGGGAAGCACATTGCAAAGTTTGGAATTACGTTGCATTATTTTACATTTTATTTGACATAAAATGTAATATTATTTTCTATGGTAAACCATCAACCAACTTTAATTGAATATAAAGTGCTCTGCAAATGATGTGTTGGCAGCGGTGCGGCGTTTAAAGCTCGACCATCAATTAGTGTCCAATAACAATATACGATGGCATAGTTCAATTTTAAATTGGCTTTCAGCTGGATGAAGCTTAATTGAAGCACTCTATAATATACTTGGTAATATCATAATTTCGATATTGAAGCGTGTATTTTGATTGTATTTTGGCAGTCATACAATATTGCGTAATATTCCAATTACTACTTAAGTCAATGCATTTCTTTATAGTTTTCAATTATAATCAGCCTTCTTGGCACAATCCCGAGAGACACCAACTTTGGTCAAGATTTCTACCTTTAATTAGTTTTAAGTATTATTCCTTGTATATATAATTAAGTTATTATAATTATGTCAATAAAGTTTTCATGAAACAGCTGTATAAGTAATCATTATGTAGCTAATAAAAGTATAAAATGCAGGCAAATAAGAGCACTTTGTGTATACACAAAGTACTTGGAAGCAGAGCATGGTTCATCAAAAAACATAGTCAGTAAAGTAAAAAAGTATATTCAAATAATTGAATCGAAGCTCGTGTGGACAGCGCCTTAATCTGAGCATAATTACTGCTATCCTTGATCTGTAGATAGTTCCACAATACATCATAATCCAAAACACCCTGATAGTTCCCCCATACGTCACATTGATTTAATCCATCGCCTTGTATCTGAGTGCAAAGTTTTTGATTGAATTACTTGTTGATTCAGAGCCACACTGAAAACAAACTGTTGAATTTGAATAGTTCGATGAATTTGTTTAGAGGTATTTGACTTTGCTGGGGCATCAGTTGAATCAGAGTTGAATTAAAGTACTATGGAGTAATGATACCACGTTCATGGCAATTTTTTTTAAACTACCTACATAAATAAGCCAAGTCTCGCCCGGGGTAAACACGAATAATAGATTATTTTTATCATCTCGGCTTAAATACATTCATTTTCGCAATATAATCATTTACCTCTGTAATTAAACGTGTACTTACCTTTTAATTCCCTTAACTATTATGGTAAAAGTAAAAAGTTTAATCTTAAGATGAATAGACCGTTCTGGAAAAGTCTGAAAAAAAGTCTCTCAACAAATGTAGTGTAAAAAATTATTATCATTTAAAATATGCAAAACAAAAATATATGTGTATTAAAGTTACACTATCGAACAAAATTGTACGCCAGTTGCGCGACCAAGCCTTTTGCCAACATTAAAGCAACTCTATCATTATTTTGTTGCAAAAGCCTTTGCTTGCACATAGAGGTATCGAATATATGATTTGTTTAATTTTAAAGTAATGTTAGTACGTCACGAGGAATAATTTAAAATAATGAGTTTGTAGTGAGTTTCAAGAAGTAGAAAAAGAAAATGAAATAAATTATACGTACATTGGAACTGGACGGGCATTGTACAACAATAATGCAAAAAGTAAAGGAAAACACAGTCAAATTGGATACCTCTTTCGCAGTATTGTGCTGCAGTAAGGTCTCAAAGAACCTTTAATAAAAGGAGCTTAATAAAAGCCAAGCATTCCGATTGGCACTAAAACAATTTTACAATGCCTTTCATTCTATTTTTAAAGGACAAAAGCAATTGCATAAAAAAAACTTTAGAAAAAGCTTTAATGTTGAAATTAAATAGAATAAATAGCCTTTATACCCTTCGCGGCAATATTATGCATAAATGAAGTAGTTTAAAATGTATGTTTAATAAGTATAGTCTACACTAATATTATAAAGAGGAAAGATTTGAATGTTTTTTTGGTTGTTTGCATTGAATGGGCTCCGAAACTACTTGACCCATCTTGAAAATTCTTACTGCAATACGACTATAGCGAGTAACATAGGCTATATTTTACACTACGCGGGTGAAACCGCGTGACGTCCGCTAGTATATTTATAATCACACAAAGCATGGAAGAATATAACCAAATTATTCAAGAGACAGTCCTCTATTACAAATATTCCAAGGTCTTGGTTTGACAATGCAAGTTACGAAAATCATATCTTCCTTTGTTCAATGAATAAATCTCAGCTCGTAGGTGCTTGTGAAGGGACGCTTGGAACGGACAGCTATTGACATTGATATTAATTACTCGTACCTAATTGTATACAAATTTCAGGAACCAAGCTCATTTTGGCTCATTTTATTCCAGGATAATGTACTCCGTATTTTAACAGTAAACCTCTCAAAAACTGTTCACTTGTCATTACTTTTTCGATGGCATTGCAGATGTGGTAGATGGCGCTGCAGTCGGTATGCAGGACAATAAACCAAATATATATCCACAATATATGTGTGTGTATTAGATTTTTTTTTACTTCTCTCAATAAACATCAAACATAAAATAACTAACCAATGGAACACGCAGAGCTATTAGAATTTTGGATGAATAATTTCCGAACAACGCGCTCTGGAGCTCTGCTGCTGCTCTGAAGCGCTCACGCCTTCGAACGCTTTTTCAATATTATCGTCGTTTCTTCGAGCACATCTAATATCAGAGCTATATAAATTAATTCCGCTGTACTGCACTTGAAATGTACTGGGGTGTAGATGTTGCTTCGAATTCCGTAGGCGTTGCTACGACTCTCGTAGACCTACATAATACGAAATAAAATTTATTGCTACGAATTCCGTAGCCTATGCAGCAAGTTGTTGTAAATTAAAATTGTAAACAAAAGTATCTTAGTTAATAACTCACACTTTATTCTAAGTAAAGTAATTTGAGTTATTATGGTATCGAGAATGTAAATTACGAAAGCCATAAGCGTAATTTCTTTTCCGTTATTATAAAGTAATCTACTAATAATACCGCAATTTGGCGGCGTGAAATTTAAATATATTTATGACAGATTTAAAAAAAAATCAATATCAGAATCTCGTCCAGAGTAGGTGGAAAAAAGGGAGAAAGACACTTTTTTCCACCTACTCCATAGAAGATACCAAGAAAAGCAGTTAAAAAATCAAACACACTATTGTATAATTTAACTAAAAGTGGAAAATTTATTTTCAATAGATATGAAATAAGGTGGGAGTGGTAAACAAAAAAAATATTTTGAAAGACCAAGGGGTGACTCAACACGTGAATTACGTATAATAAAATACATCAAGTCTGAAATTAAAGCAAAATAACTAGCTCGTCTAAATCTCTCGACCATCATTTAAATAACTCAACGTTGTTTGCCAACCTATTTGTGATTGGGATTCTAAAAGCATTCCACTTTAAAGGTGAATAATTATATTCTACCCTTAGAAAAGTCCAGTTTTTTCCAAAAACCTAGTATCCTTTGTGCTGGATATATCGGTGTATTGATATTGCTTCGTAAAAGTACTTATCAATTTTATTATGAGTATCAAGTTTGAGTCACTCACAGATTTTTAACTTTAGTCTATTTTTCTCATTGTTGTTCTTTATTTGTAAGGTTTTTTTGTAAAATGTGTTGTAATAAAGAAATTGATTGATTGTCTTCAACATAAACACAATTCACGTGAATTCTTAACTTAATCAGCACCAAATGGCGCTGTCAATTTATGTTTTGTTTTCAGTGTAATTTTTAGTAAGTATGTTTCACACACATGTTATAACTTTCACAGTTGATAACTTTAGCGATAGTTTTAACCAATATCATGGGTAGTTAAAGCCCTGGCGTCATCTGCCAATTTTCAAATGTCGCAACAACTGTTTTGCCTATAGGGTACCTTGAAAATTTCTCCTAGCAAGACTTTGTTATGAAATGTATTTGAATCGATATGTTTATGCTATAAGGTATATTACAAAATTCATTTAAATTACATTGTATGTACAAGAAAGCGAAACACGCTTTATCATATTAATCGAAAGCTGTTTGTTTGTTCACAAGGTTTGCCCCCAAGTTTACGAGTATCAAAGCCTAATATCAGAATGGGGACAGCCCCATTCTGATATTATACGATAATTTGATATCTTAAATAAGGCCGAAGGGTCCGATTAAGTGACGCGGTTACGTCAAGTTGTATTGTATTCATCCCGTTTGCTAAGAGACATTCATTTAATTATCAATTTTAGTAATAGTACCAATATTATGCTTAAGTAGGTTTTCCTACTTGTGCGTTTTTAGGGTCTACTCAAGACCCGTTTTACTTTCATCATTTCTTCTTATATGTACGAGGATTTTGTTCGTCATTGTAAGATTGATTGCTAATTTTCATATAGTTGAAACTTGTTTCAGATTCGACATATAAATTCACATTATTTCTGAAGATGATTACATGAGACATACAATAGTGAAGTGAATTTCCTTTCAGGCATTCGAGGTGCCCTCACAAAATTTAGCGACACGTTGTGTGTTGAAATATTTTTTTTCGAATATCTCATTGGCACAAACCGTTGTATGTTGCATGCTTTTATTAATCTGTATAATCTGATAGCTTTGGATACACCAGGTGCTTGTTTCTGCAGGACGTTTTTATAATACTATGACAATGACGGCATCAGGGCTGAGAGTCGCACGGTGAAAATACTGTTGAAAAATTCACATTGTGGTCTGAGTGTAGTGAGAAAAAGATTCTATATTTGTGACTTAATTATGATTTTCCACTATTTTTCAAAAGGGAAACAATAGTGGATACTTTTGTTATGATAGCTAATAGCTTATTCAAAAAAAGTAGCGTTATGAAATATCCGCATAACATCTCAAGATTTTGTAATTTGTAAAACTTTAGCGCTATATGCTATAATTAAAGTACACTGTGGTAGCGTAATAGCACATCATTATGAATAACAGACTGAGCTGCTTTTAAGTCTCATAAAATCAGCCTCGCGTTCCTTCACACACGTACAACCATAAAACCACGAGGAACGCTGTATTAAGCCTTCTCTTCCCTGTATTGCAGTTTGAACTGCGCCTTAACCACACAAACACATCCACGTGTTCGTGCATACAACAACAATAAACCGCCTCGCCGAGTCTATTCTTCGAAGCAAAGTGTGTGAAATTCACTTACACTAATAAATTTTCCTTTTCTGCAAGGAGCGAGCAAACAATTTACTCTGATTTTAAGTTATGTAAGCAGCCTGTTATTTTACTTTTATAATGTTTTCAGAGTACTTAACCTAATCGTTATTAACCTTGCATAACTTGAAGTAGACCTATAAATGAAGGCAATACAATAAATGTACTTAGTACAATTAAAAGACAAGTTTTAGAACTAAAACAGGAGTTGCATTCGAATTGAATTTTTTATTATAATACTCAATCTTTCTTTCCGTGTACCTAGGTAGGGACAATTGTAACACCATATTATAACGTCAAGTTTGTTCGTTGCTCAACAGGTCGGTGTACGTCGATGCAGACTGGCTACGCGTGTGGTCATCGCCGCGACTACAACTCCAACCATGTCCAGGTAAACTTTGCATTACTACTTTAAAAGTTATCTTTTAACTAAAGGCAGCGTTGTTGCCGGGTGCGCAAACGACGCGTGTTCAAATCCCATCGGTCCGTACAAATACAAATATCTATTTCTAAAATTAAAGTTTTGTGTTGTCACACCATACTTTACAGTGTAAGAACACGGCATAAATAAACCTGCTATAATGTATCTGAGACGAAATTCAAACGCTTTTATTTAGTACTTGAGTCGGCGCTGAGATCACAGTTCACCAACTGCATTGTGAGCAGCTAATCATCTTGGGTGAAAAGTGAGCTATAACACCTCTGATTACCCCTTCGCGGACTCTGCTGGGTAGGCGTAAGCTGTTTAAGGACATGGCACCATCGTTATATAGTAAAAGAACTGATTGATAAGAAGAGTTTATTCCACGGAAATTATTGCGTCTACTACATTTGGGCGTGACTCAGGCAGCCCCAAAGTAATTTAACGTTAGAATTTACCACTAAATACGTCAGAATAATTTTGTGATTCAACTCTTGTGCCCGTTTCACTTAGTTCTTATGAATGCATAATTAGTTCACACTTAAATACATTGTGAGCGAATGCTAATGCGTAACTACATACGTCAGTAATTAAATAAATGGTAGGTACTTATTATATTTGTATCGCTGTATTATCTCTAAATAATATACATTAAAGTCACCATTTCGTTTTTACATTATTTTGTCGGGTTTTCATATAAAATGGTAAGCATTAACATTAAAAATATATATAGACATATACGGTCAAAATGTCCACGAGATAAAAATCTTTGTTCGACGAACATAACAATACACGGATTCCCAACATATTACCGGCATTATTAGAGGGCTGTTCCTATTTTCCGGATAAAGATACATTCGCTGTGAAAATAATTTTACCGGCCTGAGAAACTAGATTGTTATATACCTTCCATCAATTATGAAGTTCAAATACCTTAATATGTTAGGGTCAATCATCTTAAATTATAATATATACCTATACACGTGAATACAAAATACAATATTGATTTATAGGTAGAAGAGTATACAATTAATTAAATTAACCACTTTTATTTAGATTTAGAATCACATCACAATAAAACACAGCTACCTCAACAATGTAAAAGGCCAGGCAAAGTTAATTAATTTCAATCAGCATGTTTACTGTTTTGTGATCTGTTTGTACTGTGTTCTTAGATCATTGTCAACTGAATACTGAATATTGTTGAAGATTTTTGACCCACAGACAATCCAACAAAATTTTACTATTAAGGGAAATGTAAGATGTAAAAGTTTATCATGTTGTTAACTGCTCACCGTTTACTTGTAGTAAATACACTTCCTTTGAAGTACCTACTTCTTCGTAATAAGATCATTGAAGTAACATATTATAGGATCAAGCAAGCTTCGATGCCTAATTGATCAATAAGGAAATAATAGGAACTTAGTATGACCATTCCGAGAGTCCCTTTCATGCCAACGGCGCCGTTATCTAGATGTCACCGGCTGTCGGGCAAGCGTAGCTAATCTCATTTTGTGGACGCAAGATGCGCTTACAGACGTGCTACGATAAAGCGAAGTGGCATCTAAGCTGACAGCTTATCTCTCTCAAACCTTACTTCACATAGTAAGTACGTTTTTGAGAGTTTTTATTTAACACGACAGATGAAAACATCTGTAATGTTCAGTGGTAAATTTCTTATTAGCAAATTACATAAAATATTATTATACTAGTTCACTTGCTGTAAATCTTCTTATTAAAATAAAATAAAAGAATAAGATAATACAATTAAAGATTAAGAGATCTGACACCTAATGATCCTACCATGAATTCCAATGGATTAAAGATATTAATCTGTATCAGAATGCTACAAACCTTACATATTTTTCATATAATTATGGTGGTGAGTGTCACAAATTTGACCTTTCAGTTAGACGCAATAATTTTATGAGTTTTTCTTTAATAAAATTCCGAAGCCGAAACATAGCGGCATAATTAATGAATAGAGACGGTAATAATGACTTACTTACTTGATTATTTAAAGTCAGATTGTCGTTTTGTATTAAACAGGTCAGCGAAGTAACAGTGGCACGGTGATATTGTTGTGACCCAGTTGTTGTAATTGCAGCGAACGCCATCGGCTCCCGTCCGTGGACTGGCCGGCGGTGCGCCGCAACGGGCATAATCTTTTTACCAAATTGATCCGCACTCGAGACCCTCGCGACGTCAACGATGATGACGGTGCCACCACTCAGCGCCTCTCTGTAAGTCATTTTATTGTTCACACCGCATAACTTTAGAGATTTAGCTTTCTGTCTTCGTTTGCTTGGACTTTTTTTTTATTAACTGTTAAGGCAATTTCCAAAATGCTAAACCGATTCTGCGTGTAATATGTCGTCCGTGTATTGATTTCCGCATTATTTAAATGGAAAACTATTTCATATTCATATTCTCATTCAAGTTACGTGTAACAATTTTAAAATGTCCAGTTCCACACCATTGTATTCTGTAGTCTGCGCGTTTCTTCCAAGGCTGTTCTTTTCCAAGAGGTACTTTATATAAAATGTTATTTACACTTGGTACCCGACAATAGTTCGTGAAAGTTAATTTAACCATTTAAAAAAGGCTATTTTTAACATAACAACATCCTGTTTCTACTACTTTAAAGAAGAGTAAAAATCAAATTTCGTAAGTAATGTTCATATTGCAGTAGCAATTTACTTAGTAGGTATACATTTCTAGACACCGTCTACAAATTTTCGTAACTTCGTTAGTACCTAATTTTCATTAAGCTGCAAATTGGAAATTGGCGTGGTTTACCTACTTAAGAGCTCTCACTTTGAGCCCTCTATAAAATATTTAATCATTCATGTTACGAAGGAGTTACGACAGCTACGCAGGGGCTACGACAGCTACGAAGGGGCTACGTAGGGCTTCACAGCGCAAACTTGGACATTTCTTTACCCCATTTTTCAAGATATGCAAGGAGTTAGCAAACGATTACTCTTGTTTCAGACACCGAAATCTATTGGTGAAGTGTTGATATCAATAATAACAGTGGTTAGCCATTATATGAGTGAGAAGTTCGCGAGCTTTAATTTGTGAATTTGTATTTTGTTCCTTAGTTTTAAATATTCTTTGCATTTTCTTAAAATATATTGTGCTCCTTATTCGTGGCCATAGCAACATTAAGGATAATGAGACCTTCTTCACAAACCGCAGAAGCGGTATGTTATTATTTACAGGACCTTACCTTATTATTCGAAATGAAACACGAAATGATAAGGTAATTTGTGCGTATGAACTCAATTTAGTATAAGCTGGGTAAAACATATATTATGGTGATAAGCATGGGTTTTATCATCAATTAAATGAAAACAAATCGAAAAATCATCAGCTCTAATTGCGTCATTATCAAATTTCCAAGAGAGAACGCAACTTTTTATTAATTACTTGTAATCTGTTTGAATTCATTTTGGGATCGAACGGCTACCCGGGATTCTTTAGAAAGCTTAAAATATTTAATTAAAATAGCTGGGTTTTACTTGTGCACAAAACAAATTCATATAACACTTGATTAATCGTTAAGACCTCTTTGAACCTTTTTAAATTGTCCTGCGATATACGAGAACGTTTACAAAATGGAATCACACGAAAATAAAAATTTGTAATTTAAGAATCCCGAGAATTAATTCACGGAGAGAGCATTTCTTCGTAATGTAGTTTATTACAATGCAAATAGTTCAAGGTTATACAAACAGTCCTTACTCATTAATTTGTAATGACTGGGGAGAGAGGACTTTGTCCAGCAGTAGGACAGAATGGACTATCTTAGATTGATACAGATAGATACAAATCTAAACTTATCTAATTGTAACGTTCACCGCGTATTTTTTTCATTGGTCGCATATTTGAAAAAACCACTATAAATAAAAATATTCATGCTGTTTTCCTAACTGAACTATAATGGTATTTATTTGTCGATGAAGTCAGAAAAATAGAAAATTCTAAAACCTTACCAAATACACAACTTGACTTCCTAGTTAATTAGTGTCAGGAAGTTTGGTTATGTCGTAAAGTCTTGATCTCGTACAATAATGTTCACGAAACACAAACACGAAAACCTAAAAACCTAAACCAAAGTTTTAAGCATGCAAATAAATTGAATTTGAACGTATTAGGACAAAAAAAGTATAATATTATCATTTCGTCGAGCGAATTACGAAAAATGTGATGAAATAAAGATACGTACATGAACTGTGGGTAAAACTTTAATGTTCCTCAAATAAATGTGGACTACATTGAACCATGATCATCTAGGTAGTAAATTTATGCTTTACCAATACCATCACCAAATTATTTGGTATTAGAATATTGTTTCCTGTGAAGTATCACTAATACTTTTGAGCTGGCAGCATCTTGATCATAATTATCATATTTGTGATAACATGAATATTCAGCTCTATGCCGTGAAAGGTTATGTGCGACGAAGCTCACTGAACACGGAGCGACACCTCACCCTCCTTATGACAACATAAGGCGATTAAGATCTTTTATTTCTTACTAAAGATGGAATCACTGTCAATATAACTTGCACCACGGAACATAAGCCAACGATAGTTTTATGATAATCCCATGATTGCTTTTGTATGACACATCTGTTATCCTCTTATAAACGTTGTGTTTTGCGCGTTAATCAGTTATTTATCTAAACTCATAATATATCTGTGAAGGTTCGAATTCTGTGCATAGACATTGTTTTTTATATTTCAAGTAAGAAATTGGTTTTCGGCTAGGAATTCTAGATAAAGTCGCTGGCAGAAGCTAGCGTTATATATGCTTGCATCTTCTTAACGATACATTTTCTGGTAACAAAAAAGCACAAAACATATTCCTGATTGTGACCGATCAATGTCTGTTCGACTTTGATAAGTAAGATGGACGAGTGTTTAACTTTTAAATGGATCGTAGACGTCGCAGATCGTAGTTCGTTTAAATTAATATGTATCATACCTAGAATCTGGTACTGAAGACCTGTGGTTCGTAATGTTCGTAGTCTAACGTGAAGAAAATCTAGTGAATTCGCTTCAATCATAACTTACTGGAGCAAGCAATTCCAACTCGTGGAAGTCAGGAAGTAATTCTTGTTTTGAAATTAGAATTAAAGAGAATTCCTAGGGAGACGAAGTTAAACAGGTAGTTCATAGAGGAGTATAATAATTGCTAGCAGGCTCTGTATCGCCTATGCTATCGGTTTAAAGGTATCATTCCGACAGCCTGCCGGTATAATTGATAGGAATCATAATTCATAACAAAATATTTATTACGACTATTTAGGTTGATTGAGATCGTAAAACTAAATAGTAACAGTTTTCAAAGTCAATAAGAGCGTCCTCATGGGAGATAAAACAGGCTGCCTAACAACTTATTCGTCACCTTTATTGTATGAAAGTAAGAGTATTGGATGTCCATCCAAACAATGGGACATCACCTGCCCCTTTACCTTGTATATCTAATATCCCTATACAATTCTTGATGAAGCTTGTTATTTTTGTGTCACTCAAGAACGTCTAGACATTATATGAGAAGGTTTCTTTCATAAACACGTTAACAAAGAACTCATCAACCTATGGAGCTGACAAGTCGCCACTGAAATGACGCAAATGACGCGACAGTTTCTTCAACCCAAGGTAACCGTGATAAAGTCTAATGACGAAATTGTCCATATTCTTGTTGTAATTACTATGATTGCTAACCATTTCACGAGATATAGAAAAATAAGTCTCAATAATTTAATAAGATATGAAATACTATAATAGCTGCAAAATATGGCGACTATCATTCGAAGCTTCTCAGTTTTATTAACGTCTACTCTCAACTCGGAATTGCTCTCAGATAATGCGTTCTAAATAAATTAATTTGTAGTATAGTAGAGTTAAATCTACAGTCATACCACGCGGAACCGCGGGTGGAAGCTAGTAGCTAGGAGATATGACACGAATCTACAATTTTATTAACCATTGATGTAAATAAATACACAATGATGAAAGCTGGAAAAGATACATATTTAATTGGTAAATTCAAATAAAATTATGGAGCAGTCAATTAATTATAACAAATGCTGTACTTAACGACTTACTTATAAAATTTTTAATAATTAAATGTTTACACAAAGATTATAAAAATTAAAGTTAATGTGAGTGCACACAGTTATATATTTTTCTAAGTATACTTTTATAGTATCTTTCTCTGTTTGCATGTATCACGAGATAACTAAAGATGGATTTTTATAAAATAGCGTAGCGTAGTACCCGGAAAAAATTATCTTAAATCCACGTGCACGCCAAAGGTTTCTTTTCGTGAACTGGGGTTCTACTATCATCGGCTTAAGCAAAGCGTATTAAGAATTTTTTGTAATGAATGAAGATCTCACGTTTCATTTTAGTACCGAAAAATTAAACTTCTAAGCTAAGAAATTCTTAATACGTACTGCTTAAAAGATCATAGGCTTCCTGAACGCGTTGAGCAATCCGTGAATCGATCCTAAGACCAATGTTCCATGCCAAACATATAACCGCTGAGCAACACGTGAGTCACTTTTTAATAATACGATTTGGGTAGATGGATACCACGCCGCGCCTACTTATTAAATCTGGTACACAATAATTCTCTATAAATATACGAGTATATTACATCAAAATCTCGGTATATGTGTAAAAATACTTAATATATTATGGAATAAGGAAAATTAATAACTGCCTTCTACATTGCCGTGCGTTCGCGGTTGTGGCGTTATTTATATTCCACGTTAATATGAGATCCATATTAATGTAAAAAATATCCATTTGCGACACAACCAACGTGGAATCTTTTGAGCAAGTATTACTTTTTCACGTCACGAAATTTAGAATAGAGCTAACTTATTCCCAGGGTCGACATAGGATACTTATAATAATTTTTCGCGCGTGAAGCAGCAGGTCAAATCTAGCAAATTGAAAAATACATATGAAAAGAATACGCGATATATTAAGGTACATTACACAAGACTTAAATACACTTATATTCATTCAGGCAGATTCAGGCTTCTATTTAAAGTGGGTTTGTCTGCGTGCCCCTTCAGATGCTACATTATTGTATCCCATGCAATTAACGTACTTAAAATTAAATATATAGTCTTTACACTTGGCAATTTTCAGAGGCGTATAATAAAGGAGGATATAAATATTCTAGCTTGAAACGTAACTAGTCATTAAATTTACATTAATTTAATTTACTAGCGCCGTCCTCGGCTTCACTCGCTTGCTATAATACTTACCTATGAGTACATGCAATAGCCTATTATTATATATATAATTGTTGGAATAGGACAAGAAGTTTTGTTTGAGTTAAGTTAGTAAAAAACAGTATGAATATAAGGAGTTTCCTACATACGAGTAGAAACATACACACACACATGTTTACAAACTTTTTCTTTTTTATTTATCTACTAGCTCTGCCCCGCGGTTTCACCAGCGTAGAATTAATTTCGTGGATGTCCCGCTGATCCCTTATGCTTTTTTTAAAATAAAAGTATAGCCTAAGTTACTCCACGCCAGTGAAAGTTAGTTATTTATCTGTATAGATTTTAATTGAATATAATTTTATTAATATCTATAATACATTTGATGTTATAATACCATTGATTAGTATCTAAATCATTACACTATTAACGTTACATACGTAAATTATTCCTGAAAATCATCCACTTTACGATGTCATTAAGTAAGTAAGAAAGAGCTTCAAACACTAGGTAATTCATAATGAATTCTTTTTCAAGCCTCGCGTATTGCCGATGGGGTGCTTCGATAATACCTCCATGGAGTCTCACATTCAGTACAGACGATCGATACTCCACTGTTAGCACCTTTATCATTATGAATTCTCCATTCACTTCGTCTCTATACACCTCAAGTTAACTTCGGATTCGATAACACCAACCACATAGAGATATTCACACATATTGCGACTATTACTTAATCAACTCTATCAGTCACTTAGCGGCTGTCGGCTGAATAGAGTACTCTCGAGTTACATTTTGAAAAACTAGATTGAGTATGACGTATGACTTCGAAGTGGATGGACGATATAATATCATAGCTTGTCGCTGCCTGAAAAACCTTGTCTTGATTGACAAGGGTCGCTTAAAAAATACAAAGTCAGTGAACCCTTCCTTTAAATTTCTAATTGGTTCCTTAATATCTTATTTGAAGCAGGTAAATTGACAGTTTTTAGATATTGAATGATTAATGCGCAATTCGCATTTTATGAATCTACAGTAAAATAGAGGTCTTATTTAACTTATTTAAAAGTTTCTACATCTAACTTTACGTACTTGATGCCATTGATTAGGAAACTACAACCTCTCAGGTAATTAACATGGCAGCTGTAACATTTCGACTTATTTAATATCGCAATCAATTTCATACATGGGTTCAAAAATAACTAAGGTTCTTGCCTGAAAAAAATAATATTTGTGTGAGATTAACAGCAAAACAAAATACTAGGCGGTGCAAGCCGAGATCGGTAGTTTAACTAATAATAATATATTATGTATATCGTCTAATTCTTAAAATATTTAGAAGTCATTTAATTATTAAGGAACTTTTTATGATGTACTTTCTGTTGAAATGTAAAAATGTTATAATTTATTCAGAATAAATGTGCAGTGCCTCGCCAAGTCGGGCAAAAAAAAGCTAGCGTTTTGTGTATAAATCAAGGAAAATCTCAAATGTTTTGCTATTTCGGTCCAGTTTTTAAACGCCCTGAGCCCATGTTGGAATATTTTTAGTTTAGGATTTCAAAGTTATATTTGCAGTGAATTAATATTAATACAAAAAATTATGTAATAAAAGGCCTAATCATTCCATTTATTTAAAACCCAAGATTATTAATATTGATATGGTTTCTAAAAGATGTTGATTAGCTAATTACATAAAGATAAATTAAGAAAGAAAGTCCCATTATTAGGAACTGAATATAATTAGCCGACTTTACGGAAAAAATATTTAGTTGCGAGAGTAGGGCTTTTTACAATCTATGCTTTTGATGGCATATCTATAACAAGAGGAAAGTTAAAGTTTTTGTGTGTAAAGGCTGCAAAAACGAACTCACATACTTTACACAGGTGATTGTCATCGTTATTGTTGCGTGAGCCATATCTACATCTACAAACAACGTGATAGAAGCCAGTTGCCTAATGAAGCAGAATGCCCACGGAACGATATATGTGGTTAATTATCGTCCAGGCTTTGAATGAATTTGAGTTTGTTGTCAAATGCCTTCAATTTAAATGACACACAACATCATTGTAAGAATTTAAAAAATATGAGGGGTTGAATAAACATTTTAAGCATACCTATATGTCATATACCTTCCAAGAATAGTTTATTTTATGCTAGAAATCAGATACCATTGGGGAAGGAAATTTTATGGGAATACGTAATCTGTATTACAATTATATATTATATTTTACTATTACTTATAATATATTAATGTCTTTGATTGCACTTCTACACTTATCACAATACACAATATTTGTCATATTTTCTTAGTCCGTTTTCCCAACTACTTAAATTCATAGCTCAGGAACTTTAAAATGTTTTTACAAACCACATTCAATAGTCAAAGGAAAGTTCTCCCGATGAAAAGGTACTGAAGTTCAACAACCAAGTTTTGCGAAGTTATTGAAAGGTTTTGAATGAACATTCTTCATGGGAATTCAAAGTATAAATTTCTGTATAGAGGCAAATCTACTTTTGGTTAAACCTGTTGTCGGTCAATTGTAGTATTGAAAAGAATTGATAACGATACTTTTTCTGTTCAAATTCTTGTCTAATACAAGCTTATGATTCGTCATCGATACCGATGAATAAAACTGAAGTGTCTGTTCGTAATTCCAAAATAACAGCTTTTCATTATACTACATAGAACAATGCCATCTCTCTCTATTTCTTGTTTGTTCCGGTAAATCTTTGACCGATTATATCGAGACTCTCTAGCACATATCTGACGATACAAGTTTGTACAAACTCCTTAGCTTGGGACTAGACAGCGTTATAAAAATATTTATTTTTGAATAAATTATTTAATCTAATTTGATGTTACAAGAAGCAACTTAATCTACTTTAATTGAGAAAAAAAGGTAAGTCGCGCGGTGAACGCGCTTGGCACTAGTACAGCACAGCAGTCTTTATACATTTTAGTATATATAGAACCTATCCAATACGAAGCAATCTATCTGCAAGCAATCGAACAGCGAATACCTGTGTAAATACTCGGTATTCACTAATGGATTCACTGATTACCAAACCTATCGTAAACTGAGTCGCGCTAAGAGCTGGAAAGTTTATACAGTGCACTCCATTACTGCCATTCCAAATGTCAGTTCCACTAGCTAGTAATTTAAATTGAATAACTTGTCTAGTGCACGATCCAAGTTTAGAGTTTATTAGGAGCTCTTAGTGAGAATCTGAAGATAGTGTAAACAATTAATTATTGAGAAATTTCATTAACACGGGGAAAGCATTTCACCTAATATGGGTCCTGTAATCCACTCACGTCGTCGCGCGTCTCGTCGCATGCGTAGGTATCCACACACTTGTAGATGACTACTCAAACAAAACCACACGACACGGCAATCTCGGTTTTTGGCCTCGCAAATAGTGTTGCCATGTGTGTTGGACGGCGCTGTCTGGCTACTCTATGTTGGACTCAGTCCGCATTATTCCAAAACATAGACTAAGATAGTCCTTGGTTTAAAAGTAGCTCCATCTCATTTTATGATCTTGATTGTGAAAGAGATAGCTTTAGTTCAAGTTTGGTCTAGTCTTCACCAAACCATGTTTTATAATAGGGAGAGCGTGATCATATCTGCCGTATAAGTGTAATGTTATATTTATTGCCACCAGCGTTGCCTTACCACCACGGACCTGACTTCACTCGGCGTCGGCTCCTGCGTCGGCACGGGAATGTATCTGGTAGCTGGGATGGTTGCCCACAACTTCGCTGGCCCCGCCGTCATCATTAGCTTTATTATTGCGGCCCTGGCAAGCATTTTCTCTGGTAAGTTTATATCCATATTATGGCTCTATATCTAATTGTAAATTGTAATTTGCATATTTTTGAGCACAAATGTCTAAACTTTTGTTGGAGGCATCTTCACTTGCATGGAATATTTTAAGTCGGTTCCCAATAAATTTTAGGTGCGTGCTCACGAAAATGATCCAGTGCACTTACCAACCTATTGTGATAACAAAGTATTTTAACCAGGCGCTTGCTACGCTGAGTTTGGTGTGCGAGTGCCGAATACCACCGGATCGGCATACTCGTACTCGTACGTCACTGTGGGAGAGTTTCTGGCATTTGTCATCGGCTGGAATATGATACTAGAATACATAGTAAGTACTCATGCTCCATAAAACTAAGAATATGATAATAATCATTCAGAATATCAGTATGTTGTCTACCAACATATTTTTATAATTATTATATGTAATTTAATACTCGTAAGATACGTTATGCATTAGTACATAGATAGATAATCTAGATATACCTGACCGCAACAAGCTCTCTGACGTCATGTGTGTTGTGGTTATAATTTACAAATGAACGACGGTAAATGTGCGGAAAACGCAAATCTGGCCTGGTCGGAAGGAATTTTAACTCTTTTACTTATAGTGCTTAATAGGCCTCGCCATATGTCACGTCATGTCATAACCCTTTAGAGGACACTTGTGAAAAAGACATGTAGATGTAGTACTGTTAGAAATTGCACTTATTTCAGCCTCTCATTATACTGTATTTTTGTTGAAAATTATTCATAGTGTCGTAACATCTCATCCAATGTCCGATACAAAACTTCAAACCCACAAAGAATAATTCAGTCTGCTTAAATAACAATATTATGAATCGAGCGAGACTCGGGGGTATATGTAACAGACGCACCCCTTGTGACGTTGGCAGTTACATAATATATTCTGTGTAAGGTAGTTACACCTCTGCTTTCCCATCGGGGATTCTTGCGAGTTCTCTGGGTGATATTACTTCGATGACGTAACATGATGGCAGTAATATTACTTGAATTATGATTGCAACTATCTACAGGTAATAAGGGTTCACATTAAACTTGTATCGAACATGTTGTTTACCGCTAATACGAGGACATACTTGGATTTGTTGCACGAAATGTCAGTCAATTTGTGTGTGAATAATTCTACTATTTTGTATTATTAGTCAACGACTCATCACGTGAAACCTTTAGAATGGATTACGTTCGACGTAAATACATGCATTACACAGATAATCACGTGCAATTTCAACTGGAATTTTACTTTTTATTGTATTCCAAATTGTGAATGATATGTATGTAGTTAACATTAATAATGCTGACAATGCGAGCACGTAGGGCCCAATATTCATTTCAGATTTAATTTTAATGGTATGCCTTTTCGAATTGCAATAATTGGTTCACAATAGGAATTCGACCAGGTTAGCAGACGAGCTACTACAGTAGGTACAACTACCGATTTTTAACCAAAATTAATAAGTTGTCAACGTAAATATGGTGAGACTATTGGGGTCTCTCAGGCACATTAGGTCTGAGAATATCTTCTTGGACAAACGCAAATAATTAATAAAGAAAAAATATCAATCTTGCTTGGAAATAGGCGTGTGTGATAAGATACATTTTGGATCAAATTGATACCGGACGGAATTAAAATTGTGATTTGTAAAAACTCTTACTTATCAGAAGAACTTCGTAGCAAAACGACCAATTATCGAAATGCTCTGTATGTACAGTTTGAAAATTATGTACATTCAACTAGTTTATACTGACTGGATTATGTGAGCATGTCGTTCCGACAAGCGCCCTGCAATTTCATTGAAGCAAAACTGTTCGCCCCGGTGTTTCATCACGTTACTTTGTAGACCACGATGGAGTAGAGTGTGAATTTCGTTTAGGCGATCGCTTTTAATTAACTGCAGTGTACCCATGTAGCAGTGCCGCAACCCGCCAGGGTAAATTTGTAACTAAGTTAGCCAAAGTAGCATCGTCTACTCGTTATTCAATTCTATGACCCTTATAAGTGAATGCTACAGTGACATTGTTAACTTAGAATTATGTGAGATACGGTATCTCACATAATTCATATCAATATTGGTTTCTGTAGCTGTCTGTCACAATACGTCCACCTTTTGCTTTCCGTTATAATTTTAAGAAGGAAAGGTGTGGCCCAAATTTCTCACGGTATTTTGTTAGAACAAATGAAACTGAAAAATATTTATTCAATTTAGGCCCTAGTAAGGCACTTATGATTGTCGAGAATTTACCACCGGTTCGAAAAAAAAAATATAAGATTTTCCGTCGGATATAATATCGATTTTTCATCGAACGTTTAGTACGCTCCTTTTGTTACCATATTAAAACATTATAATTTATATACAAATTGTAATTACCGACTCCTGCGTTCATTTATATTATACTCTCGAAGTTGAGAAACTGTAATGCCTACTTTTTCACGAATCCATTCAACTTTTTATTGCTTCCAATTTATTTCGCTTGACTGTGGTGTTTCCAAACGTTTCATTTATTAATCTATATTTCTTCAAGGTCAAAGTCATATTAATTGCTTTTCAGTTTATTTTCACAAACTTATCGTGGAGTTACTACTGAAACACTTGCTTGATCATCATTATCAAGCACGTCTTTGGCTTTAAAATCTATAATGAAAGCAAAAGCGGGAGCCAACCTTTAGAAGATTGAATGGTAACATTAGTAGAAAATGTTACTGTTTAGTAATTTAAGACAATCTTAACAAGCGGTATTGTAGTCTAATAAAACAAAGTTACTAATTGCCTGACGAAGGCGTTCTAGCAAATAATATTTCTGTTACGTGTTTGCATTTATTATAGGGTTGGTGGAGTAGTAATCCATCACAGTAAGTAGGTACATAATAGGCATGTTTTAAGTAATATTTTTGCAGATTGGGACCAGCGCCTGCTCTCGTGCTCTCAGCGCCTGCATCGATCTGCTTTTCAACGGAGCCATTACTCGCTACTTATCCAACAAAATCGGCACATTCTTTGGTGAGTACTAGTAATTAGTAATAGTAATATAATTAGGAGTACCAAAAACCAGACAACAGATATAATACGTATAAACTTTTCTTTAAACATACCATTCATACCAAACACCAAGGCGCATAGCAAACACTGATGCTTATTATAATTATTTATTAAATTTAATAATTATGATATTTTAGCTACGTAATGTCCTGTTGATGTATTTAAACGTTTATAGATAATACACCCATTTATCAAAATAATACCAATTTTGTCGCCACAAAACAATTGGTTCATGGTCATTGGTTTATCTCATGAAATAACCCTTCCCTTTGGCGAACCTACTAAAATGCCTAAAATGACTAGCAGGTATCTGAACACAATTGAGGCTTAAAAGGGTTTCTCCTTGGAATAGCTCACATAATAACTTTCACTAGCTACCACGTGACTTCGCTCGCATGGTCAGTACTCGAGTCTATTACTCTATATTTCGAGTTATGTCCAGGCTCTTAAGTGAATATTAACTGACTATTACAATATAATAAACCTCATCTGGCTCTTTTTGAAATTCTTATATGATCTGATTTCTATGTAAAATGAGATGTATACAGTTGTAATAAGGTGCATTACAAAGTTCCGATCGCGCAAACGTAGATTTTTCCCATTTTCTCGTATAAGTCAGCGAAAGCAGGGATGTGTCAGGGGAGAGTATCGAAGTAAAATCAATTGAGTTAAGATTCGCTCTCTTTGAAAAATGTGCAGCGTCACGATTTAAGATCGAATCCGCAACGTAGAGGGTAAGTGGCGCGCCTGTGAGGACGTAAGTAAGTAAGTAAATATTTATTGTCACAAATATAATACATATTCAATGTAGGCTTAGTCTCTATTTTAGGTACTTGGTTCATACCGAATAACATTGATGCGAACGCGGAAAGGGAACAAGAGATACTAGTACATACAAGGCAAACAATAATTAGTTGTATTGTATGATAAAATAATACGAATAAGGAGTAGTCAAAGTAGGACCTAACAACATAATTTTAAGATCTTGAGAAAAAATTTAAAACTTGGTTTTTAGTGTCATTAGCGTGTACACTTTCATATAAATTTAGTGAAAAGCTGTTATTTTGGAATTACAAACAGACACTTCAATTTTATTTATCCGTATAGATTAATATTGATTAACGCAGAAACCTAAATTTTCTTTGACATATGTTAAAAAGATATATTTTGCTAACAAGAGTAACAGATTTGTAAGTCCATGTGTTTTCTTATTAATGTAAACGATTAGGTAGGCAGGTAAGTCTGAGGATCAAGAAACTCATTCAAGCAGCTTTATTGTTCATAAACATAATGATTATTATAAAATAATATGGCTGTCGATAAAAACCTTTGAAATTGATACTACTAGTGTTTCAAAGCGTGCAAATAATGCAGTCTATAGCTTTACATAGAACATTAGACAGGAGACAGGCAGCTCTATTATCCTTTAGCTTTCAAAGTGAGGAAGAGCAAATGTGCAATCTTTTATAGTGCTAATAAGGCTATTCGATTTTTCCTTGGCTTCATTATGATCAGTAGTAACTTTAAACAAATCTAAGCTATCTATATCAAATTTTCATCATTTTTTTATTACATGATAAAATTATTAAATAAAATTCAGAAGCAAAATCGATTATTTTAATCCCTTCGCCTACATTTTCAGCATTCATCTCATCGCATTGGATATAACTGTATGTTTAAAACATGTCCGATGTTTGTTATGTCATCGAAATTATTATACTTATATACATTCCCGCGGTAACAGTAAAGATACTTTTGAGTTATACGAATTTTCATCAAAACCCACCACACCAAGCTATGAGTTGTACAAAAAAATTTATTTAATTCTGAATGAAATAGTATCAGTATCTACCGTCTAGTCGAAGCCCGATTTATTGTTTTTGGGACACGAAATGTCGAGATCGCTAATCTTGACTAAAACTAATTTGAGGAAAAAGCAGTTTGATTTGGTTGATACGCTTTCTAATGATTGCCTATGTGCGTAACCCCAATCCCAATGGTACCCTTATCAATAAAATACTATTCACAATATTAGAATATAAGAAGAGTACAAGAATACAAGAAATGTACTCAACATTTTTAATGAAAATTAATTCCTATTTATTTCTATCCTTAGAAAGCATAATATAATCTTCTACAAAATTTGCGTGATTGACTTTCAGAGTTGTCCCAATTTTCGCATAAAAGTCAACTGTAACAATAAGTCTAAGTTTATTTTTCCCCCTTTGTATTAATAATCATATAAAACCATGTTTCGAAATGAGTACCATTATCTTTGTATTTTTTGTGTGTGTGACGCAATATGGACATCATGGCGATATATTCATAAAACCCGAAAATTATTAGAAGACAACTGATCCATTTTTATAGACACCCTGTACAATATTTGATACCTTTGATACATCTCAAAAATGAATAGTTCGCTCAGAATAATGAATACCTACCCTGGATAGGCGAAATCTTATCCCGGCGCCTGGTTCATTCTTTATTCAGATGAGCTTCCCTTCCCGAGAAGCCCCGAGCTTAGCCTGTTATTGATTTGGTAACAAGCTCAGAAGCCTAAACTCTCTGGTAGCAACTTGTTAGTGGTTGCACTTGCTAGTTAAGCCTTTCTGATACAAATTCTGTTGTCATAACCGCCAACTTGCTTTTATGGTTACTAATAATTGTGAATATAGCCTACAATATTCATACTGAAAAGTTGCTGGAAAAACTAAAACTCAACAACTGCGTCAACCGCAACTCAATACAGGTGAAAATAACTGCAAATAAGACCAGCCGGAATCCTTTAATCCTATACAAATACTGGATTATGAAGGGCTCTTTCGACGAGATACTATTTCACCGTAATATGTGATTAATTTGAATGAATAAACAGAAGCCGTAACAAATTAAAAAGGCTCATGGACACATTGACATTAAATGCGAAATAAATTACCTGAGAGACTCCACGTGATGATAATTTACCTACAGGTTTTGATGATACAATGTGTGTTAGAGCCTGTTTGTCTATTTAAACTCGAAATCATTGGTTGAAACTCCAATTAGAGCAAATTGTATTTGTACTTTTTTGATTACCACATATCAATATAAAATTAAACCCAGATTGGAACTGTGCCTAAATAATGGGCGTACACTCACAGTATATAATAACTGCACCCACAATTATATAATGTTTTTAAATGAATACTTCTTATGGTAGAAAAAATACAGAAAATATTATTTATACAGTATCCTTTTGCAATTGGTCAAACTACAACAAAATATTTAAATTTTGGTAGCAAAATAGTTAGCAAGTTGATTTTAAGTGCAATACTGATTTAATTATGATAGATTGATGAAAGGAAAGTCATACCCAACAATAAAGGTTTTAAATTCAACCAGCCACTGGGATCGGAAATTACCGGTGCCTTTTAACGAAAGAGGATTAAAATGCCAATAACACGCTCAAAGTTGCAATGAAACAGAACCTTATTCGTCAGGAAATTGAAGCTTTGAAGATTTTATTATTACTTGTTATACCACGTGAACATATATATAATTCATATTGCGCCGGCGTGATATTTGTTTTCCAATACTTATGCGCGTTTCACTACGATTTTCTCGTTTACAGTGGCGTGATTAACCATTGTAAGTGGGTGATTATTCATACATCAGCGTCATTTACCGAAAATCATAGTACTGGACATCAATTGTGAACAATGAGTCAGTCACTTTTGTGAGAAAATTAGCATAAGGCTTAACAATATGTTCAATGAGTCTGTTGGTTCTTTTTTCAATTTTCTTAAGAAATGCCTGGATCGGTGTCCGGTAGAGTCCACTGGAACTGTCTCGCCCTGCTAAGCTAGCTAACGTTTTTATTTATAGTATTGTAAAATTACATAATGCGTAGAATTTGTTGTTTACCATGGCCATCAAGTAGAGTTGCCAGAAGTAAGAAGATACACTTACTGCATCGCGAAACTTACGTAAGTGGACACTTATGGTCGCGTCGCACTCCGGCGTTCGTTCGTCTATGTAACACAAACTCTTAGAGCTGAAAAGGCAAGGCAACAAGTAAGCTCAGATTTTTATCCTATTGTAAATCAGAACTGCCTCGTTTCTAGTGTCTAGTGGTCCCAAGTGCTACTGCAGAACATGAGAGGGGAACCCAAAGTGATATTGGATTTTTCCATCTGTAATTTCCCAATAGCAGCCCCTAATCTTGATTAGTGCTCGGTTAATGGCAATAGGCTCGTCCCTGTTACATGAGACTTAAATATAACTGGCGAAATGTGGGTGTACTACAAGTACACTTCTGCCTAACCCTCTGGGGGATAGTCTAACGGCAAAATACGTCGAAATGTTATTATTCGTACTGGTAAATACAGTCCATAGACTATTTTATAATGAGGCGAAAACTGAAATTTAAAATGCGTAGGTGAAACAACATGAATTTAAACATATAACTAAGGTTAAGATTTATAGCACACTTAACACAAGAAGCAATAATATAAACTTATCTTATTGATAAGTTTAATATCTTAAGGACAATGGAAATCGACCTGGTCCAAACAAAGCAAAGATTGACAGGAACGAGACAAATCCACACACAAACACTTATGAACATAGATTACTTGAAAAAATGAGTTTTACAGCGACACCCAGTACTAATAATCCACTCTCACTTCATCTACATTCATCAATATCTTCATACTCGATAAATTTTGCAAAATACAAAAAACATGAAGCTGACATTTAATTTTCCAGCTCGAATAATGTCTTGTCAGTAATAACGCTTTCGGCCCCAAGCGTCGAATAGATAATAATTTATTGCAGACTTTCATAACGGTTTACAGTAGCTATTATTTGAGCAACAGAAAACACGAGGAATTCAATATTGCTACGCGCAGGAAGCGAAAAACCTTTGTAAATACAACTGACTCTTTTAACAATGTTATAAAGTCCAACTTCGATTCACGACGAATATTACGTACATTTACAGAGCGTTCCGCTTACACAATCCCCTGACACCGCGCGGATAGCAGGTTTCCAATATGTTTGTGTTGACTGTTTGCAGTGCATATTACGTGAGCATCGGCAAATCCGGGAGCTCCTAAACCTATACGTGTCATATCGCTTTGCACGCAATTAAGAAAAGTTGTATAAAGTTAACCAAATGTCTCTATAGACTAGTTTCATGGAGGTGGCGGGACCACCACAGGTATATACACATAAATAAGACACATGATTCAAATATGGTAGAAATAACGTTAGTGTTCACAGCCTGCAGAAGCTTCTTACCTGTCCTTCGTTGCCATGTTTGTAGCATTTAAAACAGTTTGGAATCGATCACATTCTCTTTACCTACTTATACTTGTTAGGGACTCCGTATAATCGAACCTATTATTTATTTTGTAGCTCCGATACCTATAGACGTTGTTCAAAGAAGCCTTCGGTTATGTACACTACAAACAGGGTAGCTAACGATAACCATACACTATACTAGATGTGTGTGTTGTACAATCGCAAGTAAATAGTGTATACTTCCGACCGCCTACCCAACCAGATTGTACCCTTGTGGGTGAATTATTTGGAATATTCATTAGTTTTCGCAAATATCACGAACATCACTTTGTTTACTTACTTCTTACATATAAACACTTCTGATGACTTATTAAGAAGCAAACTTAATAAAGGTTGCCTTTTAATCTGTGTAACTGTGCTACGTATATAATACGTCATCAACCTCCACTTGCCCTTATGCCATGTTATTTGTGGTCGCGAAATATGTTTTTCTGACATTTCTTTCTTATCAGCCGTAATATATGTATTTACTCCCATTCAAGCCAAATCATCTTTCACGCAGTCCATCCATAGTTTCTTAGGTCTTTCTCTCCCCTTGGCCACATCCACATTCATAGGCTAAACGGTGCAGCAATTGAATTATTTTAGGAAATAAATGCACATTTTCAAAGTTTTACAATAATCCACTAGATTAAGTACTGACGCTCTTCGTTCTCCATAGTTCCAATTGTAAATGGGATACTTTTCCAATGTCAACTGTCAGAAGAGAAGAGTGTTCTAACATAGCGTATTTATTGTTATCTTTTCCTGAAATTTTGACAAAAAGCTCCCCGGGGACGGAGATCACTAATCGAAGAACGAAAATTAAAAAAGCGACTGTGATGTTTGTCACTGTACCGATTAACTTGAAGAGAAATTGATTTTTGAAAGGTTCATAATTCATATGCGTGTCAGTTTCGGGGCTGCTTGGGTTTTTGCTTAAGAAAATAAAGATGTATTTTATAGCTTCTAAAAAATAAAACGATCCTTCAAAATGTTTAGTGGATAGATTTATTACCCCTATCTATACAGATAAATTAAATTGAAGTGTCTGTTTGTAATTCCAAAATTACAGCATTTCACTAATTGTATATGAAAGTATACAAAAAAAGGCACAAAAAAAACAAGTTTTAAAAGGTTTTCTCTGTCTGTCTGTTTGTTCCGGGTAATCTTGAAACGGCTGGACGGATTTTTACAGGACTTTCACTTGTAGGTAGCTGATGTTTCAAGGAGTAACTTAGGCTACTTTTATTTATTGGAAATATTAGGGTTCCGCGACAATAAGGATGAAACTAAATCTACGCGGATGAAACCGCGGGGCACAGCTATCTATAAATATAATTTATCGGTATCACTTTAGAATACTTGAACATTCTCTGCTGGAGGTAAAAAACATAATCGCATTTTATTACTATAATTGTATTTAACAGCCATTACAGCTTACAATGCACGTCATGCCTCCCACATGAAATACAAACTTCACATTGATATATACAAACAAAATAAATTACCAGAATCACATTGAATGACTACTTCTCTGAGCGCAATTAATTGTGCATCAATACAATTATTTTCACTGTATATCAGAGGTTATTGTATTGTGCTTTTGTAATTATTTGAAACTAGCTGCGCCCCGCGGTTTTACCCGCGGTGAGTTAATTACATGGGTGCCCCGCGGAAACTAAATTATTTTTTAAAGATAATAGTAGTCTAAGTTACTCCTTGTATCATTGGGACTTTCACTGAAGAATACTTCAGTGAAAGTCCCGTTAAAATCGGTCCAGCCGTTTCAGAGGTTAGCCGGAACAAACAAACAGACAGACGGAGATTTTTCTTTTAATTTTTTTTTCTAAGTCAGTACCGTGTATTATTTCATATGAATGGCGTGAAAAGCTGTAATTTTGGAATTACAAACAGACACTCCAATTTTATCTGTATGTAGTATGTATAGAAGATGATTATATGAACAAGGGCCACAAGAACTTATAAGAAGCCGGGAAATTTACGTCATTAATGTGTGCAATGTGTGGAGATTTCGGTAGCAAAAATGTAACGTCTAAGCTTAGAAGTTCATAATACGTGCTGCTTAAAAAGGTCATAGTTTGAGTTTAAGCACCATCGATGGACGAAATAAGCACCTTGTGTGATTTTGTGTTTTCGCCGTCAGGTAAACCACCGGACTTCCTCGCGTTTGGAATTACCCTCTCCATGATGATGGTGCTTGTGGTGGGAGTGAAGAAATCCTTGCTATTTAACAACGTTCTGAATGGAATCAACCTTTGTGTGTGGGTATTCATCATGGGAACTGGACTTTTCTACGTCGACGGATCAAACTGGACCGAGCATAAGGGTTTTCTTCCATACGGCTGGAGCGGAGTAAGTACTTAACTGATAACTAAATAACATAATATTATCATAACTATTGGACATTCATGACCCGTAATCTTTAAAATCAGCCAGTAGTAACTTGAAGAAAAACTTAACCCGAAACCTGTATAAACAGAGACTGCCTATTATTCCTTCTAGTTTTGGATACCCTGACCTTATTAGATTCATTCCCTGACTAAAGATTTTACTTTCCTACGTATATGATTATCATACCCGAGAACGATGAGTTATTTTTAACGACTTTAAAAAAGAACGGGGTTCTCAATTCGAACTTTAATATTCTGTATCTATCAAATACTAAATGTTTCGGTATCACTTAAATTAGATTTTTTTCCTAGTTCACGAGCTGATTGAATTTTGTCCCGTAACTGACTCTCGCATCATATGCAAAAGGCGTTTCTAAATAAAAGTCATGGTCAAAACGTCAGTTTTCACAACAAAAACGAACCTGTTACGAGTTTTGAAAGTAACCTCTTTGAACCAGCTTTGTCATGTTGTTAACATTGACGTTCATAAAACTGTTCTTCAGCAAAGCAAAATTTCGCTTTGAACACTTTTGTAAACGTTGAAATGCTTTGTTATAACAGTTTTAACGAAGCGTAACAGAATTGCAATTTTATCAAATAGAAACGGGCTAACGTTCCCATTGAAATTCTTCTAAATAATATGTTTTATTTTTATTTTGTTGGTATTCCATGATATAATAGCGCTGATTTCATGCATATTTCGAAATAGCTTCTACCTTAAATGACTTTGTCGACAATCATATTATCCTGCACTTCCAATATACTAGCTTTTAAGTCTCGAAACAAGACTCATCTGCGCAGACGCTCTGAACAGTTATGCTATATAACATAGTTCATAACTATTGAGATTGCAGAGAGTTTAATCGTAAGCTGTGCCTTCTTGTTCCAAGAACTTGAACACCCCGCCTGTCGCGCTCCGATTCCTTGTTCGCCCTTATACATGCCGCTCCAACTTTGCACCGAGCTCCCATTCTTCATACGGTTGAGTCATATAATAATCCATTTGATACCATTGGAATATTTGCTTTGAGTTTAGTTTGCGGTTACCTACGTAACCGCTTCACATTTAAAACTCAGCTTTGCAATTCCAAACGAATAATAAATCCTAATTTAAATCGTATTCTCAATCCTTGTTTTAAATAAATTCAAAATTAAAGTAGTTTTCAAATAATTTCATTTAATTCCGTATTGCTCTCTCCACTTACGTTGCCAACGTATTTGAACACAGATCTGTGAATAACTGTGATTGACAGATCTGTGATTTTGTACTTACGTTGTTAATAAAATAAAAATGATACTCTTAAATTTTCGGTCTATAGTTCATTCTGAATGTTTTTGCGCCATATATCACGAATCATGTTGTCGTAGGTGTTCAGTGGAGCAGCGACCTGTTTTTACGCTTTCATCGGATTTGACATCATCGCCACCACTGGTGAGGAGGCCAACAATCCTAAGAGATCCATTCCGCTCGCCATCGTTCTCAGCCTTGGCATCATTCTGCTAGCCTACGTCAGCACATCGATGATTCTTACCCTTATTGGTAAGTTGGAACATTTATTTTTCAGCTGTTTGATATTTATAATAAGATTACTATACAGAGAACTTTTCACAAAAGCAAGATGAAAAATATGAATGTTTGTTTTCTGGCGTTTCGAAGATGTTTGTATGGTTTATTTAACTTTGAGAACTCAGTCCGTGGCAATTGAAACACTTACGACTAATTTTAAAAGTCGCAGGGCCGCTAGGATTGAACCAAACATTGTATAATATTCTACGAGTATCGACGGCGTTATTGGATGGTGCGACACTTGTTCGTCATTACCCTTTCGGCCGTCAACGAAATCGAAGTTCAGTAACTAGTTACCATCATGATATAATTCTGTATTTTACGATACTTATTACGTATACTAATAGAACACATCAGGATCATTATTACATCATAATTACCACTACTTAATTATTCCTAGCTATGATTTATTGACTAGGGAGTTTTAATAGTACATGTAAGTAATAATCGTAACACTTATCTGATTAGAAATACGATACGGATAAATGTTACGGATGAAACAGTTAGTTATTTGGTATAAATATGCCAACAAAGCTATTTTGAATGGATATTCTTGTCTTAATTTTTCTGAATCGTATGTGCGATTTTTAGATATGTAATATATATTAATTACTAGTATAATAAATTTATTGTTACATAATTTATTATACTTTACCATGAAATACCCAAAGTTTTAACACATCCTGTTAATAGGTCGACGCAGCGAAAGTATTTCAGACATGATATTTAAGTCTGATTTCATTCGGATTCACAGAAAAAAAGTAGAAAACAGGCTAAATACTTTCTATTGAAACCTCATTACACTCAACATACAACTAAGCAGTCATTTCGTCTTCTCTAAGAACTTTGAAGAGTTTTCGAAGCTACCCGACCGTTGACTGCACCTCCACCTCACAAAAGATCACAGCCATATAATGCCCCTTTGAGGGTTGGAGGCGCTTACCTAGCTTTCCGTCTCGGAACGCTTTTCTAGTATTAAACGAAGTCAAACAATTGCTTTGAAGTACACTTACGTACTTACTTATAATAAAATAAAAACTTTTCAAAGATCAAGATATATTTTCCAAGTGGCCATTGTGTACAAACTATTGCGACGTAAAGTATGATTTGGCTTACTAGCAAGTTTTTTTTATTAAAAACTTATATCTTTATCATCGAATAAGAATGTTGGATTATTAGTTTATTTTTATTTAGTGAGGATTTGTGTACAGTTGAAGAGTATGAAATGGAATAGCTATTTAAATTTGAAATGAAACTAAGATGCAAATAAAAATAGATTAAAAAATATCTTCGCCTTATTTGGGGTAATTGATTTTCCCAAGTTGTCCCAATTTTAACCATATTTTCACATCATCATAAATGTCTGTGATTTTGCTAAGTAGCTGTAACGTAGATACGTATATCTTACTGCGTGTTTTTCCTGTTAATAGTTCTTGAATTATTCTTTAAAAGGTTGTTTCGGAGTGAGAACCACAACTGTACGTGTTTTGTGTGTACTCCTATGTTATACTAGCTGAGCCCCACGATTTTACCCGCGTAGATTTTAATTTCATGATTGCCCACGGACCCCTAATTTTAAAAAAATCTGAGTAGTTAAGTTCTTTCTTGTATAATTAGCTATCCGTCAGATAAAATCCCGTTAAAATCCGTCCAGGAGATTACCCGGAACAAACAGACAGACAGATTTCTATTTTAGTACCGTGTGTACTTTTATATGTACTTAGTGAAAAACTGTTATTTTGCAGTTACAAACAGACACTTTTTTTATTTATCTGTATAGATGTATAGATATAGATATCTGTATTGATTATGGACATTAATAAGCCCCAACAACTTCTAGATCACAACCGTTCCTTTTTAACGGTCACACATACAGGTGTATTTATTATTGCATTTTTACAAATTATTCCTTAACTACATATCGTAAGCATTCAGTCAAAATTAAAGTTGCTGCTGCGTATAAATTCTCAGAAGAAGCTGCATTAAATACGAGAAATGGGACAAACTTCTGGTATTTAATGCAGAAAGTCTCTGAGGTAGTTAATTAGAACTCCTGCTTTACTTTAAACACTTTTTATCTCGTCGACCCTGAAACTAATAATGCTAAGAAAATTAAAAGAATGGCAAACTTATAATTAAATTCAACCGTTGTGAAGTTATTTGATGCCAACAAATTGTGATAAGGGCTTTCTGCACGTGCACTAGTCACGTGCAGGAATTTATTGCTGAAATATGACATTCTACCTTTTACGAAAAACTGGCTAAAAAGTGTGACTTCACTTTTGAATCTACCGCTTTACAAACTTATGAATAACGCGTAATTTCTAAAATTTTATAAATTATTTAATAGATTATCAGAAGGGCGAAAATTTTCTAATTAGGTATAATTTCATAGTACAATTACTGGACAAAAATTAAAACAGTAGGTAGTTTAAACAAATTTCAAGTAGAAAACTAGTCCCAGATCGGTGTCTCACGAGATTGTGACATGAAGTTCGCATCATTGCCACGCTGAATGCTGAATATCTGAGCGAGAAAAGCCCCACATTTATCTCGACAGGATTCTACCAAACGTACAACAGTTTATTGATAAGACACTATAAAGACTTAAGGAATAAATGGTCGGTGAGAGATTGTAGCTCTTAAATGTAATGAAGATTGTGAACAATTCAGCTCTCGATCAATTTTAACTCCAAGTAATAATTTATTGTGTAAACTTTCCCCATTACCTCTACCAAAACTACTTGTCCCAGCTGCGTTGGTGCTAGATGCAAACTCGCGTTCAATAATATTTCGGATGTAAGAGTACCTATAATATTTATTTCTCAGCAAGAAATACAATTTCACTATGAGAATACAGATTATGATAAATATATTTGTTGTTTCAACGTAATGTATGTGTGCGTTATATTTAGATCAGACAAGTGACAGATTGTATGTGTGAAAACACAATTTTATTGGTCCACTGAGTTGATGAATAAAATATGCGGCCACAGGCAGTTAGGGCGATAAATTGCCCGCCCACACTCAGATCCGATCCTGATATTTTGTATTCTGTACTTTGCTAACATAAAGCATTAGTGCCGCTCAGCTACTTATGCTGCCAGCATTTAGGGCACTTTAAGCCTTGCAATTGGTAACAATAATACTTTGATTTCTGAGTTAAATACTTTCATTAGAAGCAGATAATGATAGAAAGGCATCGTGACCATATTCAATGGCTTTACCCCAAAAAGTGGGTACTACAAAGGAGTTTTATAACAAAGCAATATATCAAAGGGGCATTCAGGTAAAGTTCCGACAAAGAAAGCTTAAACTACTTTAAAGGCTTCGTCTTTGATCAAATTAAATACGATGGGCACCACATTCTCCATTTTTTTTATAGGAACTTAGCAAGGGTCATTAATGTATGGAAGTATATAAGCAGCCGCAGTTAGTTTAATTGCTTGATTTGGCTCATTATTTGAGAAACGGATGCCTCTCACGATTCCCTTGAAATCCGACACCCTCTCAGCTGAATTCTGATTGATAGTATCATGTTTCTCCCGATTACAACTAATTAAGCAAAGTGATTAACTAAACTGTCAATAGTATTTATAGGAATTCACAAGAAATTGGTAAGATTAACCATTGTTCGTTCACATTAAAAATATATGCTATGCTATTGGTCTATTGTTATCCTAACGAGCATGAATTGAAAATTTCTATAATACGCTTCCTTACGTACGAGTACTTGTGTGCTTGGAGTACAAAAGAAATTCAGATTCCTCAAACCCCTCCAAGTGGTTTCAAAAGTTGAATATTACGTCTGTAAGTAGGGATGAGAGGCTTCTCGTAGCGAGCACTATTCAATTTCTTAACTATTCCACAACATGTCGAGGACATGACTTGTCAACTTGTTTAGTAAGGAATTCGTGCGTTCACTCTGCTCGGAATGCTTGTCGGATTACGTACCTAGCTCAGGAAATACAATTTTACGCAAAACTATTTTCGACAGAAATAAATGATAACTATCTCATCAAAAAGTAACAGAAATATAACGAACAAAAAAACATAATATATTACTGTGCGTACATACCGATCTGTCAAATAAATCCAGCGTTAGGGCGCGTTTTCACCAGAAACGTGCGGATTCGTAGCGGGGGATGTGTTTGTGAAGAACCAATAGAGCGAGGCTAGGTGAATTAAGCAATTTTATTGGAACTTAACAAACACATCCTTCGCTACGAAACCTCGCACATCTGTGGTGGAAAGGCAGCTTTATCTTGACTCACATATATCATTGTATGGATTCGTATCACTGTGTATTTTGTTGACAGTGCCATACAACGAAATTGACACGGACTCAGCGTTGATGCAGATGTTTCATTATGTCAATGCTCCAACCGCTAAGTATATAGTGGCCGTCGGCGCTCTGTCTGGTCTCACCGTGTCTCTCTTCGGCTCCATGTTCCCCATGCCCCGCGTCATCTACGCCATGGCTTTGGATGGTCTGATTCATAAGTAAGTTCATTTTATTTCGTTAGATTTTTACAACTGAACATTTTCCCTTTGTATTTCTGAAAGGATAAAATACTACCCATGAATGAAGTCGTGTAAAGGTGAGTGCTAAATTTAATCTTACTAAGCATTCAGGATATGGTTCACTGGTGGATATATATGTGTAAGAATTTATAAGAGCATCTCTCTCCAAAACGATGTATTATTAAACAGAAAATAATACTAGCCACCTCTCGTAATATTTCATTCAATTTACCAGTCTCATGATCGGATGAAGTCGAGCGGAGACGCAAATAGAATAGGATATTAAGAGCATTAAAGCTTTACTTAAATTTGGTAACCGTTGCACAAATATATTGGTAAATGCATGTCTGAATTTCCGCTTCGAGTGGAAATGCGAAAAAAAATATGTAAAAAAATTTTTTGGTGATGCAAAAGGATATTTTCAATTTTATTTTGCTCTACAATATAAGTGTCACACAGTGGGCCACGATAAAAGACAATAGTGCCTGACCATAAACATAACGCAACGACGCTACGTCGCGTCTGATCGTAAAAATCTACGACGGAAAGTGGATGTCTGAATAAAAACATCAAAACGGTATAGTTTCACGAGGGCTTATATTTACAGACTTCAAAAATTTTATTTTAATTTAATATTAAATATTCAAGTAATAATTACAGTATATATAATTCTTAGTAGGTTGATTCAATTATTATAAAAATTTGAAGAAGTTTGTCAAAGTCAGTTCAATAATATGATAAATTGGTTGTGTTTATATGTATAAGTATTTATACAATTTGATGTATTCTAGTGTGTCTTAATTTTGTATATGTAGGCAACTGGCCGTCGTCTCTAAGAAGACTGGCACTGCCATCAATGCCACGCTGTGCGGGGGCATAGCAGCATCTGTGCTGGCACTCTTCGTACAACTGGAGGTGCTGGTGGAGATGATGAGCATTGGTAAGTGATTTCAATTTATATTACCGAATCAAAACCAAAAAGCGGCGTGAATAAACACATTGATGCAGTATAATACAGGGTATTAATATTTTATCGGTGAATGTAAATTTAGAAAAAAAGTTATGTAAGTTTTGTGTGCTTTAACGCTCTTTCCTATGTTCCCGATAGTATTTTGTACTTTTAAAATAGAACATAACTGGCACATAGAAACGTTTTCCCAATATATTTGACCTATCTTCGAACCCTTCAGTTGGAAGGCATATCGGCTACACTATTTCTGTCTTATCTCTACATAGTCGATCTATATATTTCTCTGTACTTACCTTTAAATAGTTTAAGATGTTCTCTGAAATAAATAAGCGCTCCACTATTCACTATTGTAATTAACTGGAGCACGTAGTTCGAGTGGCTTTAAAAACTTATTCCGCAATTGTGTTTAAAAATTTCATTTATGTAAGGAATGTATTTTTTTACAAATAAAACAATGACCCACATCACTGTACATATTAAACATAAATTAAAATAAAATAAATATAAATAAAATTCTATGACTCACACTAATCAATGAGTTTTTTTTCCAAAAGAACGTTGCACATCAATAACCATTAAATTCATATGAGGAGAGAAGTAAAAAAAAAATAAGGAAGGCCTTTTCCCACTGCTTGGCCGTATAATATCCACCCTTGATTACATTTAACTACAAACGTGACCGATTCTCGGTACTGGCAACCAACCACAGAGAAGGTTTCCTTTCAATTTATGAAACACTTTCTGTTAATTTTTTTACTGCGTATAAAATTTAAACGTATATAGTGTACACTGTAAAATTATCCGAAAGTTTGTTATCGACTTTCCACGTAAACTAATATTATTTTCAATTTACCGCATAACTTCGCCGCCGCGTGGTAGATAGTGTATTTCTCATTACATGACAGAACTTCTCCTTCTCATCATCTTACTACTTGTAGATCTTGTCGACTTCGGAATATTTATTTACGGCCAATATCAAAATGAGATTAAACTTAACAAACTTCCGTCAGTGACTTCGCCCGCGTGGTTTTCAACCCAGAGAGTAAGTGTACTTAGGCAATTTTGGGAAAAACATTCTTAACGGAAGCCTTCCTACACCTTCAAAAAACACACCCTACAAATCTACGTATATGTCTCTAGGATCAGCGGTTTATAATTCAGAACTTTAAATTTTATAAATGTATGCGACATTATCATAAGCCCAATAATTATATAGGCATGTTGTATTTTTTCAATATATCTATGACCCGACTGATCCTATAGTTCCTGGGCAAATAATCGCATTACTCAAATGGAGAATAAAGCGATCCTTACATGAAACTACCGTTACAGATAGCAGGTGGAAGGTAATTTCCGTCTTTGAACAGGCCTGTATGCGGTGAACTCACTGAGCATCTCGTGTAGTTAAAAAACAATGTGTTTTAAACTTAGAATGTGATCACATACCTGTATACGTATGGAATCGGCGTTAACTACACATGTAACTTAGGTACTTCAAGCAATAACATCCGTGATTTATAATTTACGAACCAAAATCTCGTTGTTTTACATAAAATATACATGATATAATATAGGTTTGCATTAAACCCAGTGTATGGAATAAGAGTATTTATATATGTGTAATTAGTATGGATAAATCTGAAAAAAGTTGGAAACACAATGAAGCCTTTTCCACGAAGTTGTATTGGAAATAAAGTAACACCATTCCAGTAAAATATTCACGGAATTTATTTAGAGTTTTACTGTAAATATTTCACCGATATTTACTTTTTCCAAGTTTCTCGATAGTAATAAAGTGAAAATTGGAAATGCTTTACCGGTTCACCGGAGTGGAAAAATACATTTGATGCAATTCTCTTCGAACGCTATGTTCGGTTCCATTTTAAGATTAATCCTTTGTAACCTGTAAAAGTTGATTTTACAAATTTATTTCCAACTAGCTTCATCCTTTTCCCATTTAAAATCTGACTATATAAAATGTTCGAGTCGCGGAGTTTTTTTACCAATCTCCTCTGTTTTTTTACCAATGGTAAGGGTGATCCACCTCAATAAAATGTCTGGCAATTCTGTTGTATTATAAGTAGGCTAGTATTAGTATATAGATGTATATAATTGTATTGCGAAATGCTCGAGATTTCAGAAGTCATACTGTAATCAAAATTATTTTTGGTGCGCTTGTTCGAAGCAAATTAGAGTCAAGTTTATGTGTCTGGAATCCGTACGAAAAGAAATACACCTTGCTATTAGAAAAAGTACAAAAAGCCTTTTTGCGGTACCTCTATAAACGTATCTATGGTTATTACCCGTTTATGTATCCTACTAGATTTCTTCTAGGCTCTTTGGGTTATAATTCCCTTGAGGTTAGAAGGAACGTTGACCAAATTATAACCATGTGCAAGGTCCTACATGGAAAATCAGATGCTCCGGAGCTGCATGAAGAGTTGTCTAGGATGTTTGTTCCTAACAACTACATACGCGGCCGGAGACACAATTTATTAGCAGTGGGTACAAGTCGCACAGTGGCTCGCGCTCACTCGCCAGTCCCCCGCACTCTCTCCGCCCTCAACGCTCTCTTGGACTCCAACCCTGATTGTGACGTGTTCGCGGATGAATGGCAGACGATAATGTCAGCATGCCTGGAGTATTGTGAGGGGAGCGAATGAATGTGTTTTTTGTATATATTAATATTACTCTTAATTAGTGTAATTGGCTTTTAGCCGTTCTAATTAATACATGTATAAATAAATAAATAACATTATAATTATCCTTGTATCTCCGAGCATTGCGTTTTTGTTTCAATATATTTATCCATTAAGTTTAATTTATAAAAATAATAGTTTTGTTTTAGTAATGAAAAACAACATTCTAAAGATCTAAATTAATTTCGTGGATATAATAACATCAAATAACTGATGTATAATGACTCAAATAGAGAGGTTTCATTGCCAAGTACAATTCAGGTTAAGTGCTTTAGTGTACTGAGAAGAATCCTTAAGGGAAACCTACAAGGGTCTGACCACTATGAAAATATATCTTAAAATTCATCCCCATAAGCTGATCGATGTTGATTTGTTTGGCTGCCTCGCCCGTCCTTGGATTCACGGGTTGCCCCATAGACAGACACATTATTATTATTACGATGCTTACGTCATGAAATCCCATATGCAAACCTCTTCGACACAGGTAGGGTAGGCTTTTACTCGATGACATCAGAATGTTATAGAAGGTCATTCCTTCTTATAAGTTTGTAGAATCATATTCGTGTGGGCTTACATTTAATTATCTCATCTCTATATATAATATATAGGACGCAATGTTGTCTCTTTCTGTGCTATTTACGATAGTTGTAGTTTTAAAGTTGGGCATTTATCTGCAGATAACTAGTTTATTACCGGGATGCATATCCTGTGCTAAACCACCTTTGACCGTTAAGTCAGTCCGGACGCAGTCGCGAGCAGAAACTAAACATCAAAGATAGCATAGCTGCAAAATCAGTTTTCTTGAATGCAATTTCCTATCGGAAAGCTCCTTTGCCAGTCGGTGCTCAAAGCATTTTATTTTTCAGTGTTGCTACCTAGTTTCCTTCGTCAAGTTCTTTATTTTTACTTTATTACAATTTTGATGCCACTTTATTACCAGGAATTATATAAAATGAGACAATTCTTGTTACAAAGCCGTTTTAATATGAATACCTATTTGGTAGTCAAAGGAACAAAGCCGACTAACTGTTGTGACTGTTACGGTTGCCTTTTGTTATCTTATCTTATGCAGACATAGCTTGTCCCACTGCTGGGACCTCTCTCCCCACTTTCCAGGCAGCCGGCTCTGTGCCTCTGTTGGCTAATCCTCTTAAGAGGCGTCAAGTACATCACGCCATCTGCGTTTTGTCACGAGACAGCGTCGACTGATAAGGGACCAAAATGTTGTGGTTTTCATTCAATATTATCCAGCATCCAAAGCCATTTCAGCTTTTCGGTTTCCAAACTAAAATATCTTATAGCGACGCTTTTGTGTCAATACAACTGCGTAACTATTGGCCAGTAAGCTAGGCAATACACGGTAGAACTCAATAAAGTTCAGCTTTGTATGAGAGAATGCATCTGATCTGTGTATTCAGTACCGCCGTTCAAGCGCTCCGTGAAAATACCGGGTAAATTCCCATACATTTTAAAGGAATTGTACGAAACCGGAAAATTCTGTACGTTTCCTGTGAAATGTACGCAAAATATGTTTATAATGAATCCTCCTAAAAAGTATTCTTAACCCAGTTAGGGTTTAGAATAATTTACTGTTTATATATTTATTAATACCCTTTCCTGTCGCCCATGCTGCTGTATCATGAAAAATCTTACACATCACCGGTCGCAGTTTTGGGAATGTAAACATTCTCTAAGAATACTCGATTCCATTACACCTATAAAAATTAAGCAAACATGCCCGTCAAAATAATATACTACCACGTGAAATAAGTCCCGCCGTATTTTTCCTACTCGTAATTCTCAATAACCCTATCAAAGGTTTTGATTTAATAAGATTACATATTGGTTTTGAAATAAATCACTGCTTCATTAAATATAGTAGTGGCGAATAATTAACTGAAAAACGAACAAATAAATGTGCGATCGATAGCACGCAAGAGACGTAATAATTATGCTTGTTTCACCACATTGAAGCTAAAAAAATGAGCTATCAAAGGCAAGGACAAAAAGTTAATTACTTTGATTTATAAAAGGCTGGACTACGACGGCCTACAGTTTCGGAAATAAATTTATTATTTCACTATTACTATTTATAAAAGTTAATGTCAATTTTCTTTTGGTACATAAAACACACCCCAAAGGCCACCGGCGCCGCTTTGAGACACGACAAAAGGACCGCAGAACGCCCACTTTGATACTGTAATTATAGAACGTTTAATATAAGTAAAGTATAACAACTCGAGCTTCGCAGTGAATAATAAAATCATGAGGAAACACATCTGAGAACTGAGACCAACACAGGCGTATGTGAAGCCGTGCTTATTATTATAGTAAAGGTGTATGTCCAGTTTGGCAGGAGTTATCACGAACAAACGATGCATGTGTCTAAATAGTTGGTGAAAAAATGTCCAATACTTCAACATTCGAACTACGAGTCAAACTGACAAACGGTATAACTTTTTAATTCATTTTAGTACATGTCAATACAAGTTCTCAGCATCTGTCGCATTGCTACATTGTCAGTGAAATGTACGTGTAGCACCGCTGTTTACATCTCGATGAAAAAAATAAAGGAAATCTGAGTGCTTGTTCTCTCTTAATTTACGACATTTTACACAATTTTAACATGTTACGCCTTTAAACGGTGAATAAAAGTTTATTCATGAATTTTGCTTCAGTTGTACTAAACCAATATCGTCAACTCGTCAATTAAATAGGGCTAACTTTCAATAGTAATATTATATTTAGACAAAACAATAAAAATAAGATTTACAATACCAATATGAAATTCAAATAGCAACAGTAATGAGTGTGAGAGAAAAAACAAGAGACGAGCGAAACAATTTAAATTTAAAAACATTCTTATTTTTAATTATATAAGGCCAGTATTAAAATATGCCCTGGCCTTCTTGCTGCATACTACAATATAAATTAAACATACCGCCCACCATGGACAAATCGTATACATTTTCCATTCATATTAATAAAAAAAAAAACATTGTAGTTCCTATACATTCAGCTAAAATATAAACAGTTAACAATCACAAAAAACATTTAGGCGTATTATCAAAAAAAAAAAAAAACATAAAACATCTGTAGTCTTACAGCTTACCTAACTACGAGATATACCTATATCATGACCAAATTACATTCAGATATCAATCAATAATACACTTATAATATTAGTTACACTTGGTCACCATAACCATTTATTATTAATAAACTTATGCAAATAATGATATTATGTAAGTATTATATTAAAGACATGCGTGACCAGTAAGAGGGAGTTTTTTGACGATAACGCCATGATGACCATGGCGCAGAAGACTGATGATAACCATGTTCAATACCTAGCCCTACATCTGCCTTTTGCGGCTGATACTTACTTTGGGACCAATTATGATAATCATACTTAGGAAATTCTTTACTCTTTTTCTCAACTTTACTTTCATATGCATGATGTACATGGTTGCATAAAATTTCAATGTCTCTATTCTTTTGAGAACTTTGAATTGCCTCGTTCTTACTGCTTACATCAACTGAAGTTGTAAGCACTTGATGATTGGCTCTTGCCAAGGTAGGAGCAACCTGATTAAATTGAGTTTTACTTGACAAACCAGGATCAATATTTCCTATACAAACTCTCTGTGGTTCTGATTCGTTACGATGCAGCAATGAATGATGCTTTCTTCTACATTTGCTGCATCGTACTGATAAGCGACAGTAATAAACAGAATGATTTGTTCCGAAACAATTAAAACAGAGTCTCTCAGTTTTGACAAAACTACGTCGTGTATCAAAAGATTGATTTACAAATTTTATACAATTCACTAACTTATGGTTTCCAGAACAATAATTACAAGTTTCAATACCGAATTGCATATGATAAGAATTTACAATGGTGTTCCTATTTTCGGTAGTTGATTTATTATCCAAAAATTCTAAAGATCGATATCTATGCTCTAAAAAACTTTGAAATGAAGTCAGAGTCGGTAAATCAGTATTAACACTAGTTTGGGCTTCCCATAGTTTTCTTGTCTCCAGATCAAATTTTTCACTCAGAATATAAATAAGTAAAATATCCCAGCCGTCCACATTTACATTTAAGTTCTGCAACGCATTGAAACTTTCATTTGAAACATCTAACAATTCTTTAAGTGCTCTAGAATTCGCAGATACAATACTTTTTTGATTCATAAATCGTTTTAAAGTGCTATTGACCATGTATCTCTTATTGTCATATCTATTCTCTAGCTGTGACCAACATATAGGATAGTTAGTGCTGGTGATGGGGACATGGCGCAGCAGTTGCTCAGCCTCTCCGGTCAAGTGAGCTTTTAAATAATGGAGTTTTTGCACGTCATCTAATGATGTATTATTGTGAATTAATGAAGTGAACAAATCGCGAAAACTAATCCACTCTGTATATATCCCGGAGAAGACAGGCAATTTTATTTTAGGCAATTTAACATTACTTTTGTTATCAACATTTTTTGTGTTATAGTCTACAACGACAGAAGCTTGGACTTTTTTATACAAAAGTAAATCATCTTTGAGTAGTGTCTTATAGCGCAAGTATAATTCTTCCGTGGTTTCAAATAAGTCATCTTGGAAATACAAAGCATCTTCTAGATCTCTATCTGTTACCATTACAATTATTTTTCGATGTGTTTCACAAAACGACATCCACTGTGACTCTAAATTCTCTAACCTTGCCTCTATATACGACGCGGACAAATGATCTTTCGGGGACTTTTTATAGTTAGTAATGGCTTTTGAAATATATACATTTATGTCGTACTGTAATTTACTAAACGATTCCATATTGAATGCTTACTCAACTTCTATAAGTACTTTTAATAAAAACTAAAGTAAGATAATTTCTTTAAACAATATAAACAAAATATTAAATTCTAACAACAAAACATGACCATTTAATAACGATAACTCAAACATACATAATCAGCAATTAATGAGCTATAACTCATCTCTAGGTATCGCATATAAAACATAGAAAGTTTTACTTTTCATAAATTGGAATGTATACCAAGTACTCTCAAGACACAAAAACAGTTCCCATAACAAACACAAAACATTTAAAATACTATACAGTTATGAATATATACAAAACTATTCTTCCACGCTCATCCCAAAAATCTTGACATATTCACCTTCAACTTATAAAAATAAACGTACTTACAGTTTTACATCTATGTACACTTCACCAAAACCAGGTTAACAGAGCTCGACCACGTTCCTCCAAACAGCTGCAGATCTTCTTGCAAGTACGGATATACGGCAGTGCTACCACCAGCGCCGCCCACCGTTTATCAGCTATGTCGCACTCAGGAACTCGCTGAATCGCCACTTCACCGTGGCAATGATATGCGGTCATCCGACCACTAGAAACGCCGCCGCCAAGGCCCAGTCAACCCAATATCCGGCTCGAAGGACCAATGAATAAACCCTAAGTTTATTCATGAATTTTGCTTCAGTTGTACTAAACCAATATCGTCAACTCGTCAATTAAATAGGGCTAACTTTCAATAGTAATATTATATTTAGACAAAACAATAAAAATAAGATTTACAATACCAATATGAAATTCAAATACCAACAGTAATGAGTGTGAGAGAAAAAACAAGAGACGAGCGAAACAATTTAAATTTAAAAACATTCTTATTTTTAATTATATAAGGCCAGTATTAAAATATGCCCTGGCCTTCTTGCTGCATACTACAATATAAATTAAACAAATGGTTTTATTCTTAAGTTTATATTCCATATATTCCTCCACATTCTGAAAAGTAATTTATTATTCGCTCTGTTCTAAATAACAATGCAACCTTAATAGGCAAGTCCAATATATTTAATCTAGAAGGTTAATTCCATTCAAAACCATTGAATGCCTAGAAGATTTAACGTTATGACTTTGAACTAGTTTCAAAGCCAAAAAAACCTATGAATTGCATTTGTTCGGCTCTTTTCATACATTAAATATATCCATATATTATGCATGGCACCTACAATCTACCCTATGAGTTTTAAAACGTTTTAGAAATGCATGAACTACGGATATTAATAATTTCACGGCGCGATAGTAGGTACACAGGTAATACAATTTCACACAAATATCTTCATTATACGCTCAGTTAATGCAAGGTTGATTGCAAATGCATAACATGTATTTAAGACGACGCAAGTGATTCATAAGCAAATTATAAACTAGATGTGCCTCGTGGTTATGTTAATTCATCCACCGCTTGAAGTGTATTTTGTCGGCACATCCCTGTACGTACACAAAAAACAGCCTCTGAAAATTACATGTAGAGACTTATTATTTGCACATTATGTGAATGACATTTACTGTTCAATAATGGATTGAGTGGCCAATGATATTATAGCATATATGCTACGTTCATGATATTTATCGTATAAAATCTGATCGCGCTAATAAATAGTAAAAAAAGGTAGGATAAGCTTGTTAGGAAAGTGAAAGTATCATATTATTACATCTTCCCCTCATTTGCGCACATATCTGCCGCTTTAGGTGTTTACAATATCATTGACTGTGTTGACCTATTCACGGCAAATCTGCGCGATACTTACATTTATAACACGCGCCGGTGGTAACCTAACGATAACAGAAATCGGACACCATTCCCCCGAATGCTGTTGCATAAGCACATCGTGACCACTGACTACTCACAAATTTAGCATGACCTATTATTTTATTTTTTATATATAAGATTATGATACATTAATTGATTACCTAGCGTCTTTTATATATGTTTAAATTAAATGTTTTTGGTTATTAATTGTGAGAAAAAAAGGTTAGATAAATCGATTGGGTAAAAATGTTCATAATATAATAAACCGAGTGGGGCAGAAGATACCAATGTAATTGAGTCTACGTTGATGAAACTCAGAGCCGCCGGGAACGCGGAGCATTTACGTTAAAGTGTAGAAATATAATATAGCCAGTAATGAAATCCCTGTGGTAGTTAAATAAGGCTTTGACAAATACCGCTCGCTCCAGAATAGATAATTCCCTGGAAGGACTCGAGGATGCACTGAACGCCATGCTCAAACAAGGATAATTTTATTAAAATAGACGGTTCTAATATCTCCATTCCATGCTAAGAGCACGTTCATTTCATGAACGCTTTGTTGAACTAGAACTGCATTAAAGCCACATCGTGTTCTGGTACAGTATTTGCTGAGTGAACAATGTTTGCACTTTGTCTCTCGTTCCAGTTTTGGATAACGTTACGTGGCGAGAAATAACCTGACGGTCTCTCGAAGGTGACTAAATATTTAAAGAGGTAGTGAGATATATAGGGAACTAGTACGGCTAGGATTCTTTTCAAATGCCAAATTTTAGCATTGAATGGTAATGACTTAGGACCAATCGAAGTCTACCGAATTTGACTTAAGTTCCATTCTGCTAGAATCGGCGCGCCTCAAACCATTCGTTTGCATAAAACAATCGAAAAACCTCTCGATTGTTTCATCGCCAGAGCGAGTCGATAATGGACTCGATAGAAAATGTGACAACTCCGATTGTTACGATTGTTGAAACAATCTCGCAATCGCGCATTGCTAACATGAACCGTCCTTGTTTTCAAATAAACCCTATTAAAATTAGGTACATTTTGTGGATACAGGTACTCTGCTGGCGTATACTTTGGTGTCCACCTGCGTGCTGGTGCTGCGCTACCAACCAAATGAAACCAACCTGATCGAGCTGCTGCCCCCAAACATGCGCACCATGATCGAACCTGAGGGCACTGCTTCGACAGTCCAGGAATCCACACTAGCGGTAAGTGATTCTTCTGATTCCATGTTCAAAGTTTCATGAATTGTGTGCGTGAATAGACCCAAAATTATTTTCATATCTAGGGCAACAAAACCACTGTAGACCAGTGTAATTAGTCGAATATAGAATTTGGTGAATTATGGAATCGATGGTCATTTGTAGATTTTGAATATTACACGGTTTTGTATTTCAATTCAGAAATCGATTTATCCTTCGGTTGTACACACAATTATATCGTTGCAGAGATCTAATACGGTGGCCAGCCTTAACTGGCGGATTACCTTTTCATCGCAACCCCCTTGACGTGGGTATTATTAGCGACGACTTCCTTGAACCCTTAATATTTAATCTTAATTTAATCAAAAATATTTCATTGTCAGTCGACTGAATGATTATATCATGTAGATAATCCATTCAACAAATAAGAAATTGTCAGAATCCATAACATATTAGAGGGACAAAGGTGCCCGCCCCGATTAATCGACTTGCTCTGACTTTTCTCTGACTCTCGTTTACAGATTACCAAACGCGAAACACAATCATGAAGTTGAAACAGTGGTTTCATAACTTTGATAATTAACGCTTAACGCGATCCTTTAACTATTTTCAGCATTCATACTATACACATATACTTGTATACTATTCGAACGCTAACTTATTATTTACTTTACATACATTACATATTTAGTCATTTCAGACCCTTTGAGAGCTAATATTCCCCTCAAATTAGTTAGTAATATGAGCTTTGGCGAGCTTCACATTACATGCACAGGCTGACTTTGTGTCCGCAGTTTAATTGAAACTCAATTACCCTTGGACTTTCAATAAGGGGATTATTAATTGCCCTCGCTCCACGTACGTGATCGTATCACGGTTATATTAATTGCTGGCTGAGATATATTCTTAAAACCAGTACGATGTATATTGTTTTAAATACATATATCTGTATCTGTATCAAATTGTTTAAATTAGTGTAAAATAAACATAAAAATCATGGTCTCATAAATATTCTAAACGTTATATCATGAAATGCACGGCTCTTGAAATGTATGCTGAGAGGCGAAAGTTAAGCTCACCATCCGTCACGTTGGCATGTTAATAGGTACCGTGATATGCGGTGAGGTGTTCTCACCGACACATGTGCCTGTCAGTGACCCTTTTAATAAGAATACATTTATATTATATTCTCTGGCAAAAGAGGCGTATCTACCAACATATTTTTTTGTTTTTAATAATACTAATAATCAAACTGCAGGATGGGCCTCTCGGAAGGTGTACTTATACTCCCTTATTAAAAAACAAAATCTAAGATAGTCCTAGATTTAAAAGTAGTTTCAAACTCTTTTTGGGATTTAAAAAAGCATAGACAAAAAGTTCGGTTTCGTCTTGGTTTAAGTATAAGGGGGATTAGTCCACCAATTGGCCAATCCTTACACCACGATACAATTAGTCATCGACACGATAAGAAGATCTAGCAGTAACGGTTACTCTAGGCTAATTGTAGCCTAAAAACACCAAGTTACTCTACATTGAGCCTGAACGATTTTCACAAGTGCCAGAATAATGTTAAGTGGTACGGATCAAAAATAACATTGAATTCTTTTTCATTCCATATTTTTTTATATTTACTTAACTAAAAAATACCGCTGTGTCAATAAGCATTATTCTCGGAAAAGCTTTTAATAAACAAGCCGCCATTTATGGTCGACGCGACGTCAATCCGAGCCCTGCCGCCCAGAGCGTAAATTTAATATAAACAAATTCGCTGCATTTTAATATCCGTACCTACGTTGTAAATGGCGTTATATTCAAACTGCAGGGCACTATAAGCAAAAGCAAAATACCATAAAAGTATATTATTGTGGTCAATCTAGTTCAGAGATGTAAACATATTGTACGAATAACAGCATGATGATTACAAAGTTAGAAATATAAAAGGTTATGTCTCATTTAAAAATATATTAATACCCTAAAGAACTATACCCTAAAATCCGTCTAATTTTAACCCGACATCAAAAGAGGACTGTTCTCAATTTGTCTGTTTGAACACACTTTATCCGATTACTCGTTAAGGGCTTAACCAATTTGGATCTTTTGTTCCACATATTTTTGACGGCGTGACATCTACCGTTTCCTAGAAAATCTGTTTCACGAGAATAATATCCATCCAATGTTTCAATATGAATATAATTGTATCTCTACATATATAATTACTTGTATCTTAAAATAAATAAAACCACGAATAATATGCTCCTAAGCAATGTGAACTGACTTTAGATACAACAACAAAATAAATACAAAGTATTTATGAAGTTTTTATCGGGTACTTCTAAGCCATCATTAAAAGTTGACAAGCTTTATTATAATTGTTCAAGCAACCTTAATAAGTAAGGTGGTTTTGCAAGTTTGAGTTTGTATTCTCGATACGTACCTTATTAAGTAAATAACGTATTTACATCAATATTAATGGTTTTTGAACTATAATTCCGGACTGTATTCGTGACCCATAAGTTTAATCATTATTTCCCGTAATATAAAGCGATCGTGCCATGCTAATCTGACCTTACTTCCATACCATCTAGCTATTAGATACCACTTAGGGATCTTCATTAATCTAATTAGGACGTCTTAATGGCTCGCTGTAGCTAGCTAGTCTTTAGGGAAAGTGTTAAACATTGCTTACTTAACTTTGATTAAAATAAACTTTTTATTGTTTATTTTTGCTCAATCTTGAGGAACGAATAGGTTTTATTTATCGCTTCTTGTATTTTATTTCCCGAGATATTTTTATGATAAATTTGGTTGATTTGAAACTACTTACTCGTATATCATATAAGAAAACTATTTATTAGTGATATGAATATTTAAATGTGATTAAGTTTTATTTTTATTTTAGAACCGATTTATTAAATAGAAAAAACAACATTTCCTAAGACTACTACAACTATAAATCTGATTACTAATGATCAGATTTATTCATGTTTCTTTATATATTTCAGGGACGCAACCTCACCCAGATTCTGCCCGCCAGCCATCGCGTTATGGTTCGTCGCGTTACGCGCAGGTAACAGCTGTGCAGCAGATTACCGATCTTTGCGAATTCATGCTAATCTCGCTAAAGCGAAAGACCGGTCGACCATACTTATTTACCATTCAAATTTGTACATGTGCTTTAGTGTTGACATAAGTATGTCTACAGCTCTCCCGACTCCGATGACTCTATGCATGGTGAATACAGCGAAGAATACGGCAGGGATGACACCTTTCTGGTAAACTCCAATACGGAAAATAAGTTCTACGGTAAGAATTCCAATTTTGTATCAAAATTATTAATGTTTTATATCTAAATGAATCTCACAAATTACGTAGAACATAACGATACATTTTAGTAATTATTCAGTAGTATAGCTTTATAATATAGCTTTATGGTAGAGGAAAACAACGTGAGCAAACGTGAATACGCATGTGACGAAATTAGTTTAATTGAAATCGTGGAAGTCGGCTCCAGACTTACAATTTGTCGCGTTGGCACCCAATTATTTTCGGTAAATGAATAGGAGATTTTATTACCATTCGAGCTTTAAATTTTAATGAGATACTTATAAAAGTTTTACCTTAACATTCGGTGTAATATTAGAATGGAATTGATTAGGAGCTCTACCCGGCGGATCGTCTGGCACCACTTCAAGCTGCGGTCGATTGTACGATGCCATGTGCCGTAAACTGCACACCATGTCATACCTGTGCCCTGGTTTCTTCCCCTGGACTGATGTTGGACCAGCTACTGAGCAATCTGGTGCGTATAGCGTAGGCTCTACAATTTCGGCGATCTGTACTTTATTAAAATTTGTGTACCAATTTTTCCTGTGTGATATGAGTATTGTATTGACTTTGGGGTGAAAGCTATTATATTTTTTTTTTATATTTGAGCCTGCTTAATGATTTGTCGTAAAAAGTTAGCAAATATAGATATTATCTGTGTGTATAGGTATCTGCTATTATATCTGTGTTTTTGCAAACTTCGCATTTTGTAATCTATGGAAAAAAATTGCTTCCTTCAAGGACATTGTAGATAGAGCTAAGCGTTTTGATTTAATATGTGACATAATATGGCATTCCATTCCTTTCCTTGATTACTTTAATGCCTGCAATAGTGAGCGAAATCAATATGACTATTTTGTGTTTAAGCACAACAACGTGCATTTTTGACTCCAACGTGCCATCAATATAAATTAATTAAAATTTCTGTTTGTAACGTTAAAATCTCCAAATCGGCTCTACCGATTTTGTAGGGACTTTCACGGACCAAAAATAAGATTGGTGTCGTGCGAAACTAAATCTATGAAATTGAGTTACTCACATAAACCCAATTGGGCTCAGCTCGTTATTCATTAAATATATTCTGGTCATGCGCGCAAAGCTTGAATATTTTTTATTAAGTCCTTTGACGATACATTTTATAATTTGTCCATATTCTTTAGTTTTTTATGGTTTGTGTGACAGGAATGTTCGTGATCAAGGCGGTGGGCTTGATGTACCTGATGATCATCTTACTTGACCTTCTCGCGGCCTACGGCTACCCAGGCTCCTGCTCTATCACCTCTGTCACCATGATTCTACTGGTCTTCGGCATTACTGCTATCCTCGCCATGATCTCCCGTAAACCGCAAAACCGGTACGTGTGATTTTTGCCCAATATCTCTAATTTAAGTTTGGACATATTGAAAGGATATGTGAAAGGCGATTAACGAAACAAATTTATAGAGCGAATGTGAGCGGAAGTGTCAGTAGAGGTCGTCCAGGAAAGAACTACTATGACCAAATTAATAGTATTTTTCAGAAAGGTCAAATTCGGAGCACTCGTAACCGAAGGAAGTGTATGAGGAGATGCATGAATGTGGATGAAACGATGCGATACATACGAAGTATGTAAGGATCGTAGCTATGGCGAACGGTGGTCTCTGCCTACCGCCATGGGATAAAGGCATGAGCATAATGTATGTATGTATGTATGTATAGATTATTGTCAAAACGATTCAGAAAAATAAGGTACATATATCACGCCGACATTTTTTCATCGTAACCATACATAATGGATTCAAGCAAGGTAAGGACAGTAGGTTCCAACGGTAGCCTAGTAGCGCAGGTTATTATTATTACTCTGAAAATAAATTGTCCTTGTGTGAAAACTTTATTCATTTGTTAATTCGTGTCATAATCTAATGCCTTTATTTGGTATGTTCCAGCGCATCGTTGATGTACGCAACCCCTGGTTTGCCGCTGGTGCCGACTATTGCCATCGCTGTTAACATTTACCTGATTCTGAACCTCTCGATCCTGACCCTCGTTCGCTTTACTGTTTGGATGGTAGTCGGTAAGTTTCACACAGTTCGGTTACTATACAACACTCTGAAAACTCGCAATCTATACATACATACAGATAAATAAAATTGAAGTGTCTATTTGTAATTCCAAAATTACAGCTTTTCACTAAATGCATATGAAAGCATATACACGCTACTAACATTAAATAACCAAGTTTTAAATTTTTTCTCTGTCTGACTGTCTGTTTGTTCAGGGTAATCTCTGAAACGGCTGGACGGATTTTAACGGGACTTTCACTGGCAGGTAGCTGATGTTTCAAGGAATAACTTAGGCTACTTTTATTTATCAACAATATTAGGGTTCCGCGACAATAAGGATGAAACTAAATCTACGCGGGTGAATAGTGCTAGTGCTAGTTCAAAATAAATGACAACAAAAAGAAGTTCTCTCTCTCAAGAAAAGTCATTTTTTTCCGTGATCCACTGCCCATCGGAAATAATTCTGTGATGTGTATGGGTCTATCCATAGACCTAATAACATGTTAGATCCGTGTGTTGAATATAAGTTTATAAAAAGAATTCTATAATTGTATTTTATTTCAAATATTAAAAAACAAAACTACATTGTAATATTATCTAATTCCAGGTATGACTCTGTACTTCAAATATAGCATCCACCACTCGCTCCTGGAGACTAACCCTCGTGCCCCGACTCCTCCCGCTCAGCTTACCCCTAACGCCATAAACCTGGTGACCATCCCCCCCAACACCCCCAACAATAACCAGCCCCGTGGCGGTGACCGTAACATCTTCGAAGGCGATGGCAACAGTCTGCAGTTCAGCACCGCTGACCAGTAAGTAATCTACAGTTTCTGATTACCATTTTAAAGTGATATATCACCTGAGAAATAAATATATTATTCTAGATTTTACCGATTCCGTTCGCGTCTTGTTTTCTAAGTATGTAATATACGCCCTTGAACCTAATTACGACTATTAATTCCAAATGACAGCAAATCTGTTTAACTAACCAGTTCAATCATACAAAAAGTAACAAACACACAGACTATTTATCTAATCACAAGATGACTGACTGACGCTAATTAGAGCGCAAAAAATTGCTCGATTTCTGACTACTCTGAATGTTCTAAAAACTGATAGATCACTTTTTTCACTTATATTATTAACCGACTTCAAAATAAGAATGTTCTAAAATCGACTGTATGTGTTTTTAAATATGCATATAAAGAACAAGGCAAGACACTTAATGGATTCTTCTTTACCTTCGTCATATCCTAAAAAAAATGGATCTAGTAAAATCCAACTAATAAAAAAATGTTAAATTCTGGACATTCATAAGTGCCTTACCAGGACCTAAACAGGATAAATATATTTCATTTTTATTTTCATACATATAAAAATAATAATATTATATCTTACATCATTGACCACTGTTTGTATGAAGACCGATTACTCTCAATTTCAGACTAACTTGGCATGAGACAGAGTTGGAACCATACCAATCGACGAGCTGGGCTTCTGGGAGTAACACCACGTACAAGCAAGTAGAGACGCGGTAAGCAATAATAATGTTACCATACAACATACGACCGATATAAAAATATGTCCTTCTCTAATAAATATTATTAGTTACATGTTAACACTTTATTTATTATATTTACATAATATCTAAGCGCAGGGTTAGTTTTTCTGATTGAATCCCAACTCATCTACATTAAATTATATATACCATATTAATTCATATGATATCATTTGAAATCTTAGTAAAATATCAAAAATGCTTGACCAGGGTTTCCGAATTGGAAACAGCATACCGAAAATCTTAGTAAAATTATATGGAACCAGATATAGTTTATAATTAATTCTAAATACGTGGTGATTATAGTACTTATCTAACTTCAGCTTCTAGGGTGTTCGTCTTAGAAAAAAATTGGGAAAGCCTGGTTTTAACTTTCAATGATATCCTTCTCATGGTCAATAGATAGATAGATAGATACCCCCGGGGAACAAATTGCTTTTTCTGGGGGTTTTCAAAGCGATGTGCGATTGCGAGATGTGTATAACAATCGGAGTTGGTCAAATTTTCATCGGGTCAACCAACGGTTCGCCCTGGCGATGATACCATCGAGAGGGCTTTCGATTATTTTGATGCCAGCAATTGGTCCGAAACGCGCTAAATCTAGCGGAAGTCAAGCGAACTGGTATACCCCATCCATGTATAGAGATTGGCTGACGGGACTGTTCTCGTCAGCACATTATCATTCATGGACTGGATGGAAGATAGCCATCCAGTCAGTCGGGTCTGAGAGTCAGTACGGGTCGGAAGACCAATTCATTTTCCATTTCTATTTCCGAGTAATTCCATTAAATCTAATTCCATTTCTTATATTATACAGATTAACTTTGAAGTCTTTTTAAAATAAAAGTATATCTGAATCCCGTGTAACAGAAGGAATGGTTGGTGGCTAAAGGCTACATTATCGCCATCGGACATCGCTAGTTTCATACGATATTGGCATTTTTTGTTTTGAGTGATGATTATTCTCTACTATTCAACTAGAAAAACAAATGCCTCGCTGGTGTTGCAAGCGTTCAAAGCTTTCCTTTAAATTTTCCTCTAACCACGAGACGGACTGTATGCTTGTGTGCCACCTTCGTAGTAGAAACACGACATGACTTATTTAATTGTTGGGTAGCAGTCCGGTGAACGATTACCGATTAGATACCTGAGTGTAGTATGGTTTGTTCCTTAGCTTTGACATGCGGACTAATAGCACCACCTCACACACATCCAGCCGACCACCATGGGCCTACCCGGACTCCACCTACGATACCTGGACAGATTAAACGACTGCTGCTCAACGTTTCCGCTCAAACCACCTTTGAAACATTGTCTTCTTTATAAATTTTTTTATTCATCATACCTATTGATTCTACGAAAATAAGAGAATTAACAGACTGACTTTAATAATTATATCAATTAAGTTCTTCTTGACGTATGTCATCCTAACCCAAACCACCTTAATTGACGAGCACAAAGATTCACTAAACACAATTTAGTGCAAACTCAATTGTGAAATCATTGTATTGCAGTTGATAGAAAAGTATTAGTATATGTATTTAGTGACTGCTTGTGTAAGTTGCCCTCAATAAATACATTCAATTTGAACCCAAAAGAAAAACTATCAGGTATGTATGCATGTAGTTTGGACGTAGACAATCATTTCGAAAGTGTTTTGAGCAGAAATTATCATACCTGATTTTGCCTACGTTTGGTTGATGCTGTATCAATCCCAAAAATATTATGAATTCGACAGTCAAAGCGTTTTTAAAAATTCACTCGAAACGTGTCTCATTTGCGTTCATCCAAAATACTTCAAACTCCAAAATATTATTTTTGAAGTTGATACAGTACTTTGTGAACGATACAATTTGTGAACAATGTAATTCAAAATTATTATACTTGTATAAATGTTAATGTAAATCTTTCGTTAATTTGATTATTTTATTATTAATGAGAAAATTAATATCATGATGATATGATGGTTTTAGTTTTGGTCTTCCACATAGCAATCGCTATTACCTTATTCCTTGAACCTCGTAAAAATCTAGTACGTCGTTCACTAATTCTATTGAAATAAGGTTTAAATATTTTTAAATTACATTCCATTTTGTTTTTCTTTATCTAGTCCATTATTCCTAGTCTTTAGTTTTTTACAACCGTTAATTTAAATGGTGCGGTTTATTAAAGTTATTTTGCACCAATATTATTTGGGGATAATTTGGGGAAAGACTGACTATACCTTGCGATTATTATTTATCAGAGTTTACCTAAATGGTAAGTAATGTGACGTGCAATTGTGAATGATTTGTAGAATTTGATAATATCATATAGTTAGTACCATTGCATACGTGACATTAAGGGATGACCATCGCCTTGCCATAGAATGACTCAGATGATTATGATCACAAGAAATAGGCCAGTATAAAGATCTGTACATATGGAGACTGGTGCAAATGCAACAAGGAGACGGAGAAGATATTCTTCAATGCTTTGCATTTGTCTTTGTATAGTTAACTGAGCTTTTGGGGAAGCATGACATACCTACTATACTGCTACAGATGCGCCTGAGTTAATATACCCCAGAGTCAAAAATATTCTAGTTACAACTCGTACCAAATTCCAGTGTGCTGTGAAGTTGCATATTATCATCGTACTAAGTGTTTGTCCTCGAGCTATTCTGAAGTTGCACGAAGGTAGCTTGAAGCGAACTTCAAGTTTAGTAACAAAATAATTGTGGAACTCAAACGCAACTGTAGGTATGTATACCCCACGTATATCATCACAATGCATGTACGATCACTCGAGATAAGACCTATTGTGAACCCATTAAAAAAATTAACATGAATGAAGTTGGGTCTTTGAAAGCATTCCAACTAGGATTAGAATATTAATGCTACTGCTATTCAAACTAAGCAGAAATAAAACTTCTACACTTTCTGCTGGCGACTATATACATATTATGATACATCAATATCATAAGTATTATAATACATATTAATATGAACCATTATTATTATATATATCACTATTTTCCTTCGTGGTGTTTATACGTTTATTCTGACAATTTATTTTTATATCGATAATTTTAATTCTACTGTTATATAGTATGTATCTAAACCTAATATTTAAATATATATTGTTACCCATTTGGCCTATGAAAGGAAGTGTACAATTTGAAAAGAATGCACTAATCTTGCATTTATGGAAATGTATTATTTAAAGTTACAGGTGCCGTGACAAGTTGTGAGCGCTGATATAGAATGCGCAGTAGTTATTTTGTGAGGTATGTTTATGTCTGTCTATATTGCGCAACGCTAATAAAATACATGAATATTCATCGCCACTATTTTTGCTGACAACTCATGACGACACTTGTAACACCGTACAGTTATAATATTATTAAATACTGAAGTAGCCCCACATTACCATTACCGAAAGTAAATATTATTAGATTATATTGAAAATATTACATATACCTTATTAATTTGATACTACTAAATAATCATATTTTTATTAAAAATGTATAACTGTTACAGTTGATTTTAGAGTTGATTATATAATATTATTTTCTTTGCATAGTATGATAGATGTGTGACCTGGGTAGCCTAAATTGATTATTTTATGATATTTGGGCTACCTCAGACACACTAATATTAATGATTAAAAGAAAAACAACAACATAATCACTAACGGTAAGTCTTCCTAAGGTAAACCTTTATAATGTAAAGTTCTTGAAGGGACTAACAACTCTAATCATATCCGTTAATGAGTTTGTAGTAAAAAGGTTTTCGAGAGAGAAATATCAGTAGGTAATTGACTGATGACTTCAATGTCAGTAGCGCCTTGAAGTCGTTTTAGTTCATTTTATTCTGTTCCACCGTTTCGCATATTATATAAAATATAAGATTTTTAAAACTGTCTTGTAAGATATTCTCACAAAATGTGATATTTAAAAATAAAACTATTGTAAACTAAATTAAATGTTCTAAACTTTGCTGTTGGTAGGTATGTCTTCAAACAACATGGACACTTTAGTGTATCTATATAAGCGTTTATTAAGTGCTTACATAGATAGTTTAAAGTAGGTAGATATATGTTTAAGATATTAGTTATCAATTTGATATTTTATTTATCTTTATTATTTAGGCACAGCGTTTAAATGATTGATGAGACTAGTTGATTTGGTTCATATTGGTCAATTTGCGATGGTAAGCTTCCTTGGCCTTCGCAAGTTTTTGGATGGGTGACCCTACGGTCACATCGATCCATACATTTTAAGCCGCCATTCCCTTTTGCCAAATAATAAATTTGGCAATCGATGTGAAGGGATATAAGATCAGAGGGTTGTCTAAAATTATAGCATACCTTCGTCACACATGAAACAGTTTAATAACCACATATTTTCTACAAGCTTGAAGATTTCCGTCGATCAATATTTTCATGCTGTGTTGTGTGAAATGATAAATCAATATGAAAATAATAATAATACCTTATATTATATAAACCCGTTCTCGTATTTGAAACAATTTGTAACTTGGATATGAAATCGGATCGTAGGAGATAATCGTTATGTAAAGTGATTTTAAAAACTATTTTAATCAATAAAGGACTACTCTCTATGTTTGTTACGAATTACTGACGAGTGACAGTTTTATAACAATGCTTTTATAGTCACCGCAGTTCTCGGAACACTTTGAGTTTTGAAACATAAAACTAGGTAAATATTTACGTAAACATTCCGTCACACGCGGCGGAATATATTGGGGTAATTAATTAAATAAATCGTATAGGGTCTTAATCGTAACTGTTATTGTTGATTGATGAATAGCGATATTGATTGTTGGTTATGCTGCGCGGGCGCATCGCGCGCCGATTGGGAAGGTTATAGAATATAATGGTTGTTAACAGAATTACTGCAGCTTAAATAACGCTATGACGAGAACAGGCATTCATCAATAACACCTCTTTAGCAAAAACATCTTCGAACCTACTAACTTTTCACTAATTAATCTAAATATCTACTGTTTTAAGTTTATATTCAATTCAAACGTGTTACCACTTTTAATTTGTATAATGGAACGGCTAATTGTGAAAAAACGAAAATGCGAAAGACCGCAAAATAAAGAAATATTTTTTTTAAGGAAATTGTATTTATGGTGATTATTATCAAAATACAAGTGACTAGAAGAGAGTGTTCTTATAGTTGGTAAAAGGTAAAAGTGACATTGTCTATCTCGCCGACATTCCCAATAGAAAATGATGTGAGAAGATGTCTCACTAACATTTAAATAGGTCACTTACGTTTCTAATAATTTAGACCAGATAATAATATTTGTATACCTAATAATTATTAGAGAAACCAGAGTTGCTTCTACCTGTTATCAATTTTAATGATTCTTAGGCCACAGCATTAAATAAATTGAGATACGCACTAAGAAGTGCATTAGTGCAGTCAGTCTCAAGAAGCTAAAAATACGAATCTTATTTTAAGAGGCAATAAAAAATGTTATTCAATTTAGATCAAATGTTTGTTATTTTAGTTTAGTCGACTACTTTTGAGGCTGACTGTACCATGCTCTACGTCATCGTCTAACTAAAGACAAAGTATTAACATTACGTGCATATAGGTAACACTGATGTTAAATTAAATTTTTAAATAATTAATATTGGTGTGCTCATATTTAACCATAGTTTTAAGGGCGTCAGAAACACAGTGGAAGTGGAAAGTTGACAGAATTATCGAAACACAAAGATCAAGGGAGGGATGCATCAACTAACTTTAGCTAATTAAACATTTTGAAGTATACGCAAAAAAAGTTGCACCATTAGGGAAATTGTCCTTGACTCCATCTATGGTGTAACATTTACAACATTTTAAAAAGTGACATTATATTATATACGTGTCATGTAAGTTTGCAACTGGGGCATGACCTCTTATTGCCATGATAGTTAAACTCATATTATGAGATAGATGTACATGACGTGTATAAGTAACTGTCACACTGTGGAACTATGATGGCCATAAGACCCCTGTAGTGTGGATGGCAGTTGAAGCTATTTATTTATTCAAGAAGAATTCCAAGTGCCGTGGGGAATGTTTAGGTGTCCGAACTACATTCTATGAATCTACTAAACATGATCGATTTTGTTTTTATAGTATTTAACAACACTACTATTCTAAAGATAGAGCAAAATAACGATAGTAAAGTAGCAGTTGCAAACTGTTGTGAGTGTTGTAATTGTTATAATGGACGGATGTTTTCTAAAAGAAGGCTAGCTTTATGAGGGGCATGGCTTGAAATCATAATCTTTGTGTGGGTAATTCAAAACACGCGTGCATAATTTGACCGGGTACAATGTACCTCAATGGAATCAGGTACTGTGCACTGTGTTAAGCGAAGGTTAGTTTTAAAATCGATGTATTTTGTGTGACCCTAAATATGATCCCTATCAAAGGCGTATTTACATTGGTAAATAATAAATGGTAGAGACCAAGTGCAGTTACGTCACTCAAAAAAATATTATTTGTTTTTTTTACATACGTTTCTCGTTCATTTTTAAATATATGTTTTATATTCAGATATATTATTTTGTTATATTCAGTTAGGATATTGACCAATGTTAATTCGCCTTTTGACCTCCATGTAAAACTTAGGTATATAATATGTGTACCATCATACATTTAAAGATTCAATTTACATTACCTCTAGGTCGTTTTATTTTGTTTACTCAAAAACTGCGCACATATTTTTTTAGTCTTAAAAGGGTATTAAAACTGTTTGAAGCTCAACATTTTTGTTTATTATCTATTAATTATTATCTTATAATTATTCGAAGAGTTATGTAGTTAATCATTTCAGAGTGAAGTATTATTGTTAAAATTATTGATGATTAATGCATTTTACTAATGTAATAAGTACCTACATAATACGATTAAATATAAATTGTAGTAAGTGATCATAGGTGTAAGTGTAAAGGCTCGGATAATGAATATGGATTTGAATGTAGAAGGCATCAGAAGGGGACAAAAGGATCAAATATCTGATCATAGCAAAATTGCGAAGTCGGTCTATAAAATGCTTCGCCAGTTTCGACAAAACCTTTTGGGTCATAGATATCGTTATCAAAAAAAAGGATTATATCTGATAATACACATAAAAAATAAGTTTGAATAAAATACTGATTGTGTCATACATAAAGTGAGACTTTTTTGGCTGTCTTTATAAAGCAAAACATAAAACTATTAAAACTCATAGGTACATTGAAAAACGCACTATTTCCACAGGTTTTTGAACATTTCACGCACACTACAATACACCTGCACAGCACACTAATGCTAAGTACCTATGTACAAAATTTGTACCTTGTGCTTAATACGTTCGATCGTTACATATTTTAATCGAGCCTTTACGTCCGTCGTTTTCAAATTTGTGTCAAATATAATCTGGAGTATCAGTAAAAAAATTTACCAATTGGATTTAGTATTCAAAAAGAACTAAAAGGACTAACTAAGACAGGATTCAAAAGTAGCTGAACAAATGACACAAAAAACGACTGATTGTCTGAAAAACATATTTTTTCGGAACTAAGCTAATTTCGAAGCATGTTAAGGTACATAATAATTAAGAGGGAGCGCCGTTTGACACGAATTTAAAAATGCAGTCTTTCTAAAATTCTCAATAACATCGAATACGAATCATGAGAACGAAAAATAATTAAAAAAATTCACATTAAATAGTACTACAGAAGTTGAAAATGTTTTACTTCGCGCTCTATTTAGTTATGTTTAAATAAATGTAAGTTCCTATTTTTCCAATATTTTCGAATAACTACTCGGATATCAGTGTTATGTATTAGTTAGGCTCACGGTAATAAAAAGAGGAGAATTTATTTGTAATATTTAAGAAATTTTTCAACGGAATTTTCATCTTATACAAACCAATCTAAGATTTCTTTTTTAAATTCCATAAATTGGCCTGTCATGAACAATGTAATAACCAATTCATTACTGCAAGATTTGTGTTCGATGTTTATTGATCAGTCTTTGTATCTTGTAGGCATAATATAAACGTTAATGTCCTGAACGAATTTGTAGGAAAGGCGAGTGGGAGTGGTATAGAAGTAGGGCACGTTATGTTTGTAAGATTGATCACTCGTTGATATTCGCTGTTAAGTAATGAGAACAGTTCTCTTCACAGCCTTTCGTGCAAGTTTCGTTATCTTAAACATAAGGAACCAATGTAACCTAAAATTAAATATATAAAAGCAAGAACGTTTTCTTATTTATACTATTTAGCACTATCTCTGTAGAAAGTTATCCTACTCAGGTTGTAGGATAAGTTTCTGCAGAGATAGTGCTAACATTCCACCCAAGCTCACGCTCTCCCAGAAAGGGACCAGAAGGGGTCAGCAGAGCACTTTTCACCGAAGATGATTAGGTTCTAACGTGGCAGAAGGTAAGTTCGTCGCATCACATGATTTATCGCCATATTTTTCTTCTCCTAGTAACATTGATAAGATCCTGATGGGATCCTTGGTTATTATGAGGCTTTCAAATCTAAGACACAAAAGGTTTTTTTTAGTAGGTACCTAAGATTTAATGTCCTACGTCTTAATTCTATGTGTTCAAGTCATAAAATTTAAATAGTACTACAGCGTACTGTCATTGCATTGCACTCGCTCTAAAAAAGATCAACAACGTCACAATCTTTAGCACAGCACATTTGTACTTTGATTGAGCTCGCGGCACAATTGCTATTGCGCATATCATTCGATTACCGAAGTTAACCAACCCTAATCCAAGCCAGTAATTGGATGGACTGATGGGACGATTGGACCGCCCGAGTTTCCTTCGTGAATTTAACATCTTTGACAATCGTTAGTATTACTATGTCAACAGCAAACTGAACAAATATTTGTACAGTTTGCTGTTGATCCAGTCTTTGTCGCGGACACGGAAGTCGGACTGAAACAAATTACCCTAGCAAAGAAATTATGTATCCCGCGTAGGCATGAAAAGCAGCTAGCATACTTATCGAAAGCAAAGTACGCTAATTAACTGCTAAAAAATCTTAACTGGTCCCTAGCGATTTCCTTAAGCGAGCACAGGCAGTTTTGAAATGGTCTTTTATTCTGTATCTGAGAATTCAGTCCCTTGAAAATTCAGATTCATGCATATTTGAGGAACCTTCAACGGCAGAGGCATCGCATGGGGACGGGCCTTCAAGTCTTATAAATTCTTTTGAGGAATCACGATGATCGTGTAATAAATTTATTAATATGATATGACTCTCTGAATGGGGTTTCCCACGGTGCGTGGTACAAACGAATGCAGCGACTCATTGAGGGAAGAGCGAACACGTCTTTCGCAATGCATCTTGGGTAACTTCAAATCATCATAAAAGCAAAAAGTCTTTCGCTTGTCGCAACAGCTGTCCAAAAAACAATATGCTTGGCTAATTTCGTTAGTCGCTTCTTTATACGACCTCAGCAAAATAGGGTTCAGGGCAATGTAATTTTTTCGAATTCTCGAAATGAATATTTATTTATTTTTAAACAAATGCCTAAAGTACTTTATAACGCCTTGAAGATGTAATTTTACAAAATATTTTCGAGTAATAATACTCGAAAATTCAAGTCGATTTTTATTATAATACTAGCTGCCAGCAATGTCGTCTGCAAGGAATTCGTAGCAAAATAAGTACTACGCAGAGAAGACTGTCACACTAAATATTAGACTAACAAATCTTAAAGAATCGTCTGACATCCTCAGGGCGCTTCAATCAAAGTACGAGTATATTGCTGCCTAAACTGCAATATTTGCCGAGCTCTTTTTCAGCTATAATAACCTGGCAACAAAAATTGCAATCTCCGTGAAACCTCGTAGTTCAAAAATCTCTTTTAATTCTTTTTTCATTTCGGATTCTTTATAAAAACGTTTCCGTTATTCAAGTCACTTTACATTTTATTTAAGTATGGACATAAATTACAATACAGATTTGTTCCTGTCCCGTTTTCTCTTAGCATACCTACATCAGGCACAAGAAATAGCGCATGCCATGTGGGTGCGGCTACTTCAGATTGTCTCTTTTTCAGCTATGTTCGCCTGGTATCTAGTGCAACAAAATTGCATGCCCCTTGCAATTTGTGCATCAGTGTCGATTCCTGGACTTTTGTGGCATACTCCATGCACTTTTCATACACATTTAATCAATGTCGTGGTCATCTTTTTCGTCATCAGGTCACTTTATAATTCAGTAAAATTATATGTATAAATTACGATACAGTTTTGTTCCCATCCCGCTACCTCTTGGCGTACGAACATTGGGTACCAGAAACAGTCCATGCCTTGGGTGCAGCTACTTCAGGTAGAGCTCTTTTTCATCTTTGATCGCCTGGTACCTATCTAGAGCAACAAATATAAAATCAAACTACGTGCATTTTTGCATCCTCAAAATTGATATTGGATACATAATTAACTTTTCCATCCCACGGATTTTGTCACGTGTCAGGGTCGGATTTTAATTTAATAGTGATCTTTAGTGATCTTATGCACTGAAGATCACATCCTATCCCGCTTCCTCTCAGCAGTTCCGCACTAGAATACGCATGACATCTAGGTGCACCTTGCTTAGGTAGAGCTCCTTTTCACTTATGATCACCTGGTATCCACACCAAAAAATTGGTTCGTGTACATAGTACAGGTTCTTGGGATGCACTTTCATTCGCCGTCATCGTATAATTCATAAAATGTTTACTTTATTACATTACATTTTGATTAAGTATGTGCATAAATTGCAATTTCGATTTGTTTCTGTCCCGCTTCCTCTTGGTGAACGGACATAAGGCACCCGAAATAGCACAAGCCATATCTAGGTGTGGCCATATCAGGTAAACTCTTTCAAATCTGGTCCCCTAGTATCTAGTGCATTTAAACTGCAGGTACGTACAATGTGTTGGAGTTTGCCAATGTTCAACATGGCAAAATCCAACACATTGTACGTCTTTAAGAAGGACACCACTTCAGGCACTTAAGATAGATCTTATAAATTATTTAAGTTATTGTAAGACCGCCACACCTCTTTTCAACATATACACACACATACAAGCACCCGGGAGATCTAATAGCGTCAAAAATAATTATCTCATACACATCGAATCTCTTCTTGGTTTATGCTCGCCTGGTACAATTCTCAATTCGGGTAGCAACTAAAAACCCAACCCAAATACTATGTTCGGTCAAGTGTGAGTATAACCCACGTGGTAATGAGGGTCCCGTGCAAACCACACCATTCGAAGTCCCTATAATACATAACCATCGTCATCTTCCTGCCCTTATTCCATCTTATTTGCGGTAAGCACAATGTGCTTATTTTTCCAATCCTACCCTAGCGGTCATATCCGTATTCCTTTTCTCACTATACTCGTATTACATAATATTATATCAAAATAAATGCGGATTTTGTTGAGGGAAGATATTTTTTTGCTTTTTGGTGTCCAAAACCAAAGATAAAACATCAAAGTCGACGATTAAAACGGGTTTACCCAATTTTTGAGTAATGGGTGAAACTTATTCCGACGAACTGAAACCTCCCTTTTCGTGAAGTCAGTTTAAAAATATTATAAGCAATATTATGGTGGCATTATGTAATACAAACATTTTCATTACAACTTTCAAAGGGTGTAATAAGTTATCAAAACTTTACAACTCAAAATTAGCCCTCTAGATCAGAATGCACTTCTTCACATTCTGAGAATGTCATCAGCCTGTTTTCTCAATTCTCTCAGAGACCGAAATTTTACAGGGGTTTCATAATTTGTCGTAAAATACGGAATCCCAAAGTAATGCGCATAGTTTTGAATACAGTAGTCACTTCTTTAAATAAAGATCATTGCCCGCATTGCCCGCCAACGCAACTTACTTAATACGTCTTCGGCGTTCATGTTCTCCTGGTATACAGTGCGATTTGGGCAACTGCCAAAATAAAAGGAATTGACCCCTATTCAATGCCAATATAGTTTTTCAACTTAATAAGGCCAATTAACCATCTAAAATCTCGTAAATTTACAGACAGAGACGCAACGAGAAACAACTGACAAAGATAAAATGGCGCGTCCTCCCACCGGATGAGTTCCATGATCAAAATAGTCTCAATTTAAGTATGCACATAATCGATGAAGCCTCATCCATTTTAGCAGTATAATGTAAGATACGTACGTCATTGAAACACCTCGGTTTTCATGCTCGCTTGGTAGAGACTGCAAATTGGGCAACGAATTTGCATGCTTTCCCGTTGAACTAATATTGAGCAAAATTTCGCTAACATTCAGATGACGTCACGTATACATTTAACAAAATAAAGAGTTAAGGTCGTTCTCCTCAACAATAGTGGTACACATCATAATTGAGCCCTACACTCTCCCTGAATTTTAAAATATATTAAAGGTATTTAAAATTAAATTTTCCTGATTATATTTTAGAAATAATGTAGATTTTGTTCTGCTCTCTTTCTCAATGTACAAACAAAGGGGGCCGTGCCAGCCAAAAGTTTTCAGCATTATTCTCGTGTAACTTTGAAATGTATGTGTATGTAAAATATTAACGTCGTAAGCACGTTAGCAAAAAAACTACAAGTCCATTACTAACACCTATCTGACACCTTTTTTATTGTTTTCTATTTTATGTCCATTAATTACTATTTTCAAGAATTCTGTCACTAACCTCGAATCTTAATTTGTTTGCATCGGTTCTCATTCAAAGTATTAAATTTTATTTTATAAGAGCATATTTTAAGAACTTTTCCAGGTCTATAATAAATAAAAGTTTTGCTAGGCTAAAGTGGCGAGGCATATAATCAAATCTTTGTGAAAACCTCTGAAAGGCTCAATCCCCGTAATTTAAGTATTCTTTAATGTTGATGCATGTATCCGAGAAGTAGTTGAATTTGATTTTCAATTTCTACTAGTTCATATTTTCGGAGACATCAGTACAAGACTCCGTGGCGCAACGGTAGCGCGTCTGACTCCAGATCAGAAGGTTGCGTGTTCAAATCACGTCGGGGTCAGGAATCTGCAGTATCTTTTTTAAATTTTCTGTGCACTTATAACTTTGTTTACATTAAATAGGTTATTTTATAATATGCGTATAATCCAAAAAAAATAATTTATTTCCTTGTGTGTGGGAAGTTTGTAGAAACATTACTAAGTTATTTTTTACTCAGAGAAATCCCTACAAATATTATAAATACGAAAGTAACTCTGTCTGTATGTCTGTTACGCTTTCCCGCTTAAACCTCTCAACCAATTTTGATGAAATTTGGCACAGACAATTTTTAGACCCTGAGAAAGGACATAGGCTACCTATTATTTATTACAAATATTTGGTTTCCGCGACCATAAGGATGAAACTAAATCTACGCGGGTGAAACTGTGGGGCACAGCTAGTTGTATGTATCATTATTTACCTGTTAAAAAATATTTTGAATGTGGTCCGACCTTTTCGGAGATTAGCTGGAAAACAACATGTTTTTAAATAGTGTGGACACTTCCATAAACATCAGTGCCCCCTTGACACAAAGAAAGGCACTGAAAGAGCTCACCAGTCCTCGGCGTTCAAACATTTTGTCTATATTTAACAACTAAGCGATGCTAAGCGAAATATATTTTAGCCTCTATTTCAGTTAGTGCATTATTGATAGAATCTCAACCCTTCTACCACACACAGTCATCATTGGAGTATCGATAGGTATCTAGAATATCCCTGACATGCAAAAAACCTCCTCATGAACAATGAGGAGGTTTTTTGCATGTCATCAATTGTCAGGATCAATTACGGGGATCCGACCGGGATAACTCCATCATTGTAATATTCGCCTGGCACAGTTTCAGTTTTCCAATGCATTTGGAATTTCAGTTTGCTCTTATTTTATGGAATAAAAATAGCAAACAAACCAGTTTGTTCTGTAAATAGTCTTAAATAACATCTTAGCTCGCCGCTTGGTATAGGGGCAGGATAGATAATGGATTATTCCAGGTTGTTCATGCACTCATCCCAGGAATGATCCCAATTAAACGCAAATATTTTTTCTTACCTTATACAACTAGCTGGTGGGCTTCCAAAGCCAACGAATATGTTAGATCGCAGATGATGTAATGTCATCGGATATTCATAGACGCTAAAATTGCGCTCCTCCCTACTCCGACGTTTACAAACATAATATTAATATTGTATCAGTGAGCATTTTTTACAGCTACACTCCCTTCTCACACATACACAAGCACCAATATAAAAATATGCCAGGCACTAGATAATCTCTTTATTGTTTAAGCTCGCCTGGTACAATTGCTTCTGCATTGTCTTGTACTTGCCGCAAAATGATTTACTCGCAAGGAAATTCAAAGACTACTCCCGTTGACCTAGAATTATGAAATTGATTAATTTTCAATAGTTAAATTGAGTATAATTGGTAATAAATGTTATTGCGGTCACTTCTATTTGCTAGGCATTTTATAAATTTGGTCAATCATTAGCGAAAATATAAGTACCTAATAGCGCTAATAATAAAATAAATTTCATAAATATTGGGCAACGAATTTGCATGCTTTCCCGTTGAACTAATATTGAGCAAAATTTCGCTAACATTCAGATGACGTCACGTATACATTTAACAAAATAAAGAGTTAAGGTCGTTCTCCTCAACAATAGTGGTACACATCATAATTGAGCCCTACACTCTCCCTGAATTTTAAAATATATTAAAGGTATTTAAAATTAAATTTTCCTGATTATATTTTAGAAATAATGTAGATTTTGTTCTGCTCTCTTTTTCAATGTACAAACAAAGGGGGCCGTGCCGGCCAAAAGTTTTCAGCATTATTCGCGTGTAACTTTGAAATGTATGTGTATATAAAATATTAACGTCGTAAGCACGTTAGCAAAAAAACTACAAGTCCATTACTAACACCTATCTGACACCTTTTTTATTGTTTTCTATTTTATGTCCATTAATTACTATTTTCAAGAATTCTGTCACTAACCTCGAATCTTAATTTGTTTGCATCGGTTCTCATTCAAAGTATTAAATTTTATTTTATAAGAGCATATTTTAAGAACTTTTCCAGGTCTATAATAAATAAAAGTTTACTAGGCTAAAGTGGCGAGGCATATAATCAAATCTTTGTGAAAACCTCTGAAAGGCTCAATCCCCGTAATTTAAGTATTGTTTAATGCATGTATCCGAGAAGTAGTTGAATTTGATTTTCAATTTCTACTAGTTCATATTTTCGGAGACATCAGTACAAGACTCCGTGGCGCAACGGTAGCGCGTCTGACTCCAGATCAGAAGGTTGCGTGTTCAAATCACGTCGGGGTCAGGAATCTGCAGTATCTTTTTTAAATTTTCTGTGCACTTATAACTTTGTTTACATTGAAATAGGTTATTTTATAATATGCGTATAATCCAAAAAAAAACATTTTTTTCCTTGTGTGTGGGAAGTTTGTAGAAACATTACTATGTTATTTTTTACTCAGAGAAATCCCTACAAATATTATAAATGCGAAAGTAACTCTGTCTGTATGTCTGTTACGCTTTCCCGCTTAAACCTTGGTTCGAAGTTCAAAAAAACTATACAAAAAGCTACTTTATTTATGGGTGTACCAACCTATTTAATAATTCGTTAAAATCATATCAATGCGGTGCTTTATTTTTTTAATAAAAATATGCGGGTTGACTAAAGTATAAAAAGCAAAATCAATCTAAAACAAGAAATTGAGAAAAACTGGTCACCATTTATCACAACGTTTCAGTTTTTTGTCTAAATCTGATCTTTCATCCTTCTTGCTTGTCAGGTGCAATAACAAGGATTTATTAAAATTGATCTAGTGATATTTGTGTGGTCCTCGGAGTAACAAATCAACAACCACACTGAGACAGATTCGTCTTAAAAGTGCATCATTGCAATATTCGCGCGGTATTTGCAGACTGACAGGACGGAGAAACTCCGATATTAATACTAAGAGCGCATAACGGTCACGAGATATGCTACAAGATATATCTGCTGAATAATCTGAATGCTACAAAAAAACATTGAGCACCCTTCCAAATAGTTTGCACACTAACAAATAATTATATCTCCGTTCATACTTCACAGGTATACAAGTTTGCTTATTTTTATACCACTTTGCACTCAACCAACATTTTATACATAAAAAAATATGTATTAGCATTGTCAATTGGCAAACAAATATTTTTAAACACACGGACACGGTGGATGTTGTTTTAAATTACCGACCTACTAATAAAAAAATATATAAAGTGAATAATGACCGCAACTTGAATTCCATCCTAGGGGATGCTGATACCAGGAGCGCATAAAAGCCAGCAGGTAACTTACAATAAAATCGCATGTTTTGATATAATTTTATAGCATGTGACAAATAGCTATTTGTCTCAGTCTGCCATTTTATTATTCGCTAAGTTGCTTCGAAAAAATGTATTCTCTCGGGTTGAATAAATTTGTTTTCAATCTCAATATAAAATTGCGTTCCAGGGCTCCTTAATGTCGAAGTATGAAATATCATGAAAATATGTGAGACATCTCTAAATTATAAAATCAGTACCAGTCCTTTTGTTGTGTACTTACAGTACCTAGTCTGAAACCCCATATAAGAAACACGAAGAATACTATTTCACAAAATTGTTGTTGATGCTTTGTGCATTATGAGGTTGTACGTAAATCAAAATGAAAATGAAAAAAATTTATTCAGTTTAGGCCCTGATAAGGCACTTATGAAAGTCGAGAATTTACCACCGGTACCGTACACTTGCTACAATGTTAAAAGACGTTTTTATAAATTGACATACACATCATTCTTGTTCAAAAAACAGCAACGTACAAAATGTATCTCACCAACTGTAAAGAATATAATTTTTTTTTAATGTTCATAAAAATGTGTACAATTTACAAAAATATGTATTATTTCTCATGTTTTACACACTATCAAAAGTCAGCATTTGATCTACAACACTACCAATCGATTGTTTTCCACCGGCAAAGTTAAGTTTGCTCCTAAACTATTGTATGTAACCGTCGCTTTTTTGTAGTCATTCGAATTCATTATACGCACTAATTATTGGTTTATATCTGCACATCTTGGCTTAAGCGGTTTCTTGTATTTTGGCGTCAAAGTATGAGACCTTAGTTTCGACTATTATCAATATTATTCAATAACGCATGCATGTATACTTTTGAAACTTTCTATTGTTTCTTTGAACTTTCTATAAGCAAGCGTCAATAAGACCAAAGAACAGAACTCATTTTCCCATTTAGGCGCTGTGAGCATTTTTCGGGTTTTCAAAAAAGAGCAATTACTTGAATACTCTTTATTATGTCTTAAATCTAATTCTGTTGCAAATAAGCACAAATTAAGAGTTAATCGAGCATGCAATATTATACAAGCGCACATATAATAGTTTTGGAAATACACGATCCTGGAAAATGTTACCCCAGCAAAAAATACAACATCTCGGAAACCTTAGATGCACAAATTTTATTTTTGGCGCACATTTATGCGCAAATACAAGCTATCTGCCCACACACAAAAAAAGTCTTTCTCCGATCATTATTTTAGAATTTTGTTGCTGGAAAAACGTTTCCTTAGCAAAAATCGTTTTTTCGTTTCTTTTTCCAAAACTACAAGACACATATTTTTTTTAATTTGGTTCACTTTTACAGCAGATGATGCACTAATTATTGGTTGCACCAGTGCCATTGATCTTACAACTGGTATTTAAATGATCCCAAACTACCCTTTCAAGGCTATCGCGATGCTTGTCTGTATAAAGATTGAATGTCTCATAAAGAATCAAATGTGCCTCAGTGTCAGTATTTCATAATATCTTAAAGGTCAAGCGCATTCGAGCATTCTTACTGGACGATGTCATATCAAGTCACTCACACTACTTTACATTCGGTATCAGTATGGGCATAAATTGCAATATTGATTTGTTCTTGTCCCGTTTCTTCTCAGCGCGGTTTAAGCACTAGCAACAACGCATGATAATATATAGGTGTGGCCGATTCAGGCACAGCTCGTTTTCAGTTATGCTCGCCTGGTATCTAGATTGCAGTTTATGTGCAGTTGTGCAACTCTACAGAATGTTTACTGCTTGCGAGCTAGATGCATTTCATCATTACATTAATTTACTTACTGAAACAATTTACACTCATATGTCAGGTCAAACATTAACTACGCAAAATGAACTCTGATTCATGACTGCATTTATTACTTATATTATATTATAGCTGGTTCCATGTTGGAATTTTTTATACTTTTAGAGCAGAAAATGTAGCATACCGCCTGGTAAGCGGCTGCTGCTGCATAGACATGTTTATACTTTTTATTAATGAAATCGCTATTCGCATATTGCCTAGGTACTGTAGCAAGATCAACGATTCCACTTCTACCCTTCATGGAGCAGTGGCGACCTTACTCACCCAGGAACATAACACTTCTGAAACAAAGGCAGCATTGTTTGGCTCGTGCAGAAGTCTGGAGAAGGTGGAGTTATAGTCCCTAGTAGTAAATTGGAGAACCCATTATACTTTACCTTTTTTGAGAATGCACTTGTGCATAGAAAAATATTTTGATGGTGATGATAATATAATTTTTAACAGATATTTTAAATAATTCTGTTATTTTCAGATGGTTTTTAAATTTCTTTACAGTCTGTCACTATGTGCGATTAGTATTAAAATAAAAATAAAATTCTCTCTCTAAAATTTTCATTGCATTAAGAGATATTGGGATAGTTGTTCCTTTCCATCGTGCTTCTTCCCAGCGCAATATTTCACAAGCGCATAAAGGAATGCCCACACGCAGGCACAGCGGGTTCAATGCAGTTACAGTTTTTGGCTAGTTATGATCGCCTAGTATCCAGAGCACTGAAATGCACGCAAACATGTTGCATTTGGAATCCATAATCATATAGCAAAGACATTTCACTCGTGTTTTCAAAGTTGTGCGAGATAATGAATAGGTGTCGGCAAAATGTATTCATTTTCTTAAAGTTACAGAAAATATTTTGGACACAGATTCTACAAATCCATGTTTATTTTACATATTTATTTTCTAAATATATATACATACTAGTTAGTCTGCTTGCTTTCAATAAAAACCCATTTATATTTTAATGTTCGAAGTATCATTCCAACGTTAAGTACTCTTTTACGACAAGAAATACGCAGCTCAATTGTAAGAAATCACCACTCATCGTAATGGAATGCAGTTGCAGATCAGGTGTCTGGTGCACCAGGCGATCATACCCAGCTTAGGGGTTTAGCTATCTACATGACATGCGCCATCCTAGTGCATACAAAATGCTAAGAGGAAGTGGGATAGGAGTTACAATTGTACCTAAGTGGCAGTAGAACTTTCCTAGTGCTACAAATATGCTGTGTGGAAGCGGGATGGGAAAGCAAATCGATATTGCAACCTATGTCAACAAGTGAAATCGAAATCGATCGATGCACGATATAGTTCCTATTGCATGGTATCCTAGTAATGCAATGCACTTTTTCACCAGCTTACATAGGTAGGTTACTTTTTATGTGCAGACAGATTTATTTGCAGGAGTGTTATGATTGCAATGCCATTGAATCGACATTCAAATTCTTATTATCAAATATTTATCATCGACATACTAACTTACGTAGCATGTAGGTACGTACCAACTAAATGATTGATACGGACTGAAATGACTAAAATCACAATTGCGTCAATCATGAACGTAATTTATATTTAACCTTAACACAACAAGATAAGATATAATCGGTGAACATCATAACTTCTCCCGGTTTATAGTTGCCTAGTACATTATGACCCGAAACTAACCCCATTCAAGGTAATATGCAAAACATTCAGGGTCACTGCTTGTCAACTTAATAAAATGAGAGTTGCACCGCAATAGTCATTGTATTATTAGCCAATTTAAAAAAGGAAGAAGCTGGCTTCCGCGCGCATGTTGTTTCAGCGCGGTGCTAAATGGGGGTCATAGAGACCTATTGGGTTGCAAAGCTTAGATAATAAGAAGTAAAAAATGTATCATAATGTATACCTTTTCATCGGTGGGAAAAGTGACTAGATTTTGGAATTTGGAAAAAACGATTGACATACGAGTATTTTGTGCATTGCATGCAATAAATCTTGTTCGCAACACTTGCTGGACTAACAGTTGTAGTAGTATACTGCTATGGCTCTGATCGGTATAGTGGTAGAGAAGAGCTATTTAAGACTCTTTTGTTTTAAGCCACCATACCGTATCAGTATCCAAGAATTTGTATGTATTTTCCCTCTGGCTTCGATGGCAACTAGCGGCTGAAAAGCATTGGATAATATTTTTACACAACCAGTTTCCGAAAAGAACAAAAGAAAGAAGAAAGAAGAAAGAATAGTTATTTGTTATACAAGAGTGCAAAGTTGCTTTTTAACCGCGTGTTCAATTTTGATGACCGAGCAAGCGAAGGATTCTAAAATTGAATCACGAGCGCAGCGAGTGATTCAAAATTTGAATCCTGAGCATTAGCGAGGGAATCAAAAGAGCACGAGGTGAAAAATCTTTGCACTCGAGTGCAACACGTAACTTTTCATTCCACCTCAGCGAGGAAATGACTATATGCAAAAAAAATCACAATCACAAGATAGGTACACTTTTATTTCAGTTTAGATATTAATTACTACATTATAACCGGTAAGTATTACAGAATAATCTTTTTAATTCACAAACTTAGTGCACACGATGTTCTAAATTCAATTTACTTTATCCTCTAGAGAATAAAAACGGCTTTTCCACTCAGATATTGAAGATTAAAAATACTCTTTCCCAGATGGTGGGATGAAAAACATTTTTTTTCTAGCACATAATATTGTTATATGTTCGTCAAAAATGTGTGAAATGTGTTTAGCGACGTTATTTGAATACCATGAACGCATTTTTGCAAAAAAAAAAGTGCTGCGAGGTTACTAATCGCAGCAACAACATACTACTCCGCTTCGGTGTAGTTTTCGTTTCTTAAGTTTTAAACGTAGAGGTCTGGTTTGATCTAAATTCTGTGGCAAACAATCATTTCACTATATAAATGGGCATACTTTTTCCAGGAAATGTCCTGTTGTTATGTTATGGTTTTCTAATTGAGACACGGCTCTATTAATCCGAGTGTTAACTTCAATGCTATTCAAAGATCTTTTTTTTCTGTTGAATTTTTTGTTAAGCTTGCACTGGACACAGCGTAAAATGTGGGGTCGTAACAAATGTGGAAGTGTTGGGTATGTACGACTTATAAATCTCTTTGCTCCAGAATTCCACCTCTATGCATAGTTCGTAGTACGGTGCTGCTCTTTATGACAACACCATATCTTACGAAATTCTTTGTTTGCGATCCAAGTTTGGTATATGCGTAAAATTTTGCAATTTTAGCGCTTTGCGGTCTCGCTTTGTATATACATCCAACCTTTCTCTATGTTTTCCAGAGGCAAAATTGCTAGCCCTGCGCAGAGGCAAACGTGACGATTATTAACTTTAGATGTTTTTTTAATTCCTAAACGTCTGGCTTTTCGCATCAAGTTCTGGTAATAATGAAAGTAACAGCCTCGAATTACAACGTGTGGAAATATTTTTTAATAGCATTTCTTGCCGCCAATTCAAAATCAAATGTAAATTGATCAGGTTGCCAGTCGGGTATTTGCGATTTTATCATGTTGAATAATATTTCGTAGGTTCTTGTTTTTTTTATTTAACAGCAGAACATATTATAAGCCAGTGGAATTATATTTGTTGATTCTTCGTCACTGCCTAAATCACCTCAAATAACGTATAGTTGTTCGAATGGTGAGCTACACCCAAATGTACCGTCTGCGATTTTTTTTTTGCATTTGGTCATAAGTCGTCTTGCTTCTTTCGAAACAAACAAAAACATTATGTTATTCTCTTCATAATAGGCTAGTAAAAAAGTTCTGAACATTACCAGTATTTCAACCTGTGTCGCATTTCGCTCTTTTCGATGTCTTCGAAATTTTTTCTGGCGTTGTATAGACCTGTACGAATAGCAGTGAATTTTGGCAACGGCTCTAATAAGTGTATACCTTCATTTGTTAATCCACATATTGTTCCGGTATTTATGGCCCTCGTAAAGTAATACTTGCCCACCTCTTCTAGATGCTATAAACACTAGCTCATTTGTAGAGCTGCTAGGCGTATCTGTTGACATTATGATTATGAAACAGAAAAACTGATTACTTCAAATGCAAACCACTTACCATAAGGACGTTTATATAAGCAAAAGAGCACTTAAATCTAATTCTGCAACAGCAAAAAACAGCGATAAATAACTACAATATTTCGTCTATAATGCATGATATGTCAAACATGTAGATATTCAAAAAGTAAAAGATGAACACACTTAAGAAGTTACAGTGCTCGCTCGGGGAACCTCCTTGTTTTATAGTAAGAATAAAAAAATTTCGTACATAACCAGGTAATGTATATATTGATTATGTACGAAAGAAAAAAAATTATTCCACATTGCTAGTTATGTAACTTGGTTACGTACGAAGAACCAGGGAATAACAATACTTTTTTTTGTACCTAAGATGTGGCAAAAAATCATGCTCACCTGATGGTAAGTGGTCACCGCAGTCTATTGCAGATACATAGATAAAAAAAAATATTGTATAAAATATATCATTGAAATCACTATTGAGGCCTAAAAATAATCTGACAACTGGTTTAACCCAGATCACAGATTTTCCTCCTAAATGGGGTTGTGAAGGTCAGACGGCAGTCTCTTCGTATAAAAATCAGGTGATCAGCCACATCGGGTTGAATCAAGTGCCGACCCCAACAATGTATGGGATAAGGCCAGGGAGATAATGATATCATTGAAATCACTCTATAATTATTCGTATTGACTGAGTGACTGCTGAGCTAGCCCGTGCTGAAGGAAGCGGTACCTTTTTATTATCTACTAGCTGTGCCCTGCGGTTTCACCCGCGTAGAGTTAATTTCATGGCTGTCCCGCGGAACGCTAATGTTTTTTTTAAATTAAAAGTAGCCTAAGTTACTCCTTGTAACATTAGTTACCTTCCAGTGAAAGTCTCATTAAAATCTGTCCAGCCGTTTCGCAGATTACCCGGAACAAACAGACAGACAGACAGACAGAGAAAATGTGTATACTTCCATATGCATTTAGTTATAAACTGGTATTTTGGAATTACAAACAGACACTTCAATTTTGATGTATACACGAAATAGTGACTCCTTACTTCATCATGAAAAGGATAAATTCAGTTCAAAATCTTCCACTTGAATGGTTCTATCTCTTCACAGCCTCTAGTGGTTACATTAGTGAATAACATAGCTGATAATCTGTCCGCGACGATTGACTACGATGACACAGTGTGAAAGTATTCAGTAGTAATTGTATCAAACTACTAGTCCGACGAGATCGGGTCGTTACCGTTATTATACAGGTGACAAAACCATTTGGTGTGCCCAAATGGTTAAGTTAGATAGAAAACGGAATAAAATAAAACGAACTCATTGACGGAATTAAATGTTTATTGTAAGACATTTTATAATGCTGTTTATAATGTGTTCCCTGTCAGCAAAACTGAACACAATTCTATGAATAATCGATTACCTCTGAATGTTATGTACACAGGATAATCATATTACGTCAATCGCATCACATCGCCACAGAACTATCCGACGAAAAACCATCAAAACATACGGTATAACCACTACTAAGCATTATCGAGTGCATTAATACAACATTTACAACAGATAAACATTATAATTACACGATACTCTACTCATAAATTAATAACACAATCATAATACTTACGAAACACATGAGCACATATTGTATAAGTAATTGAGTCGAATTCTCAATATTTAATAAGACTCGTGTGAAAGTATATGTTTTAAGTTACAAAATGATGTACATTGTATTGACAATAATTAATATTTTGCCAATAATTTGTAAACACATGATTATAGTTACTAATTTTATAAATAATATTAAATATTTTGTGATGTACGAAGAAAAATCTAATAGTAGCGAAAACTACGGTACATTTATTAAAATGTAAGGAGCCCACAGGTCGCTAATGATGATCAAACACCTACATATGATTGATATTTATATAAATACAAACAAGTTGGATCGAACATCAATCGGCACTATAATGCAATAGACTTGGTACTTCCTGAGTTCGACTAATAAACTAATGTATATGAATTTAAAGTTCTCTTAACGAATCTTAATACGGCCACTGACTCCTGTAATATAATATATTTCTCACGAAACCTATGTTATTAAAAGGAACCTGTCGATGGTGTGGAGGGCAGAAGTGTTAATGCAAAATATTGATATTTGCGTTGTTTATACGAAATTAGCTGACCCGACAGACGTTGCCCTGTCTTAATTATGAGAATGCATTCTGTTAAACGTCATAAGGTTACATCAAAATGTTTTTATTGTCCAAAGCGCTAAGGTTAGATTTAAGAAGAAAGAAATATAAAACATTTTATGGTGGTTAAGTATTCTAAAATTTTCAAATTTTCCACGCAAAATCTTAGTTTTTTCTTTCATAAGAACAATCTCTTGACAATAACGAACACAACAAATTTTTTTTTTCGAAATCTGTCCAGCCGTTCACCCGTGATGTCGTGACCAAGGGAAATGGGGCTTAATTTTTATATATATAGATTAGGGAATACCATGCTCCACTCTCTCCATCTGAATTTAAATTACACATGATGTTATAAGTTAATTGTCATCAGAATAATGCCTAATACGACAATCTGCATTAACAGCGGCCAAAGTTTTTGTAGGCTTTTAAGGTCGATCTTCGGTCTGTCGGTATTCGTCGAGCCTTCTGGTAGCTATTCGTGGAGTGTATCGAGAACAGATGAATGGGAGATAGCATGTTTGTAGTTTATTTTAATAAGCTTGGTTCAGCTATTAGTTAACTTATTATAGAAGAGTCACTTTCATTGTTCTGATCTTTGTTCTCTGATAATAAAATGCTTAATACTCATTTAATTGAGATACCCAAATTATTAAGTGAACACACACATACTACTATGAAAACGAAAAGTACTTAGTGACGGTGTTTCTTCATGTTGTTTTATTTTATTTTAGTTATTAATACATAGATAATTTGTCTTAATAGGAACGAAGTCAAACACGCTACAAATTTAAATCGGCTCCGCTGATAAGTTGAAATTTAGCACTTCTGTCCTCCCCAGCATCGCTATAACCTAATACTTCACACATTATACATTACCCGTACCTCTGTTGTGAGTTTGCCCTTTCGTAATCTATTCTCCTAATATGGATTTCGTCAACTATCGCAAGCTCATTTTACTGGCCCCAGTACCATGTACCATGAGCTCTTATTGCCATGATAGTTTCACTCATTTATGAGACAGATGTATGTAACGTGCATACATCTGTCACTTTCGCACAACTGAATTATCATTGCAATAAGAGCTCATGGTTGGGCCCCTGTACCTGTATAGTAATGACACTTTTTGTTGCACAATTTGTTAACTTGTACTAGAGATTATTAATTTGGAAACGAATGCAAATCATTATACAGTTACAATAGCATAGATGAAACCAGATGTCACTGTTGAAAATAATCGGTGTATATTGTTAGGTGCCTTCACTTTGAAACAAAGTTCTATCAATTCCGACTTTCTAAGCACTAGAGACTTGCAAAAACAATTCTTGAATAATAAATTCAACAATTTAAAGTAATAAATTCGAATCAATTCTGTTTGGATATTGTATAGTGTCAATGGTTGTGTGCACCTAAGCATACTCCGATATATCCATTCCGTAACATTCGATTTACACTCTCTTTACTAGTTCCTTATAAATATAAATATGGGCACCTTACTGGAAGAAAATCACATAAAAAAATGATCAACACGACTATAAAATATACTTTAACTCTGTTTTGTTGCAAAATAATAATAATAACAATGATCCACCAAGTATTGGGGCGGGGAGGAGTTTGATGAGGATTGCAGACCGACCGTTGAAGGTTGCTATAAAAGTAATATTGTTTTTGCAATAGCATGAGATCAACAATTCAATTGATAACAATAACGTGATGTTGATAACGACATAAATTGTGTATTTCCTTAACGCTATAGCGGGTACAGCATTACAAATGGGTATTGAAATGCATACAAATTATAAATACGAAGACTGTTTATTTAAATAAGTGTTTAGTGTAAGACTGGTTTAACCCGAATCACAGATTTTCCTCCTAAACGGGGTTGCGAAGGTCAGATGGCAGTCGCTTCGTATAAAAATCAGGTGATCAGCCACATCGGGTTGAATCAAGTGCCGACCCCAACAATGTATGGGATAAGGCCAGGGAGATGATGATAGCTATAAAGCCAACTTTCGATATTTAAATATTTATGATAGATGTTGATACGTTTGTCGGTCGGTCGCACAACATTGGTTTACGAACACCGATTGAAAGCACCAATGATTGTATGGTGTGTTGTGTTTGTAACGGTCGACATTGAATCACGCGCACGGTAACACACAAACAATGGAATATGCACATAAATATCATATCAAAAGTGGAATTCAAGAGAGAAAAATAACAATATCAAAACGAGCGAATACACCCGGCCGGATGTGGGTAACATTTCAATAATCACAACCGCGTCCTTATGTTCTTCACCCGGCTACATTCGATATCATGCATTATGTTGATAGACACAAAGTTCACATTGGCGTTACTCGTCATGGCTCTCTGCGGTCTCAGTCTGTACCTGAAACATATTATCATCGATAAATAAATATACTTTATATTCGTCCCATAAGAGGGTAAATATACATTTACGACAAGATGTTGCGTTGGCTTAAGGCAGTCCAGCGTTGTGGAATCAAGGTTTTGAAGCCACCGTTGTTCTATTGGTCTGTACACCTGACTGCTATACTTGGTACGCAGGTTTGATTCCTGCGTCAGGGAAAACAATTTACATGATGAGAATTTGTGTTTCCAACACGTGAGTGTTTCGTGTACACATTGTCTCGCGGATTTACGCGGGTATGACTTAAAACTATGTTACTTAGTGATTTCTTATTCTTAAAATAAAAGTAGTCTGAGTAACTCTTTATAACCGCAATAATCTGCCACTGAAAATGCCGTTTGCCGATTTGTCGAAACAAAGAGCCCTAATCATAAAAAAAGTTTAATTTCCAGTACCGAATATACTTCCATATGCATTTAGTGAACAGCTGTTAATGTGGAATGACTGCTCACGCCTGTATTCCCCGAAGGGGTAGGCAGAGGTGTAGTAATAACAACACCCACATTTCACGGAAGATGATTAAGTGCCAACATGATGATGAGTCTATCGCCGTCTCAGGCACTATACATACGTCTTTGAATTACTCCTCAGACATATGCAGGTTTTCTCACGATGTTTTGCTTCACCATAAAGAAAGAAAAGTTTTTTCTAGAACTCGCGACGTTTGTGTCTCAGGCGACTGCTCTAACCCCAAGGCCACCACGGCTCTTTTTTGTTTATGTGTACCTAAAAAAAAGGTATGTGTATATGTCCTGTACCTGTTCCGCGCAGGGGCCGGTGGCTCCGTCGGTGTCGGGGTGCGCCTCGTCGGTCTCCTCGATGCTGGCGTGCTCGTTGCGCAGACTGGCGCCGCCGCACTCGCCCGTCGGACGCAACACCAGGTACATCAACAAGTCAGACAGCGATATTATACCTATCACCTTGTCTTCCTCGTCCACCACCACCAGACGATGGACCTGGAACAAACATTCACATGTCGTGATGTCGGTATCGTGTCCTAGCTGTGCGCGTGGTTTCACCCGCGTAGAGTTAATTTCATACCCATAAAAAAAAAGCATTAGGGTTCCACGGGACGGGTGTCCCGTGGAACCCTAATGCTTTTTTTAAAAATAAAATTAGTCTAAGTCACTCCTTGAAACATCAGCTATCTGCAAGTGAAAGCCCGTTAAAATCGGTCTAGCCGTTTACGCGTGATACCGTGACCAAGGGAAATGGGGATTAATTACTAATTATTTTATTTAACTTTGTAACCTCTAGGCTTCACCCGCGTACGATTAAAAGTGAAAAATATGTTGCTTATAGATACATTTTACTTCATAAATATCAGTTTCTCCTTATAATAACAGCCATGTCAAGAAAATAATCAAACTAAAAGTAAACAGATTTTTTTTTTTTTTTAATTTTATTTTAATAATGTAAGTGTGTAATCTCCGTATGTAACTCCGCAAAAACACTAATTTTATTTATCTGTATATATAAAGATATTAACACTGATTCGACGCAAGTTTTATATTCATGGTCACTACTAAACAAGGTTCCACCGCAAAGAGATCCTAACAGACATGGCAGTAGTAAATTGAGTATTATATAAATGTCTGTAAGTGGCGTACCTCGGCGCGGACTATCCTCTCCATGACGTCGAAGAGCGTCTCGTCCAGAGTGCACTTCTGCACGCCCTCGAACCACTCGTTGCGGTGCTCGTTCGCACTCTTCAGCGACACGTCCAAGTTGTTGTAAGTCTTCTCAGCAGCTAAGTTCTGACACAAAACATTTTCTTCTTAACTCTAATCTAATCAACTATCATATCCCTGACCTTATCCTATACATATGCTGATCAGCTGATTTATATACGATATGATTTTTTTTCCCTCACAAGTGTCGCTAGTGTGCGTTTGTGTTCTGGGTATTTTAATCATTTTACTACTTTTAACGCCAATTTGGACTTGAAATAGCAGTGTCTTTAGAGCCTTGTGTATTTGTTTTGTGGTGGATTTTGTGTTTGCATGTCGAAATGTGCTACACTAAATAAGTTTTCGAAGTTTTCGGCTAACTTAACCTCAAAACTCTTCCAGCTAAAATATAATAGAACTCGTATTAAATGACAGTGATCTATATATCTGCTGCTTCTGACATAAATATGTGCATTTTCCTTGCATCAGTTTAATCAGTGAGTGACACTAACTTTTTCGGAACGTGAATAAATATTTGTAAATATATTTTATAATCTTGTTTGGTATTGGAAAACAGCGACACCTAGTGGTTTCTGCATGAACCATTACCGTTGCACGCTTTGCTTTACCTAATGCACATGTCAGTCTATTACCCTGCATCTATAGGGGGCGCTTTTTTTTAATCTTACGTGAAAGTTAATACATTTTACTGCAATTAAAAATGTCTTGTGGTGCCTGCAATAAGAAAATTTTGATTTCTGATCCTAACGTCATTGCATGTTCCACGTGCACTGTAAACTATCATACAGCATGTCTGACTATATCAAGAAACGAGCAACGCCAAGTGCGCAATAACAAGTTCATTTGTCCAGCGTGCAAAACCAAGAAGAGGGAAAATATTTCCGACTCCACCCCAATACGTGGAATGATTGCTAGCAAGACCAACTCAGATGAAGAAGAAGAAGACTTTATCAGGCCACAAGGATCTCACAGCAGCGATCAGAATGCCCTTAGCTCATTCGCCCTGACTCTGAAAAAAATGGAATCTGCCTTTTGTAACATGCAGAGAGAGATGAGTAACTTCATGACATCCCTCAACTCCACATCGGAGGATATCCTGCAGTTCAGGAAAGAACTGCAAGAGGTTAAGTCGCAACTTAAGGAGTTCGAAACCTACAAGGCTGAAGTTGAAAACCTGCGCTGTGAAGTATCCGAGCTCAAACAGGAACTGGCCCACCAGAAACAGCAGCAATTTTTAAAAGACATTGAAATAACTGGAATTACTGAGCACAAAGAAGAGAACCTGCACCAAGTAGTATCGGTTCTGTCGGCGAAGCTGGGAGTCGAACTAGACCCTCAAGATGTTGATGAGGTACGCCGAGTGGGTTTGCGTACCGGTGGGCCAGGCGCTTTGGAGCGACCGCGCCCCGTCATAGTGACCTTGAGCCGTCGAGCACCGCGCGACCGCCTGCTGCGCGCCGCCCGAGTACGACGCGGCATCACTACGGAAATGCTGCAGGTGCCCGGCAACCCTCGCAAAGTATTCATAAATGAGCATCTTACCAAAGACAACAGAGTACTATTCAGTAAGGCACGTTCTGCCGGCATCGAACTCAACTTCAAATATGTGTGGACCTCGAACGGTTACATATTCATGCGCAGAACGGAGACCAGTTCAGTACTGAGAGTTACTTCAGAAACCATGCTAAGCAAATTAAGAAAGGACCCAGTCACGAACAACCCGGAGCGCACACAGTACTCCTAACTTTAGATTACCTTTACAAGTCTTTTATAACCTAATTTTACAATCGCTGTATTTGGTGTATGATCTTGTTGCGCTCTTGTACAATTTTATAAAAGGTAATACTGCATCAATACGCGACTCATACAAAAAGTTTAAAACTTGTTGTAAACAACCCAATATGTGGTTTATTCAACTTATAAATACTCTTGTAATGTTCCATGTTCTGTCGCGCTATAATAGTATTACAGTCATCTGCTGCATTTATGGTATAAAATCACCACCAATCCATACACTTATTATTAACTATATAGCCTATGATTTCTTGAGACTATTTATTCGTTACTTTTATAATCGACTCTTTATTAAGATATTAATTCCATTATGTTACTTTTCAAGTTATACACTATACTCAATACTCATACATTCTGTGAGATACATTTCCATATCACCTTGCAGGCACCAGCCTCATAAAAAGTTATCCACATTTATTGTCCTGTGTTACAAATCTGCTATATGTATTACATGTCACAATAATGAATAGAACTGACCTTGCGACTGAAATAGATAACTCTCTCGACATAAAATGTGAACTAGTAACCCCAGAGTCCTGTGCAAAGGTGATTACAAATAATCATAGCCTTAAATTATTAACTTATAATATCAGAAGTATACAGAAAAACTTTGATGCATTTACCATTATATTACAGCGCTTAAATATCGACTTTGACATACTTATCTTAACGGAATGTCGTCTTAGCGACTCAACAGTAATTGGTCAGTTGGACGGATACACGACTTATTCAACATCCCAAAATATTAACCAAAATGGTGGAGTGGTAGCATATGTTAAGAATTCTTGGAATGCAAAAGTATCTGAACCTGTCTTCTTCGAAGCATGTTGCTTAGTAATTGATATCCCCAAAGTTATGACGGTGCTTGGCATATATAGATCGCCTTCCTTCAGATGTTTAAATAATTTTCTAAGCTCGTTAGATAACACGCTATCTGAATACCAAAACAAACCCTGTCTCGCTATAGCAGGCGATATCAATATAGATATCTTGCCTTTAAATAAATCTGCACAAGACCCATCTGAATACCTCAACCTCACCAGCTCTCATGGGCTATTACCTGCAATAACAATACCGACGCGAATAAATTCGTGTATAGATCATATCTTTATCAGATCCAAAAACCAAGCCACTGGCGCAGTATGCGAGACTGACTCGACTGATCATTACTTGGCGACCATAGGCATAAAAATTTCTTACCCAAAACAACACCAGAACAGACTTAAAAATATTATAAATTATGAAGGAATCAGAAAGGGCCTCGAGAACACTAACTGGTACAGCGTTACTAACGAGACATGTGTGAATAAAGCTGCTGAAACATTTACTAACATAGTTTCCTCGGTCGTTGAAAATAACTCTCGTACTGTTCGTATTAGTAGAAGTAAGTTACCACTCACTCCCTGGATCACCCCCGGGCTCCTTCGGTGTATCCGCCATCGTGACCACTTACACTATGTGTTAAAACAACATCCAAATGATGAGATATTGAAAATTACTTTCAAAAGATACAGGAACTTTTGCAATAACCTACTACGCAAAGTTAAAGATAAATATGATAAAGAAGCCCTTACAAACAATAAAAATAACCCAAAGAAATTATGGTCTAATATCAAAACAATCTGTCACATGAAACCTAAAGAAAATAATTCTAAAGATCTACTCACATGCTCTGATAGTGAAACGAACTCTTTAGACGTCTGCAACAATTTTTTCGCTACAATAGGTGAAAAACTAGCCATTGAAACGCTTACTAAAACAAACCAGACCCTTGACAGTTTAGTATCTAAAGTTAATAATCCGAAAAGGTTACAAAATTCTTTATTCTTTTCTCCTACTGATAAATCCGAAATAGACACTCTGATAATGAATCTTAATCCTGATAGCGCTCCAGGTATAGACAATTTTAGTAATAAGTTAGTAAAATTAGTATGTAAACACATTGTATCTCCCCTAACACATATCTATAATCTAAGTCTTTCCTCCGGATGCTTCCCGTCAATTTGGAAAACTGCTGCCGTAACTCCCATTCATAAAGCCGGCCCAAGAAACATCCCTAGTAACTACAGACCTATATCACTGCTTAGTGTATTCTCGAAAATTCTAGAAAAAATCATTAACAAACGCCTAGTATCATTTCTTGAAGAACATCACCTTCTCTCTCCTAGACAATTTGGATTCCGTAGATCTAAATCTACTCAAGACGCAGTATCTCTTTTAAGTAACTTAATATCTTCCTTCTTAGATGGCGGTTCGGTTTGTATTGGGGTCTTCTTAGACCTAGCCAAGGCTTTCGATAGCGTTTCAACACAAATACTTCTACGCAAAATGGAACTCCTGGGCATTCGCGGTTTGACTCTAGAATGGTTCAGAAGCTACCTTACTGAAAGAAACCAGGTTGTTAGGGTTGATAATTATGAAAGCAACTTGATGCATGTAAAATATGGCGTACCGCAAGGTAGCATTCTGGGTCCTACTTTATTTCTCATTTATATGAATGATATCCATAATTTAGTTATTCCTTCATCAGAATTGATTTGTTACGCTGATGACACAGCCATTTTATTCCATGGACATAACTGGTTTAGTACTCAAGCTGTTGCCGAGGAAGGTCTGACTACTGTATCAAAGTGGTTAGAGGAAAATTTACTGTCATTGAACACAGATAAAACAAAATTTATTTGTTTCCATAAAACCTCAGCCTCATCACCCCAATCACTCGATAACATCAAGATCCACTCTCATCTCGTACCATGTCTAGCGTCCTCTTCATGTCAGTGCGACGGTATCAAACGTTCCAATATAATTAAGTACCTTGGTGTACAACTCGACGAACGTCTTTCATTTGATGCCCATATTGATGCACTATCTAACAGAGTACGTAAGCTTTCGGGTGTATTTGGCAAACTTCGTAACTGTGCTGATTTAAACACCCTAAAACTAGTTTATTTCGCAGTTTGCCAATCAATTGTCACATATTGCATCAATATCTGGGGTTGCGCTGCTAAAAGCACTCTACTGAACCTAGAGAGAGCTCAACGTTCGATTCTCAAGAGAATGCTTAATAAACCTTTTAGGTTTCCCACGGATCAGCTGTATAAAGAAGCAAATGTTTTACGAGTCCGTCAACTTTATATCCTGTCAGTCTGCCTCCAAACTCACAAATCTATCTTAAATTCCGATTCATACCCCGAATTATGCAAAAAAACGCGTTTACCGAATACCTGTACCCACAACTAGATCCAACTTTGCCAAACGTTTCCCCAAAATAGCTCATATTAACGTATACAACTCAGTTGCCACGTATTGCGACATTAAAGAGTCCACAGTAGGACAAGCAAAAATTAAAATCAAAGCAATCCTCTCAAATATGAATTATGATGAAACCGAAAATATACTTCATCCCCACAGCAGCATTTACACACACCACTTAAATCGAAACACAATTTCTAATCTAAATAAATAAAAAAAAAAAAAAAAAAAAAAAAAAAAACAAATTCATCAGATATAACTCACATTCATATATTTCTCTGACACATCATCACCCCTCCCACAAAACCACACTAGCTAACACATTTGATTTCTCATTCATAATTAATTTCTTGGTTTCTCAAGATACAGGCCTTGCCTAGTTTGAGAACCCCTGGCAATACCTTGTTATTCCCCTACAACTTCACTATCTCACACCACACAGCCGTTTCACAAACAATTAATCCACTGTGTTTTTTTTTATTCAGCTCTTTAGTTAACATTGTTATTTTTTCCTTTTTTACCATTATATTGTGTACAATGCCATTTGAAAATTTGTGAACCAATAAACATTTTTTATTATTTTTTATTATTTATTATTATTATCTGACCTTCGTAATCGCTTTTATGAGGAAAGTCGGTGATCTGAGTTAATCCAGCCGTCATTGCTAAAGATTTTCAATTGGCAACTGTAACCGACGGCTTAACCTGCTCTCCGAGGCACGGAAGGGGGTTGATCTAAATCAACTAATGGGCATTTACAAGTTAGGAGCGCTGGCTTTGCAGTAGTCATTTAATGATTCTGTCTGGTCTGTATGGCGCGATGCGTAGTTACCTCCACTATTTTCGCTGAGCACTCGAAACTCGTGACAGTAGGATTGATTTCGATGTCGACCGAAGGCGTACTTACAATGACGTCAAACTTGGCGTAGATATCTTTGAGCCGGCCCTGGGCGTCGATGAGGGGCAATGCGGACACGCGGCGGTTGACGAACTTCCTGAGCGCCTCAATGATGGAGGTCTCCTCGGTTGCAGTCTCGATGTCACTCAGCGTGCCGATGCGCAGCTCGCGGAGCTTACACTGCAGGTACGCTGGCTTTGGCAATTCGTTTATCTACAATATGAAACATACTATTTTTATACTAGCTGTGTCTACCGGTTAAAATTAAGTCAAGTTACAAAGCATAAAATAAAATAAAAATGCATGTCTGTTACTTGGCAGCTTGTTAATCTTAATTATTATTACAGCAAAAAAGTGAAGTGCAAAACTTACGTATAAGAACAAAAAACGTAGTATCCTTTTGTGCGTGAGGATGTAGAGTACGTTGCCAGTGTCGGGGTCGATCACCGGCAGCCGATGGATGCGGTTGGTGATCAGAATACGAATGGCGTCGAACAGCGACGAGTCAGGCCCGATGGACACCAACGGCATTACCGAACCTTTCAGAACCTCTGGAATTTTTTACATAATCATTTCTAATTAAGGTACATTAATAAAGATTACTCAGAGGCGACATACAGTCCGGCAAATTAATGGAGATTATAATTTCAACAGGACATTAAATTCAATCGACATTTAGATTTATAGCACTACTTCATATCATAGCTGCACCCAAAAGATATAGATCGTGCATGAATAATTTGAGAACCAACGATCCTGTACTCAAATATAATTTATGACCTATACACCTTATTAGCTGGATCATCATTCGATAAAAATATATATATATATATAACAGAGTAGGAAAAAACACATACACCCTGTCGTATAAACATGGTGCTAGTGCGGCAAATACGCTTGGTGGAATTCCAATATACACTGTACTAACAGTATACAGACTGTCTCTCAATTCCAACGTTTTTACCAATGGTGGTAGAGAGCACGCTTGAAGAATATTAGAGGTCTCCTACACGACTGGAGACATACTACATATTCAAACGAAGCGCTTTGCTACTTCTTTTCTCTGGCGAACATACAAACTTACGAACCCATTCTCCGCGTTCGTGTTTCTCAAAAAAAGCGAAACTTTGGGCTCCCCATGAATAAAGTGAACTTCAAGTCTTAGGGGGCTACTGATGGACAAGTGATATGGACTCGTTATAGAGTGAGTTTGGATACACCGACCAACACATGGCGCAAGGGGGCCCTTTTTTTTTATATTGGATACTCCGTTATGGATACACCAAACGCCGCGGGGGCAGCGAAAGGGTTATGTCGGACTCTCGCACCGACTAAACTCCACGGTGTTCCTCCTGGTCGCTAAGTGGGGGGTGCACGTGATATGTTTTCACATGCTTCGCCGTGACCCTCCCAGCGACTGGCCTGTCAGGCCCCTCCTGTAATACCAGGCTGTACCCGGCTTTTACACTATGGGAGGGCGCGTCGGTACACGAACGCGCCGTTCAACCGCGAGGGCCATGCGTCGGCGCCAAGACCCACGTCCGGCGCCCGCGGCCCTCTTTACGGAGGCATCAGCCGCTCCTCGGCCCGCCTCCGTCGGCCGGTCTTTCTACGGCGGATTTGGTCAGACAGAGGATCTTCCTCTCGGACCCGCTCCGCCGTTTCTTTGGACGACATCACGTCATCACAGAAGGACACGGCCGCATCCCATGCCTGGGAGCTGCCGACCTCCCTGCCGACCCGCCTGCTGCGAAATGTCCCCTCCGGTATGAGCGATGAGAACACCGCGCTGGACAGTCCAAGCTAGACATTCTTCCAAAGGGCGCAAAGGGCCCCTGTACCGCAGGAACAAGGGAAAGAAAATTCGACGCATACGACTCAGTTGGCAAAGCAACTGCACGGTTTACAGAGGTCGTGGGTTCGAATCCCGCCTCGTATTCGTATTTTTATTTACCATTTTTAAGAAACTCATTAATGAGTAATAGTCTAATGAAATTGTGATCAATCGCTGTCTTGGCGATTATATTAATGTTGTTCAAATATAGCTTCAGTAGGGATTCAAAAGTGCACTCACGACGCCAAGTCTCCAGCCTGTGTTCCTCGAGCTCATCCATGGCCACCTCGGGGCTAGTGTAGTACATCTGCAGGATCTTGATGAAGTCCGTGATGGTCAGCATGCCGACGAACCTCTGCCGCTGCGAGTCCCACAGCGGGGCGGCGCGCACCCCTGAAACAGTTCCAAACACGTTCAACGTCTTGGCTCAATATTTAAATATACACACATAATTCTTCGTTTCTATCAACGATGCATATTAAATAATTTTTTTTATTCTTTATTAGTTTTACTTTCGATTGTTATTAAGTAGGTATTGTTGGTACCTTCTATACGTAATAAATTATTACAATGAAACTTATTAACAAATCTCTGAACACATGTGGCTTTTAAGTGCCTACAAATCTTATATTGACATAACATAAGATGTATCATTGCAAATATAGATTCAACTGCGAATGTACACGCACGTGAGTCTTCGGTACGATACATGATTATAAAGTAATGATAGAGGTACATATTACAAAAGTCAATAAACTTTGATTAGCGTCCTGCTATAACTAACATCAATGACGTTGGTAAAGTTTATAGCTTACTAATTAAACTAACATAGCCGCACCGCAGTGCTATGTCGCAGCGTCCATAAAAATTAAAAGGACAAGTACGACTCACGCTTCGAGTGTTCCGTACACATTATTTTCCAATGAACTAACTGTCAGTTATTAATATACAATTAACTTGAACAAAAGCGGAGAAACTCAAACAAAATGTATTGTACCAATCATTTTCATGTAGCTAAATTTATAACCAACAATATCTACTTAATATTAGTATTGCAAACTTATATGCTGATTTTTTAGATAGTAAATTACTTGAAAACATGATTTTATTACATGTGCCTAATATTTAGATAGGTCTACGCCAACATCAATTACTTGAAAGACTTTGTAAACTCCGAATATAAGCGGGTAATTTATCGAAATAATTTTTGCGCGTTGTTAAATCTGTACTAGTAATATGTCAAATCAGTAGCTTATGTAATTCCCGAGGTATGATAAATGTGTGACAGACAGACACCGGAGCGGGACCGTGTGGTTTCCGTTTTTATCATTTGATAGGGACCCCTAAAGACAAGATTTACGACATGGTTTACAATCTCCACTGTGTTAACCTAATATGTTGCAAAAGCTGACAACTTCGAAGATTTATTGCGAGTTTTAAAGAAATACAAAAATATAATGTTCAAAGTTACGTGCCGTAACATCCGGTACACATTTCAGTATCGGCATGCAAATGTACCGCCTCCGTAAGAAACAATACTCCCACAATAGCAGTGGAGACTGTAATATATTAATGTTTCTCAGTATTATGTCCACCGATAAATGCCAGGTCATATGTTGTACACATCAAACATTTACAAAGTTTGTTCAAAATCACATAGTTTATATTCATAGTAGCTATAATCCCACGTAATTCGAGGTCAATGCATTTTCGTCTAGCCACCGACCAGCCGTCTTAACTGTAATCTCTATCAGCCATGTCACATTTTCTTCTTTAGGTCTTCCACTCGACTTGTATTTATCTACATTCATTATAAACACTGCAAAATCAAACCCAATTAATGAGTTCTGCCATTAGGTACAAGTATCATCCAGAGTTAGCACGGAAACCGTGTTGACTATGCACATAGGAGTCGTTATTTCTAAATCAATAACAGACGATTACATGTCCATTGCATTATTATAAAAAATTACTCTAAACGTTTGATGTTCAACATACAACGGCAAGTACTCCTTTTGAATCTGCACCAACTACTATTTCATAATAAACATATCATCGACCTTCTAAAGGTGTTTAATGCAGTACAGATGAAGCCAAATTGTCTTTATCATATGAAGAGAACTGTTTGAATGGAGGTATGTTCATGGAACGATATACACCTTGCGTCCATAGTGACCAAAGCAACTCAGCCGTATTGTTTCTTAAGGAGGGTACCGTCGTGCGATGCGAACAAACCCACTGCTGTATAAACATAAACCAGAGTATTACACTTCAGAACACTTGTGATGCTAACACACAAACACCTGTGCTAAGTGATGTATTTAAACAAACAATTAAATATTCGCTTCGCTGACAAAATCAATCGCCACGCTTTACGCAATAGCTACGAGTATATACCTACTAATGTACAACAATACATTGATAGCAAATGCACGTTGTGAGTTTGTAACTTGTCATTTCGCTATAAGTTAGGCATTCGTTAAGTCTCGATGTTACAGTAATAAAGTGCCATCAACGACAACCCCTCATCCGTTTTTCGATCGAGCTGGAATGAGTGACAGAAATATTATTAAAATATTTTGGTGGAACGGCGCTTGCCTACCCCGAACGTTACGAGAATAGGATGTACGTACATAGTTTATATTATTTTTCAAATGCATGCTCTATTGAAGAGTAGATATGAAAGAAGAAACGCGATTGGCAATGTACACAGAACTATGAGTAAATACATTCGCAAGGGCATAGATATAGTGTTATACAGTAAGGTCGCAAGCAGTAAATCAACTGACCATTGTAGACGAGGGCGAAGAACGCCTTCTTGACCAGCAGCTGTGTGTCGAACACCACCAGCTTCGCCGACGTGGGGATCAGGTCGTAACACTTGTGGAACTTGAAGAACTTCACGAATATCTGGGACTCATCTTCCTCTGCAAACATCAAATTGTGAAAATATTATACAGCGTGGAGCCTAATTTAATACAATCTTCAAATGTTTTATTCATATAATTTTGTTTTATTCTTTTCTGATTTTTACCCACTGCTAGCAATGCTGCAATGGGAACTTGATATACATTTCCTATACATAGTGCTATAGTAGAAAACAACACAAAATGTAAATCTATGTAAGTGAATCAGTAATGAACATTCTACAATAAATTAAATTGAATTTTAAGTTTGCGTCACAAAACGCCCAAAACTAGCATAAAGAAAATAATACAAAAGCCCGTGTACACAATGATTGTTTTATTAAATCTGTCACGTGACGACTGACAGGGCACTTCTTTCCATTTATAAGTATAAATAGATAATTTAAAATTTTCAGTAGAATTAACACTTCGTGCGTAGTTAGGTATGTCAATAATTTCAAATAAATGATAAAACATTTTATTCCGGCGTTAGAGGTACGAATAGCCTTGGATAATCCGGGTTTTACATAAAAATACATTTTGTGTTTCAATTGACTTAACCAAGGCAAACAACACGAAAACCAAGGTAATATATACACAATGCGGTAATACATGATGTCTATGATTGATTGGTTGCTACCGAAAACTTTTCTTAGTACAATTTTATATTCCCACTTTGCGAAACATGTTTACTTTGGCGAAAGTATATTTCCGATTCTAAATTGTAAATTCTCATAGCTTCATTTTATGCATATTTACGTTCTAACGTGGAGCGGAACGTGGAATTTTAATAAAACGTAGGCCAAGCGATACAAACTCAGATCGCACGAGTGCCTATAACCTTTCATCATATCCAACAGATAGCTAACATCAAAACAATTTGCATACCCTTGAAAAGCTTAAGATATCTTATGGTTGTGCTAAAATATAAAAAAATGTTCTTTTAAGTTTTAAGGCAATAGGTAGTAAATTAACCAAGTTAGCGTAAGAGAAATGACGTTCAATAAGTGTTTCAAGTGTCCCTTTTTTATTTTGATTTGATTAATATTTAAATGAATATTACATTGTTTCCTTTTTCATATATTTCATGTATTTCGTGATGTGCCTAATACATCAAAGTAGACGTAAGTATTTGTCGTCTGAAGCTTTGATTAGTACTGGATTAAATGGTGCTGCGTTATAATGTCTGAACATTATGGGTTAAAGATGTTGATGCATCGACAATGTGCCAATGATATTAAAGCAAAACCATGTATACAGAAAACAGACTACAGCCCAATTACATGGGAGCAGATTCAAGTTTTAACAAACTGATCAGGAGCATAACCATAATTTACCATTTTCCTTGACCTTTTAAGCGGATTCGATTCTGCGGATTGATACGTATAGTAAGGTTCACTAACTTCGCGTCAAGAATAGGGTGGATGCTTAAGCAGTTCCAATATGTGGCAACTCACACTGCGGTCACTAGGATTCTCAACTTAGGATACTGACCTTGTGTAACAAGATTTCATGTCGTAACTATTGAATTTTACATGCATATTAAAATAGCATTATTACAATAAAAATATTTTCTATTCAACTCTCGACTCAACTCAAGTCTTACAAGAACGTAATTATTTCGAAAAAAGTACTCTAAATTGTCTCGTAACAATAACAGAAATATATGGAAATAGATAGGAAAAATGCTCGGAGTTTGGAAGTTGGCGGTGTTTACACCCCCGTGCCTCGGAAAGCACGTTAAGCCGTTGGTCCTACGCCTGAGCTCTCTCCGGTCGTGTCGGATTGCCATCCCATCGCACTATGAGAGCGAGAGAATAAAGAGTGCATCTGTGTTTGCGCACACACTTGTGCACTATATTATCTCCTGCGCGGATTGCTGATCCTCGTTGAGATAAGCCGCCGTAACCGAAATTCGGTAGGAGACCATTATTATTATTATTTACATATATTTTCGATAAACGAAATCACTTTAGAGGATCGTTTATTTAAAACTACATATTTATTAATTATGAGTCAATAATTGTTCATTATCATTTATAGTTATCATCATAGTATCGATTTTTTTAAATTTAGAACGTTCAGGTTTCAAAAAAATATAGCTCAACCCTTTTATAAATAGGCGTGCGTTTCAAGGCTTCACAATACTAAGGTACGAGAGTTGATTTTAAAAGGTACCGAAAGTCGTCATTTAAGTTGCTATAAGAGGGACATGAAAAAGCCAGATGCAAAAAAGTGTATGCTCGAACTCTTGATAGAAATAGAAATAAAATGCAAAAGTGAATCAATTTGATAATACACAGCTGTGCTGGCATCAGTGATAGTGATCCATTAACGTGGTTGTAGATAGCTATTTGTTTATTTACGTTCGAAGCCGGTGCGTGCGTTGCGTAAGCGTCGGTAAGGCCATGCCGTCACAACGAACCTCGGATGACGTTAGACCACGTTACATATACACTGTTTTATATTGGTTAAATTTCGAGCATTGAGGAAAATAATTATAGTTATATAAGGTTGTCAAGAAACATTTCCTAAAATTAATAAAATTGTATGCATGTTTGTTTCATAGATATCGATATCGATTAATTAAACAGAGGTAAGAACGTAACAGACTGATATTTAGAAGCATTGTGGGTGTTTCCAGGAGCCAAAGATCAACAAACTAAAAAAATATCTTAGCGCACACACAATGCATTCAATGTCAGACAATGACAACAACGCATCACATCACTTGTTGCTTGCCCTTTTCGTGTAGGTTACGTGAAAATTAAAAAGGCGAAGATGATTATAGAATCAAATAAATGCCGGTCGGAAAACAAAGCCTTGTCTGAAAACAATCGAAGTTGCCAAGTGACTTTTAACGATCGCAAATAAGATGGGTTTCATCAACTGTCTCAAATCTCGAGGTTATACAGTATGTGGTTTTGCATTCGTGCAGTAGTTAGGGTGAATAGGTATTTGGATGGAACGTAAACACAAAAGAAAACAAATGATAGACGCTTTATGTTTGGCGACAGGGCGAGCCGATGCAGTGCCTACTGCATCGGCAGTGCCCTGCCGCTCCGTCCCAAAACCGTTCCAACTAATCTTGTTTACCCATTGTGTGCAAAGGGCAGTGGATACACACGTAGTAGTTTAAAAAAGGAACGTTGTACACGGATTTTCTGTCTTACGAAAAACTAAAAAATAATTTATTTGATGATTGATTATTTTTATTATGTTCTGAACTATGAATATATCAACCTCCGCAATTATGGCACGAAATCCGCAAAACTGCAACCTGTATCAATCGAACACTGACTTTCATATCAATATATAAGCTGTAACCCAATGACATACCTATATAAGCTACCAGTATGTAATCAGCTAATTTTCTTTTTTGGGCACTACTTAAAACGACACGAAATCGTTTTGAACCAACCTTATATTTTAACTAAATAGCTAAGAAATAGGGGTAATTCAATAAGCGTAGCAAAAAACCTAACCCCTGATAATATAATAACGATAATTTAAGGGATCTTTTTCAATTTGTAATGCTCAGTCAAATATCATAATGATTAAGGTACACAATGGTTATTAATTCGTGACGTATTCAATTTATTCCGATTATCAATAATCATTCTAAGAATTTAGAATTAAATACTTGTAGGTAATGAATTTACTACAAAACAAACAAAAAATCATTAAAAAGCTGATTGAAACGAAACAAAATTGATGTCATCGATATCGATACTCAAATTACAATTATTTTCTTCATTCTCATTCCACTTTTTGAAATTTGCATATGAAATTTGCAGTCGACTAAATCTCGGATTGCAAATATAATTGGGACGTACAAACGCACACCTGGTAGCGGAGTAAACGCGAAATGTCACCCTTGTTGCATTATTGCATGGACTACTAGAGCACGACGAAAAAAAGAAAACATCAACTGGCATGATCGATTGTTGTGATTCGGGAAGAAAGCGTGGGTGACATAAACAAACCGGCACCTTTGAGGAGCCAGTCAGCGAGGAACGCCTTCCATGCGCGGCCGACCGCCTCGAACTCCTTGATGAGCTCGATGGAATAGACGGATTCTTCGTCGTCGGCGACGGCGAGCGCGGGGTTGTCCGAGAAGTAGTGTAGGCGCAGCATGCGCGGGGCCCGGGTGGCGCATCGCCTGCCGCCTCGGTGCGGCCGCGCGCGCCTCCCACGGCTCACTGCTAATTATACGCGCGCGCCACCGCTGCCGCGCCCGCCACACGTCACGAACACACTAGATATATTCAGAAACACCATTGCCCACATAATACTTTGCTATCCACCCATCTTGCATGCCTGGCTACCAGTTACGAACGACAAAATTTCATGTGACTTTTGCAAGCTGTGTCTGCACATAGTTTGTGTCAATTTTGCTCCTTCTGTACGGAGAATGAAAGCAGTAATATTCGTGTATTGTTCCGTATAAAAGTACGCGACGAACTTGACACCGCTCGCCGCCGCGCCACGGAGCTGCGGCCGCTTGGACGTCTGCCTCGAGCCAGCCCACGCGCACTGAACTGTTCAAGGGGAGGTGCGCCCGAGTTGACAGAATCAAGGACCGAATTCTAAAGCGTCCTCGAACGCTAGCTGATTGACAAAGACCCACGCGACCATGATCACAACGAATATTCATCAGAGACCCGCGAAATTAGAGAGATAGGCGCACTTTTGAACAAATATTTGTTTTCCAAAATTCAACTATCTGTAAACAAAGATACTTTCGTGATAATTTAAGTTATTCTAATTTCGTGAACTCAACTCAGTCTCGTAGTACTGTGAGATGAGGTGAGAGTCACTGATCTGTCGAATGTTCGGCCTTCAAGATATGCTAAAAATAAGACAACGCCCCTGAAGATATTTGCTTGCTAACTTCTCATGAGGCTGGCTGTACGCGTGTTTGGTATAAGTTGACTCCGGAATAAGTTAACGGTAGAACAATACAATTCGTCATCGCACCTTTTAGATACACATCACAGAACTTTGTACCCGAGTGTTAATTCCTGTAGGTTTATTTAGATTTTCACTTGCTTGCAATTTGCATACAATATTTGTATATTGTATGCAAATTTTACTTTTATTATTTTAGTATTGTCACGAAAATATTATTTTACCTACTAATAATTCATTTTAACTTAATATCTTACATAAAACTTTAACACCTCTAACTAACGTGGTAACGTACAAAATACATATTAACTCGTTTGAATTTAACAAACTATTCTTTAAATATAAAATATTACACGCATGTACAAGGTGGCCCAGTCGCCCCTTTATACTATGTTTAGACTAAAAACGAGCATACCAGTCATTATGCGGAAGACGCGTCCGTCCGTTGATCTCAATTCCTATTTAACAGACCGTCAAAACTAGCACTACAACCACACCTTTTTGTAACAACTGTAATACTGTTAATAATGCAGGTAATATTAAATCACAACGCTTTGCAATCACCTGGACCAAGACGGAAAACTAGTTTCAAGTTCAAGACTTATTTACCAAAGAATGAAATTCCTTACGCTGACGTCGCCTAACGTGACGTGTCGTTCAAGCAATGTCTATTCAATTGTTTCTAGATTATATATTGAGATAAATAAAGAGATTATCCGTCAGTTCATGAAGTCATAGAAATGCCTCAAATATCTATGTCAATACGGTTTATTAGAGTGGACACACTACATAGTTGACGTTCATTTTCAAAGTATATTAACTTCTTCACTCTATAAGTATTGTAAAGTTACCTGAGAAATTAATGGAAGGATGCTTTTATTGAAGAGAAGAATAGGTTGTTTCTTGCTTACATAGTTTAGGGAGAGATATATAAAAAAAGTTCGCAGATACTTAGAACATTTTTCTATTAACATAGTTTCAATGAAATAAAATGGTTGTTCCTCAAGCGGCCGAAAGTGCAGCTCAATCTCAAGCGCATCATCTTCCTGGCCTTATCCTATACATTGTTGGGGTCGGCACTTGATACCACCCGATGTGGCTGATCATCTGATTTTTATAAGAAGCGACTGCCATTTGCCTTTCTTAACCTCTTTTACGAGGAAATCGGTAATCTGGGTTAAACCAGTTGTCAAACTCTCTTAGGCCTCAGACTGATCTGTAACGATTGCCAAAGATGTTAAATTGACAACCGGGACCGCAACTTAACGTGCTCTCTAACGTGCCTCAGAAGGCACGGAGGGAACTCCGGCGGTCACCCATCCAACTTCTGGCTTGGGTTAGAGTTGCTTAACTTCGCTGCGCAATAGAAACTGTGCCACGAGCTCAATATAAATCTTATCAAATAGAGGTCACAAAATGCTTTAGGGTATTCAGCGGGAAACTCATTAGATTTTCTAGTAGGTAGGTTTTTTATATAAAATAATTTTTTTTGATATTGTCAATATTTTTTGTGTTAAGAATGTTAAGTACAACTCCTACGCATGAATTAGCTGTGCAAGAACGGCACATATTTACACTATTTATATTTGAATTAATGTTATTACAGAAAAAAAACGTTTGAATGGTAGAAAATGCCAATAGTGTGCAAGCCGCCCATCCAAAATGCATACCTACGTCTTGACAGACACCTTTTATTTGACTTGATTCATTAAATATTATTGATCAAACTTGTTTTCCACTTCCTCTGTCAGGAGTAAAAGGAGCTTTTGGTGTACTACAAGCATCTTTCAACATTTCAGACTATTCCATTGCAAGAGACATATTTCAGAGAATAATACAGTGAATATAAAGATGATGCAACGAGTGAGGGCTACCCCGATGCGGTCTTAGCTCTTATAAACCGATCATTAACAGCTGACTGATAACATTATCTCCGTGTGTATTCTAACATTCTAAGAATTAAGATGTAAACAAAACACCGACGGAGAACACGTAAGGACTATAAAAAAGCGATAAAAATTTTACTATCACTGTAAGTATCGTTAACTATACGCGTTCGAAATGACAGTACTATAATATAGTCACTTATAGTTCGTTGATGCTACCCGCAGTGAATTTATACTGCAGAAACATGGCGATCAAATATTACTACATTTCGTGCAATACGCCAACACGGAAAATGTCGCGTTAATTACAAACTTGTACCTATATAAATAACATACTATTATGATTCGTTGTTTAATCTATCAAGTTGGTTACACCACTTTGTTCCTAGGGGGTAATTCTCGTAAAAACGTTCTATTCAAATATCGTTGTAGTTCCAACCTCGTTCGATTGCAATACTATCGACACTTGGTATTCACGTGTTTTCCGATCGCGCTTCGATAGGACTACAACGAAACTTGAACGCAGCTAAGCTATTACTCAATGATTTGTTGTCAGTACCATCATCCTATTTGCTACCAAATCATTATAAACATAATTTAAAACTATATATATATACACATCAAATGAAAACTTCAAAGTCGATTAGTTCCTCCTGCGTTCATACTTTGTTTTGTTTAAACACGGAATAAAACAATGTCGATGCCTTATTCAATCCCTACCGCAGAAAAAGATGGAGCTACTTTTATACCATTGAATATTTCAGTCTGTTATGTAATAAGAGTGTTTATGTAATAACATAACCTAATAAGGTTACTGTAACAACGAACTAAGTAAAACTGCTTTACGTTCTACTAATCCAGAATAAACCAATGAAATAAAGAAAAACTTCTAATCCCGGAAAATTAAACCTTACCGGTGACCAGGATATTAAAGCTAGTAAAAATGTAATCATGCTAAAAAAATCCTTGAAGAAGACGGATATTAGTCAAACTGCCGGATACGGATAGAATGAACTAAAATTATATACTTCGAAATAAAATATAATAAATTTTCATAAAAAGCATTCATAGTCAAATTCTCTTTATAAAAAGTACAAGCTGAAACACTTATGATTTAAGTTTTTTTTGCACAAATATTTATATCATATATATATAGCGCTGTATCTACGTAAGTAGCACACAACAATAATAAAGTATGTAAAATAAGCCTAAAGAACTTACCTAAATCGGACAGGCTGACCTTCTCCAGAAACGGATCGGCGACTGGCAACTGCGAAATAATAATTCACATTACAAACGTGATCCACAGCGCTCATAGCTAATCCCCAGATTAATAAGAAACAACAGATACCATGTTTGTTGCTAATAGAGTTTCGTTGTTTGTCGGGAATTTATGTCGAATGAGTTTAAAGTAAGTCAATACTGACAGCCACAGAACACAAAAAGATGTTTTTGTCAGCACGCCTTCGTTTTTGCGTCTCTTCTCAAGTAAAAGTTATCAAGAGCAGTTAATTGTGTAGTTTACTTAGCAATTCACTTCAAATAACTACACTTGTTAAGAATGCGATGTAGCTTTTCAATTCGTAGTTACTTCCTCAACTCGATGTCAGAAGAAGGTCGGATACAATCGGAAATAATAAGTTGGTTAAAGATATTTATTTCTCATTCAAACGTAAATGTATTCCACATTTACGTTTGAATGAGAAATACCTCAGTCAAACGTAAACGTATTAATTAGGCTTTTAGTACAGTTTATAAAATAATAAGTTGCTAAACTATGGGTGGAGCAATTACTTACTATGTGACACATAGTTATTATGAATTTATTTATATACTGTCAGATTTCAATGGTGTTACCAAGTAGGTAATTTAATACTTTTTTATTGTGTCTTCAGTCTGCATCAGAATTGCTGACAGAACCTCACTGCCGTAATTAGTGTGTGTTATAATGAATGTGTTTCAAGTGAGATTATTATTTATTAACTGGTAATAAATTAGTACTTGCTGATAATATTCATTAATTTCTGTGTGAGAATCTATTAAGAAAATCTAGTAAGTAGCCTCTTAGGCCTAGGTCGGTTATCAATCTGTTTGAATAAATAATCATTGAACAACTTGAGTTAACCGACCGAATTGTACTGAAATTCTATAATTTGAACAAAAGAAAATCTTTATTTTATTGAATTTTATTAAAACAGCGCCCAGTCATCCTCACATATCCTCCGCCCGCGTATTTAGGTAACATAGTAATAACAAGAGACCCTACAAAGCTTTACTGAGATTGGGTTTGCTTTGCGGCCAGTTATAAGAAGTGAACGAAAAAGCTTCAACGAAAGGTTCGGTACTAGAGAGCGACTCAACTTAACGGAAATACTACTTAGTTCATTGATTTCAAGATCCTTATGTGAGCTAAACCACCACTAATCCATCACAGTAATGAAAATTGTAGATTACCGTGATCTCGAAATAACTATAGCTAAAACAAAGCGTAAACATCCGAAAAACTGATACTAGCGTAGTTTCAACATGAATATCAAAACAATAACACTAATCAAAATACAGCTGACTGAATTTATTAGTCAGCAACACTGAATCAAATGGAAAACGAAACGACTAATATCGCGGCGATCAATAACGTCTAGTAAACATGTAACACTCACCCCTCTGGAGTCACGGAAAAGCATGGCGGCATGATGAGGGTCCAGGAAAGCATCCGATGCTCTGTGTCGAGTACTGAGCACATTGCCGAGGGACGACCGCCGTTTCTCCGCCTCCTGGGACGCTGCACGACGTACATGTGCTCCTAGACAACAGAAAAAAGAGCAACATTGAAATTCACGTAATCTAAAACTGCGCATTCCATAAACGCTTCCTGCGCCTAACACACAATATGTCCTTAAAAATCTGCAATGCAAGCAGTTGCACGGAGTTCTTGAAAGATATGGTTTTTTTAACACAGTAGGCAACGCGCTTATTTAGCCACTGGTACTGTATGTGTCGATAACATAAGCTGCTGTGTCTCTACATCTGGTCGGAGGTGATAGAGGAAGACCTTCACATCGCCTTGTAGACTGCGCTTTAATTTGTGAGCAAATATTATCGATAACTTAAAAAGTCGAGCTCCGGATGGCAGTAGTATTCATTTAAATAAAGTGGACCACGCGTTTCACCCCTTTAGGGATGCATTTTTAATTGTCTCCCCTAAGCGCCGTGCACCCCAATACATATTTACTAAAGCAAATATCCTGATGAGGGTTAGGCTGTGCGTTTTCTGTATGACACTCAGTAAAGTATCTATAGGTTGTGTTAAAAACAAAACTCACGGAGCCGTCTGGGCAAATATTGTATCGATCGAGCCATCTACGTATACATCTAAGTAAGTGTACAGTATTAGCAATTAGTAACGGCCCCCTCTGTTACGAACAAGAGGACGATTATTGCGAGGGTCTTTGTGTTCGTCCACAATGCGTTGGAGAATTACGGCATATGTCGCTGCAAGTTTACAAAAGTAGACAGCTCTTATATCTTTCTTTCTCATGTATTTAGCAAAGCATTCTTCCTTTTGAAACGTTCGCAAGTGAAAACATTTGCACATTCTTTTACCACATAGATTTTTCACTGAAGCGAAAATTTGCTAGACATTTCAGCACACGATTAACGTTTTACGGTTTTATTCTTTCTGAATGCATTAATTAATTCAAAATTTATTTATCATTCGTGGATGACGAAATAGTAGAAACCGTCTTGTACCTACTTCCAATAGGAAAACTTTAATTGTTGACGTAAAGTATGCTGTCAAGACGAGAAAAAACTAAAGTCAAGGTCAAGTTGATCACCTTATATCCTGGGGGCAATCATTATAACAGAATCCACTCGATCAATACAGACTGGCTAGACAAAACTCGGACTAAAAGTATGAATATCCCTTTTGGAATCGAGCACGAAAGGAGATGAGACTACTTACCTACTTTTAGAGCACGCTTTATCTTATGCGATGTTTTGTAATAAAGGGGTAAGAGTTGAATGGGTTTTGATATGTGGAACTAGCTACGTTTTAACTCTACTACGTTTTGTCTTTCTATGGGAAATCGGTTTCGACAAAATATGGACACATATACAGTCACGGACAGACGCGAGTGTTGTTACAATATTTTCTGTCGACACGGACCCCTATGAACTGACTAATCTTAATTACTAAGACAATTATTTGACACCTTACAGATGATCTTCCAGGCAGCAAGTGTCATAAATAGGTTAATTAAATTACAGCTACATCGAATTGACGGAAAGGTACGCTGTTGTAACGAAGATCTCTCTTATGGGAATGAAAATCTAATATTTTAATATTTATACGCGTTCACCATATTACATAATGAATAATGATGTATCCCTAGTTCACTGTACATAAGATCAACTTGTCTGACAATCTACAAATGTAGCATACATCTTAAGGACAGACGACCTGGTAAGTAATGTTAGCTGGTAAGCATTACGAACAGGAAGCATTTGATTTTTGATTAGGTTAGTGGATAACCCTTGGCTGAAACGATGATGATGATGATGATGATTATAATTGAAAACAAATCCCTTAAATATCAATAAACGTAACGCTTTTTGAACTTAATATAAGTTCAAAAAGCTATGAATTCAAATATTTGTGAAAAGTACTTATCGCCTTTAGACTGCCAAGCTTTATTATAGCTATAAAGTAAAATAAAACGGAGAGGGCAGGAGGATGATGATAATACTCGTAGTAAAATTTCCCTTGAGGTTTTCTCGAGGTCATCGCCAACGCAGCAGATAAAACGGGAACGAAAAATGGGATCCAGGGACAAAATCATAGAGGCAAAGAGGGATATCGATAGGCACTCGAAAATCTGTTAGATCAGCATAAAGGCAGGACAAAATATAATTGCCGTTGTACACTTTGTCCTTCTATGTATAGACAGACAGGACATTTAAAATGCAGCCTTTACACTCTAACGAAGTGAAGACAAGAGACGTATTATGTTACTTTCTCATCCGTGCTGAATACTATTGTTTGATAGCGAACAAGCAATAATAAAACCAAGAATACCTAGTTATGAGGATCCCTGGTCATCGTTGGAGTGGCGGCTGGATGCTCTGGTCCTGATGCATTGGAGCTTATACATGTTGATGTAGATGTTAGACATTCTATAATTGCAACTTTTAAAAAATACTAATTACTTCTAATACAAGCCTTGTCCCACGAAAGTGACTGTGGCATGAAGCAGTTCAATCGGAGCATCTTTTGCAAATAGTTGTGAGTTCGAATCCCTTGTATTTTTCCTATTGTTTTAAGAATTAAACAATGTATCACATTAAAATGTACTTAAACAACCCTATGTATATAGAAGGGACACATGTAAAAAAAAAACCGGGGAGTTTGTTTCGCCGTTTCTTCTCCTGACAGGCTTATATTTTGGAAACGGTAGTAAATTTACCTAAGTTAGCGTAAGAGAAATGACGTTCAATACGTGTTCCAAGTGTCCCTTATGTTGAATTAAACTTTTTGATTTGATTTGATTTGATTTATCCTTAAAACTTAAAAACATGAATGAATTGATTTGGTTTCACGACTTGATTGGTCTGGCTGCACCTGATTCGAGTTATCATAGTTATATTATAGGTTAGATTTATATCTAAGTTATAGTAAGTAAAGATATAATGGCACATAACAATTGTTATTATATATGTTTCAAAAGCAAATAGGTTATTACAATTTCCTACATTATATAGCCAAAGCACGTCGAAATGTTAATTCTTACATACATATAAAACGACCTCGCTTAGGGTTTAACCACCTATAATAGACTTGCCAAGTATGTAAGTAGGTACTTTATTTTACTTGATAGTGTTAGTAAACGTTAATAATGGATGACACAATGCAACAACAAATAAGTATAGGAAGAAAACAATATTATAATGCATGCATATGCTCACGCCTGTATTCCTTTATTACCCACTTTTCGCCGAAGATGATGAAACGCCAATGTGACAGATGGTGAGTCTATCGCCGTCTTAGGCACTATACGTATAATCTTTGAATTACTTCTCAGACATATGCAGGTTTCCCCACGATGTTTTACTTCACCGTACCGCATGTGGTAAGACATCAATGCACAAAAGTTTTTATAAATACTCATTGGCACGAGCCTCGCTGGGATTCGAACTTGCGTCGCTTGCGTAGCAGGACTGCTCAAACTCCACGGCCACCACGGCTCTCATTATTATTATGTTCTTACAATTATTTTTATTAAAACTAAAGTGTTAACTAGCCTAGTAATTCACTGATCACTGTACGTACACTTTTGTCACGTTGTCCAATTCACATGTCGCTCGTTGCAGTTCTAGTTATCATTATATAATGCCAATCATCTGGCCACGTCAACCAGACCACTATTACAATTCAAAGTAGTCCCATTGATGTGCCATAATGTTTTTGCACATATAGTTTCTTTTCTTCTATCTCTGTGTTGCATCTTGTTGGGATAGTGGTGGTTGTATCCAACTTGGCATTGGCAATAACCTTGATCATGAGGTCTGCACATTTCCATGGTCTAGTCTATTGCTCAATGATACGTAGGACATTCTTGGTTGGCCATTTTTCTGGTTTTCTTTTTCTCACAAATGTTTTCTATAACAATTATAATGTTACTGCGAATATCCGAAACGTGGTGAACCTACGGACTCACTGAGCGGTTTTTATAATATTTTTAGCGAGTTCTTGAGGGCTGACGGTGGGTGGCTCTTGGCCCATTCCAAATTCTCGAACATGTATATTGCAAGCCAAACTTTGTTGTTTTTGACCAGTAAGACTAAAGTAATCACGAGTATAGTTAGATTATTCTTTAAATATACCATTATCTGATAAATTCGAACATCTACTGCTCATTAGTTACAACTTGCAAAATACAATTATATTTTGTATCGAAACTTAGAGTTACACCGAATCGGAAATCGTAGCAACATTTAGAGTAAGCGCTTAAAGCAATGCTTTAAAATCGTACAAATACTTAATTAATACTTAAACTTAATTTTATTACCACTATACAAGCCCTGCCCGCGGTAACAGCACACTCAATATCACTGTTTAATCTCACTCTTTCACTAAATTTTTTATATGAAGATAATTATCACCAAAGTTTTCACTCTTTAGCACTATTATAAAAATATTTCAAATATATCTGTGTCCTGACAAATAAATACCCAACAGAAAAATATAACCAAATAGGTGCAGCCAGTCCTTCCGAAGTGATGCGTGAGAATACACATTTACCAATTGATTTATTTACAAATAGGTATAAATACTTATAGATATACTCGAACATTGCAACACGAACTTTGAATAACGAGATTTAAATATTAAATGCTCTAGAGAGATTAATATACTAAAGTCTATATACACTAACTAGTCAATATACACTAACGTTACAGGATTTTGTCAATTTACATGAAAAGTTCGAAACCGCAATTAGTATTTATACATAATTAATTCAGACTGTTTTGGTTTCTACTGATTTCATTCATTTGTTTAATATGATTACATAGACAATATACTGTAATCTGTGTATATTGTTAATTCTCATGCCAATTAAGGGTATCTCGAATGGGTAGGCAGAGGTTACATTGTCGAAAAGAACTCATTCAATTGTAATTTCATTGTAGCATCAAATTTAGAATTTACTAAATGAATTATGTACGTTCAACTGTTCCCTCATAACTTGTAAACATATTCTTCTAACATATTTTAATAAATGCAGTTTCGTCTTAATTGTCCGTAGACTATATGGCGTCACATTAAATTTATTGAACTAATACATTGCCTGCTTAAAAAAAAATAAGCAGCCCATTTCAAAATATATGTTTATTGTAAGCTATAAAGCTTGCATGTAGCCGATACTTGGGAATATTCATAAAAATCACGCTATTAAATTCGTAGACACTTTTATTTTAATTTAGTTCCGTTGCCATCTACCGCTTCCACTCGATTTCCGATTTTGTCGTCTACGTCGTAGCTCTCAGTAAGTATCGGGTATCATTTCAATTTCAAACATTTCAATTAAAATATTCTTCCGAAGGGAAAATATTTGTTACAGATTCAACCGACTATGGATACCTCACCACTGTTCATCTTCGATAAACAAAGGAGTCAAATATAACTCGGCATTCTCAGCAGTTTCGTTCTACTATCGCGACAAATCTCAAAAGTTAAAAATCACACAATGAGTGGAACAGGTGTGTTTGAGATATTTTAGAGAGTAAATCTCCCTAACGTTTTAATTACTAAAAACCTAAAACGAAGTGAAGTACAGAACATTGACCTAAGAGGGTCATCATCCTCCTGCTCTAATCCGCAATTAGTTTTTCGCTGCCATTGTTCTCATAAATCGTCATACTTGTACCCCCCATTATCATCTTTCACGCCATCATTCATCGTTTCTTAGGTCTTCTTCTTACCGTAACTATCTAAATACATAAACAATGTTTTATATAATCGTAAAACTTAAATTAAGCATTGGCACTGACACAATAAGCAACTTTGTACAAAATTGCATGTGTGTGTACAAGTGATGATAACCATCGAGGAAATGATAAAACAAAGAATAGTTTTCAGGTGAAGATAATCGTAATAAAGATAGAAAAATATCTATCGTTGGGCTAAATGACATTACAAATAAGGACTAAAGTACATCTCTCCACTGTTTATATAGTAAGGTCTAAGATTATAAAACTGTAGCGAAAGAAAATGATTGTTGAGACATTGTACCAACCAGTCAACCAACATCAAAAACGGATAATGATGAGCAGCTATGATTTTGCATTATGAATAAAAGTTGCGTTGAATTTTTTTTCACGAATAATTCTATGCAGTCGTTAGATAAATTCAATATTAATGTAATTGATATTGAAAGTTCCTAGAGTAGATCGGTAAGTACTTTCTTTTTGTTTATGTGAAAATCAGTACCGCGATATCCGTGGCCTCCGAGAGTGACTGATAAGTCTACACGTCTAAATAAAAATACGAATAAGTAGAAGATAAAGTAACATGAAAGAGATACAAGGTATGTCAACTCGAACTAGGGGACAATTGGTTCTTTCAATGCCAGATTTAGCTTATCATCGCATTGAGAGAAAATTAGGGCACGACGCGGTACAGATGCAGTGGTCAGTCGGCGACAGATACGTCACATCAGTGCGGTGTGCTCTGGTTTAAAAATAAACATCGTACCATGCATTCACACAATAAACTTTCAACCGTCTGGCGTACATTTTATTCCTTTGTCAATATTGTACTTACAATGCACAGCTTTATCAAAGTTAAGGTTCCTTCCTCTGTTATATGAGGTAATATTTGACTAATGGGCTCATGCCTCATACCATATAGAGGTTGATTAAGAATTTAGATATTTACAGGGTTCATTTGTCAAAACTAGTTTATTATATATTATATTACAAGCACAGACAATTGTGGAGATTCTTACATCTCAAACCAATTGGTACCTATCTTATATATATATACGATTTGCGCATGTGAATATACCAGCCGGTTTGCTCAATGACGGCACTGAGCGATGATGTGATGTTACTTACCATGATTTCGAACTATACACCGTATTATATTTATTCTTTTAATATTCCCTAAAGTATTTAGTGTTGGATGGACGCAGTAGTCTGGTATAGGAATTTATAGGACAATGAACAATGTAGAAAGTCTACACGACTGGTTTTAAAGAATACGTTTCTTTTTTTCTATTTTAAGCGGAAGGAATCATATACAACATTATATTTGTATACAAATCCTTAATTTTTGAACAGATGTTAACGATAATACGTATATTGTTTTGGTGTATGTTTGCAAATAAAGGAACACGAGATACAGGAATTTAGGAAATTTGGCCATAAAGAGGATGTGAAAATGTTTGATGGAGCCTTCATTTTTAAAAGACGGTTCATGTTAATAAGTATTTCATTTTTAATCTCGGGTAATAAAGTAAAATTAAAGAATTTTGTTAGCAGAATTATTCGCGGCTGACACCGCCCTGCTAGTTCATTAAACCGAATATAGTGATTTAAAAGTGAATATATGCTTTGGATATATGCTCTGTGAATCATACTGGGTCAACTCTTTACTAACTATATCGACAGTTTCCCTCGATAGTCGTGTATAAATGTATATCTCTAACCGAATATAACCTTCCTTCATATTTTAAGAGTTCACATCAAAGTGGGCCGAAAACTATTCACTTCTCGCGATATCGGTCTGATCGTTCGACCCATTTTAGTAAAGAGGGTGCAGACATAACTGACAATTAGGTAAGTATACTAATACACTACTATTGCCACGTGCTAACTTCATTGATACTTTTTATCCCAAAAATCTGAACCATTCCCGTGAGATAGGTGATTGAATTTACGTTCCTTTTCTGTGGTTTATATATGTAAAAACGACGTTAAGAAGTGGACAAAACTTTATATGTTGACAACACAACACAACATAATAAAGTTTCCTTTTTAAAATTAAGTAATTAATGTAAAAATGACTCATCCCCGTGGAATCCATTGAACAAATACTTCAAACATTTTATTTTCTACTTAAACGGGACTGGGGTTCTGATTGGATGAAGCTTTTGTTTTTGTTTTGCTTTTTTTGATTAATCATTTCAAAGCGGACGAAGTCACGGGAAGTCAGCTTTAGATGGCAAATATGTTTAAAGCAACCACTTATTCGTGGTTTCAAAAGGTGTATTGAGAAAAATGTTTACAAACATGTTCTAGCGTAAGAGTGACATGTACATATTTGTAGTACACGCAAGCTACTTATTTACGAGTAAGTAGTGTTACGTTACAGACCCCAATTTTTTTTTAAACTTGTCGTTTATTTAAATAGAATTATATGGTATATTATGATGATAAATACGGTCTTCGTAGCGAATAACCAAAGTACAATGGATGTGTAGCCAAAGTACAATTTAAAGCTTGATTGTATGCAAAAACATATTCTATGATCTCATCTTAGAATACTACGAGTACGGTCTTCAACTACGTATAGTTTAAACGAATTTGACCTTAAATAAGTAATGCAGGATAAAAGGATAAGTAATTTATTTAGCGCACGCTCTCGTACGATCAGGAGATTGTATGAGTATGAGCGGACTTTATCTAGTTTTATACGAGAAATGACTATAGAAATCTAACAACAACTTTAAATAAAGTATAGAATTGTAATGCATACCTTCTCTAAGGATTTCGTTGTATATTTTATATGTTGCCTCGCAGTCTTCTAAAGGTGGCCTTTGTGAAATTTTGTGTAAGTGATCGTAGTCTAGGGATTTCGAGCGAGATCGAAATTCATCACTTTCAGTCGTTTTGGTGTCGGTGCTGGTGACGGGGATTGCACAGGAGCCCCGCCTGCCTTCACCAATGTCATGCCGCCACTGACCCACTTTTTTCCCAAAAGTCTTGATTAACTCATGAATTGAGTGGTGCTTGTGCTTGTGGCCACTACTACTAGAGCCCGATCCCCTTCTTTCACTAGGGGGAAGTTCTTTAGAAGATCCACTTGCACTTTCCGATAACTTTTGCGCGAAACTTCTGTTGTCGAACCGGTTTTTATAAGGAGTGTGACTTAATTTCGTGTTCGTAATTTCGCCGTAACGTTCACATTTACTGTATTCGTTTTCCTGTATATCATCCATGAAGTCATTAAAAAGAGGAGAAACAAAGTGGCGACTATCATGGCGAGGAGTTTGGTATGAATTCACCCCGATTTGATAACGGTCTCCTTCATTGCGTCTCCTGTAGTCCTGGTGGTGAGTGTGGGAGTGGTGTTGGCTCTGATAGTCTTTTCCCTCCATGACTTCGCGAAAGTAACTCGCAAAGTTAGGGTAGCGATCCCTAGGGCTCGATGCACATTCAAAAGGGCTTCCTCGTAGACTGCGTTGAGCGCATGACCCTCTTTGATTAATGGAAATTGCTTTTGCATTGCTCTCATTTTGCAAAGCACTACGTGAATCGTTAGAACTCAGAGAAGAAAACCAACTATCGGAACTATCTTCTTTTTCTGACGGAGGAGTTGATTCTCTTGAATGACGTTTATTCAGGAAATGTGTTATCCCGTGCATTTTTATACGATTTCGCACTTCAGTTTACTTTGCAAAGTATAGGTGACTCTACATTTTTGTTAGTCTCTATCAAAATAACGTTCACTTATTATATCACTAACACTGTTGGTCGAATCTCGGATATAACAAGTATATTTAAATATCATATAGTGGGTAAGCAGAATACGGTCCAATCTAGCCACACTCGGTGCATTGACCTACTAAAAGAAGTATCTAAAGACGCGAAGTGATATCGCGTGGTTTTATCTTCAAGGTCACGAATAGCAAGAGGTACTCGTATTCTTTAATTTACTGACTATCTTTAGGTCACGTGAATGCACGTAGGAATATTACAATATTATTTAATAATGTGCTACATAGTTCGGAGCGTTAACAATACGCCATGGTCTCTAAATCAGCCCTACATATTATAAAATTGCATAGTAATAATACTGAGAACAAAAACGGGTTCCAGACTGAAGGTCAAACGGTCCATTCAGGAAAGTGATGGTGCGGCAGAGAGGGAAAGGGCGCGAGCACAAAACATAACGCAAAGCATGGAGAACGCATGCGCTCTCGAGGTCACCTCTTTGTCCCAGTCCCTACATATTTATCCCGTCTCACGAACAGACAATAACACGGTGATGTTCAGACATGACGACAGTATTCTCTTAAGTAGCTATTATTATTTTCATTGACATTATGTATGTCCCCTATGCAACTAACTGCATACATACATATTATCATATGGCGTGCGTGATTTCGCGATTTTTATAACTAAATGAAGTCCGGTGGCGGTGAAAAATAAGAACCGTTTTATATATAGAAAACACGCATTAATGTCAAAATTCTTCAGATTAACAATTGAAAGGGTGCATGAACAAAAGACGAATAAAATTTGGGCAAAATAATCAGCGTTTAATTGAAAACTGTAGTCTGCTTGAGGGATATTGATTTACCACTATTTGTCGAATATATAATAATGTACTTTATTATCCTTCGCGCGTTTTGCAAATTCTAAAAAGCTATACATACAATGGAAGGGACAATCCAATAACAACAATTTGTCATATCGCTATGCAGATGATTATTCTCAAACATAATTGTAAACGTGAGAAGTTACAATTGGGTTACTTTTTCGTGTGTGAATCGGAATTTCAGTTGCGAATATTCGAACAGCAATAATTCTGTGTTGTCACAGAAAAAATCTCATTTTTAGTTTTCGCCCTGTTTTTTTTGCATGTTTTGATATGTTTAGTCGTAATATTTCAATGCCTGTTTGCATCAAGTTGCAAACGGCGCTAGCGGAAGTTGATGAGACGCAGTCGCAATATAATTACTTATTTTCCTAAATTTACATTCAGAGCAGCCCTTCATAGAGTCGTGCATTAAATAAATTGCATATAATCCGATAAACATATTTAGGTTTGTCTCAGATCAATGGTACCTACTAAGTATATCAAACATAATTCAGACTTAAATATTACTTCAACGACGTTTACCGCGTTGATTTGTTTGTGTTTACGAAACACTACCACACAATTACATATTTATTAGTAAGTAACTCTATATTAGATAATTTTGATATTTGACATTATTACGTAGGTTGTAGGAATCATTTCGATAACCATGAAATTAAGTATTTTATTTAAAAAAACATGCTTCATGCAATACTATTCTTTGTTACTTTTATACAATGTAATCAGTTTTACGAGTGTACTCACATATTTCAATAAAGAGACTTGTGAAGAATTTTATATTTTCCATATCAAACAACAAACGATTTGTTTCGAGCAGTGGATTAAGTAGGTAGTAGGTACTTACTCATGTTTTTGTGATAATCAGTTACCAAAACAGCTGCAGCGGCATATACTCATTTTGTCATTAGTTAGGGAAAATTTAGAAATTATAGACAGCAAAATATAAGTGCATGATCAACTTTATCTCGAATTATATTAATGACAACTTCTAAAAATATCGAGACTGCGCTTTCAAAAACGGTCATTGCAGCAAATAATATTGCGAAAACTGTGAACGACCTTCACTCAAAAAAAGTACTTAGGTGACACATTCAATCCTATATATTTTTTTGGTATATTCCACATTATTTATGGAATATGCCATACGGTTGAAAATATACCTACCGATATGTGTCCCATAATTAGATATCTAGTTCAAGACTACAGTTTAAGCCAGTTCAATCGGTACATCAGTTTTTTGAGAAATAGTCTGAACAGAGAAGCTATGTCATGTTACAGTTATAATTAATTAAATGTTTTCTGTGTGTTATGTCATCTCGGATTTTTTTTACGTTTTCGTTATTTCCCATACGATTATGGAGTAGGTAGGTATTGCATTATTAAGAATTTACTTCAATTAGTGAGAAATCATGAGTAGTGACGACACCGGCTAAATAGCTACCGTGTTTATCTGTTCAAACCTGTTCACCTTAGTAACCTAATCAACAGCGGAGATAAGACCAGTGATATTGTGAAGGTGTCACAAATATTAAACAAATGTTCCCAATAATTAGCCGGCGGCCGTACGCCGTGACCGACCTCACGTAGATACGATATGAATGATGTTCATTGCCCATTGTGATTGAAACAATTTGTTTACTACGTTCCGCATTGCGATGGCAGTCGCGTAGTGCACGCCATGTGCCATAACAACAACGTAAACACACCGATCCAACCGGCATCCGAGATTCGACCAAAGGAGCCAACCATATTCTCCAATAACCGCACCGACCGTATTAATACAACTCATCACACGTGCACATTGTAAATAAATATTCACAGTTCATTGTATCGTAATTATGTTTTGACCACACGCGACACGTTATTCCGTCGTGGAGGGCGATAGAGCACTAAGTGAAGTAAGCAAGCAGAGAGTGGGAACGAGAGGGCGTTAGAGAAGAGGAAAGCAAAGTCAAAACGTGTTACAAGTGGCAAGCACGCGACCCACGGACCGCGCTCGGAGACTGGCTCGACGCGCCATCGGACATGCGGCTTAACTTAGTTCCGCAACAATTGCACCTTATATTTGTTTAATTATTTATCAACGACTTATGAGGAGTAATCGACGTAACTTGAGGAAGTTCTTTACAACAAAACCAAAAGATTACCTAGAAAATTAATATTATTCTATCCTACATTAAAAGTATTATGATTCCGTACTTAAATAGTAGCAAAATTTTCATGCGATGTCCTGCTCTGTATAATAACTTTTAATGACTGCCATTTTATGAATGGAAAAAATGTCCGTGGGCGATTTTTCTATACAATTGGTCTAAGGATCAACACCGGAAAAACTTCGACACCGATGACCGCCTGACCTGACCTATCACACTGTAAGTAGATATATTAATATAATGCATAATTTTCTTTTATTTGTATAAATCGATTGCAATGCTTTGCATACCGAACAGACAAAAAAAACAATTAATGAGTAGCCTTAACTGACGGGAAATACTGAACTGCATCGGCCAGACCGAGAGAAAATTTAAAACTTGCTTCTTTTTCGAATTACTGAATAAGACTTAAAAAGTTAATATTGGCAACGCACTCTCTAAAGTTCCCTAGATATTAATTTAAATAAATATAAACCAGGTGATGATGGCAGTGAAGTGAAATTCAATTAAGGGTTGATACATCTGGGAAACTGCAAATACTTATTGCAACTAGTAAGGCACGTTGTGGGATTTTAGAAAATATCGAAATTTCTATTTCGTTTTCTGATGTGGATATTATTTCTTACCCTTTTAACGAAACACAAAAAACAGGGTCTATTAAAATTCTATTGAAATATAATAATCAATGTCGAATCAGGAAGGCATCACTTTTTTCGGTCTAAGTAATTAAGTATTTCACTGTAAAGTATTATGAGTGGATTTCGCTCGCGAAGACCGTACGTGAAGTGATTTTTATAAACATGAAATAATCATCATATTTGCCATTTAATTAAATGGGCGTAACCATTAATTTAATTCTGCATAAAATATTCAAGACGAATTGGGTATTTTATTTTTAGCAGGGTAACACCGTTCGTATTATCAATGTGACAAGCCCAGGGGCTAAGATGTTCTATTCTTGAATCTTCCTTTGCGTTGTAATATTTATATTAAAACGGTAATAAAAACGGTGCAGAATATTTACGTTGATGAGACTTTATAAACAAACAGCCGTCAGTGAATGGACATATATACCTACTTTAAAAAAATTTAAGAGTACAATTTAAATCTTAGAAGCATAATTTTAATGAGGTGCATATATTTATATTTATATATGAGCTACATTTATGACAGAAATGGTCTACAAGTTGTTCTTGTAAGTAGGATACTATTAAACTACGTTTCAACTATCTACTATAAAAAAATGTACATACGCCAACAACGCAAAATCGACTGACTCATTGTATTATTCTGAATTAAATAGTTACAGGTGGTTACTCGAATACTGGACGCACGGAGGGTATTGCGTTTATCAGCGTATTTCTGTATATTTTGGTCTCTTGTGCTCTCACCAGACGCGTGCGCCGATTTTGATGATTATCGCATCAATGTTCTGTCCTAATCTAGCATGCGTCATTATTCGACAAGGACTTAAAAATAAGTTAACGTACTACGTAAATCATTGAATATGTAAAGATAAATCATCTTTAAGTTTATCTCATCAGTATTCATATAGAATGACCATTTTCTATCTTAAACGAATAAAAGTTGCGTAATTTACAGTCTTATCGCTAACTAAAGCAAAATGTAATAAAATGTGCTAAACAACAACCGGTAGTGTCAAAGAGACCCAATACCAAAAAAAAACATATGGTGCGCCAAACATAAACCAGGGGAGTGCTAAAGCACTTGAATCTTAAACATTTACAATAACGATATTTCATATAATTCTGTCAGCTTATATACAGCTGAGAACACCCATGACTGATAAGTAAGGACATCTTAACTGTTTTCCATTGTTCAGCACTTAAGAGTAAATGAACAAATGATCGCAGTTAATAATAAAGTGAGTCAAAGAGGCCTGGTGACACCGAAGCCCGAGACCGAAATCCAAATTATACTAATGGCATTTGATTAACTTCCGACCTTCAAGCTAACAATCAGACTGCAAGAACCTATGTATTTTTACTTTGGTTACTACAAAGTTAGTTTGGTTACTAGAGAGAGAGAGAAAGAACTCTTAGTTTCCAAAAAAATCAAATCATTTACGAAATAAAATTGTTAGCACAGCAGTAGTCAAATACTTCATAAATATATAGTATGCATTCATTGCTTTAATTTTTCCGCGTGTATAGAAATGTAAGTGCTGTCTGATCAGTATGTTAGTAACAAAAATCAATTAATTTCTTCCAGGGAAATTAGCAGCTTAGGCTACATCTAATGGGTATTAGCGTAAGTTTATTTAGTCCGTATAATGAATTCCCTTAACATAATTTGTGACTACATCCTCTTGTATTAAAAAAGGCACTGCGCTATGTACTGGTTCTAAGTTCCTAGGAGGTAGTTCAGCTGTACCGTGTCCTGTATAATATGAATATTTAGAATAGCCTCTCAGAGTTGATTATTCAATGTAATCGATAGGCACTTAATATTTTGGTTTAATTCAACTTATATTATAATATGGATAATGAAGGTCCTACTGTTTTTGAGTATAAATACGTTCCCAATCCTTTAAATATAGGAATGTAAGATAATCAAATTGAAGAAGCAATTGATATTGATCTTGACAAAGGTAGGATAGTTCAATTTGAATTGTCATCATCACCTAATTGAAAACAAAATCTTGTTCTATCCTTTTGTGTTGTAACGTGTAGGACCTATGGATAGCTTACATTTTATAACAAAGCAATTAAGAACGATTAAAAGAAAATTTTAAATGAGAATCTTACCTGAAGCATAATATTGCTGCTGAGCTATCGCCCTCTGAAATGATAGAAATAACTAAATTAAAGCAAACAGAAAATAAAGCAACAAACTAAATTATAATTGATAACTAAAAAAATAGCAAAATGTTACAGTTCTGAAAAATACGAACATATACAGTATTGCGTAAAAACAAAAAAATTGGAACATGAACCATTTGAAAACACAATGACGCGCTGTAATTACAGTTTATATGAATAATCACTTGTGTTTGCTTGACATTAAAAAGCAAACACAACTCAGTATGTACATTGTGCTATATCGCGAAGGAGGGTAGGATTGAATCAATTTGTATTCTTGTTACTGTACTTTACTAATTAGGCATGCAAGCGAATACACGAATTTGCTGGTACGATGAAGTACTGTAATTAAAACAAGGAAAACATCGCACACTGAAAATACAACTGTTATTAATATCATATTTATATTCAGTGCTTGTTGGCTACTTTAGCACATATCCGGTATTAGTCTTGAGAAGGTGATTGTTACCTACTTGTGTTGTTCTGAGAAAATCTATATTAATTCTATATAAATTTCTCCACTATTTAATGGATGTTATCTATACATCTATATCTAATACGGATAATTAAAATTGAAGTGTCTGTTTGTAATTCCAAAATAACTAAATGCATATGAAAGTATACACGCAACTGACACTTAAAAACCAAGTTTTAAAATTTTTCTTTGTCTGTATGTCTGTCTGTCTGTCTGTCTGTCTGTCTGTCTGTCTGTCTGTCTGTCTGTCTGTCAGTATGTTCCGGGTAAAGAGGAGCTCGTGGCACAGTTGCTATTGCGCATATCATTCGATCAGCGAAGTTAAGCAACCATACGCCTAGCCAGTAGTTGGATGGGTGACCGCCCGAGTTCCCTCCGTGCCTCGGAGAGCACGTTAAGCCGTCGGTCCCGGTTGCCAATTTAACATCTTTGGCAATCGTTACAGGTTTAACCCAGATCACAGATTTTCCTCCTAAATGGGGTTGCGAAGGTCAGATGGCAGTCGCTTCGTATAAAAATCAGGTGATCAGCCACATCAGGTTGAATCAAGTGCCGACTCCAACAATGTATGGGATAAGGCCAGGGAGATGATGATGATGATGCATATGAAAGTATACACGCTACTGACACAAAAAAAACAAGTCTTAAATTTTTTCTCTGTCCGTATGTCTGTCTGTTTGTTCCGGGTAATCTCTGAAACGGCTGGACCGATTTTAATTTTCACTGGTAGGTAGCTGATATTTCAAGGAGTAATTTAGGTTACTTTTATTTATTAAAAATATTAGGGTTCCGCGACAATAAGGATGAAACTAAATCTACGCGGGTGAAACCGCGGGGCACAGCTAGTACGTAATATATATAAACTGTGATTCACCGATCAATATATCATGCTTGCTTAGCAATAATGTTCGAGCATGACATAAATGTACCACTATATCACCGTGTCTCACCCAGATATCATTGGTATTTGCTTGTAAATTTAATGTGTCTGGAATTGAACGATATGTAATTTTTTTACCAGTTTCAGTTTCCTTATTTTGTTAAAGTTGCTTTAATGAAAAACTCACAAATACAATCTGTTTCAGAACAAACAATACAAACTATTCAAGCACTAAAAATAAAATAGCACCCAAGGGTAGTGAAAACACTTTGAATTAGAACCTAATACTCCGAATAGAATATTTCTAACGCTAGTCACCTACTGAAAGCGAGGATACACCTCAAAATAAACACTCAGAGAAATATATCTTATCTTATTATTAGGCATAAGTATTAGTAACAAAACACCTGTCGCGCGCTGCGTAGTTTGTAATTTGTAAGTTGAATGCGTAGGTAGAGTCCTGTGTTATCATACACTGAGACTACCGACCTAGAACGGACTATTGGACGATAAGACGGATACGCTGAATTGAACGATATGAGTGCAAAATTATACGCTACTCCCACTGACAATAGCTGAGGGTATAATATTTATATGCTAGTGGCAATTCTCCTTGCTACATGTTTTTAAATATCTGACAAGATATACCTAAGTACGACCGAGGCAATGAAACCTGGAAAATTACGAATTTACATTTTGTATGATTATTTTTTGCTTAGATATTATTAAGTTAATATGAGATCTTTGTCGATTTAAGCATATTTTAGATCATTAATCGAGGACAACCGAGAAACCATGGGCAGATACTTCCTGTGTGTTATTTATAACGGCTAATGAACCGGTCTTGATAAATGCACATGACCATTAAGATCACATGATGTTAATGGATGATCATAATGATCACAAGTCGCACAAGGAAAATGTATACCAGAAAATGTCTATATCATCACAAGGTATTCTAATTTACATTGTTAAATTTTACACAATACAGTATTTAAACACGTGTCGGTATAACAATAGGTACAATTTGGGAGTTATGACGTCCGTGAACCAGGGGTCTTTTTGAAATGATTATCAAATTTTATACTGAACGGGAGACGTCTGTGAAAGAGCCCACAAACGAGTCAGGGACATATTGTTTGTGGCCCATAATGTGACATCTTTGAATTTATTAACATACATTTATCTTCGAGAGACGATTCGACTTTAATCGTTCGCAATATTTTAAATGAAACTCATTAAAACCTTTTATAGGGTCAGAATCGAGTATTCAATATTAAGAGGGAACTGAGGAACTTATATTACCAGGGTTTTGTTACGAGAACTTTCTTCTCGAAGATAAAATTACTGGTAAAAAGCTAGTGCAGTATAAATCTGAATGGCCGCTTGATTGAATACGAAGGCAAGAAAAAAAGTGTGGCCGGGAAGTTCTGTATAACTGAATAACTAAATCGGAATGCATAATGAAGTAAACTGACAAGTTTCAAAATTATAAGGGTTTTGTGCTTTTTATAATAAGGCAGAGAAAACGGTACTTATACTTATGATACAATACATCATTGATCCTGTGAATAAAATGTAACTTGGTTAACAAACGTAGTCTTCTTTTTATAGGTAAATGTATCTCATGGAAATAAGGAATAGTATGTATTAACTGATCAATGTCCGAGCAATTTTATGAAATAAAGTGGTAAAAATTTACCAGCGCAATACGACCAGTCTCCAAAATGGGGATAAAAATTCTTTAAAAACACGTTGAAGCAGACGTAAGCCTAAGATACAAATACAATAGAAAGCATTGCAGTGAATTGCAAACGGAGAGGCTTCTGATGGAAGCTGAATTTATCAATATATAAGGACCCATAAGTACACATATTTAATTTATGTTGAAGTTACATATGACAAAAATTACACTTAACTATGTTTTTTTCAGATATAAGGATATCGCAACAAATGAAATATATTTGAATGATAAAGAATTTTGATAGAAGTCCTATCGAAATGTGGTATTCAATTAATCCAAAATCGTAGTACGATAGGACAAGTCAGCGTGATCGACACTAAATGGTTTCCGGAAGAATTAAAATCATTTGATATCAAGTCGGTTTTCATAATGTGAATACAGGATACAGAGTAAATAGAGCGCCATTTTACTTAACGGTTATAGACTTTTTGGACTTAACTTCAATGACGTTTCAGTTTTGCGACAAAAACCAAAAATAATATCGGTGGGAAATGATGTGACTACGATCAAACAGTAAATTACGTACTATTGATCGTACAAGTAGTCCAATAAATTGCGACGGTGACTAATATTTGTTCTAGCCCAGAGAGGAGTGGCTCAGGGCTAAGTAAACATGTATATGCAAAGGAGGCAAGTAAACAATAAAGGGCCTTGACAAAGCCCATCAGCTGTCGGGTGCACGGGTAAACTAGAGGGTAACTTGCCGAGCGAGCCTGGTTTGAACCATTCAATCAATACTTAAATTATAACAATTCAAATTTCCGAGTAAATCTTTGGAACGACCTATATTTTGGGATATCATTGATGAGGAACAAAGGGAATTTGTTTTTGCAGCAGGTAACCTCATTAGAGAGCTTTGAAGACTTCAAACAGAATAAAAAACGAATACCTACACAATAATGAATATAACGCACGAATGCATTTTATGCTGTCTCTATAAAATCATCCATATCGTCCCAAACGTTCAACCGTCGCTAATCAAAGGGATTCAAAAGAGACGCATTCAGGTGTATATCGTAATCCTGCCTGGTCCCGTGTTCTGTGGGTCGTTTGATCGTACCAAATAGGGCGGCCTTATGAAGAGTTGAATCATAAATCTAAGAAACCGCTTACAAGAACATTTGCGTTATTCTATTATTTGTCTCTGCAGTTATAATGACATGGCGTCGATGATGGATATATTCAAACTATTACGTAACAGTTATCATTATACCAAAGTATTAAGCGAACGTTTTAATGGTTTGGTAGCTTATTTTCTATGTCCATTCTTGTTATTTTATCAATAGAAGGCAGGTAATGAACATGCAATGATAGGGGATAACTTGTCCTTTGCCTAACGTATTTATGATTGACTTCATCCGGAACAGTTCTTAACTGTCTGAATTCATATCTATACAGATAAATAAAATTGTAGTGTCTGTTTGTAATTCCAAAAAACAGCTTTTCACTAAATGCATATGAAAGTATACACGCTACTGACACTAAAAAACCAAGTTATAATTTTTTTCTGTCTGTCTGTTTGTTCCGGGTAATCTCTGAAACGGCTGGACCGATTTTAACGGGACTTTCACTGGCAGGTAGCTGATGTATCAAGGAGTAACTTAGATTTAGTAGTTAGTAACTTAAAACTTAAAACTTTTAATTATTAAAAATATTAGGGTTCCGCGACATAAGGATGAAACTAAGTCTACGCGGGTGATACCGCGGGTCATAGCTAGTTAAATAATAAATAAATAATGGTGTTTAAATTTACCTGATTCATTTTTGATCTGTGAAAGACGACGCTGTTCCCCATTATTTGTGCTTTATAAAAAGACGGAGGCAGAATCAATCCGAGATTGCCTAATACTTTATAGGTAAGTTTGAATATCCCCAAAATCTAAACGAACTCGATGGGAATTACTGATATAATAAATATCCGTCTATGTTAAGCTCGCCACGCAAAAAGACCATCTCCTATGTCCGGAGAACATTGATATGCGTCATTTTTTTCTGAGTGGTGCTCAGATTGTTCACAATTCAAAATATACAATGCATTTTTAAATAATGGTAATAGAAAACCAAAGAACGACTACCCGATTACAATCTTGACTATACATACAATACGTTCTGAATTCGTGAATTGTCTGGCTTTTGACTTTTGAAATCATTTCAATTGGAATACGTCCGGAAAATGCTTTTTCCTTCCATAAATTACCACCACCATCCAAAGTCCTGCTGCCATTATAATAATATTATCATATCGTCCCTCAATTTGGTTAAGGTTTACAAGCTCAAGGTTTACTATACATTAAGTCTTTGGATTGACTTCAGAATGCAATACTGCCTTATCAACCATCTTCTCATCTAGGTTCTTTAAGTACAAATACTAATTTCTGACATGATCTCAAATATTGTATTCATAAATATGCTGTTTTTACAGGCAGGTAATGCAAACGTAGTGTAAAAAGCCGCACAAACAAATGAGGACCTATGCCCTGAAGAAAGTGGTAGGCTTCCAGGACCTTCAAAAAATCAAAGATGAAGTGAGGCTAAAGTAAGGCCAAGAAAAGTGAAGCTAATAATCAAGAAAAGCGTTTTAAGGATAAAAACGAATTAACTAAGATTTGGAACAACCGACGGAACAATGTTAAAATAGTAACTCGTCGTAGCTTTCGTCGTAGCTGTAGGTTTCTTTATCGTATGCTGTAGTCCGTCCCCATACGTAATTCGGTTATATTATATTTTGCGTATAAAAGCAGAAAATGTGAATATAATAAAGCTTGTTTTTATTCAAAAGTTTCAGATTAAGCAAAATAATGCTTTTAAACGATACAATAATTGATCAATACAAAATAACTCAAATCAGTTTACATAGGTGTACGTAAGTTGTATTTTACGTTTCAGAAATATAAGAACGAGAAGAATCACTCGAATTCACGAGACTTTTCTGTTGAAAATTGTGTGTATATCACACAGTTTTACCCAAGAGTTTATAATCACGTGTATAAAATTTCAGGATCCAACAACAAAGCATTTCACATGACTTTCCAATATCGGCGTAGGTACTATGTCATCAATACCTTTATCAACAAGAGCACTGATTAGACGAATAATAAACAAATCAAATAACAATAAATCCATTCAATATTCTGAGTGGCCTTAAGTTAAATGTATACAAAATTTGGAGTAACATCTCTGTCATAATTTATCAATTTCAACCTATATATTGAGATAACACTTCGAGTGTTTGTTTGTAGGTTGGTACCACACGAGTAAATATCCTTATTACTCATGTTTACACTTCGCGGCTACTGATCTTGAAGGTGTATAGGTATAGATGGTGATAAAATAGTGTCGATCGGAGATCGATAAATCTATATTTATATACTTATAATGAAAGAGAGCGACAAGTTGACAAGTGTCTATTTATTGAAAACTAGCTGTGCCCCGCGGTATCACCCGCGTTGACTTATTTTTCATGGTTGGCTTACTTCGCGAAACCCAATATTTTGTAATGCAAGACCTACTAATACTTAGTGAATTAGAAGAACATTTAAAAAAAAGATGAATGAAGGTAAATGAAGGTAAAGCCGTCTTTAAGTTAGGTATAGCGTGACCAGGAGAAATAGGAGTTAATTTATATACATAGATGTTGATGGGAATCTGTAAGTTCAATGTAGAATGATATGGTATTGAAATTTTCTTGTATCTGTACGAGTGCGTACACGTTACGCGAAAATATTTAGATCTATATTGACATTCCGGTACCTGGCGGTAGCATGTATAATCCTGTATATATAGTATAATCATATCATTCCGACGATTTGAAAGTACTTCGTTAAAAGTCTAATCGAACAAATATATTATTTAGTTTGAGTTGAGTGTGAAAAAGAAGATTGTTTATATTGAGATGGCACTGTGATTCTCACCCATTTCTTTTAAATTTAATTTAACGGTAATAATGCCACGAGACTTCAATCGTTTCTCAGATAAAGTATTCGTTTAGACGGTTAATAACAATGACAAAGAACATTTTTATTTGGCACGAGTATAATGTGAGCTAAGCTGGTTGAGTACACGGTTCACTACCTGTTGTTGTTGCTGTTGCTGATGGTGTTGGGCCACGAGCCTGATACCGCTGAGCTCAAGAGATCGCGGGTCCAAGGACCTACTGCGAGGTTTTTCCGAATAAAACACATCCTCGTCTCTCTTGCCTTTCTTCCACCTAAAGTAATTCGCCATCTCGAGAGTTCACACTCCACGCACTAGCACATATCGAGTAACTGTTAGCATTAACATCGTCAGAGACATCGCCTTCCTGCTAACGTCGCGAGGTTACACCGCTGAGGCATCTCTGTAGATACTGAGAGATAACGTCGTTGTCACGAGATGTCGTGTTTGTTATGCAACGCGCTCGATTTCGGATGGAAGTGCTGAGTTCCGCTGCGGAAGAGGATGCGGAATGCGCTGCCACCTTCATGTCACCAAACCAAGCTCTCGGATCTGTTAGCTCAACTTTCACAACACTAATACTAACTGTCCTATTTGTCAGCATACCATATATACATCCACAAAGTCGTGTCCAATCAATTTACTATACTTATTGACTATTTTCAGTACACAAAGGTCGATCGTCCGTAATGTAATATTTTCCGAACTCATTTAACCTCGACTTATCAGAAGTGATTGCAGTATGACAGTAAAGTTGTGAACAACATCAACGTGCCTGTATCTCTAACAAACGTGTAATAAGTATGTGCGCGAGTGTGTGTGTAGTTGCCGCATATTGTTTATTGCCGCAACACCTTATATTTACCTTGATGTAGCCACTGGCAATTCAATGGACCGTAATTAATGACGCGAGCGTTCATATTAATATTGTGAAGCAATATTCATTTCTGAGATACTATTTTAGTTTTGAGTAATTATTTATGTAGAATGGATTTGAGGATAAGTTGTTCTAAGAAGACCAATCTTTACTAATGGAAACATTTAGAAATTTTCACTGACAGATTTTTTTTAATTTTATACTTTTCCTTCCTGATACACCCTATAAATATTTTTGACGCAAAAAGACATTGTAAGTAAGAAATACACAATCTTTCACACCAACTGCGGTTAAGATAGTAGAGACGATAGGGAATGAGCTAATTAATTTTCTTTTTGTTTATAAGTGCTACGTTTCCTTATAAAAATAATCATAAAGTGTTTTATTTTATATTCGTTTATTCGTTTTACAACTTTCATGCTCACACCTAGTCTTTCCAGCGTAAATACACTGTAGGTAAGAAGAGTAACTAAAAACAATTAATTTGTATACAGAATTTGCTTACTAATTCGTTTTATTCTTAGCTTTCCGTCGCTTTCCGTTTATTCAGGCAAGTTCAATAGCAAGTATTACAATGCAATGTTTAACATAATTGTATTCCTCATCATATCATCGATATTGTCCTACAGAGACTAATTATATGACGTTAAGTCCCCACTTACACTGGAAACTGAACCATGCCTAGAGGTAATAGGGTTGAATTGTCGGAATGCAGGAATGTATTGGCTGCAATTAAGCACTTTATCGGAATTGGTGATTGGGTACCATTTATCTGGATATGTTAATGCGTCACAATACTCTCAAAGGCAAATGTAAGGCTTTATTCTCCACAGGAACACAACACTTGTCTAAGGCTAGCCACACACAATATGTCAATAAAGTGCATATTGACAATGATATTGTGCGTATGCGTCGCATTGCGATATTTTACAATAATATTGTGAACATTGACAATATATTATTGAATAATATTGTTGTGTACGGCTAGCCTAACTTGAGATCCCTACCTCACTTTTGAAGATAACTCTCTATACCTCATACTATCGGCTTATAACTGGTTTAACCCAGATTACAGATTTTTCTCGTAAAGGGGGGTTACGAAGGACAAATGGCAAACCCCAACAATGTATGGGATAAGGCTCGGAAGATGATGATGAATATCGGCTAGTAACGTGATTTAAAATCGGTAGGTTTTAAATACCGAAATAATCCTAGTTTATTAACACAATTTTCATCGTGATTCAGAAGAATGTCGTGGTCGCATTCTCATCTTTGCGTACGGACACTGCAAGTGTCAAATTATGACCACAACTCAATTCTGAAAATCACGATCATACTAAGTCTTATGTCAGACATCTTAGAGCGTGATTTGTATTATTAAGTTTAGTGTTTTAATTTAAATTACTCGTATATGTGAGTTACACCTGATGCGTGATTTAAGTGATTATTCCCAATTATTAAGCCGCACCGTTATTGGTGCATGGCACCATAATTTATGTTGTTTGTTCATGACTTTTTCTTTCTATATAAAATATAGCATATAGACGGCGACAATTAGGATGCATCAAAACCTCAATAATTTTCTAATTATAGTAACTAGCTTAGCTATGAAGGGAACAGATGAATATACATCGGCTTGTATTTTTTTGTGATAAGTAAACAATCGAAATAAAGTCGTTTCTCATGTAAACTACTAATATCTAAACTGAAAATTGTATAACTCTGTACTTTAATAATAAAATATTTTCATTTTCATTTTCAATTATGATTCAAAAATATTATCTGTTTAAATATTTAATGCTATAAATCTATTCATATACATTGAAATAAAAAAAATCTAAGTACTCACCGCTTTACGTCTCTCAGCGCTCTCTATCGGCAGATGCTGGCCTGGCGATGAAGTCCTACCGCGGAATATATCCATCACTTTGGCCATAGCGCTTGGTCGCCTAGATGCCGTCGCAGTAACCGTGTGATAATACTGTAACAAAAATTGCTTTTAGTTTCAGGCCCTGCCGCTAGATGGCATTAACGAAACAAACGAACAAAAAATATTTTTAGGTTACTTTTTGCTCATTAATTAAAGCTGTCATCTAACAGTTTACAGATAAAAATACTCATTTAAGAACAGCGCGGGAAAGGCGCTTGAGGCAAATCAACGGGATACCAAATGTAGCTTTTTCAACCTACCTAATGTAAAATAATATCTAATCATACTCATGACTGTATTTAAGACCAGCTTTTAACTGATTCTTCATCCACGTGGTATAGATATATACGGTGCAATATATTAGTTACATAAGTCAGAACGCTATTATTACCTTGACATTGTACGTACTTATCTGACTCACTGACTAAGTAGTTACTAGATGTGACTACAAATAATTGAGCATAAAATGCCCAGCATAGTTGCCCTAAGCGAATACAGTATGGAATTCATAAGTGTGTGAAGCAATTTTTACAGAGTCGGCAACGCGCAATTGTTTCCCTAGGTAATTGCTTACCACCAGGTCGTATGCTTTGCTGTGGTATAAAATAATCAAAACTAACCCTAGTATCACTGCCGGAGTGGAGATGAGCAGATCCGTCTCGCGTCGTCGGCACTGGTGGTCCTGGTACGGCCACCTCCGGGGTCTCCGTGCTCCCAGACTCACTCTTGGGTGCCTCCTTAGGTGACGTGTTGGACTTGGTCATGCTCTGGAAATATGCATTTTCTTTAACCGCAATAATTCGTAAGATGTAAAAATGTCAACCAAAACGAATCCGAAGATACTGAGAGGAATTCTTAAAGGGTTTCTAATAGTAGGGGAGCCCAAGCGGGGATTTCGTGTTTTCCTAAAGCGCGGCAGATTAATATACAGGGGGATACCTTGTACCCGGTTAAGTACCTCCACCAAATATGAACATCATAAGTAAGGCCGCGCGTCCAGGATAAAGGATATTTAAAAAAATATGTCAGATTAGGCGAATCCCTTTAGATAATCGTCAGATTATGAGACAACACGTTTAGGACATAAAGATAAACCATATATATCTTAATCTGACGCGCTTCAGTATTTCAAAATGGCGAATTTTTTTTCATATTATAATAATGGCCACGATTTTGCGTCTATTTCGAAATCGTCTGATTATTGCATGAGAGCTTTATTTAAGGTTCACTTAACACCCCATAAGAAAATATTTTTTTTCATTTTCAACCCTTTCATACGACCACCCCCATCATGCAAACGATCAAATTAACATACATTCATTATTAAAAATACGTAGGACATTTATGCCATCAATATCTGACGCGCTCGACTATGTCCACATAACATAAGTTTTTTTACAAATTTGCTATAGCTATAGCCGCTTCCCCCACCGATGAAAAGGTATACATTATATGACATTCTTTTCTTATTATCATCTAAGCTTGCAACCCAATATTCTATGTCTTTATGACGCTCGAGTAAATCCCCATTTAGCATCGTGGGCTCCCCTACTATAATATTTGCTTTAAATTTGCTCGTGTAGATGAGACCAATACAATATAGGGACAGTGAAGGGGGTCTTATGGCCTTCCCTTGACTTGAAAAGGGGCAACAAAACATTGAATGGCTATTTAAAAGTGTGCAGGCTTGGGTCCTCAGCCAGATTCATACTTCTGTAATGAGGGCGACAGACCCGTGGGGTCTGAGCCCTGGAGGTTGCAGGACGCGTCCTGTCAGGGAATGAAAGCCATGACCGAAGAAGCCAAACACCTCCGATGAAAAAGATCCCGTAGTTCTAGCGACCACAATGCTTATGCTTTTTAAATACCGCCGTCACACGTCGTCACGTAGACGTAAACACGGAGTTGTATAGTTACGAATGAGCGCCATTTATGAGTCGAAAGATTCGATACCATGTGATTATGAGACAGACATAACCCATCCGATGTTAAAGGGTTCTTTATGTAAAAATACGCACCTGAACAGCAGCCTTCACTTGTTGCATTATCGAAGGCTGTTTCTTGGTGTCGCCTCGCGGTCGAGACTTGAAGATGTCGAAAAGCGCAGGCCGTCGACTTACCCCGGATGTACCTGCGTATCAGAAATTCGATTGAAAATTTTAGGGTACCTCATAATTATATAAATTATATAATTATATAAAATACTTGTAGTAATTATATAAATTATATAATACAGTTCTGGCCGGGTTTGTCACGTGACATTGAGTGCATTGTTCGTGAGTGCAAGACGTGTGCGCTGCAAACAGCCAAGCCGCGACGCGAGCCGCTGCAGCCTCATTCTATTCCGGATTTGCCGTGGCAAAAGTTAGGTTCGGATATTTTGAATATATGCGAAAGTACTATTTAATATTGGTAGACTATTTTTCTAATTTCGTAGAAGTGAACGAATTGAGTTCTATAAATAGTAAGTGTGTCATAAATGCCATGAAGGGACAGTTTTCTCGCCACGGTATCCCCTCACAGTTAGTATCAGATAACGGGCCAGCTTACACATCACCTGAATTTAAAATATTTTTAGAGAAGTGGCAAATTCAGCACATTACTTCATCCCCATTATATGCCCAATCTAACGGCAAAAGTGAGCGGACAATTAGAACAGTCAAAAATCTACTGAAAAAATGTAAGGACTCAGGTCACGATTACCATTTGAGTCTTTTAAATTTCAGAACGACACCAAGGGAGAATATTGATTCACCGGCTCAGATATTAATGGGGCGTAGGTTGAATACACGTTTACCTATACATAGTAACTTATTGCGAGAGGGTGTTAACAATGCTCATAATTATGAGAATATGGTTCGTAATCAAGTAAACAGTAAGATTTGTTACGATAAGTCTGCAATAAACCTCCCAGAACTACATAGACAGGATAAGGTAGTTGTTGTGGATGGTTCCTGTAGAAGATTTATGACTGTAGTACAGAAGGCCGAGGAACCCAGATCTTACATATTGCAGGATGCAATAGGTCGTAAGTATCGGCGCAATCGACGCCATCTAGTGAAGATCCAACATCAGTCGGGCTCTGGCGACAACTCGAGTGTAGGTGATGCTTCTGTTCGCGAGTCTCAGCTTACACAGTCCCATGTACCAACGAAATCTGAAGTACACATACGGCGTCCTATCACCAGGAGAAAGCTAAATTACTGGCAGATATTACTACCTTGGCTACCTAAACAAGAGTAGGTAATATATTATATAATAATAACTAGGGCTACAAGGTGAATATATTTAATCATAGATTAGTTACAACTCGCTTTTTATTGATATTGTTCACCTAGCCTAGTAGGTATCTTTGTTTGTTGTTAGTTACAATGCACTTTACATGTTTTATTTTAAAAAAGGGTTATGGATCATTGTATATAAACCTACAGTAAAATAACAAATTAGTCTTATTCACATTGTGAACAGTAAAGTATAATTTTAATTATTCTCTAAGGTGTTGGTATTGTTATAACTAGGTTAATAGTTTCATTCTACTTAAGTAAATTATATATATTTTTGAATATTGATATTAATATAGGTTACATAGTGTAGGTACTGTGTTTATGCTTTGTTAGTCCATAAGGGGAAAGATGTAGTAATTATATAAATGTTAGTAGGTAGTCCTAAATTAAATGTTTGTTGTCTACCTACATATTCATAATAAAGTCAGTGTTCAACCAACATCTTGTGTTTCACTACAATACTTATAGTCTCGATCCAGTGTATGTACGTCAGTCTGAAATTATTAGGCTATCGGTTTAAAAATTACCATAATTTTAGATTTACTAATATTGAATACATACTGCACAATGAGGTACTTTTAAAAAGTTATCTCAAATTCATTGTGCTATTAGGTTGTGGCTATCAGCAATAATGAAGATATTGACTTATCTAAGTCCATCGATATTTTTTCCTTAGATCAATGCTATCCACGCTCGACACCATATGTTAGTAATATTTGCAATCCCCTCGTAGCCTACGAAGTGTACTATTAAGTGTTTTATTTCTCAAAATACAACGCATTTCGAAGACTACAGATGTAAAGAGGGGCAGTTAGTCCCCTTAATCCTAATAAGGAATAAGATGGCAATCAAAAAAACTGGTAATACACTTCCTACTAATATCAGAACCTTATACTAATTTACTTACTGGGTAGCTCTACGCCATGATCTGATTTTCGTTCACTTTCTATTTCAATTTCTTTCCTTTCCATTTTTTTATACCTACCGGCTTTAACCAAAATTGAATTTTGAGAACTGCGAGTGAGTCAATTCGCAGTGACTTGATCGTTTGAATTTTGTTTGTGAAATTACCCAGTATTTCGGTGGTTCGTTAATTTCAATCATGCGTACTGAACTTTTTATTAAGTGTGTATGGATTTTGAGGGGATGCAACATTTTCGCCATTGCCTCGTGGAAAGAAAACAAACGACTGAGATTGATATGTGGGTATTGGGTGGGAAGAAAACCCCGCTTTCATTTACTGATGTTATTAGCACTCGTAAATACAATCTCGGATTTGAAGGGGCTATAGCTACATTTTGAGTTGTTATTAAAGTGTATAAATACGCAGAATTGTGTTTCAACTATTTATATAGATAGCTGTAAGCATAAAAAATAATAAAATAAAACCATTAGTTTTGAATGTTGATTTGTTACAACCCGATTATCAATTTACCTGTAGCAAATGGGTGGACCGCATCATACAAAACCAAATAAATTGCTTTCCTCGTGACGAACACGTGATTGATGCATTTGTATGTACATAGTTTAATGTGATGTTTGATACAGAGAAGGATAAATATATGTTTAAGTAAATAACCTTATACATAAAATCATGCACTCGGTAACTCGGGAACAGAATATAAGGTGCTTAATGTTTGTTACTGTCACACACACCTTATCTATACATTATTTCGGAGAGAAATAAATGTATCTCAATATAATGCGTATTTTAAAATTATTTTTTTTATCTTTAGAATTGATTTTATTTATAAAAGACATAATTTAGATAACCTAAGATATTGCGACATAATACATCAATAAATATAAAATTCAAAGTCCTGACTAACTGTGTGACTTATATATCAGCGCACAGTCTGAACCACTTATTTTAGAGACATGACATTTGAACAATGTGTTTTTGGTGAGGTGTAAGTATACACTAAGAAGGGGTTTTTTGAAATCCCACCCCTATGGGACTTAAATGGAGATTTAAAGTTCGTATGTGGAATGTTACTGCCACGCAAGCGAAGCTGCGGGCACAACAACATCGCGTTTAAACAGTTGCATCAAGTAGTCTGAGAGGAAGCATCACTCACCCAGCGTTGAGAATTGGGACACCACACTAATGAGAATATTAGTATCCTACATATACACACTCTCAAATTAATTATAGATGACAGATACTTAAAAACAAACTATCGAATCGAAATCTCTGTTTTCATCCACTTTTATCAATATCAAGCATATTAAGTAGTTCAATCTATTGGGAAATATTCTGTTATAAGGCGGTATATCTAGGTATATCATAAATAGAGTATGATGCCTATTACCGCTTTAAAAATGCATATAGTGAACATCCGGAGTTCAGTTAGCGCATCAAGAGCAACTGATGTGTCTTGAAGAATACTTAATCTTAATTTTATTAGATCGCGGTCTTTGTGAGCTTGGATTGATCTTAAGCCTTTATTTCTTTGATACATACTTAATTATCAATCAAGCAATACTACCGTGTATAGTCTGTTGGTATCTAGCATCTTCTTCGTTGGAGCCCCGGCGCTTGCGCTCGCCGACTGACTGCGAGCTGCGCGTGATAGCATCCAACCTGACATCTGGAATTATGACAAAACGCAATTCTTTATTTAATATCACGTATCACTCTTCAGGGGTTATATATATGCTCTTTTGACAAATATTATTAAATTGGTATATTCATTATACCTAGTACCATTTAATATAGAGCTATAAAATAAATATTAAGTACTTATTTAAAATAATATCTTTACGCTATGTACCTACCTATTAGTAAGAGAATATACAAAAATAGAGAACACATTATGCAGTGCATAAATCCGAAATCACTGAGCATATAACTTAATAACATTATGTATAAATAGTAGTGGGGATGCACTCCTAAGATTATGCACATATTTTGCCCTATTACTTAAAAAAACAGAACCAAACTTCACCTGAATAAAACCAACATTGATCTAGTTTTCTTTAATATATAATACCTATTTATATCAAAACAAAATCGCTCACCAGAATTATCAAAATCGCTCGCTAACAAAAAAATTAGTTCCATTTAATTGACACACAATGAACGTTTAAAACGAAGAATGCTTTACATTTTGTTTAAATAATCTGAATCGTATACTAACGATTCGGAATTTTTAGATTTTTAGTTAATGAAATCTATAACCGGCGATACCCGGATTCTAATTTCAGCTGTCTTAATGGCTGGCTGAAAAATTGTGACAGGTATAGGTATGTGATAAAATCGGCTCATTCGAATTCGTGGTACGTATATTTATCGGCAAAACCGTGCTGTAAGTTATGGGAGAAACGCAATGCATTATGCATAACAGGCCCTGAGACGAGAGAGTTTGTCATAAAAAACGCGGATTAAATACACTGGCGGCTATTTGTACACCTGGTTCAGCTCTAATGCCTCACGGACACCGGGCCATATATCAATGTAACATTGCGTTTAATGCTATTTACACAGGCTGGCATTAACATGCATGAATTATATAGAAACACATACACCGCCCGCTTATCACGGCTAGACAAATAAACATATAATACCGGTCAATATGACTAAATCAAGGCTGAATGTATTCTCAAGGTAATAACTATAATAAGCAAAACGAGAAAGATCTATATTTAAGTTATAATTTTAGTTATATACATGTACATTGGCATAGTTGAAGCCAGTTCGCGACAAATATTAAAAAGATTGCTACCGATTATTTTTGTTCCTTACCATATTTGCCTGCCAATTAAATGTTTTCTTTCTTTTACATATGAAGCCAGTATCTACGTCAGTGGTCAGGTACTCTCGTAACCACTCGTAAAGTACTTATTACCCGCGAGACTAAGTAAGCGGAATAAATCGTAGATAATTTAGAATTTATTGGTATGAGTCAAAGACCAATTGTTTAATTAGTGAATTCTTCAAGTCTTTTTTGCAAATCACATTTTAGGAAAAGATATGACGCAGTGTGAGAGGAAGCTCAGAAACAGATAAATGAATCATCAATGAAATAGCTGCAAGCGGAGTGCTAGTCGAACAAGGTGTTGTTACCAACGACCCTTAAGACTAGTCTGCTGGCGAGCCGCCAGGTCGCAATGCTCAACCATGTAGTGCTCTCTGGCAAACATTGTGTGCCTCTATAACACTCTTCATCAATAATAAATCTATATTTACTAACTGTGAGCAACGCAACACTAACTTTAGACTCGGCTTATTTGTTAAACACTTATCGTCTAGTTTTTACGCTCTTGCCTGTGAACTACAAGTACCTACCAGTGGGAAACCGGTTCGCAAAAGACCAATAGCCCAGATAATAAAAACATAATCACGCAAACAAGAATGATGTCATAGTCGCGTGCTGGACCTATGCCACTCGGTAGATACCGCGCTACAATGACGAACGTTAAGGTCGTACAGTACTCACCCTGTTTTTGTCGCCTATCGTCGCTGCTGCGGCGAACATCTTTATCTTTTTTAATTGAAGCTCGTTTTGCGGAATCGCTTTCTTTGCGAGCAGTTTGTGAATCCCAAGTACCGGAGCGTGCTCGTACTTGGTCGGTCTTTTTCTTAATTGCAGCTAATTTTTCTTCAATTTCTTGTCTCGCAGGGTCGACGTACTGACCTACAACCTCGGTTGGTGGAAAAACCTGTAACAAGTTAGTATATATTATTTTCGTACGTTTATCAAATAATGGAGACCACGAGACGATATTTTAAAAACTTACAGTTTTCGAACTCTCTTTATTTTTATCGTCAGTGCGTTTGACCCAAATATCTTCAGAGCTAGCGGGCAGTCCGTCAACGGTAGATCTAATTTCAATTAAACTACTATCAAAATATTTTTTATCTCGGTGGAGATTCTGTCCAACAAATATTCCGAGTACGCTTGGACGTTGTTCTTCGGCACCTTTGGTTCCGAAGTGAACTGTGTGTGCGTTGTGAACGTGGGAACGAAGAGCCCGCTCGACCTGGGCCGGCGGGGGTTTCGTTGTTGTCACCAGGAATTTGTGTCGAGCTCCCATTACCGTCCTATTCGGAAGTTCTTCGCTTCCAATAATTTCATTATCATCTGGAACAGCCGCGACGTATTCATCAGCAACCTGCTCCTCACCGGTATTATTGTTTTGAACAAGAGTATCGGAACTCCCTATGGACGCAATATCAGAGCTACCATCAGATAATATGATCGGTGGCAGAGGTATGTGGTCCTTTTTCTCATCATCTTCATCTTCTTCACGACACTGTGACAACCGGCGTCTTTCGGCAAATTGAAATGGCGAATTTGACGTAGGATTTCGGCTGGAGAGATTATTACAGTGATTCATGAAGTAATGTTGAAAGAAGGTATCTGTTTCCGGAGTGTCATTGCTGTCTCCTTGGATAATATCTTTGAGTGCGGCTAGTGATGTGATGGTATTGTAGTTGATGGCATTGACAAGATCCTCGTCGGTGTCGGTGGAGCTGGCGGAACCATTATCATTTTCATCGTTTTCTACCAACTTGCTCATCTCTCGACACACTTCCTCTAGTGTCATACCGGTTTCTAGAGCTTCCATTTTTTTCTTCTTTTCATTTTTACTTGCCCTCTTCTTAACGTTATCATTCGAGGTCGATTTTGTTTCGTTATCCATTTAACACCATATGCCTTTATTATTTTAGTCAAAACTAAAATCCATTAAAAGCGCCAAAATGTATAAGGCACTAGTTACTTAACAAAACTTTATCACATAAAGTCACATGATAATATTTTCAATGTATTCGTAAACTTAAGTTATATCATAACAAACTTCATGGCTTCCATCACCGAACACGCGGCATGGTGTTATTGTCAGATCGCAAATGATATTCAGCAAACATTTTAGAAATCTGAAAGTTGCAGCATGTTCATGGTCAAAGGCCGTACCAACAATTTGTATTGTAATATTAATTAGACTCACTGATAGGGACATATGTAAGCGCCATGCATACATATCTCCGTCAATTCAGTTTGAAAAGTATCGCAATAAGAGTTGATGCTAAGGTTTTAGAACCCCACGTTATAGGCTTTAACATGTTTTAACGTTTACGATATTCGTTGCACACAAATCTGGCTGGAAATGAGTTGATACTTCTTCTGGGGCTCGTTGTGATTAAATTGAAAAGTGATCGACAGATTTCCGCCTGCAGCATTTAATACGCAAAGTTATTCTTCAATTTTGAAAGATGTCAAAACCTATACTTGGGGTACCGGTTTACTTTTTTTATAAGTTTCGCACAGTTTTCTATTACCGGCTATTTTTAATTCGTCCCAAAGTAGTCTTGGATTACTCAAATAATGAACGAGGTATTTTATACTTAAACCGTTAAATTAAATTATAAATAAAATGGAAAGCATGTTCTGAACCTAAATAGTTATTTCCAAAGTTGTGTATTTACAAACAAATCGTTTCCGTAAAGCATACAAGTGGGCATTCATTACGGCATTATTGTAACCGAATACGTCTGGACTGGAACCAGATTAAAAGAAATAATTGGTGTCGGTGTAGTAATAAAAACTATACTCGAGCAATTAATTGATGCTATTAACATCGATACGAGTACCTAACCATAGGATCATATCGCGGTCGACATTCAATTAAACATGATAGACGGGGCTGACTCGATTTAATTGTCCCGAACACATAAATACTCTGTGAGTAGATATTATTATAAATTCTGTGTTGATATCGTGGACTATTTATTGACTTAAAATCTACAAGAACAAAAACTTTTATCAAATTCGACGAACTTTCAGTGGCAGGGAGCTCAAGTCAAGTTACAGAGGTGTAATTGTAAATATTGTATAATAAAAATATTAGGAGCAAATGTTATCACCTATGAAATGTAATCTACGTGGAGTGGAACCAAAGCTATTCATAATTTTTGATTACACTATAATAGGTATGTTCATTGAAATGAACATAAGAAGAATTGAATTTCCTCACGGAGAAACAGTTCGGTTTCAAACTCTCTAACAATGATGAAAAAAGATAACAAAGCAAACAAATATACAAACTCACATTGCATTTAAAATATTAGCTAGAAAGATTACGATCAAATAGTTATTTCTTCAACGGATGCTATTTGATTCCAGTAAGATCAGTAGCATATGATCAACCAATGCGGGTTGACAAGGGCACTTTATTGCAATAGCGATTGGTATTTACATGTTGCATAAATAAATACCTAGTTTACATAATACAGTTTCTACTCATAGATGACTAAGAATTCTGTTTTGAACCCATGCGACGCATATAGAAGCATTTCAAGCTACAGAAAATAAAATAAACAATGTAAATTAGTTAAACTCTTACTCGAGAGAATCCGAAGCATGCATGCATTATGTTTAAAGAAACAATCGTCGATCAGTTATTTATAAGCCAATAGATTTACTTGACACGAGGTTAATTCATCTAATGAATTGAAGTGGCACTGAGGTAGTGACGTGCTACATTCATAAAGCTATGGGCTTACCGAAGTCATAATTAGCACTCAGTCAATATTATGATACGATTATTGCCATTCCATACCTCGAAAGCGAAATACATCGTGTGGTAAGTTTACATTTAAGTACCTATATACTACAACAATAAATTTCGACTCTTCTGTGTGTGCTTAATTTCGGTAAACTAGTGCGCTATCTCACTATAGGTTTTAATATGAGGCACTGTCCTGACTAATAATAAATTACAGTCAGTAGCAAGTAAAGTCAAATGTAAAAAACTGTGCTACTAGCTTATGTATTCAAAGCATTATTCTTCTATAATTTTCGTTATATCAATAGCTTGTTTCATTTTAAATGAATACTGATCACTAAGAATGTACAAATGCGAAGATAAAATTGTTTCAATGAACGTCTAATCAGAAAATGTACTTGCAGGCGCATTGCCCTACTTTACTTTGGAGAAGATAACAATTTAAAGTAGACACTTAGATGATTTTAGAATAACAGTTACGTGCATTAAGCTGTACATTATTACTAAAATTGAGCTATTTATTTAAGTAATATATAGTTAGGTTAGTAAACACTTTAACACTTGACTGTACAACCGCTTTTGGGATACTAAATCTGTAACAATGTGTTCCCATTTTGCAGATAAGTACATATAAAGTAGCCGTGTTAGTTTAGTGAACAGATTGTGCTATCATCATCTCCCTGGCCTTATCCCATACATTGTTGGGGTCGGCACTTGATTCAACCCGATGTGGCTGGTCACCTGATTTTTATACGAAGCGACTGCCATCTGACCTTCGCAACCCCATTTTAGGAGGAAAATCTGTGATCTGGGTTAAACCAGTTGTCAGATTATTTTTAGGCCTCCGACTGACCTGTAACGATTGCCAAACATGTTAAATTGGCAACCGGGACCGACGGCTTAACGTGCTCTCCGAGGCACGGAGGGAACTCGGGCGATCACCCATCCAACTACTGGCTAGGCGTATGGTTGCTTAACTTCGCTGATCGAATGATATGCGCAATAGCAACTGTGCCACGAGCTCCTCTTGATTGTGCTAATAAATAGATATCTTGTCCACAATGGCGTGAAGATGGATGTGATGTGATGTAGATCGTTGGATACATTATATTGCTTACGCACATCACCCATCCCGTTGGTTTTAATAATGTAGTGACCCGTTGGATTTAACACATCAACATTTATGATGAAGGTTCATCGCACCTATGAACTAAAGTTAGTATTTGAATCAATACGAATAATTTCATGTGATTTATTGATATGACGCAAATTGAAATCCCGAGTCCCGTAACCCAATACCGTCAAAGCGAGTGATACGCAACTAGTATCAAAATCATTTTGTAATAAGCATCGGCTACCCAAAGCCGAAAATAATACGTAGACTCGATAAATAAAATATCGATAAACAGCCCCCATTTTCTCCTCTTAGGTCGATTATCTTAATAATAATAGGATAATTAATAATAATATTCCAACTTAGAAGTATACTATATCCAATAAAATGATTGAAATCGGGTTATCTACTCTGTAATAAAACTATGCATAGTCATACTTTAAAAAATAAACGGATTTACAGGCTAAGTGCCTCCTTTTTTGCCGTTATTAATAATAATAAATAATACAGTATATGCTATTAGGAAATACAAGAATATTACTTAAGTAAATGAAAAATGTTAATATTCCTATTTTTGATAAGCACTGGGCGACAAGAATTGCATATTACGTAAGCCTTGTTCGAATATTGTTATTGAAATACTAGTCCTTATTTAAAAGTATACAACTGACCTTTAAACAGTGTGAATTATAAATACAACACATAACCTCGAAATACATAGATTAAATCCTCAGATTATATCACCGTTTCTGTTATTACTGCAGTTTACTTGAAGCTAGGTATGTAGGTAGAGCACTATTATGACTGTTTCATTCCAGTCAATGTAATAATCATTAATTAAATCTTGTTATATAATACAGCAGATATCAATTAAATAATTAAAGTTTGTGATAGTTTTTCACTAGACTTAAATTCTACATTAAGTATTACAAAACGATAAATATGCGATAGCTGTATATTGAACATGTTAACACGAAAAATGCAACAATATAAGACCTAGTATTTAGGTGAATCCGACAATAAATCACATTACAGTAATTTTGTAATGGATGGACAGACAGAAATTACAAAATTAGTAAAACCTAACATTTCAATGTGTAATGTTAGGTTTTACTGGCTATTACGAGAAATCTACAAGACCGGTTAAACTGAAACGTGGTGTGTTTTTAATTATACAATATTATTTAAAAATTTCTTTCAATTTTAAGAACCATCACAGAAAAGGAGACCAGTTTTTAATGGACTATTTCTAGACGCAATTTACTTATTGCTGCGCGCACGTGCCTTCGGGAGATTCATCTACGTTGTTTGTTCAATAATAAAACGGTATTGGGTCGAAATCCGTAAATTAAACAAACTATTCAACCGCGGTATACTTAGGTACTGCATTCTCGATATAGAAAACGAATCCGAATAATACGCGAACAAGTCTACTATATTTTAACTATAACTGATGCATTTCATATGAACTTTTGATGTAATATACATTAGTTTTATACAAGCCGGCAGTAGTTTGTCTTACAGCCCTTGACCCTAAATTAGCCCGAAGAACATATTTTCACTCACTTTAATCAGGCGGAGATGATGGCGGTTGATAACGTTCGTGTTTAAAGACAGATTGATTGAGATATATGAAAAATATACTTAATAGAAATACTAATGTAAGTACTTATCTGCGCATATACTAAACTTAGCACTGCCACAACAAGCCCGGGCTTTCAGACAAGTATGTGCCCCAATACAGGTTTTAACATTATACGTTAACGATATCGCCTGCGTATTTTTCTCATTTTGTATGGGAACGTTAAAAAGCGCCCCAAGCGGCGAGTGTAGGAAGTTTTACGTCACCATACAAAAAAAGCGATAAACGCATGGTCAAGCGGCGACTTTCGAACGCGCCAAAACCTATACTTGGGGCACTGATCTACGAACGGCGTCGTCTGTTAATAGTAGTGTACCCCTATCACGAGTTTGCCACCGTTTAAGTAATCTATACTCGCTAGCGTTTCCGCCGAATATTTGTATGAAAAATTGCACAGCGCCTCCTAGCGGTGACGTGAAGATGCAAATATAGCGAGGGACGCTAGCGAGTATAGATTACAAAAACGACGATCATCCGGATACAAGTTCAAAAGTGTACTAAAGTATATACGCGAGGCACAATGCCTTTATAAAGATCGACTCTATTGGGGTCCATTAAAAAACACCAGTACAATAAAGACCTAAAACCAGTCGATATTGTAATGAAACGACCGTATACATGTGAATTATTTTCTGTCAAATTTAATTCAAGTTCAACCCTGCATAGCATCTATGAAATGGCAGATCAAACAGCGGCTGCAACATTTAATCATACCGTTTACAAACAGTACTCATTCCTCTCACATAATGTGGGAATAAGTGGCTGTTTATGTAAACGCTGACCTTCGCATATTTGCTTTATCGGTATACTAACATAATTTTAATAGAGACAAAGCAGCTAGTGAACACTTCAGTGGAAACATATTGCAAGTAATTATAAAATCTGTAATAGATAATATCCATGGATCCAGGGATGCATGGAGCCTATCGTACTTGCATAGAAATATTGAACGTGTGAAGGATAGTTAGCTATATACGTACGCACAGTCATAAAGATTAATTATGTATTGAGTTACTGAGGCTGGCCAATCGTTGGAATAAACACATGCGTAAGTACTTTGTGGAATGATACAATGAAAACTCAACTGACTGCTAGAACACAATGCGACAGGTTCCTCGTGGTATAATTAAAACACAGCGCTGTGAGTTCCATGAGATTTGATTTGACAAACAACTACAGTACATTGTTTATTAGTTCTTAAGTAAGCAACACTTGGTCCAACTTGTATTCAATACCGGTCCTTTCATCAAAATCATTCAATACCACTGCTCTGACCACTACTAGAGGCAAGTATTCTTCCCGTGGGAAAATATATGTTAGCCCTGGCAGTAAGAACACTATCACCCTTACAAACTTCTTCTCTACCTATCACCATAACAAAGTCCATCTAGTTATCGCGTGGACAGACGGATTGACGAAAAATAAAAAATAAAGTATTTCGGTATCTTCATCGATAACCTTTATCTTTCCTATTTTTTTCGATATTTAATTAACTTACTTATCTACAATCAGATGATGTTGGTAACAATTTATAACTCATTGTTTCAGGCATTTCATGAAAAGTAGGCTAGGTCCCCATGGGAGCGAAGCAATGTAATATGGGGAGGGGATATTATTTCAAACGTGTATGTTAGGTGCAGAGTTACTCCACATAACGAAGTATACTGGAGCAAATGGTAGCGGATTTTTTCTGTACCGAAATTTAGAGGTGGCCATGGGTCGAATTGCGGATGTTTATAATTTAGCTTTCTTTGTTTTGACGGGACGGTTGATATAAACATTCATTATCATCACGCCAGGCACCTCAAGAGTCGATTGACGACTCAGCAAAACCAGATGACTGCAAAAGATTCCAAACAACCAATACTCTGTGCCGAATATGTTCGCCTAATAAATCTAAGTCTATGTCTTTGGAGATAAAATAACATTGTGTTCTGCCGCGAACCCTTTCAATCACATAGATGTCAATGATCTCTTACATAAGTTTAAGTACCATCAAATAAAACCCAATTATCAAAGAATAGCGAGAATAGAAGAAGATAGGCAACTAGTATCTAGTTTTATTTAGATCGAAGCACATTTGTTAAAATACGCACAAAAGTCACATTAACATTTTATACGTGGATTGTTTTAAGTACGTGTAAATAATTACGCAAATAGTCCATAACCGTAACGGTTGAACCAACATGTATGAGCGATTGAAAGGCTATTTCATAAGATAATAATACTTAATGGTGAAGCAGGAAAATAATATCTGTAAATTATTTAACATAATGTTTGGTACAAAATATCAGCTAAATTAGTGCTTAATTTAAAATAGTCCTCAACTTATCTTCGTTCACTCACTCGTTCTATTTAAAGTGCAATCAGTGGACCAGATAACAGTACCTATGCGGAAACACGTCTGATAAAACATCGTTTCAACCTCCATAATATACTTGGTAAGTAATACATTTTAGAGATCCACCCACTCACTCTTCTTGAATATGTATTCCCTCACGGTTATGTTGAATACGTTAAAGAGTGCTTATGCTCTCTAAAAAACAGGTGTTACCAAAAAACTCATCATCTCCCTGGCCTTAATCCCATGTATTTGGGGTCGGCACTTGATTCAACCCGATGTGGCTGATCACCTGATTTTTATACGAAGCGACTGCCATCTGACCTTCGCAACCCCTTTTTTGAGGAAAATCGGCAATCTGGGTTAAACAATTTGTCAGACTCTCTTAGGCCTCTGACTGACTGTAACGATTGCCAAAGATGTTAAATTAAAAAACTATAAACATAAAATCTCGTTACTTCTCTGAGGATCCTCCTTGAACAATTTACCTAAATAACTAGATAGCAGCCATAATCAAATTAAATTAAGAATATCCTGGTCAATACAAAGTTCTTCACTTGGCGATCATCGCTTGTGGGGCACGGATCACACGTGTACACATGCCGTCACTGATTATGAGCGCTCAGCGAAAATAGTGGGGGTAACCGCCATACAGACAGACACACACTCATCAAATTCCTACTGCGTATTGGAGGTCAGAGCTCGTTACTCGCGATGGCAGCTATATAAAAGAAGAAAATCTCGACTAGTTAACGAACTTCCTATCAACGAGTTATTTAGTGCGTGGAAGTTTTTAACGTACGGAGACGATCGAGATGACTAGGAAAAATATGTATAAGGTGGTGTGTCATAATGTTGTTTACATTGCGTGTTTGTGATAATAGCACCGGAGTGGGACAGACGAACAATAAGTGGCTACAATGTGGTTGTCAGCCGACGACGCCACTCAACTCAAACCTCTACCAACTACTTGCTGGATTGCGGAGCGTATCATCAAGTGCCGCAAATTGAATAGATTACACGCTTCACTATTGAGTTAATAAGCAAACTCTTTACTCTATACTCCGCCGTAAACGAATTGACTTGACTGCATAAGTACATGCAACTTTGCATAAATAGTTTGTATCGTTGATCAACTTTGACAAGACAGAACACTACTATTTGTTCAATTTCTGACCACGACTTTCAGTGCTCATATGGTATTTGGATTTCGAACCAGGTCATAATTTTTTTTAATTACCTGTGTGGATATAATCTCTCTAGTAGGTTTCAGAAGATTAGGGACATCGCTTCGCATATTTATCTTGTAACAGGTATATATTATAAGTGTTGAGGATAGATATCTAACCTAACGTTTATTTTTTACTCTACAAAGGGAGCAAGCAACCCGCCAGCTGGTAAGCGGTGAATTTAAATAGGTAGTCTGAATATCACCCTCGCCTGTTTGTGGAACATTCGCCTAGCCTATCCGTTACAAACAAACAAAAAAAATATTCCTATTCGTAATAAGTAATATAAGTATAGATGGTGTATGTAAAGTCTGAGTTTTGATACGGATGATGCTTCAGAAATGATCCACCTATTTTATCAGATGTTTCAGAAATAAAATCATGTACCAGAGCTGATATGGAAAGGAAATGTTATCACTGGTGTTTTGGAGTGTATGGTTATACACTCCAAAAGGTGATGTGACAAATTAAAAACAGACACTCAAATTGCACAGAGATTTGTAAGTGAGCGATAAGATAACAACTAGATAAAGCGACGATTCTAAGATACATTCATATCATTACTACTTATAGTGAGAATTATTGCAACACATAAACCACACTACTTATAAACGTTGCTCAAGCATTACAGTTATTAAATCTCTTTAAATTTTAAGTGCTAAAAAAGGTGCAACGAAAATAGAAGATATATTTTAGGCAAAAATTGATATCCTAACATCCAAGATTCCAACAGAATAAATAATTTTCTTTTTTTTTTAGGTAACAAAATGTTTATTTTGACTCTCCTTAAGAAATACTTAATTATTTTTAGAAATAATGAATATATAAAAATGCTATTAAAACGTCGCAAATTTACATTTTCAACGTGGACAAATTCAGAGCATGCCTAATAAATTGAGGAAGGGTTATTATACTGTATAAATATTATTTTGTATGTTTCAACCTACAGTAAAAGCTTGAATACTACCTATTCACAAAAGTTAACCTTCACATTTATTTAATCCCCCTAAAATGTATGTAATTATATGGAATACTTTCAATACTTATCCTCTTTCAGTCTCCTATACCTACTCCCACTTGATATTTTTCCTAGATTCCTAGCATGGTCAAATGCTTGACCGATCTAGAAAAGATCACAAACTGAAAAAAAAATAGGTACTTGACTTCTTTATTGATAGCAACTAAGTAATTCCCATGCGGTAGCCAAATATATCAAACTGTAACTGGTCATTTTATCTGTTATTATTGTCAGTGAGATAAGTTCAGAGGTCCTATGGTCATGATGATACAGACAGATAGAATATAATAAATCATACAACTGTCAGAATACCTGTCATACCACAACAAAAATACACTATAGAATGAAAATGTAAAATTCCATTTCAATAGTAGTTCGGGCTCACTCCTCCGGCTTAGTGGTAGTAAAAACTTACAACAGCAATGTTAGAACAACAGGACAAGGAAGCCATCATACATCATAGGGTGACATGGTCGGTACTTACAAAGATAAAGATGAAGTGCAAGAAAGCTAAGCAATCAAAAGGTTTCTTTATATGAAATATATGTATTATAAATATGTATGGGTCATTATTTTTATCTTATATCAAAACCTTGGTTAACTTTTAATTGAACCAAATCTAACTCATGATTTTTAATCTTTACGTTTCACAAAAAATATTAACAAAGAGGAACATGAAACAGCAGTTAAAACACACTTTTTTTGTGTTTTCCATACAGTTTATTCAATGTTTTGATAGGTCCTGGATCTTATTACTTTTGCAAACACTTTGAAGTGCTTCAAAATGCTTAAAAAAAAAAGCGCAAAACAAGGGAAACTGCATGGTTTGCAGAGGTCATGGGGTCGCGTCCCGTCTCATGTTCATATTTTTCTTACCATTTTTAAGATCTTTGAAATAACTATTTGTTTAGAATGTTAATGCTATAACAAGTATGTTTAATTCCTTTCCAACATTAGTCATGGGTATTCACATGTGTTGATTACAACAATGGCTCTTTATTTGAATATTAGTGATTTTTCATAAGTATAATGTAGGTAGTCATATGTAAATCATGTTATTTAAGTAAGTAGTACCTTCTATTATTTTTACTCTTCCTGGTAATTATCTTATTGTTCCAATTAATGTATCTTGTTAGTAAGGATATGAACATTTATTAACCAAATGAATGCTTTTAGTGCAAATATACATTTCATTATTTGACATTTCAAGTAATAAATTAAGATTTAGCTTCATTTTGGTTATATGGAGTCCAATATTGGTATAGTTTGATGACATACAAGGCAAATATGATATGACTTTAAAGTCTGACAAAATAATTTATGAATGCATCCATTAAGAGATTAGTGCATCAAACATTTTAGTGTGTCTGAGTCACAAACTTTTATTATTTACAAATTCAAATTTACTGTAGTATAATATATAAGATTAAGACAAAATCACTGTCTTTATACATTATATATATGGGGGTACTTATGTAATTACATACCTATTTATTTAAAATGAATCTGAAACTAGGTTTGTATGTGTTAAGTAAAAGCTCATATTAAACACTTACAATACTAATATGTTATTAAAGTATCAACATAGTCATATTGCTTATAAGAGAATAAATTTAGCACTCACCATTTTAATGTGAACTTGGAACAAAGATGTAATTTATGTCAAATAGTGGAGGTAGTTAATAAACCATTTCAAGAGCCTACCTACCTTGTTATGATATTTATTGAGTTTATTCTTTGTTACTATCTTAATGATCACCAAGCTGGGGACTGGTAGTAAACTGCGCAGGACCACAATATGTGGCGGAATCTCGTAAGGGAGGCCAAGATGGACTTAGGATCACATATCCAACAGAGTTAATAAGTATTCGTAAAATATGAATTGGATCATGCTAATACAAATTTGTACTGAACATTAGGCTAATATCATTTTTGAATTAATTTAGTACCATATTTTTTTTACGGCACGTAAACATGAGTTATCGCTTTTCAGTTTTAGTCGGTGGAGATTATTGTTTGTAAACACAACACGGATATATATTTACATTAATGTTTATATAAATTTGAATTATATACTTTATCGCACAATTTCCTTCGGTGTTTTTCATCCAAGACTACGCACGGGCTCACTTGTGATAATCGAAAAAGACGTGACCAAATAACAGTAGAACAAACCGTAAACACATCAATGCAAATTATCAGTACCAAGAACCAAAATTTTCCATCAGAGTAGAATAAAAATAATCTTGTATATCAATGTAAACTATTATAAAATGTGTTAAACCATTATTTTATCGAGATTATTTTCATATTTTTTTAATAATCACTGACTCGAAACACTTCATCTTGCTTTTGACAGCCTTTGACAACTACATAAACTGACTGACTGAACTAGTGGTGCCCCTACGTTGCGATTCGATTTTTATTTAATCGATTAAATAATACAGACAAAATAAAAGCATTACAAATCAGTTCAATGTAATGCGATTCTAAGTAAATTGATTAAAAATTCGACTTTATATAGGTCCGGCCAAATACTTGTTTCATTTATACTATGTTCAATCAAAAAACAGACCCATAACATAATTGAATAAATCAATGATTAATAAATTATTTTGATTTTAATAATAAGAACGTAAGAAGCGATATTGTTTCTTTATCTATAGCTGTTTATGTGAAAGGAAAAAATATTTGGCAAAGTATTTATAGTCCTAGTTAAATATCACTGTGCTCTAGCAGCGACATTTTTAATCTTTTTCTACTTGGCTCAAACGTATCCCCCCTAGGGATGGCGATTCTTCCCAAAAAAGATCGATTATTAAATCGATTCGAATCGTAACTTGATGAATCGATTCATAAAAAAATCGAGGTCAAAAAGATCGATTTCTAAAAAATCGATTTTTTCTTGAGTCTGCATTTACAATGTAAATATAAATCCATTTTATGAAAAACAAGATACCATAATAAGCGATCACTTAGTATTAAAATCAGGGATTTTTTTTAGTTCAAGAAATTCGATGATCACAATCATTTATATAACAATATGAAAGTATCAGGTAAAAAAGAAGACACAATTCTACTTTCTAAATGTATTTGTTATATTAAGTAATAATTTTAACAAAAAAAATATTGATTTCAAATTTTAATTCTAAAACTACTAAATAGATTAAAATCGTGTTGTGTATAGAAAAAATCGAGTGTCGATTCTCTAGGGTGAAATATCGATTCACTGAATCGATTCAGTGTTACATATCGATTTATAAAATCGATTTATTTGGCTCGAAAAATCGATTCTTCGATTAATCGATCTCAGATCGCCATCCCTAATCCCCCCTCTTTTAAAGAGATTAAACACACTAGTAATAGGTATCTTTTTAAGCGACATTACTTACAAATGCGATTAAAAAATGTTATCCGGTATATAAACGAGTTTTATATCTTAAAATTTAATATAAGGATCTAGGAAGGTAGAAAATAAATAAGACATTGAGTGTAATCTACTACATAGTTATATTCATTTATTAATGTCTAAACATCGATGTTATAATACCAAAAGCGACTACTTAATAGGTATACAATGTGTAAAGGTAAGATAAAAAATATTCAGGTAAACTAATACATTACAAAGTAAATATTATTTTAATAAATTCTTTACCACCATTCTGAAAAGCATTAAACCACAGAGAAGGAAATACACTTTAAAGCCCTAAGGCTGTGAAAATTCATAAATGCATATTTTTCTAAGATCGAAACAGCGATGCTAATAATACATGACCGACTCGATTACAAAGAGGGCAACTCTAGTAAAAATCTGTTTCAGAACATTTAATAATACCATAGACTTGCAGATTTAACACTTTGGCTTCCTTTCAAGTATTAACTTTGGAAGTTAAAATTATATTACTATTTTCAATGCGAATTTCCAAAGTTCATTCAACAAGAAACTAGAATTTTTTTATCATAAAAACAGGCTAATATCTAAGTCCATACTGCTTCGCCATTAAGTTTTAATTTTATCTTTTTATAACTTGAAGATAATCGAAACAGTGATTTCGATTATTATACAGGCTTCTAGGGAAGATTATGTGGCAAAGTAATTGGAACATTAGGATATAAAATTATTTTAAAACTGCATTTTAAAAGAGTATATAAAGATAAAGTTATATTGAAAGAGAAGAACATATTGCGCCGACCCCAAATAACATGGGATAAGGGCAGGAAGATGATGATATAAAGATAAAGTTATATTGTTCCTTTTTATTAGCTGTTTTGAATTTCCACAACCCGATATCATATTAATATTTCCTCCACTTAGGCCTCTATTACCTTATCTCCACTTAAGTCATACATGTTGTCCAAGTGATAAATGAGGGCATTATATTATATACCTTCCTATGGTATAATGCCCACGGCTTAGTCATTATGAACATTGCTGGCGATTGTCGGGCAATTGGATAGTCAAAGCCCAAGCATTATTCATACTGCCCAAAACTTGGTCCATATAATATGTTATAAATTGTATAATAATGTGCAGTCACTTCCATTTAATATGTAAAATTTGCATTATTTATGCAAACAGTCCGCCTGGTAAGCGGCTAATGTAAACACTCCTTTTATTTCAGATATGAAGGTTGGTATAAGATTACATAAAGCAACATATTTGGCGAGCGAAAATATATGGCAATTTTTTAAATAATCCCTTGATGACGTGGCGTTGAAATACTGAGACTGGCACCTTAAATGTAGCTATTGTCAAAATGAATATGAAATAAGAATTACATTAATCACAATGCACAATGAAATCGCAACTACAGTGGATGTACAACATCAATATTTTGTAAAGTCCATCTCTACTATAGTTCAAAGTGTAACAGTCCTACAACATGGAAGTTAAATCATCATCACATTTGCCTTTATATTATCAGCAATAGTAATATGAACAACCTGCATAATACATTGTATGTAGTATATATTTATCTAAATGGCCGTGAAACAGACGGATAAAATGGTAATTAATTATATTGTACCTGTTTCCATAATAACCCTCTTTACTACATACTATATGTTTAAAGTTGTAAATCTTATTTATAGGTTCTGTAACATAGCATGTCTTTGATGTAAGATTCACTGTGTGTAGATAACTTCACAGAAACAGCGCCACCGTAGCCATAGTACCCAAACTAAACAAAGTTGGTAACCAGGCAATGGTCAACAACAATCTATCCTTAGTGCTGTTAGTTTGCAATAATTTGGTTTTTCAAGCAATTATAGTATGATTAAATAGTATTAAGCAGTAGCTTAGCTAATCAATTATTACGAAATCCTTCGTGTATGATACTGAGAGTACTAATACTACAAGAAATGTCAACAAGTGGCCGACTAAGCCGGATGGAATAAGTAACAAAACTGTTTTTATAATATCGGGTTTTCCAAGACTGGCACACTCTAGAATAACTCACTTCATGTTTGGCACTTTTTGTTGCGGTTGGACTTGGAATAAAAAATGTAAATAAATTGGCTGATTCTTAAATTGATTGGATCTAAAGAAGTAGTGCGATGGAGGTGCTTTCCATCCCCAGCTTAGTCTGGCGTCAATCCTAATTACTAACATTTAATAAACATCATAATATTACATCGCTAATCCATTCATGGTTCATGTCCAAAGATAAAATCCACCTCTTTAGGGCAACATATAAAATAATATAAAACCCAAAAATATGTCTAAATCTGAAATCTTAAACTGACAACAAATCATATGATTCAACAATTTGTACCTTGCTGCTCAGCAGGCAATAATATAGCTCTTTCTTTCAATTACAATTAAATTTTAAAGTAGTACTTATTATTTTAATAATATACAATTCCTTGTACCCTGCAGACTAGTGGCAGCTTAGGTCGTAATGAAGACATGTTGAGCAAGGTATGACCAGGTAACTTTATCATACGCTCTTATTGCAATTGTAATTTGAGTGTGTGACAGTGACAGACTTATACACATCATATAAATCTGTCTCATAATACATTTTTAATCTATGATAGCAATACGAGATCATGGTAGGGGTATTCCTTGTCACCTGCAGCTTATACATTGGTGGGAGGAGCGTTTTTACTAGAGTCAATTAGATGCCAGCCACTAATCCACAGTTCGCAATACTTGTCTATATCACCAATTTTCCACATCAAGGCCTGATTAAGTCTTTTTTCCACTCTCAAGGTTTCAGTACAATCTACACCCAATTTTTTTTCGTAATTAAATTCTAATAGACTCTTACATAACAGAACTTACGTTCAGTCTTTCAATAATATTACATTCCTGTATTGAATAGTCTTTTTAAATTGAGAACATTAATGTTAAAATGTATGATTGCAGTATAGTATAGGTAGTTATGAATGATCAAATTAAAAGAATTCCCACCATTCCTGTTTGACACAAATCTACTACATACCTACATATAATACGTATACATGAAATAACACCGAACACTTACTATTACTAATCACTTATTCTAAACAGAATCATCTATTCCCAGAGTTCAACTATATCAATTGCATAAAAACATACTGTCTGGTTGTTAACGACAGTAGCAGCATAGGATTGTAACACTCGGATTGACAGTTGCACCGATAGTTGAACTCAATGAAAAAAAGATCAAATTTACAGTCCACGGGTGTTACTTCATTCGTACACATTTTAACAAGTACATAATGCAACTGGTTTATTTAAACCTATAGATTAGGCCTAGGTGGTGGCTGACTAGACCCTGCCACCTTGCACATACATAATAAAAGAGAAATCATGAGCAGTCTCTTGGCTACAACTATAAAACAGTCTCAACAAACATAAGTTTTTATTTGGTAAGTACACAAAACTGGAACAGCTATAAACAGTTGCACAGTGTCGCCTCAATAACGTGTACACGTGGACAGCCAAGCTGTCATTCAGTTCAATCAAGAGTTCCTTGAGATGATACCGATCAATATTCTCTCAATAAAGACAAATACAAAATATTAATAGATAAAATAAAATACAGACTTAAAATGTATGTTAGTAATAACAAAAAATATACAGAAACAACGAGTCCAATGAGATTAATGCAATTTTTTCTTCAAAAATCATTTATAATTCTTACGAACAGTTAAGCATGTTGCTGATGATTCTTAATAATGGAATTGCGCTCGTACTTTACGCTTTATAATACAGGTATAACGGTGAAAACGAGCACTAACCTCAAAAGACAGGAATAAAGGTCTGTTCATACCTACAGATTGGGTGTGGCAGACGCGTCACGTGGCATCCGTTTGTATAGTCTGGACTTTTCTCCGATGTTGCCATGTATTTGAATACATTTATTTATTGTAAGGGTGTAAATAAAGGAATATTATTTATTTTGTCTCAGTAGGTATAAGTAGACTTTTAATCTTCAAATAATAATAAAACGCCGTGTAGTTCTTAAAAAAGATACCAAATATATGAAAACACAACAGGCACTGCAGCTGTTAAACATGGTATTATACTTATTAATATATATAAGAGCAGCAAGTGGACAAGAGTCCACCTTACGAATCAGGAAGCTTGATCAATGAAGTCGTCGATGAGTGGGGTAAAGATAATTTCGCCAATCTGTAATCAACATGCATCAGTTAGATATATTCCATTCCATCCTTTAGATCACTCACATTATTGTAAGTTTTCTAGTTTGGGAAAATCTGATACTACGGGGAATTTATTTAGAAAACAATTTAATCCAACATATTAAACTCTAATATAATAAGGATGATAATATTATTGGATGAGAACTTAAAAATTTGGAGATCAGGAATTAGTCAAATAAAACATTCGATGTTTCCGTCTTCGATTATATAAAGTAGGTAACTCAAACTCACCTTTACTTAGCCTGTCTATTTGGGAACTCTAACCAAGTACATTCGGTGAGAATAATACATTGAAGCTAATAAAGCCATGCCAATGAAGAAATATATCCCGAGTTGTTGACGGGACTGAAATTAAACGAACGATAAATTAATAACACAAAAAGGTGATTATATAAAACTAAGAAACTTACTTAAAATAAGAATATAAAGGGCTTTCTTTTTCGTCTTTTCGTAGCCACTACTATATAGAGGAAATATAGTATCGTTATTACTAGAATACCATCGATTATTGCAGTCTCAGGTGCAAAAACACAAAATATCTATTAAAACGTAACTAATACACTAGGAACTCGAATGTGGAACTATTTAAACTACAAAAAGATATCTATGGGACTGTATGTTAGGTAAATTATTACTGTACCCACCCATTTTCATTCTAGTAATTAAGTAGTAAAGAAGTTAGATACTACTTGAAAGCACTTACAAATAAAACATTTTTTCTTTACAACTCCATTATTCTGGCTTTTGCCTATAACGTGGTGTTTTATTAGGAATAATGTGTCGAGTTAATATAAATATAAATGGTCTGTAATAAAACTCTACTTATATTAGTAATATAAATGTATGCGTAGGTGTTTCACCTTTTTAATAACACAGGGATTTAAGACTACAATAATACTACTATATAGTCTATATTAATAAATAATGAAGTCACGGGCGGTTATTTAGATATTGTTCGACTTACAATATTGCCGCAGTCACGTTCCCAATCGACTATAATCAGATTGTCGTAGAGCGAAATGAATCTTTCTATGGTGCACTTCTTGCCGCAATAAGGTATATCCAACCAATGGGGCTCAACTATCTCAGTGGAATTCCTGTACAAGATCCTTATGTATTCCTTTTTGGTACTATTATCTATAACAAACAAAAAGTTTATACATATAAGTATTCAAGTAGTTCAGTGAATATAAATACATTCATCTTTACTGCTGGCAAATATATATAATGATGTATTTCTACAAACATGGCACCGACACGAACGATAATTTAGAGCCACGTCAATATATACCATACTCACCTTATCTATAAATAATGCATGGTTATGAATAAGCTAAACTATGTCTTGTTATTTCCACTGCCAGTAAATATCTCGAGCGAAAATGAGACAAAACATTATGTTAATTGATCAATGTCTGAGCTGAGGTCAAATGCAGAATAAATTGCATGCATAACTGAGTGCGATGGGACGCTGCGTAAACCTTACCGCGCACAAGTTCAAACATGACAGTAGCAGTGTAGACCGGGCATTTTCCATCAAATATGCCCATGGCATTGAGAACGTTAGCAACGGTGAAATCGTGTCCGCTGTAAAGGTTAACCCTCTTGGGCCCATAATCATTGTACATGGCATGTGCTATGTTCCTCGTTATCTCCTTCACAAGTGGACCAACCATCAATTTAGCCAGTATTGGTGTTGCCGTTGGGGTGATGAAGCTGAAAATTATAAAATAATTGCTAGCAAAAAAAATATATCATAGTTTGAGCTCTATCTAAGAGCTTGCACTTTTTGAACAATAAACTTGAATGTACTACTGTGTAATATTTACCTGTAGCAACTTGGGCCCCGTAATTTGTCCGGATACACTGAGTTGGTCCAATTCGGTAAGGTGAAGTTATAAAGCTCTTCTATCTTAAGAGTGGTGTAGATTTCACTGATATCATTATAATCTTTTACTTTTATGCCGGTGTAAGCAGACAAGTAACTAAAACAAAAATATTTTTTTCAATTATACATTGTTTTCAAACTCAATTAAAAATAAACAAACAATACGTTCGCGCAAAAATGGCTTGTTGCACTAAATAGCTTGGCGCATAGCGTGACATTGCATAGAAAACTTAGCTTTTTTAGATGAGAAACCCGGTAATTTCTTTCGTGAAACCAAATAAAAATATCAAAACCGGTGTATCGAAACTATACATAATATAATTATCATGGATACCTGAATATAAACCGTTATTACGAAATCAATAAATGATTTACCTAACATGCACGTCTTCTAAAAGTACCTATGCCTGACTGGTAAGTCTGGCACCGCTTGAAACCTATTTGCCGCGAAATCTGAATGTAGTTAGTAAATCGTAAGCATACGACACAGCATCGTTAATTTAAATGTATATTGTGTGTTCGTAAGCTAAATGTAAACACAAGTCATTCAACTAACGTTGTTTTCTAAATCGAAATGAGAAATTACTTGAGGAAGCAAGTAAATTGCATTCGTGAAGCTCGGAGATTGCAGATGCGCATCCCCCCGCGCACACCCCATCTAAGTTCCTATATCCGGGACGCGCCGCACACCGCGCACCCCACTTTTACCTAGGTATTCTATTTATAACTGCAGCCTATCGATCGACTGTATCATAACCCAGACACAGATCCCTAGCAACGCCCCAGGCCGAGGTCCGAGCCCCGATGCTTTGTTTAAATAAGGTCAAAGGTCTTTTGCCTGAGCAGTAGAGATTTTCTTCCAAATATCAGAGTTAGCAAATGAATAAAATATGTTTATTGTTAGACCAATGCTAGACATTTTATTACTCATCTATCTATACTAATGTATCATATTAATTACAAAAAATAATTTCTCATATCCTAAGAAAAACTCTTCAGCTTTATTGTAATTAATTGATATTTGATAGGAATGTTTTTGTAAAAACGTATGTTAGTTCAGGCGCACGTTTATACCTGTTGACGTAATCAAGTACATATTGTAGGTTCGGGCGGGCGCACGTTGATGCCTGTTGACGTAATCTAGTACGTCATGCAGGTTCGGGCGGGCACACACACCCCACCCCGCCTTTCCCATTTCTATTTATAGCTACAGCCTTTTGATCGATTTATACCCTGATTTAATTTGTTTTTACACAATACCTACTTGATACAAAAGGAATGTGATCAATTTCACTGTCGCATCAAATCCAATAAATGTTTTAATGCTTTCATTTTTAAACAGTACAAGTAAGTCAATCATCAATTTCGCATTTCTTAGACACATTGAATTAATAATGCAAGTGGATTATTTAAGCAAAAACACAATATGTTCGCATAGCTCACTACTGAATTTAAATATGGAATTTCTAAGAACAAATCCAATTTTATTCATTCTAGAGTCTCAACCACTTCCTGTTGACTTAAAATTTGTACCTTGAACTGACATTGTAAATAAGATAAGAATATAAATGATGTTTTTATAATGCTTACTCCATCAGGTCTCGGTATTTTTTGAGTCGCTGAATGTACGGCTTTGATTGTGTAAAACGCTCATACTCCTTTTCATAGACCTTACACTTTTTTTTCATGGCTAATACTTCATCATCCTTCTCAGGCACAGTGTGCACTGGTATCGGCTGCCACATCAGGTTGGTGTCCCAGATACCATCGGCTTTAGGGGGGAACAGTCCTAATACAAAAATGGGCAGGCTTTAGTACAAATTATAGATATATAAAAGTATGTAAATTCAATGCATATATTATTTATTACATATATGTTAGACACTAATTAAATAAGACATATTTACCTGCAAGATTAGCCTGTGCCGACATTAGTGTTCTATCAACATCAGTGGATTTTACAAAGATTTCTTTAGGATCAAATTGGTCCGACAGCAGGTGCTAAAATATAAAAATTACCATTTTTTTAGTCCATTGGAAATAATTTATTTAATTAAATAAAAAAAATTGTATTATTTAAATTTACTTTGTAAGAAATGGAACAGTTAGTAAAATTATAAGTCATATAAACAGAGAACGTAGAAATAGGTCACGAAAGTAAAGAACACTAAGTAAAAAAAAACAGTTCAATGTATGGGGAGTAAAATTATAAATTGTTTGTTAAGTACTTACAGAATAGCGTTCTCTGAGCCATTTTCCTAAAGCGAAGTGTTGTCTCTTGCCTGTGTTTGTGAGTTGACCAAACTTGACCGGCCACAGCGATTCATTTTTCCATGGGTCAGTTGGGTAGGGTTGGATAGGTGTTCTGTCACCGTGCCGAAAGATAACAGCAGCGTAAACTATCGTTTCAGTAGCATCACCGACACGACAGTTCAATAATAAATAAAACAACATTAATTTAAAAAGCATTATTGAAAGGTTTCGACACCATATGGTGTCTTCCCCCAAATAGTTCAAACACCCAGTGTGGGTAAAAGAGGCACGAACCACCCTATACTAAGAGTTCCGGATGCTGACTGAACGATAGCACTAGAAGGTGACAGGCGCACAACGGCTGACTCCCGGGCGCGCCCTGATTCCAGTATTGATTAAGGTTATTTATATTAATAGTTTGTTTTTAGTAATAGGGGAGGGAGGGGTGGAGGTAGAGGACAAGTCAAAGAACGCAGCGGTTTACTGGGTCTGACAGACAAAAAGAAAAATCTAACCTTGCTCGATCCTATCCTATCTAACAATGGACGATACAATGTAGAGACGACTTTATTTTTATTATTTCCAACTATGGGTACAATTTATCATAATATATTGCCTAAATTTGAATAACCAAAATCCTAGCTATCCCTGGCCTGCCATTTCAGTCAGTGTCAGTCAGTCAATGAAGTTGACATATACTTGGACAGTTGACTGATTTTAGAATTTGATTCGGTACTCCGCAGACATAATTATTATTGTCGATTATATTGCAATTTAAGCTGAATTGAAAAATTGAAAGCGTTATATAAAATTACGACCTAATAGATGTATATTCACAATGAAAAATCTTTTTATAATATTTGAATTTTATGCCTTTATTTATATGGCAACTGAATTGTAATCTTTCAAAGACTATTACCGCCAACATTTCAGCCAGTGAATACGACATAGACATAGACAAGTTTTAGGCTGACATCAAGCACACACGTGACCAAAAGAGACCTACTAGTTGGTCTAAACATTGATAAAATGTATCTATTCCACTTAATATATAACTTTCGTTTATGTGCACATTGAATGTGCAAAGTGTGAAAGTATTGCAAAACGGGTTGTTACTATTAAACTAAGATAGCCCTTGGTTTAATAGTAACAACCCATTCTGTGATACAAATTTGAAAAGAGATATAGTATTAGTCCAAGTACCATGTTTTCTATTATGGGGAAAAAAAAAAATAACTTACAAGAAAAAAACTGCTGCGTTTTGTTTATGTAGCTAGAACAATCAAAGATGAAATAAAACATCCGGAATTATCATTTCTCACAGTTATTTCACAAAATTGATTAATATTTAAAGCGAAGTACTTAGGTATGTATTTTTATCCGACTAAGGCGAAGCTGAAAGGAGGGCCATGATTCTAACCAGTATGTATATACGTATGTTCAACCGTAACCTCAGAACTCTATTAGGTACTCCAAAACTAGTCATCATAATTTGACAATTGGGGTATTACCGATTGTCCGCTAGTTATAGGTTGGATATACATATAAGATTACAATAAAAAACATAAATTCCTTTAAGATATCCTCCTCCTGCTATTGAAGTCGTTTAATTTTTTTTTAACGTGGCGCCGCCCTCTAGCGAAAAATGTGGTGAACTATAAAACATATGCCATGTGAGGTATCTACTTACAGGGCTTAAGTACCACATTAAAAATATGATTTCATGAAAAGTTGTTGAACTTTAGCAGATACTTTTAATATAGTAATGTATAAATACATTTAAAAACTAAAACACCAATACTGAAAATTCATTCTCTCAAAAGTATCAGACAAGTGATGTTCAGAGGATCAGAGGCGGGTTGTTCCACTATGCCCCATCAATGCCTACATAAGTAATGTGGCGGCACGGGGATATCATAACCGCATACTACATAAAGTCTTTATGTGACCGGGAACATCTTCGGGTGCATATTTATTTGATAAAGATCATATACACCCAAAGTTTTTTCCCATCAAGAAACAATTTTTTTAATTATTTTATATATTTTTTTATAACATATTATTATATTATTTTATGGGCCAACCACATTAATGCTTTTGCACACTTAAAGCTTGCACGTTTAATCGCTACTTTGTTCATAATTTATGTGTCATTTCAATTTCGTTCGTTAATTAAGTATGGGATAATAGGAAGATAATAGCATACCTAATCTAATGCTTAACTAATTAATAACTGGAACTTAATAAGGTTTTATGAGCCTATAAGTGGTATATGTCAAGGAAGCAATACTCTACCTGAATAATTTTCCTTAATTAAACGCTTATATTTCTGACAATTTGCTGAAAAAAAAACTCACTGATACGGTTTCGATACCAATCAATTTGGAATAGTTATATATCTATTAGATCTATTACAATTTGACCCGTTACAGTTTGATGACAAGTATAACAAAACGTACCAAATTACTTTCCGTAAACAATAGAAATTGATGATTCGGTGAAATCTAACCTATCGTATGGTAAAAGGTTTAGTAAATGTCTTTATTGATGCTTTTAATGGGAAAGCGAAAGTAACATTCGTCAACCGTCATCAATTCGTGATTTGGTGAAGCTACCTACTTTGTTCTAACTCTTCTTTCTTATTGCCCTGTCATTTTATTACAGGAAGGCCTTTGCTGACGATGGAACGTATCGCGACAACAGATAAATTCTAAACTCTTCAGATAAACCCACATAAATAAACAAAACTGTTTTTGCAATATTGTCCTCATCCCTCCGCATTAGATGTGCTATAAAATTGTGTATCCATATTCCATACAATGATAAATGCTAGTCTACAATTTCACAGTGCTACTTGTAGACTTCTCGTTATAATTTTTTTTTTTATTAGGGGGCCTAATGTTATCAATTTAAGCGTATTAAGAACTTCTGAGCTTCAACTTTCATTTCAGTACCGTAAAATTACGTACGTAGTTGACCACCTTGTACAGTCTCGTTACGCCAGATATCCATCGCAAACTTACCTACCTACCTACGCATCTCAATTGCATGCAGCTTTCTTTCATTTGTCACCTTTGTGGCCCAAAAATCACACTCATGCAGGACAGCACGCTTTGTTATGGTCTAAAATGTTTTTCTTTATATAATCTAGTTTCTGTCCCTAAAGGCTGAATTTCGTTAGCTTACAAGGGCACACTAGATGCTTTGCTGCAAAGTTCAGTCAGTCTATAATAAAATATTCATTATTTAGGAATTCGGATGTCTTTGTGTTGATTAAGCTGAAGTACCTACAACTCATAATCACTTTATGTTTATTCAAACACCTAGTGCGACAAGAAAATGCTTAGAATTTATTGGTCGATAATGTGATTTTAATGAAAACAAGAAACAGCGTAATTTATTACGAAACTAGTACCCATATTGCTTTTGACGGTCAGTAAATATTATACATTTAAATTAATTAAATTGCTGTGCGAGGAGTGTTATTAAGGTACCTCTGAGAATCCATTGGTTATATCTATCTATGCTTATAATGAGTCGAATTAATAAAACTGTAAACTCATTACAGTTGTTGCTCTGTAAATAACTTTACTGTGATTTTTGTATTGAGACAAAATTTTAGGGTTGTCAGGCACGTGTCACTAAATCGCAATCACAACCGTCTGTAGTTAACCGTTTCTATATATTGTGATGAAATTAGGTAAGTACATCCAAAGTTAGATCCGTACACAAAGTAATTGAGTATTTGCCACCTACCCACCAGAAAAGCAATTTTAAAAGATTTCAGGAAAGATAACTAACCGGAAGAGTGAGCTTTATCAATTTCCAGTCATCTCGCAACATGCTTAGAAGTACTGAAAATAACAAAGTTGTGTCTTTTCACCGATCTCAATCACCTAAGTAACTCCCCGCTTTAATAACGCAATCCCTTTACGGGCTTATTCGTTATTATGTACTGCAGCATGCTTGAAATTCAGGATGCTGCAGTACATACTGCACTTATGTAACATCAAGAGGATGGTCGCTGCTAATGTTCGCTGTTTCTTAATAGTGAAAGTAACATTTTAGCCATAATTTTTATAATCATATACCTCTGCACACATTAAATGAGCGCATACCGTAAACTTATTGTTCTTCTATGTCATACAGCCTGCCCAATACGATATATCTTTGAATAATAAGTATCTCTGCGAAACCAGCATTATTCAGGGTTTCCCTAAAACAGGTGCAAGCGACGCGTGCCGCGCCCATGACTTGATACAGTTCTAATACCGTTAGAGTTTCCAAAAAGCGATTAGGAAAGCTAGTCACGGCTGCGGCAGCGAGCGACGACACACCAGGATTTGGTGCGAGATGGAACAATTGTCAACATCGCTATGTGGACAATGTTCGGGCCGGCGGCAGTGCGGTGCGCGCGCGCCACCGAATATAAATCAGGTTGTGGTGCCGGGGCGGCGCGGTGCGGCGCGGCTGCGGGCGGGCTGCGGCTACCCAGTCTCCGAGAGTACCGGAGGTGCCCGGGCTCGAGCGACAGATCAACCGTGGCCTCCGCTCGTCGTGGACCTGCACACACCCGTTCCGCGGAGAAAGGACCGACAGAACCGCCCCTTGCGACATCCACACTACGACCACACACATCATGAAGATCCTTCCCCTGTAAGTACTATTTGCTCTACAATAGTATAATTTTCGTACTTTCCACTTGGTGCAAAAGTTTGTAAGTTTTTACTCTTTATTGTTGAGGACTTACTGAATTGATTAAGCTCCGGTTGCTGTGCGATTGCGTTTGCGATGTCATTATTTGTTATTATGTCGTCTATAGTCTTTAACCAGCTTTATCTAGTGGGGTTGACTGAGTTAAATTATATTTAAAGTATCTCCATTGGAGGAGGATGAATATTCATCAAATTGTTCCATGAAAATAAACATTGCTGAAAACTCCAAATAATTTCCCCATTAATACAAAACATGGTTTAAGCCAAGACTAGACCAAACTCGGACTAAAGCTGTCCCTTTTGAATCACAAAAAGAAATGGAACTACTTAAAAACAAGAATTATCTTAGGCTATGTTTTGTAATAGGGGGCTAATGTTTAAAATATGTGGCGACCTAACGCTAATATTGTAACAATCAAGTGCAATATACGAACTTCTAAATGGAGTCCGGCCGAGCATGGGTGTGGTGTATTGGTTAGAATGGGCAGCTCACGGGCTATTTACATTGGCACGACCAGTACAATCATTAATGCAACGAGAGCTTTAATCACCGCACGAACCGTCTATGACACAAGTGCAACTGAATCTCATTGATACATAAGTAATTCTTGCAAAGTTTTTCTACGCGCCGTCGACCCCATATTTCATAATAATGTTGACTTATAAACCTCATTACTGAGACCGCGGACTGACCCGTTGTAACAAACCAATTAATTTTTAAATTAATTGAGCGAAACTAGAACCGGTTGTTGAATGAGTCGGTCCCATGTCGAAAGTTAGGCTGGCGACCTACGATTAGGCAATTTAATGTTATGTAGGAGGAATAGTAATGGCGTCAGAGAGCTAAAAGCCTGAGGTCCCAGTGAGTCGAGCGACATTTAAAACAGAGTACTTACCAGTGTACTTGCATTATGTAAACCTGTAGCTCCATGTATTTGAAAGTACCGCCCTTTGTGCTCCTTCGTATCATAAAACCTATTGGAGGATCTAATCTTTCTTGTGCAACATCTAAGCTAATGGTAATGCCATTCTTAACCGTATAATTACTATGACAGGGCTTACCACAAACAGGGCTTATGTTAGCTTGCTAAGGTTATCATTATAATTACGATTATTTTGTATATTAATGTAACTAACATAAACGCAATAAATAAATAAATGATGGCAAAAATTTTGTTACTGTCCCGACGCTTGTTGATTATGTTACAACACCTGAGTAGCTAACATACTGATAATCCACTTATGAAAATCACTATTTAACATGAACTATGAGGCTTGCAATGCATTCATATTCCGCGCCAATCCACCCGTATAAAGAACCATAATCAAATCACAGTGTGCTCGTGCTCTGGTTGTAAAGTGATCTCACATACCCAACATTGCATTGACTGACCTTATTTTACATTAATTTGATCAAAATTTATAGCTGCAACTTGGACACGTATAAATGCTCAATTCGTGCTTAATTTGAATAAGTAAGAACCAACAAGCTTGAATCAGATCAGGACCAATTGAGGCTAAGGTCTTATTACCATTATTTGGTAGAATAACTTAATTTGTATAAAATTTTATAAAAGTATCACATTGATCGAGCATACGTCACGTGGTATTCGGTGCGTTAATCTGTTGCCGTCAGTGGAGTATGCGGTAGTTACATAACATTGATTACTTTTAGAAATCTAGGTAAAACAAGCAATCTACAGCGGAAAATAGTTATATATCTAGAAAAATTAACAAGGTCCATGAAATCGGGTTTCTGCAATTTGCAATTTCTGTAGGTACTTTACTGATAAATTAATGCAGCCACTTCCACTGGCTGGCCTCAATTAATATAGATTATAATGTATTAAAATTCTGTTATGCTTTTCATACAATTTAAGTTGCTTTCTGGTTTCGTTGAAATCTTAGATTTCGTAAATTCTTAGAAGGCATTTTGTTCAGTCAGCAATTAAAATTCCAATGGAAGGTTCATCGTGCCATAGCACGTTCTGTTCCAAGCAAATAGCTCGATGACTGAGACGTCACAAACATGGAGGTCATATGCAATATCTATGCACATTGCACACGACAGACAAAGGCGGGTCGGGATGAAGATGTGCTCAAAAATACCTACCACTTACCTAATACCGACATTACGGCGAGCATGCAGACATTTGGTAATAAAACATCGTTGCACAACGAGACGATTGACATTTGCCTATAAGGTGGAGGGACTCACGAGCTTTGAATGGTTCAAAGTTTCTGCAGCACGCACCCGACGACACCGTCTTGCATCATTTACAGGACACCAACCACTGCCACTTTACGTTCATCATTTTATTTTACGTCACCTACCAAATGATAACGTAACATACTCCGCTAGACTGTTACCAAACTATTAATTAGCTTAAATTGAATCGTGGGAAAATCATCGCGTATCTTCCCAGGAGGTTTCAATCTAAATATTTGTCAACAATCAAATTGCTTTTGAGAAGGCTCACATCTTACATCCCTCGCGAAAATGTAATTGTCTGAGATCATAGAAAGTCGTGGGAACGATGATTATGAAATGATCAATGTAGGTCGGATCTACAACGGTTCTAGTGGAATGACGCCAAAAGTGCGTACATGGTCCGTACCAGCCGGCACTGGTGGTAGCCGCGTGGAAGCGACTCGCGAGGTCACCCCACTTGTTGTCACTTCTGGTTTGTGCCCGACTGACCTTGGAGTGATTTGAGGTTACAATTACACATTGCTCCGCCCATATACCTGTGACTTACTATATATTCGATCAGTGTAGAAAGTTGAACTTTTTCCAACGTGACTCGGATGCCAATAACTATGATTTCAACTGGTATACGACGGATGGTAAATAAGGGGCCGGAGCCCACACTCCTTTCACAATGCTTAGATTTCACAAATGCAATCATATAGTTACAACGTGCAATAAAATATCATCATTCTATTCCATCTAAACCCGCATGCTTCGATGAATCGTAATGAAACATCTCGTTCGTGTTCGTGCATAATTAGCGTTAGATCGGCGTTGTTCTATGTGTGATCGTGAGTCGGTCGCGTTATTACATAAAGCGGAGAAAGCTAAGGGAAGCTGGTGTCGTATAATCGGAAGCGGATACGGAACCGTGTGGAGGAGTCGAGCCGACCCTGTGCTGGACTTGTTATTCAACAATCTACAGCACAGCACGACCTTTGGTGGTGGTCGTAGAGGCGCGGGCGGCAGTGCGACGTCTCTCACGCACTCCGATCCCGCGCAGTGCCGCCGCACCCGGAGGTGCCATACTATTAACTCGACATTCACCCAACCTCGGCATACCATATTTGTTTGACATTTACCGTCATTGACTCGGTGGATTCAAAGTTACAAACCAATACGTCAAAGTGATCGGTATCTTACTGACTCGAATATATACGACCGTTTACGGCTTACACACACAGCTAGTCAGTTCTTTAGTTATATGTGTGAATGTTGATTGTTGACCCATTGAACTTTGATAGCTCGTAACCTTTTATTTGATCGTTTTTTTGCGCACATAATGCAATGACATAGGTTTTATTAGAATACGTAACAACACACTGAATATATTTGAGTATTTTACTTATGTAATAAATTACATTACATTATAGGTACAAATAGATACTTTACTTACCGCAATACTTTACCAAAGAAATATTACAGCTTCCTAGCTCCACATGATCTAATCGTGTATCTTCCATCTAACCTTGGCTTGGAAACTGAACACAGAAGTTTTACAAAATGTTTATCAAAATATATGCAATTATTATAGCGTGTCGTAATTGATATTTGCATACATCTTAGCGGTAACTGGGGTGCAGGCACAGCGAGTGGCCAGCTGTACCTGTAACTTTGTGTGTGTTAAACGCAACTTGCATAAATATGAGAGCTCAAAACACTTACGATATTTGCTTTTAATAGACATCCCTGACATTTACTTTTTACTATTCGCAACGTTTAGATTGTAGTTTTTAGCATACATACATAAAAAGTGATCCACCGGTTTTAAGGTTTCGTATATTCAAAGTAAAATAATTTTTGGTTGTTTTACTCAAGAACATATTTAGAAGAATTGAAGACGGATACTAAATAAAACTAGTTAAATATATGGAACTCGTTTAAAAATTCTTTTTATTACTAATGGGAATAGTGCCTAATACTCGATCAAATGGTATGTTAAATTAATAATGTTCTTCATTTATTCAATAAGTTGTCTTTAAAACAGCAGCCTAGACTATGCGCCTTATGCCACTGAGTCACCACTTAAAAGTTGTATTGCACAGTAATCGGGTACAACTTCTGCTTGTACTTCGCCAGAATTATCATTATGCATGACAGAAAAGAGCATTTATAAAGGTCATTTAAGTCCTTAATGTATGCCGACTGTCTGTGGGTCAAGTCAATAAAAATACACGTCTTCGGAAAAATGTATGCAATACTTACATTGAATTCTTTTATCAAACTAACTTGTCACTTTGTAAACTAATGATCATTGCAATGCAATATAGACACACATTAGGTATTACGAGAATACGTTACATAATATGGCAAGACTAGAACGAAGTGCCGACTGCCTACAACAAAGTCAAGGTTTGATTTCCCAATTTAGTTCATATGCACATGTGCAGGCGAATAACTGGTTTAAAGAAGTTCTTTACCGAACGAACCAATTATTATAAGCATCAATAATACTACATGGAAGCCATTATTTGATTTGTTTTATAATCCGAGAGAGGCAGGGCACTTCGGGATCTCTTGTTCGAAATTCCGAGCCGGATACCTCCTACATACAGAAGATCGCAGTAAAAAAATAATACTACTTACCTTAGAGTTACATGGAACACAATACAACTCTAAGGTAAGTAATATCCATAGTGTAATAAAATCCTCCTGCCCTTATATATAATCTTTTATCTTCTGTTGTTCTCGAGGGCTTGTCATTTCTAGAAAATAGGAAATTAGCATAGTAGTCCACTATGGCGAGCTATAGCTTCGTCATTAGAGGTGGACAATAAGTTATTTTAGTACGTAGACTCCGATTGTTGGTGAAGGTGATACAGATGTGATTAAAGAACTTTGTGTTTGAACGTTTCAGATGCATACTTTTGGCGTGCGTGGTTTGCTCGTTTGCGCAGGACGAGGAACCGAGACCCGTAGTAGCGAGAGGCCTGCTCAAGAGAGGCCCACTTGCCAAAGGGAAGGCTACCACCACTACCACCACACCTGCTCCACAGGTAACATAATATTTGTAATATTGATTAGCTGTGTTCGGTCCTCAGATCCTAATATGCGTGCACCTTTGACCGAATTCCTCCGTATCTTTTACTTTTGTGGGTGCCATTTAAAACTACCCAAAATGTCTCTTCCAGTAAAGATCATAAAGGAGATCTGCTGAAGTTTTTTTTAGCAAATAGGTACTATTTCTGTGGTAAAAGCTGAATGGATATAGGTACCTCCCGACTACTCCAGAGTAAGTTCGATCATCAGCATCAGCCAGCACTAAGAGAAAGCAAAACTTTCTTAAAATGACGCAATGGACAAAAAATAAGTAAATATCTACTTATCTAGAATAATATTGATTCAATCTACAGATAAGATTGTGATCAAATTCTCAAACTTCAATTAGGACTATTACAAAATCCGTTATATTAGAAGTCACCTGGTGAAAGTTAACTGAGCTTATTTATCTTATAATTGATGGTTGTGATTAAACTTAAGTGACTTGTTCTACCCGAGAACAGCGTTGTCAACAATTGTCTCCTTATTACAAAACATAGACTAAGATCGTCCTTAGTTTAAATGTAGCTCCATCTCTTTCTGTGATACGCATTTAAAAAGGGCTGAACATAGTTTTAGTCCGAGTTTAGTCTCGACTTCGTTTCAACTATGGCTTGCAATAAGAAGGTTGATGTTTGACTTAGCCCTCAATGATCTTTTACCATCTCTTACAATACATAATACCGATACATACATCCCTTCTTTATGATTTCAAGAAGCACTAAGTAGCTCTGAGTTGGCAACGCAAAGACTGGCTTCCCATCTTTCCTACATAACGAGTATCTACTGATATAATAGTCATTATTTCTATGTGTAGTGAATGTGTCACGGGTCAGCAGCGGTCAAACTTTACTCAGTAAAGACATTCATTTTCAACTTGCCTGTCTCGCCCACCTCTTTAGTCTAGTGGCAAACGCTACTAGGGATCACGTGGTACTGGGTTGGATCCCAGGTGAATGATTTGGTTTTTTCATTTGAATTTCCCAGTAGCAGCTCGAAGTCTGGATTAGTGCCCGGTTAATGGCAATAGGCTCGCGCCCTACTACATGGGACTACCGAAATTTGGGTGCACTGCGTTACAACACATTTGTAAACTAATAAATTTAAGATCCTTTATTATGCATAGAAATTGTAGTTGAAGTTGAAACCAGTAGTTGTTGTCACGACGCTCGTAAGTACTAAGGCACAAACTAAATAAATGCTTTTTATTTTAGAGCCCTTTTTTTTATTTCTACTTATTTCTACTCAAAATATCATAACGGACAATAGAAACTAGGAACATATTTGAATTAAAACATTTTACAATTTTCAATAAAATGCGCATTGCGAGGTAAGTATTTGTAGGCAGATGATGGGAGACACACACGTAACATTTTCATGCTTATAATAAATTACGTATTGGAAAGCGTACACACGGTCCGTTCATTTGCAACTGGCTTTTAGGATATTAAATAAACACGTAACACAATAATTTATTGCAAAACATATTTTTAGAACATTAACTGTGACAAGTTGCATATCTAAATAGTTCCTTAGGTCAAGTCATCGTGCACTTATTAGGTAACTCACTAGCCCGCGACCTGTCTATATAACCTAGAACGAGGAATGCTGATTTATTACTGAAACATATTTTGTGTATTTATTGCCATAGAAGAGCATGAATACACCAATGATCCAGCATCCTTGGTTTCGGAGATGCCGGCTTTTCTTTACATCATTCCTTCTTAATATCTAGGGGGTAGGAAGTTACAATTATTTTCTCCTAATACATTTGCACTTTTAATGCACATATGAAAAAAATATGTTAGTCTCTTCTCTTCGGTGGTATAGTTCTGTCCCACCCTACACCCAAGGGTGTGGTCAGGGGTATGGTAGATCCGGAGGGGAATTATAGATAAAATTAACGTTTTTTACGTAACGTAAAAAAATTATATGGTATGGATTAGTGATGTAATTGTTTAAGAGATTTGCGCAAGATGGTAAAAAGAAAAAACCACTTTGTCACAAGAAGAAGTATTAGATTGATATAGCCAACAATGACAGTTTCAATGTTTTCTATTACAAATTATAGACATGCATGCAAAAGCTTTGTGGAGTAGGTCAGTCGATATTTTGACACAATACTCGTGCGAAATGGGTTTCGTAACGTGTCATGTTCGTTGTTCAGAAGTTTATAGGCACATCTACGTATACATACACACGTCTTCACTTTGAATTACTGATATAACGTGTCTGAGATGTCCGCGATTATTACAAACATGTAGACGCTACCACATATTTACAGACCCATAAAGCAGACGTGAATTATATACAAAATTCCGCATTCATGCAACGGCTTCTGTATAAATGTACTTTCGGATCTCAACTAAATTTTCTACACGTTGGGAATGTTATGGATTATTATTGTGTAAAAGAAACTATTATTGTTTATATTTTAAAAAAATATGGGACAAAAACCTTAATTATATTCAAAAGGAACAGTACTACAGAACAGACTTAAAACTAATTACAAGGTGAAAAACTTGGCCCAAATTGGTGTCTCCCGATATCGTGCGAAGAAGGCTGGCAGCACTGTACATAATAAACAGCCGCCCGCCCCAGTAGTTCAAGCACAGCTCAAGTTTACTAGTTCTTTGAAGTATATATTAGATACCACACAATTAGCAGTTTATATACCAGCCACTCCTGCTTATAGTTCAACGAACTGTTTGTACATAATATCGCATTCAAGATTGTCTAGTCTTGGGGAAATTATTAACAAATATTATTATCTACTAGTTCTGCCTCGCGGTTATATCCTCGTAGGATTAACAACTCGAAATCGGGCCAGCTGTTTCAGAGATTAGCCGGAATAAACAGACAAACATTAAATATTGGATTTTACATAATAACTATATTCATTCAGAACATGCATTTAGTGTAAAACTGTTAATTTGTAATTACAAACAGACACTTTAATTTTATAAGAAACTAGCTGTGCCCCGCGGTTTCACCCGCGTAGAGTTAATTCATGTTTTTTTTAAATAAAATTTGCCTAAAACTCTCCTTGAAACTTCAGCTATCTGCCAGTAAAAGTCCCAGTAGAATCGGTCCAGCCGTTCACGCGTGATGCCGTGACCAAGGGAAATGGGGATTCATTTTAACACGCTTTTATTAGCTTCACCTGTATGTATGTATGTATGTAACCGACCCCTTTGAGCTCGATTTTGTCCTACTTTGTACGATCAGATTTAATTCAAACTTTGCACACCTGTCAAAAGTCGATGACAATGCAATAATCCGATCGAAGCATCCGATTATCCTAATTAGATTCGCCAGGATTAATTAATTTCTTTCCGCATCCTTTGCATGCGAGTAAGAGAGATAGAGCTAGTGCGGGCGGTTTGTGGTATTGAGGGCGGTTGATAGTTAGCCAATCGAACTAAATAATATATAGTTTAAAAAATTTAACTAAAAAATGAAAAATAAATAATAGTTTAAAAAAACTAAAAAAACACGCTTTCATAAAAAATCCAACTAAAAATCAGAAAATAAAATTTAATAAATTTGGATAAAGAATATTGTAAATTAGAAATGAATGTACATTTTTGTAAAAAAGCGTGGGGTGTATTCAATGCGCTTTTTAAGATATTATATTATCAAAGTGATGATTCTTCTACTCATTATCTGTCAATAAAATGTTTATAATTATTAACACTATGCACCCCACGCTTAATTTTATTTTCAGATTTTTAGTTGGATTTTTTATGAAAGCGTGTTTTTTTAGTTTTTTTAAACTATTATTTTTATATATGAGATAAAATAAGAACAGAACAAATAATTTTTCGGGATTATAGCACTAGTCTACCCATAAATTGTCATCTAAATTACTTCAGATGACACTATGAAGTAAAAACCGAATGAATTTTATTTAGATGTAATATAATACTTTATGTATTGGAGGTGATGACGTCAATTCATTCTCTCGATGCATAATTCGGTGAATCCGAATTTCGCAAATGATGTCGAGCATCTGGTTCAAGGCGAGCGTCAGATGATAGGGTCACCTTCACGCGTGACCTTTCCAAGACCTCCCTTTCCTATAAGAATTCTCTACTTGCAATTCTGTATTATCACACTGCGCGGACGCAGATTTTGGAACTGGTTCCATTGCATTCTAAGGCCGCCCTTTTTGCGAGCAAGAATGCGGAAAATGATACGCAATCTATGTTTGTGTTGGATTATTATTATTATTCACCGTCTGCACACATCATTTATAGTCACGATCTAAAACAAAGTGCCTTTCACGCCATTTGTGTTGTTATCCTTCGCCCTACGTCAGGAAATTCTAGCATTTTCCACGTGACCTTCATTTGTAGATCATAGTTTCCTCTAACTGTCTGTATATATTAATATTACCACCACAAAACCCGTGATCTTTCTTTACAAACATTTCGAATGTAGCTCGTTCGGGTAAAATCATTTCATTTCAATCTATACATACAGATAAATAAAATAGAAGTGTCTTTCCAAAATAACAGTTTTTACTTATTGCATATGAAAGTATGCACGCTACTGACAATAAAAAACCAAGTTTTAATATTTTCAAATATCTCGGAACGAGTGCTTCTATATCCCTCGGACAAACATAGAAAGAGTTTATATTTCTGAAATAAACGAGGACAGCAGGGATGAACTTGGCACAAGACCATCTAGTGCCTTTCAGAAATAATTTATCAGTCGTAGGTACATGCAGGACAGACAGTTAACTCGTATATTACAAATACACTTTAACCAATGATTATTATATTTATTTGTCTATTTTCACTGTTTTGACTCCAAATGTGCTGGACTCAAAAACGGGATCAAAAGCAACTATGGGTAGTATTATAAATAGCAATGGAATCGCTGTAACAAAGTAATAGATGAAAGAAATAAGGGTACCACATACAACTTGTTTCATGACCTCCTAACCTATTAAACACTGGCGTGACCTTACTGTATTAATACAGCTTAATTTGGATGTGATCTTCTGAAAGGTGTCGCAATGATTTGATTAAATTAATTATGTTTAATATTGAGTCATGGGGTTTTTCCATCAGTATCAACAGTAATCCTAACTCCACCCGGAGTAATGATTAGTGGCTTTATAATAGCGTGGATGTTATAAGTACACCTCTAAACATATGTCAGTATGTGTGTGTATGTCAAACGTAGTTGGTAAACGTTGGTAAACGAGTTCTTGAGTGGAGACCGCAACTCGGCAAACGTAGTGCGAAAGACTGCAGGCAGATGCTAGATACGGCAAGCTGAAGACAGGGCGCTATGGCACTCATTAGGGTAGGCCTATGTCCAGCAGTGGACCAAGATAGGCTGATGATGAAGGTGATGATGACACATCATAATCATCTTTATTTGTATGTCTAATGTTCGTAATCATAGGACGATGCGGAGTACGAGGACGAGGCAGAGTACCCAGCGGAGGACAACCAGGAGCCGTCGACAGAGGCGCCTCCTTCCTCCACTGAGGGCAAGAAGCTGGTTGGCAGTGGCGTGAGGCCCTTCAGAAGCAATACAGATCTACTTGAAACCCTTAAGAGACGACGAGCGCAGGCCGCCGAAGGTAATATTATAATAGGTTCACAGAAATAAACATACTTTCCACTACGACCTTGTGTTTTACGGCACAAGTTATTGATTGGATCAATTGTACACGCAATACCAAGCGATATTTACTTTGTATCCACTTAATTAGTGTTGCTCTTTGGTGTGAGAGTGATCATGTCTTTGTGTAAAGAACATATTAGTACCAGGCAGTCCTTGTAGAAATTTTATATTTTATGAAATTACGACATCTACATCCTGTTAAAGAATAGTTATTTGGTATACAAGAGTGCAAAGTTGCTTTTTAACCGCGTGTTCAATTTTGATGAATCAAAAGAGCACGAGGTGAAAAATCTTTGCACTCGAGTGCAACACGTAACTTTTCATTCCACCTCTGCGAGGAAATGACTAAATGCAAAAAAAAAACTTTTACAATCACAAGATAGGTACACTTTTATTTCAGTTTAGGTATTAATTACTACATTATGACAGGTAAGTATTACAGAATAATCTTTTTAATTCACAAACTTAGTGCACACGATGTTCTAAATTCAATTTACTTTATCCTCTAGAGAATAAAAACGGCTTTTCCACTCAGATATTGAAGATTAAAAATACTCTTTCCGAGATGGTGGGATGAAAAATTATTTCACCTCTTATGCAGCTTCCGAAATCCAAACATGAGGTCGACAACTTTGTAAATGACACTAGCTCCCTAGTAAGCATGATCGTGAATTTATGAAATTATGAATTTCTTAGCTTTGACGTTAAATTTTACGGTAACAAAGTTCAGAAGTTCTTAAATAGGTACGCTCTGCTTAAACCGATATTGTAAGCGTTTGTAGGCAACAGTAACCGCTTCCTATTATAATGGCTGCTATCGGTATGCTAGTTTACCTAAAAAAGTATGTCGTATTCCTGGCTGATCTATGTCTCGTATCTTACTTATATTCTCAATAAATCAATTTAATTGAATTACCTTTTGTACAAAAATATAAATAATAGAGAAGGTATACCATAGTATGAGTTAAAGCAACACGTGAACATATTCGTTTGTATATTCTAGCCAAGCTACACGGCAACTCCGCCCCTGCAGCATCAACGCAGGACTTCGCTACCGAAGCGCCAGCCAAATCTAGCTACGGTAAGTTCTTGTTCAATACAAATTATTATCATCTCTATAAGTGGTGGTTTAAGTAAGCGGCGCAAGTTCTCATCGGCCTGCGTCAATGAGTTATTCTTAGTGCAGTAATAAATATAAATTTGAAGTATTTCAAATACGTATATATAGTGCTCGAGACGGCGATGAACTCACTATCTGTCACGTAAGCACTTAATCTTCGGTGACAAGTGGGTGTTGCTTTTAAAATACCTCTGCTTACCCCTTTGGGGACCCTTCTGGGATGGCGTGAGCATTTATTTTACTTATTTACTACTAGACGTTTAATGTTATCAAAATAGACAACGGGCTTAGTAATCTCGAACAGCAAATGCAACACTAACCTCAAAGAGTAAGGCAAGGTGATAGCGGCCTTGCCTTGCTGGGTATTCGAGGTTACACGTCACCGAGATCATTTTATACTTATTTCATACTTACTGAAGGTACGCGATATTAATCAAGAAAAATAATGTGTAAAGTACTCAAGGTATATATCGATAGTTTTCAGGCATCACAGAAATTAAAATATGTTTTCTTCCTTCTTGTTCTTGCGGCGCTTCACCACTAATAAAGAACGGCCGTACTTTTTGATGCAAAGAATTGTCCTTATTTTACCCCTTTCTGTTCTTTCAATTACGGACGAAATATAATGAAATCTTTTTTGTGCATCCTTGTTCTAAATTTAAATTGATTTGGTCCTGAATAGGACTTATGGGGACGTTGGTAAATTCGTCATAATATTAAATAGTTATTACAATGTGCGTATTCTTATGTTAAATGTTCTGTGTGCAGCTAAGAAGCGGGGCAATACTGCAACCCGGGAGGTGTCCAACGACGACGCGCCGCCAGCAGCCAAGCCAAGCCGGGGACGATTTGGTAGGCGTAAGTGATCAGTCACTTGTCAACTTTTTATAATATTTTACTCAATCAACCAAAATACACGAAAGTAAACGTGTGTATCATGATGGTGTGATATGCATCCCATTTGTCTCATCATCTCCCTGGCCTTATATCCTACATTGTTAGGGTCGGCACTTGATTTGGCTGATTACCTGATTTTTACACGAAGCGACTGTCATTAGTTCCTAGTATCCTTATTTACCCCTGTTATGAGAAAAATCGGTTATCTGTGTTAACCCAGTTGTTAGACTCTTTTAGGCCCCCGACTGACCTGTAACGATTTGCCAAAGATGTTAAATTGGCAACCGTGACCGACGGCTCTCTGAGGCACGGAGGGAACTCGGGTGATCACCCATCTAACTACTGGCTTGAGTTAGGGTAGCTTAACTTAAGACCGATATGCGCAATTGAAACCGTGGTGCGGTCTCCTACCTTTTATCTAAAGTAAAAAAAAACTGTTTATATATTGCAACTAAATACAACAGAACATTTCATCAAATTCCGTTAAGTAGTTTTTGTGTATCGACAAGGTACAAATAGTACAGGAAAGTTATGTCAGAAACAGATTGTGAAATTATTTAACCTTTAGTTCATTGTGGTAGACATACAAGGTACTAGACCTAAATGTAAAGGTGAAACGATGTTACTAATTATAGTCGCGCACTCAGTTTCACTATTGCCCAACTATAAAGCTGTGCTCTTACATGACGCACCCCTTAAAGATTCCGAGAAATCGCTGAATTATTGAACATCTTTTATTTTAGAACGTACTTCACATTACGTTACGTACACAGTCACTTTCATATTATCAATTCCAATTTTAATGATTTTATCGAAAGATGTGAACATTGATCACACGCTCAAGATGTTTTTGTTTATGTTGGATCTAAATAGAGTGATGAGGCGCTGAATACGGAAAGGGACTTGGCGTGGGGATGTCTGTATGTATTTCAGACTACTATATTGACAGTGTCTTTTAAAAGTACATTATTTACTAATATACCTACGTTGTACAACTTTATGACAACACATGATTGAATCAAATCATCCTGATATTCCTGAGTGAGGACTCAATAAATGTTACAGTTTCTCTAAAAAAACAATGTTATATTCCTATACATGTGGTTATGTCGCGCACTGGCTATATAATTTATGTAATGTGTCTCCGTTTGTCTGTTCAGCGTCGAGCTCGAGAGCCGCCCAGGACCCTGAAGTAGAAGAGCAAAACGACGCCGCTCCTCCTTCCAGGTCTAGCCGGTTCTCTAGGCGAAACTAATAGTGACGTCACCACCCAGCCCCTCCACCCTCCCCCCTCCCACACCTGTCTCATCCATCATCACTTCTGCCATCACCACATATAAAAACCCTGCTAAAATACAAACAAAAATTAGTTCTATATTAATATATTGTATAACCTCTCAATTTAGTAGGTTTTTTGTATGTGCCCAAATTACGGCGCACGCCGTTTGATCTGATGTCATCATTACGGATGAATTAGAATGGAATTTTTGTATTTTTATAAATTATACTGTAAGTAATTTTTAAATAAAATATAATTTTAAATTTTATCACCGTTCGACCTAATAGTGAAACGTCCCTCGATTTTTCTACAAGCCTTTTGGAACTACATGTGAAATAGGAACACGCACAAAAAGGAGATGGACTTTGTTTTGAGTGACGTTTCAATATAAGGGCGTTGTTTTGTTCATTTACCCGAATTATTTTAAAGCATCAACCAAATCTAACCAAATGCTATATTAAAAGTGAATCTGAGAAAGGAAAGTAATAATTCCTTAACAATATAATACTAAAAAACTGAGCCTAGCAGCTTCACCCGCGTAATATTTCAGGAGCGCAAAATAAAATAATATTATAAAATTTGTATGTCTGTCTGTCTGTTATTCCGGCTAATCTCTGAAACGGCTGGACGGAATTTAACAGGACTTCTACTGAAGCAGATGCACTACTATAGCAGATGTTACAAGAAGTAAGTATCATAGGCTACATTTATATATAAAAAAGGCGTCCGAGAAATAATGAGTGAAACTGCGGGCTATTACTATACAATAATACAATTCAGTGATAAAAGCGCAGCCGCCAGCATTACATGATAGCCAGTCGAACCTTCAAAATTAATTCTATCCTATTAGTGCGATATAAAATCTAACAACGACATCTTGTGACCATGTATGGAAATTTGTCGCTTTTCATTGGATTCGTGGGTTTTAAAGACCATATCTACATGTAATGATAACGTAATGTTTGGCTTTATTTTCAGACAAAGTTACATTTGCATTATATGTAAAAAAAAGTTCACTCGCGTAGGATTAACAATAAAAACTTTTATATTTTTTTTTATTAAATAGTAGCCCATTTTACTTCTGTTAAAATCTGTGCAGCCGATTCAGAGAATAGTCGGAACAAACAGTAAGGCTATGAATGTTTATTATTTAGGTGCCGTATACATATTTATGTATGCATTTAGTGAAACGAAACGCTGTTAATTTGGAATTACAAACAGAGGACTTCTTGCCAACTACTCCTATCTTTTCTATACCAAATGAACTAAATATCGACCCACACTTTTAACCAACTTCAAATAAAGAAGGAGGTTCTTTGTTCGTTGCGTATGTTTTTTAGTACTTGAAAACGGCTGGACCGATAAATATGGTATAAAGGGTATTGTGCTATGGAAAGTCCAGGGGCCCTACCATGAGCTCTTATTGCTAAAATATTTTTACTCCTATTACGAAAATGTCAACATTGTAGTTATGACCACGTATGGTATGGACTCGAAAATGTGATACAATTTATTATTTAAAATATGATTTGAGTAATGTTATTGAAGCAACTAAAATTGATAATATGTTTTTAACAAACGTAGATATGTTATATTATTACATCACCTTACAGAATACAAATAACAAAGCTGTTGTATCTTCTCCGCTCACTACATAGATGGCGCTAAACGTTAATAACCGCAAGTTAGCATAACTATGACATTTGTAACAAACGTAAAGCAAGATTGATTCCTGCAAAGTAACATCCGCTTCTATTCAACATCGAAAATATCTAGCTCTAAACCTTCACGCTCTTTAACAAGAACCCTCCGAAGGGGTAAGTGGAGGGTTTACAATACCAGCACCACCAAACATAAGCAAATACATAAGTAGGTTTCAACTGGTACGATATGTTGTATATTAAACTCTAAGCTGACGTGTCGCATCATCCGGTTTCCATTGTCCCAAGTACTTCAAAGGTGGATGGTAGAACTCAAACACAAAAGACGCCGGCAGGTTCAAGTAAGCTTGAAAGTAAAACTCATGAATGGCCATTCTCTCGAAAACATCAAACATGAGGACTAGCACGTATCCTTGACAATAGTACATCGGAATACGACTTTTACGGAACAAAAATTTCCTTGGAACATACACTTTCATCACAATGCATTGCAGTCGAAATCGAATTGTGTATGTGGCTCGAAGTAACTGTAAAAAATAATACAACCTAATTAATATAGTATCTAACAATGAAACTGGCCGTACCATCTTTAGGTATAAGAATTATGAGCAAATGAGCATTCTATTTTACTCTGTACACATAACTGTACTTCTTAAGAATTATTTTGTGACAATCCGACCTCAAACAAAGTAGATAAAATATATATTTACAAATGTATGGCAGACGTCGTAGCGTTGACTGAATCTGGACTGAATACTTACATACATAAATCGACACTGAGTATCTTGATATGTGTCTAATGAAACATTAGTTGTTGTTCTCAAGAATTGTCTACGAGTTGAGTCTATCGTGCACCAGCCGAATTTGTAAATGCTGTGGAGGGAATCTGAAACACCACGTAAACGCTGAATAAGCCAAATTTTAAATACAATAACATAGGTAAATTCAATAACTCTCTTTCAAATAGGTTACACGTCATCTGGTAGTAGCCTCTCGTGACAAGAGAGCTGAGGCTTTTCTCGCTCAGAGAATCAGCATTTGGCAGTTCTGCCAGTCTTCTTGGCACAAACCTGAGAGACCCCGACTTGGGCCAAGTTTTATACCTTTAATTAGTTATAAGTACTGTTCCTTGTATATATAATAAAGTATTTATTCAATAAATATTTTTATAACATAGATAGTTGTGGTTGAACATTTATAACGCTTCTGCGGCGTTTGAATTTTAAGGCTACAAGGTCCAACAATGTGAATAATTTATTTTCTCGAACCTCGCCATAATACACACAGCTCGTATTATTACAATGTTTGAAGCGATTCTCATTTTCTCCATAAACTACTGCGATATTTATGCTCGAAGGAAGTGAAACTTTAATATTATGTCGCATTGGGAGCCTTTCGTTGCTTACTATGTAGATATATAGGACAGTGATTTCATTATTTATAAGGGATATCGGTGCATAGCGCCTGTGACATTCTTGGTGTTGGTCTCACCACCTTTCTCTAAGCGAAAATTATCGATATCTACTAACGCCTGGGTAGTTCTTCGTCTGGGACGATCCTTTCAGTTGGGTATTGTCGTAAGGCATACCGAGCGTTGTTTGCTGGTATCGCCGTCCATGACCCACCTTTGTTCACTGCAACCATAATATGTTTGTGACTTAACCGCAACTAAGGGGCTTCTCTTCAAAATACTAAGCTTCGGCCTAGTTCTAAAATTACTTTTTGCTACGCTGAACGTAGTCGGCTAGAAAATTCTTTGACGTTTCTATGTTCTAAACCTACAAACTTCAGTTAGATAAAAACAAAGCAATACTGAAACTGCATTTAATTTTCGTTCGTTTGCGAAGTTTAGCTTTCAGAGAAAAAGAGACCCCAAGTGTTTGCTTATACGAGCCACGAGGTATACTTCAAGAGGCCTTGGCCCAACTGATCTAAGCTGATCTATCGTACAGAAGATTGACATTATGTATATGAAAAGAATAGCAATTTTCATTTCACCTGTTTCCACTAATAGTTATGGTAAACATTGAAAAACATGACGATGGATGTATTAAGTTTTATATAATAGCATGGCGCATAAAGTTCTTTCTTTGCTACCATTAAATCCTTTTCTTGATTCACACCAGTTTTAAGCTAAGTATTCACTTTCATTATGTGTGTAGCCACAATTTAAGTCCACTTTAATTGCTTATGGCGACGAATATATGGAATATCTATCAACTTTTTTTATTACAGTTTTAATAAAATTACATTAAGTACTTACCATAGAAAAGCAGAAGTATCAACACTGCCTCAATCTTCGATATCATTTTCTTAAGAAGGCACTTAACATTTCAGCACGGTGATGAATGAACAAACTACAGCCTCATCTATAGAACTCCCGTAGGCCTAGACGAAGTAACATTCTCTCACGCTAGTGCTAATAATAGAAACGATACAAAATATATGAAAATGATATAAATTTGTCACATGACATATGTTAATTTTGTAACGTACTAGCTAGCGAAGCGTGGGGATAATTCTAATTTCTTAAAAATACGAACACGAGGCGGGATTCAAACCCACGACCTCTGCAATTCGTGCAGTTGTTCTTCCAACTGAGCTCGTGATCCTACGTCATGCGTCGAATTTTTCTTTCCGTTGTTCCTGCGGTACAGGGACCGCCTTGACGTGAGGATAATGTTACTTTGTCTACAGACCCTGAACTGAGATTGCATAGTTTTGGAATCTAAAGCGACACTTTTCTCCATGATGTTTGTATTGTATTTGTAAGGAATCTTGTTTACTAAATATTTAGTACTTGAATCCCATCATTGTTGTACGTAGCGATGCTTATTGTTGACCATATCATTCACGTCTCAGTAAGGTAATTACTTCTTTAAAACACCCGTTGACATAATAAATTAAGATCATTCGAAGACTTAGTCAATTCAACCGAGTTAGCGACCTCTAGACGAATTACAGCGAACATAGCCCGCAAATCGTAGGTAGTAAGTAACACGGTGCAACTTCTTATCGAAGTCATCATCAGTGTGAAAGTTGTTGATACAAAAAGGAATAAAAATTGGTGAGGCGTAAATGGAGATTAGTTTCCCATGTAGTTGAGAAAATACCTTATGCTTCGTCTCCTTAAGCTATTTAAATTACATTACGTAAGTACTAGCTTTATTAGATTCAAGGCAATTAAATTCTACGCATGTGAGACGGCCAGACACAAAAACATCACGTTTCGAAATTACGATTTTGAATTGTAAATATAAAGAGATATGATTGGGAATATCATACAACATTGCATGTTTGCGTATATGTATTTCTTTATTAAAAATATAACAAAAAAGAATACAAAAAATAAATCGTGAGTAAACACAAAGTTAAAATAATAAGAAAAAAAAAATCTACCTATTGAGACCGTACCATCAACTCTGATGGTGTCATTCAGTAGGTCAACTCACTGTAAGAGAATTCTATGTACCTGAGGGCCTAGTGCGAGTTTTTAACTGCCGCCGCCGTAAGTCACCGCGTTGACGTAAACGCAGATTTGTGGAGGATTGAAACAGCACCATCCACAGAAGGTACTATTTGGATCCCATATAAATCTGCTTTAGCGTCAACGCGACGACTGATAAAACTCGCTCAATGCACTCCGGCGGCCATGTATGTCACTGTTACTGTTGAATAACCAACGCAACGCCCCTTTTTGCGTTGGTTATAAAACTAGCGGTCAACTACTGTCTTCTCGAGACATTTATCAGTCAGATCTGTCTGTATCTGTCATATAGGCAAACTATCATGACAATAAAAGCTTATGGCACCGTTTAAATATAAGCTTTGCAAGCAGTTAGGAACCTAGGTATAAATTGTTCAAAATTACAGACCTGGGGCCCAACCATGAGCTCTTATTGCAATGATAATTCAGCTCTGCGACAGTGACATATGTATATACATCTGTCCCATAAATGAGTGAAACTATCATAGCATTAAGAGCCCATGGTAAGGTGCCTACACCTCTACAATGTTATAAGCAGAATAGCTGTAGCGTCAATAAAGGATGTCACGTCGTGTCCGTTAGCGTATACATTTTTCAAAACGACAAATTACAATATTTTGACAATAAGTAAAACAGTAATTATTATAAATCTTAAAGATTGACAACCCTCACGCTCAATAAAGCAAGTGTTCTTATTTCAAGTTTCATTTTACTAAAGAAGTAGATACTTTTCAGTGGCTTTTGCTAAATCCTATCTAGGTGTAAAGTTGCCATCAACAGAAATTAATCAAACCCAAACACCAGGTAATTGCTATAAATCGTTGAGGAGTTTCCTTGACATTCTTTCGGCTTCAACCGACTCCAGGCCTTAATTTGCCTCTCGATTTCTCTGGGATTTCATCATCAGGTCCCGGTTTCCTTATCATGGTACAAAAAAAAAAATATACAATCGAATTGATAAAGCTCCTCTTCTTGAATTCGGTTAATTAGGCTCAATTTCATAACTGATTGTAAAGCAGATATATTCGAACTGTGCTTATGTTAAGAGTAGAGAGGGAGTTGATGGTAAGGCCTTCGATAACAGCAAACGTAAGCTTACGCTTGTATTTATATAAAAAAAGACAAATCTACATAATATGATTCCTGCATATAGGTACTTATAATTAATTGTGAAGTTTTCATATTCTCATATTTGTTTTTCTAATTTCTAAACATTACGTATTTACTACCTGTATCGAAATAGTGTGAAAAATTATCAATCAACGATTGTTGCCATGGCTTGTAGTAAACAGCTGCAATGATTGATAAGATTGTCGATTACAGTGTGTGATTGTGGCACTGTTGACATTTATTTCAATTTGTTTCTAGCGAAATATGGCTTAGTAGCAGAAGTAGTATAGTCCTCGGGAAGTACGGTTAAAATTATGGACTTAAACTTAATTAAATTATCGTAGTTTTAGCTTAGGGCACTATTTGGCGAGGATTCGCGTGACTTCAGCTAAGGGGGTGGCGAAGGTGCCTGGTTTCACCAGGTTTACTAATTGCTCCGCTATTTCTTGTCCAACGCGAACTTGGGCTTCTTTTGTGGACGCACCTTTCGAATAAATAAACAATTATAATAAAATTTACTAATACTAAAATAACAAAATAATATCTTATTATGTCACTTAATAACAATAAAATTGAAACGATATTCTAAAATTCCATGAATTTTTACATTTATTTTTCAAGTCGAATATATATACCAACTCGGGGGTCGCGAAATTAATCAGAGATTAAAAATATGAAGAGCTTACCTAAGTGAGGAGTAGCAATAACTGACGGGTGCTGGATGACTATCAATGTCACGGGGTCCGTCGGCGGCTCTTGTTCGAACACGTCCAAAGCTGCACCGCCCACCTGGTTTTACATATCGAGAAAACGATTAAAAACAACTTACTGGCAAATAAGCGACCCAATGAAAAAATCCATTATCACACAAAGGCATGCATAGACTTAAAATTATACCAATTCTACCCCAATTTCATCATGTATTGTTACCTCATCAAGACTATACCCTCCAATATCCATGTGTGTAGGCTTTAAGCTCTACGTTGATATATAAGTCATAGTCAGGATTTCGAATTTAAAAAAAGTATACAAAAAGCACAGCTATATGAAAAAACTGTTTTACTTTCTCGCCTTAAAACTCGGTTTACAGTGGGGCGTGGTATAGGGGCAATTCTGAATTTAATTTCTAAGATCGTATTTCTAGATTTGTTGGAGATATATTTACAAAAAATACGTAGATGAATCACCTTTCCCTGTTCCAGTGCGTCGAACAGAGCACTCTCGTCGATGAGCCCCCCACGGCCTACGTTCACTATCTTGACGCCCTTCCTGCATCGCGCCAGCACTCTCTCATTGATCATATCTAATAACAAAGATATGGATGAGTAAGGCACCTCATACAATTCAACTATGATGATCGGGCTTAAAGATGAGTTCTTCAACCTACGTGCCTCATTGCGATTCTAATTGTGGTAAGTCAGAAGCTTTAGTTCTGCAGCTTACCTATCTTGTTATTTATAATGTAATCATGATCATGATCATTAGGGCCTGGTAAAGTGTATCTTTTTTACTTACTCCGAGTAGATTCAATGAGAGGAGTGTGAAGTGTGATATAGTCTGCGAGGGGCCAAATCTCGTCGAGCTCCATCTTGGTTGCGTAGAACTGTTTGCATTGCTCAGCGGTCACAAATGGGTCGTAGCCGATAATCTGCAAAAGAAAAAGGTGCTTAAACTTTTTACTTTTAAATATATCCAAAATCCGGTTTGTTGCTACTCCAATTCTCTATTCCGAAGGCCCTCTTGTTTTTAATGAAAGATTAATTGGTATATATGTTGGGGAATTAGATTTTAAAATGCGAATTCGAATGTCATGTTTTACTTTTTCAATGTCATGAAAATATTTAAAAAAGCACTCTTCACATAACATTAGATGACGACATTGAGGTTCACGAAGCCCTGATTCAGGGACTATGAATGAGTACCTTCATGCCAAAAGCGTGCATCCTTAGGGCGACCTCCCGGCCCACTCGGCCCAGGCCTATGATGGCCAGCGTGCGTCCGTTGACCTCGGTGCCAGTGTACAGGGCCCGGTCCCACCTGCCCGCACGGAGGGCCGCCGCTGCAGGCACCACGTGCCGAGCCAGGGCGAGGGTCAGGCTGCACGTCAACTCGCACGCACTCATCGCATTGGCACCTGGGGCGCTGTGGATGATAGTATATATGGTCAGATGGCAGTCGCTTTGGGTATAAAACAGGTGATCAACCGCATCTGGTTGAATAAAGTGCCGAACCCAATAATGTACCAATGGAATAACGCCAGGCAGATGGTGAATGTATTCCAAGTCTAAGAATTAAAAATTGAATTGAACTAGACGACGACATTGATGAACGTGGATGATAGGATAGAGGTATACGAGATACAGACAGGTGTATAAGAGGTATATGACGATATATGTAATCAAGTCATCTGACAATCTCACTCTATTGAATAATCGTCGCAAATAAATTATAGGTAGTAAGATTTGACCTTCGCAATTGATCGCAACCATTTAACCACAAACCACGTCATACTCGTAGACACAATAAAATAAAATAGGAACTATAGAACATTTTAAAGGTATTGAGAGTATGAAAATCTTTAAGGCTCCATTTTGGCAAACGTTAAACAAGTTCAAATTCAGTAATAGGAATGGTTAGTGGAAATTGTTCTAGATTATTTAAAAAAATACATTTTATTTATTTAATAATAATAATACAAGTACTTATTTATTTAAGCTCAGGTTGTAAACTTAAACAGTGACCAAGGTCACCTTGCAAGCGAATAATGCCTTCACAGTTGAGGTTTAATTGAATGTATTACGTATACTATAGTTACTTGATAACTCCAATGTTCTTGTTGCCAGCAGCTACGACGTCGATGTTGTCCACCCCTGCGCCGGCGCGGCACACCACTTTGAGATTGGTGCCTGCATTCAAGATCTCCTTGGTCACCTGGGTGGCTGAGCGAACCACTAAGCCATCATGCTTCTAGAAAAGAATACTACATTGTGATTTTCCTGACATACTTGCCTAATGTTGGTATTACGACACATTCTAAAAAAAATTGTTCGTACATTGAGGTTAGTTCACATTAGGATCAGCATTAAACAATAATTCGTCAAATGATGATGCAACGAAATGTCAGACAAATAACACAAAACAATAATACATTTTATACTCATGTTTGTTTATGCACATGTTATTTGCACAAATTGTGCTTTGTGTTTGTTACAGACTGACGACACAAAAACAATTAATAACGGTACAATTATGTACCAATATCACGTTATCGTAAATAATTCTATAAAGTGTTAATAACCTCTTGTCTCCATAAGAGAGATAAGAGTCGATGCACACCACGCAGGGTAAATAAACGTATGTCTTGGGATGGCGCTCTTCTCTGTCTAACTTTACACATGGACACTTCGTCCCTCACAGTGAAGGCAGACATGATTATGTATAAGGGACGCTCTGGATATTTGTCTTAAATTATCGATTACTTACGGGTATTTCTTCAAGCAGTTTATCTTTAGTGATCTTTGATATGTTGGTGACGCTGATGCCATGACTCTGGAGTATCTCTCCGCAGTTGGCTCCAACTCCGTCCACGATCAATACTGATTTGATGTCCAAGCCCATTTTTCACCTGATGAGTATATCACGTATATTTATAGGGAATATGTGGGAACAAGCAGAACAACAGGACCCATCTAAAAGGTCCACAGTCCAACCGGTTTGTCCTGCTTTAGAATTAAATACTAATTTGCACAAGTCCTTCATATCCAGTGCCTTTTATTGCATTAAATATATTCATGTAGGTACACTTATAAATATAAAAAACACACGCAGTGTTTAAATTCGCCCTCCACGTCTTCGTTCATAGGTATGAATGTTTAAGAACGTAAAATAGCGGTTTCCTGTATTCACAGGCTGTTTTATGTTCTTGAAAAGATTGAATTCAATAGCAATCAATGCAGATTGTTATAGTTGAGACACGTCGCCGGCCTACATGTTTGGATATATTACTTAACAAAAGGCATTATTTGCTGCTTCAATCATTAGTTACAAGACCAATTAGAATATAATGAAAGTGTACTCACTTTGATTTGTATGTAATGAGGTGCACGGTCGGGCCGCCGGTCAATCAGTGACTGAAGTAGCACGCGGGACGATGACTTGGCTGGGTGCGTGTGCGCCGCATTAATTTGAGCAAACTTGCCCGATCCTTATCTTCGCTGAACACAACCAATGAGCTTGCGCCTCAGTGTTGTAAGTCTTATGGTGGACTCATATGAGGGATACGCAATTTGAACTTCTATTACATGATGTGTATCTTTATTCGACAATAAGTATTTACTGCCGTTATCATTCAACAACAAACAGAGGACATCAAAATAACATGATTAATTTGCAATGGTATTTCGTTATAATGATGTTGTTTGTTAGGCTTATTATATACTAGCTGTGCCCCGCGGTTTCACCCGCGTAGATTTAGTTTCATCCTTATTGTCGCGGAACCCTAATATTTTTAATAAATCAAAGTAGCCTAAGTTACTCCTTGAAACATCAGCTACCTCCCAGTGAAAGTCCCGATAAAATCCGTCCAGCAGTTTCAGAGATTACCCGGAACAAACTGACAGACAGACAGACGAACAGACAGACAGAGAAAAATTTTTAAACTTGATTTTTTTGTTTCATTTGCGTGTATACTTTCATATGCATTTAGTGAAAAGCTTTTATTTTGGATTTACAAACAGACACTTCAATTTTATTTATCTGTATAGATGTATAGATATAGATGTATAGATTCTGCATAATAGATATATTTTTTAAAGTATGGGGTTCAAAACTTATTTTAATTCTCATAAATTCAAATATGGTTTGAACGGCTAACAGGTCATGATTATTTACGATCTTCATTAAATATACCTTTGACTTTGCAAAGTGTTGAAACTACAGAATTTAAAACATTATACTGAAATCAAATCCTACCTACTCGTATTTCTAAATCATTTGGTTGTTCTTAATAAACAGCCCACTTTAAACTAAGTTTTACATTTCAGGGAAAATAGCATTGAACATTTACTACCGGATTACAATACCGGCGGACCTCGTTCCAACTTCCTTGGTCACATCAGTTAACATAAGGAAAAAAACCTCCTCCTTTTTTGAAGTCGGTTAAAATGTCGTTTGTAACATATAGAACCATTGTAAAGGCGGGTGAAGAGGACAGTATAAAAGAGCCAGTTGTTATCGCCGATCGAATAATAATCGTATTCCCGATCATTGGAATAAATAAGTCAAGGCTACAAATAAATAAATCATTACGTTGCGTCATTCTCGTGTTTTCCAGTTTAAGCGTATTGTTGTCATTTATATGTATATTGAATATACATTAAGATAATTTTATAGCTCGGTTTTAATAGGTTCTCTTCTATTACTTGACTAGCTGTTTCAAGCGGTTTCACCCGCGTAGATTTTTATGGTAGCCCGCGGATCCCTAATGTTTTAAAAAAATCTAAGTAGCCTAAGCTACTTCTTGTAACATTAGCTATCAGTCAGTGAAAGTCCCGTTAAAATCGATCCAGTCATTTCGGAGATAACCCGGAACAAACAGACAGGCAGACCGACAAACGATGAAAATTTTTAGAAATTGGTGTTTTTTAGTCAGTATCGTGTATACTTTCATATGCATTTAGTGAAAAACTGCTATTTTGGAATTACAAACAGACACTTCATAGACTATTGACATATCTGTATAGATATAGATATTATGTCAACTTTATTTGCTTAGAAGTCTTGTAAAACCTGAAGAATCGTGCATTATGGGGATACATTGTTTTAAAATAGAAAGAGTTGTTAGATATTTCGCTGCTTTAAATCATTATGGTTGTAACTTGTAGGTTGGTACGTATTAATAGGAATTAGTTTTGTAGAAGGATCGACGCGGTGGTTTAACGTTTACCTAGATCAAAAGATATGAAGATGAAAATAATTTATTCAGTTTAGGTCCTAGTAAGGCACTTATGAAAATCGAAGATTAGTAACTACGCCTTTTATAGTACTATATAATAGTAAGTACTTCCGTACGTACTACATGTGATTGTCTCAGAGTATTTTTTTTATCATTTACTAGTACATCTATTTTGGTACTTTTATTATACTAGCAATAAATGCTATAATTGCAAATAATGCTATTCAGGCATCCACGGATCGACGGGTTTCAATGGCAAGTTCGGATTGTACGAACCATTTGGCAGTGACGAATTAATTCCTTACGATTATTATAATTATTTATTATTTCTGAGCTGATGATGTTATTGACAGAAACAAAGAAGCCACTATAAAATATATAAGTTATTATTTTGTTTGAAATCGTGTTTATATTACTTACATACACTCACGCCAGTAGGTATCCCATGAGGGTAGACAGAGACCACCTTTAGTCACATGCTACGATCCTTACATACTTCTTTCGCTTCATCCATATTCTCGCATCTAATTTAATTGTATAATAAAACGCACGTTGCGTGCAATGAAAATGAAACAACACCGGTTCGATATTGTATCTTAAAATTAATATTTATTATCACACTTACGAAAGATACAAAAACATATATCACGATGGCACTATCAGTCAGTGCAGCGGCAGATGTGTCGAGACTCGAGTCAATTCGATCATTGTGATGGTGTTACTATTATAAACACCCTACGGTCACTTACTAATAAATAAACACAAATGAGTATAATTTGGATAACTACGTCACAATTATGCGTGTCATAGATAGTTACCATTATAAATGTGGCAATAGAGAATTTCCTACGGGCACGCATTTGCACAACGTGGAGATACGGGACATTATAATATTATATATCTATGAAATGGTTTTGGTCAGCGATATAAAACTTACCGTATGTATTAACTAAGTCATTAAGAAGCACTTGTTTGGTGTCTGTTTTCACAATGTATTATCATGTAGCAGAAAATACCTATGAGCTAAGAAGTATTTGAATTTATATTATGAGATTCTTTTTGTGAATATTTGAATTGAATGAAAACTAGGAAACTACGAAAAGTATCTTAAAATGTTGTTTTTCATAAGATGTGGTTTTTTTTAATTATTTGTCGTTGACATTTTGTGGTGAAGCTTTCCTCCACATAACCCTGGCTGGTAACTTACTCTCAATAATATTATCACTAATATGTACATAACATGTAGAAAAGTATATTCATTTGCCAAAATGTACAGTCGATAACGACATCTACAGTAGGTAGTACTTGTAACTACAACAGATATGTCAGAAACCTACATTAGAAACTAATTATACAATATAAAACTAATGAAATTAAACATTGGAAGTAAGTAGGTATACTATTACAACGCTAACATCTAAATAGTTTGGGGTGTGAATTGACTAAGGTTTATGACATGTGCTTCTGCCTTCCTGGAGAAATAAATGTACTTATATTTTATTGCAAAAGTATTTCTAAATTATCTTTATCATGATGAATGTTAAGTATTCTGTAATACCTAGAATAAGCAAAATTTAAAAGCCATGTTTCATATCACTAGTATCCAACCACTTTTATTCAATCTTAGAAGTAATGTTACCTCTGTGGTATTTTAAAGGAAAATACAAAATCGTTAAGAAATTACAAACGCAACGTGCCATTTATAGAGTCCAACATAAATTCAGACAAATTGGATAAACTGGTCTTTTTACGGCTTAAGCAATTAAAAGATGAGGGCCGAGGGTGCGAAATTACATTTTTTTCTCCAGTGAGTCATGTCATTACTGAATGAGTGGAAAAGAGTAGTATTTTAGACGCCTCGGGCGGGCCTCTCTGGGCGGAGGCCTCCGCCAGCGGCGCGTCTCCTGGCTATAAGGGCGTTGAGGCCACGAAGCGGCGGCGCAGGCGTCGTCTCTACTGAGGCCGGCTCTGTTTCGGTTTCACTTTTCTCAGCACTGGTTGTGTCTTCTGTCGGGTCCGTCGACGCCTTCTTGGCTGCTTCAGTAGTAGCCTGCTCACATATAATTGTTATTATTACACGAATTTACATGTATATATTTAATTATTTAATCCCAAAACTTCTGTAGCAAACAAATCACAAAAGCGATCCTCTTGGATTTGGTAAAGAAAAAGTATAGTCAAAGTACCTCGGTAGAAGCCAATTTCCTCTTGAGGAGTGGGTTGGGGCGGCGGGCCGGGGGCGTCACGGCGACGCGTGGTTTGGGCGAAGGTGATACTTGCAGGCGGTTGCGCAGCTTTAGTCCTCCACGGGGCTGCTCGGGCGCAGACGTCGCAGGAGAGTTCTACACACGTGTTATTGGGTGTTAATGGGCTCTGAGTGTTCATACTTGTTCAGTCTAGATCTATATTTCTGTAATTTCAATCAGTACTGGTGGTGCGAATGTCCATAGGCTAACAAGCACTACTACACTACTAAGCAGGTACAGCTTACCATCAGGTGCATTCTATGGGCATACCTCCTTTGATGTTAAAATTGTTTGCTGCTTGCCGAAGGGGTCCCGAACGAATATGACGTGCAGGTTTCCTAACAAAGTTTTCCTGTGGGTGAGTGCCTATCTCTGAGCTCAAATTTCCAGTAACATTTCATTGATACCAAAGGTTGGTATTTTAACTTGACGGAGCCCACGGCTCTGCGTGTAATAATGTTAGTTTTGGCTCCTGGCCTGGAGAAGCTGTTGCTGTATATCCGTCCAAAGGCTAGAGCTATGAAAAGTGCAAAAGAAATCACCTCTCCGTCAGATTCAGTGGCGGGTGAGTCAGGAGCAGGGGTGTCCGCAGGTGCGTCGGAGGTCTCTGGCGCAGGAGTGGCGCCGCCTGGCCTCAAGCGAGGACTGGGCCGCAGGTTCAACCTTGGCCCCGGACGGAGGGATGCGGTGCGCAGTCCTGGTCTGCCACGGCTGGAAGATATACACTCATTTTATATCAAGGCTTACGTGTAATGTGAGACTATTATACCATGAAATTATGTAATGAGAATATAATGTATATTCTCACTGAATTACCATTTAAAAGAGCTATATTATAATTACTATAACATTATACTTTTTTTTGCCAGTTCAGTAAGCAGCTCACCCTTCAAAATATATTATACAAAAGCAAATTAGTGATGTGGCTACCCAATAGCTCTAGCTGGAGTAGGTGTAGTGTCAGACACTTCTCCCGAGGCGGCGCTGGGTGAGGTGGAGTCCTCAGCAGGGGCTGAGCTGGCAGCTGTCGTCAATGCCGTGTTCCTCCTCAGGCCTGGGCGAAGGCGCGCTCTGTAACCAGGGCTCACATCATTAACACCAAACCAAGTTGATGAGGGAGAGCACGTTAAGAGTCGGTCCCGGTTGCCAATTTAACATATTTCGTTACAGGTTAGTCGCAAGCCGAGGAATGTCTGTTAACTAGTTTAATCCCAATTAGCGATAATCCTCGTGAATGGCGTTTTAAATAAAAATCTGGTAATCCCACATTGAGAGTAATCAAGTACCAACTCTAGCAAAGTATGGGATAAGGCTATGGTGATGTAATCCATTAGCTTCACGCCGAGTTGACTAGCTTTGACCTGAACAATGTACGGGAATAGATTCTAGAATTACAAGCAAATGTGTGATATCCCTACTACCTGATTCTTTTAGAGGCCAAGAGATTGTCCTGCCGCGCATTGACTGGCAGCATTGCCACGCTTTACAATGTGTCGATTAAATTACTTTTATGACTTGGTATTCAACTAGCGCCGTCCGCCGTATTTATACATAATACTGCAGTCACGGTGCACGCAAACGTATGCATTTTGAATATAATTATTAGCGGAATACATAAATTAAAATTAATTTAAACTTTCAATCGTCGTCTGACTCTCGGAAAGAATGCCAATTCGTTAAAAAAGCTATACTAGTAGTTATTCGTCGTACATCTCTCCAGCTCGTCCTATACTCCAGCTCCATGCAACCTCACATAAAAGGGATCAGAGCACAACAGGCATTCTCATTCAAAAATTGCGAGCCAATATAGGTACTCCTACTTTATCTTTTCCATGTCATCACATAGATTATATTGTTGTATGTATTCAACATGCAAACAAAGGTTGCCAACGCGTGAGTGCTACTCCTGGCAACCGCATTCCAAGAAATGGGCCCGAAGCGCGTTTGTCAAAATATTTGTCCTTAAAAATTCTATAAAACTAAATTATTATATATTTTATTATAATTTGTAATACTAACGCAGTTTCTGCAAAGACCGTTTAATTCTAACGAAGGTCGCTATACACTACATATAACATGTGTATCGAAGAAAAGATGAATGTATAATAAATTGTATATGCTAAAAGTATTTACCTAGGCGCAGAGGCTTCACTGGTAGCGACATTAGCGTCGTCTTGCGCTGGCGCAGCTGTGCTGCTGCTCGGGCGCGTGCGGCCCGCGAACAGACCTCGCCGCCCGAACGCCTGCGTCAAAACACAATGTCACCGCGATGCACACAACACAATAAATCACTAGAAGCATTCATTATAACTTTGATTATGTGTAATTATTAAATATAACTCCCAATTATAATGTTCTTTTATATCATTATGGCGAGACGTAAAGACACGATTCGACTAGTTTAATCTCTAAATGTCTGTAATATTACAACAAAAATATTTTCGTAAACAACGCCTGTCTCTTAATTATCACGAAAAAATAATAGAAATAGCTGTTTTCTATTCGTAATCGGTTAACTTTTAAACCTTCAAATTAATTCGCAATGCAAATGAACAGTCGCTAGTATTAAATTACTCGCTGCAAATGTAGGCTGTCTTGGGAAATGTGGCATTAGTATTATAGATAACGGGGTTGGTCAGGTTGGTTACCTTAGGCTGTGTTGCCGGTTTCTCTGAAGCCGGGGTGGTGATATCAGCGGCGGTGGAGGCCTGTGCCGAGGTACTCTTGCGGCCGATGTTGGGCTTCCCAAAGCGACCTGACCACAAACACTCGTTTATTGCACACTGCTTACTTATCTATAAATACAACGCACAGCCATTTGCTTTGCCTTCAGGGTCGACAGGCGTATAATCGAACAGAAAAGTGAGTTAAGTCTTTATCAATAAATATCCGTCACGACTTCGAATGGCTTGGGGAATTGTTACTTAAATTATCACAAACACAAATATAATAAATTAGTGACGCGCTTTGATAATCTCAGGAAACAACAATACATTTGAGCTCACAATTCGTTTGAAAAAAGTACATTGATAATTCCACAGTTTTTATAGACGCAATGTCTGCGTGACAGTCGCTGTAGTAAATGCATAAAAATAACAATCGCATAGCAGCAAATGAATATTAAAACATGCCTTTCGCAGTTGCATTACAGCGACTGCATAAGCTATTAGATTTGTACCGACATAATTGGTAAACAGTATCGCGGCCAATGGAATTAAATTACTTACTATGTCCACTGTCACTGGTTCGCTACGAGACACTTAAATCCACATTTGTCTTTATACTTTTGTAGTGATACTTTATACTGATAGTATGTAATGTAGATAATGGCAAACATGATTGCTGCAATCATGTCTAGCCTCAGGTGTTCAAAACTTAAACTTAACGCTTTGTTCGAACAACTAACTGGGTTTCCACAATATTAATAGGCCGAGGAATTTCAAACAGGATTGAATACAAATGGGTCACAGCGTGGAAAATTTGTTTACAGTTGAGTGTAAGTACCTCTAGTTCTGGTGGATGTCTCCTGAGGAGCCTCAGTAGCCGCGCTGGTGGTGGTGGTGGTGGAGAGGCGGGATCTGGCGCCGGGCCGGCCCTTGAATCTCGAGGGTCGCGTCGAGGCCGCAGCGGTGGTGGTGGTCGGCGCCTCTGTGGTGGTCGTCGTTGTGGTGGTCGTCGTGGTGGTCGTGGTGGTCGTCGGCGTGGTTGCCTCCTCAGTGGTGCTCAACGCTTCAGTCGTCCACGACTCATCATCCGATGTCGTGGTGCCATCAAAGCTGAGCAGGTCACTGTTAGTCGGGTTAATGTCATTGTTTAAGTTCTCTCCAGCCAAGTAGGCATATAAGTCGAGAGCTACTTTTTCCATGGCCGTCATGGTAGTGTACTCAGTGGTGTCTTGTTCGTAGGTTGTAGTCCCCTTATAATCTGAAGGAAGCTTCGATTCATCTAGTATTTCCTGGAATCTAATGCCTGAGGACAAGCTGTGCCCCTCCCTTGCAGATTCTTTAGTGTGCGACGGCTCTTTGGCTGTTGGGAAAGTTTGAGGAATTTCTTCTGTTGTAGTTTTGCTCTCTGAAGAGTATCTTGATGGTTGCTCTTTATATTGGGAGGGAATGTCGCCGGAGTGTGTTTTAAAGCTATCTAAGTCAACTAACTCTGAACTTGGGCGCCTGAAATAGCAAATTAATGAGAGTGGTTACTTCAATGCATTAATATGGTTAGCATTTGCAGTTCTTGGCAAACATACGTACCTGATGTGAGCTCGGGCTCTACTTCTGGTCTGACCAATAGATTCGTCAGCAACATTGTCAACTTGAGAGCGTCCGCGTTGCCTCACGTTCTCCGAGGATACTTCTGGTACGTATGTGGTAGAACTGGTCGATGCCAGGTTGCGGCCACGCGGGGGGAAACGAGTGCTAGACGGCAACCTGACACTGAGACATTTTATGATATCAAGCATTTATTAATTAAATCAAGCGCTTTATAACAACACTTAAATATTATTAGGTTATTTTGTTACCTGATATCCTCTTCCGGATCCTCTTCCACTGGAGCGGGTACAGTTGTGCGACCTCGAGAGCGAACCCTGCTCGCCGTGGGAAGTACTTCATTCTGTGTTTCTGGAGTTGCGGCGGTGGTTGTACCAGATCTGTCAATAGTACTGTACTTGCTACGGGGTTTAGTCTCTTTTGCTATGCGATTCTCTGATTCAGTCTTTTGTGGTCCATCGTGTGAATTGTGAACTGATGGAGATGTAGTAGATGAAGCTCTGCCTTCCCTCCCTTTCACGTCTTTTTCATCTTCATCATAGTAGTAGTAAATGTACTCATACTCGTAGTCCTGTCCGTTAGGGCCCTTCTTAACTTGAATTCTAGAATGTTGCTTCTGTTCGGAGCCAGCCGTCTCAAGGTTTATGTTAGACGATAAAAGACCGGTGTTGATATCATCGATTGTATCAAAATTTATGGGAATATAATCGTAGGCTTTGGTTGTAGTAATGGCCGCTGTGGTCAACACTGGCTTCTGCGTAGTAGTTCCTGGAGCACTGCTAAGTTTACCGGACTCCGACATTGCTTCTAAAGCTACAGCCATTTTTGGATTTGTTTCCACATCCTTTACATTTTCCTTTATTCTAATATCCTCTAACTTAGACACAGGTACATCAATTTCAATTGATTCAGTGCCTTTGCCTTTTACTCCCTTTTTAAAAGAGGCTTTTTTGTCTTCCTCAATTGCGACTATACCTTCTGCGGGATGTTTAGTTTTCCCGCTGTGAAGCTTTTTAGTAATCTTATCATTGTCATCATGTTTATGAAAACGATGATGTGGGTGTTTTTCAGGAATTTTGTGTGATGTTTCAAAATTTCTTAAAGGTGTTTGTTGTCCTGAACTAACTAGAACATACTCTTCTCCTGGCCGTGGTTCTGTGATAAGGTCTACGTCGGAGTAAGCCTGACAGTAAGCGCAGACTAACAAACATCTGTAACAAACAAAACAGAATTTATGAGATCACAACTTAGATAATATGTTAAGAAAGTGGTTTTCATTACTGCATTAGGAGTCAGTGCTCCGTGAGTCAGCAAGATGACATCTGGTCGCAGCGCCTACGACTCGCAACACTCGCGACTTGCGATTCGAACACAAGGAACTGTGTGACTCATCTGTTCATTTCATCACAACATTCCTGGCTCATTGTTCAGCACTACCTAACTGTGCAATGTGATTACATGAGCATTTCTAAACTCCATTACTGCAGTGTAGTTTTTAATGAATTTTAATTTTATGTTTGAGCGTAGGTTGTACCTATTAACACAATTTCCATGAGTTATTGTTTCGTAACAATTATCGATTTGCATAGTTAAGTATCGATAGATTTCTGGTACAATTGCACGATGGTACGCAAAGAACTTGTGTGAACATAAGATACGATTAGAGCAAAACCAGCATTGTCGTACGGTGCAACAGTTGCGTTGTGATGTAGATGTGAGAAATTGTTAGTGAAAATCGGAGCGTGGGTGTGTTACGCATGCGGATTCCATGCAGTGCAGGAGATCGATGAAGCAACGATGATGACGTTGACGATCACTTTCACACGCGGAGTCACTCACCGTACTCACTCCAGCGCCCTTCTAATGCTCTCGCGAGACATCTTCACCCGTTACAGCTCATATTCTCATATACCATTCTTACTACAATAGTAGTCTTGTACATAAAAAAATATTGTTGAGTATTGATTGATTACGTAAATATGACTTAAACAGACATATACCCGATATGATAGACAAACGAAGGAAGCGATGGATGGTTTATCGAGCCTATTAAACAAATCTCAAAGTTGAAACTGTTAGTTTTTCCGACCCGGGCACGTGTGTAAAAAAATTATCCTAATCTTTCTGCGGAGTTTCAGACTCATTCATATGAAAGTTCTGGATGTAAAATTTTGCACATTATTGTTTTTTTTAGAATTTTCTAGAACATATACTTTAGGTGGACATCGACGTTCTACCGGACATAGGCAAGTTCTTGCTAGAGACACTGTCGTTAATGATTATATATAAAAAGTAGGTACTATGATTCATATCACGCTTACATTATCCGATACGAATCCAATTATCGAAGTCGGAAGCCAGCATAGTTTCCGTACAATTTCTTGCGAACCTCGTCGACACGGAAGTTGATCGAGGGAGCATACAATGTACGCGACTAATAAGCTCATATTTTTATTATTGGATTATAAATATATCAAAGTAATGAATGTGAGTTAAATATTATACGGTCAAGTTAATCATTTACCATCTACCGATATAATAGTAATTTAAGCACATTAAAACTTAAAATTCAGCGAGAAAATTACCTATCGTGGAGTCGTTTAACTTAAAAAGATTAAAATAAAACGTATTTACATAAATTAAAGGTCGTTTATTTATCATTAAGAGGTAATTATTTAACTAATTTAAAAAGTATGGAAAATGATTATTGAAACCAGTGACACAGTCTTAATAATACCACAGCGGAGTCAGACCGTATACGCGGTACCGGTTCAATTTCACTAGAAGTAAGGTCGTGCGCAAGGCTAGGTGAGCGTATCGACAAGCTGGACCAACTCGCGACGCACTCCAGACACCTACCCGCTAACACATATCACTGGTCAGCAGTGTCACCTACGCTGGCCAGTGAATCTTCTATGACCTATCGATAAATATAACGACTTATGAATCAAACCAGTTAATGAGAATGCCTTCTCAAAGGTCACCCGGTGTGCCATTTTGGTTCATTACACATTCAAAGCCACACGTGAATATCTCATGAATCTAATTCTAAACGTGGACATTGAATCTTGTTTCTTATTATCTACAAGTGAAGTTCCAATCCAATACTGTGCAAAAGCTCGAATAGGACAGTTGGTATCGAATCTATGTCAGTTTCTACAACTGGGTATTCAAACTAGGTTGGTATATAAAAACTGCGTGACCGATTACTTTTTCTAAATGTAGCGCTAATCGCAAAAAAAATCTTTGTAAACATTTATCGAGGAGTAAGATAAAAATTAACAATATTTTTGTCGCCTACATAAACGCGTTGGCTTGGTTGTAATATTTTTGGCAAAGCTTTCCTATTTATTGTTATAAAAATCTATCCAGTGAAAGGATTCGTCCACCGAGGGTTCCGTACCCCGACATAATTTATTTATATTTCCAAACCCGTTAAACGAACCGTAATTGCAAAATACAGTGTCCTAATCTTTTTCATAAAGGCCATTTTACAAACCGCCCAATTAGGTCGATTTACAAATCATTATTAGCTGATTTTATTGGAAAACTATGTTAATTGGAGTGATGGTTTTATTTTTTGTATTTGTTTGGATAAGTCTACGCCAACACTAATAATTTTACATTTTTCCGTTTGTAAACGCCGGAGATAAGACAAAATAAGTAAGATTTGTCCGCGTAACTACAAATCTCTAAGAAAACGAGTGAGCCTTAAAACGATGCCACACTGTATATTGATGTCACTAAAACTGAAATACGGCTTGATATGTTTCATTTTGTTTTTCGCTACTAATATTAGTTCAATGATTAATTAAACAGGAACGTCTTAATAACGAAAAAAATTGGCAACAATTTTGTATGAAAATGACACTTAACCGTGCGAAGCCGGTGGGACCGACCACTAGTAGGTACTTATTGATTAAATAAATCATATGAGCGTTATTCTCGGTAAAAGTGTAAAATGGAATGTCCGATATTACAATTTCTATAAGGGGTCCGCTTGAATACGGAGATTTTCCGTGATCACCCTCAAATTTGCATTTAACTGCTTATTGATTTTATTGGACCCAAAACGGTATAAATATATTTCATTTTTATTTTCATTGTCTATATCTACTGCGTACCTACTACATGTTACGCATTTTTCTTTCTTACACCATCCATAAGATATGAAGATAAAATATTATTTAAGAAAGAAGACGAATGAAAGTGAATCGTATTTTAATGAGTACAATAAGTCGTGAACAATCACGCATCACGACCGTTTGGGCACTTCGTTTGGGCACGCTTCGTGAGTTGGCTGCATCTGATAGACCCAGCTGGTTTCTCTTGATTTTTTTAAAACTATGAATATGACGATAGAAATAATCGTAAATGATCGTAAGTTTGCAGTGACTTTTTTCGCAAGTAATAATTACAATGTACCCTTTAGCAAAATTGAAATAGACGCAGACGTGTTGTGTCAGTTTATCTATACAGATAAAAAAAGTGTATGTTTGTGTTTCCAAACTATCAGCTTTTCACTAAATGCATATTAAAGTATATACGGTACGGACCTAAAATACAATTTGTTTTAAACGTATTCCTACTTTCAAATGTATTAGCAGAAAACCGGAGTGGTGTTAAACTTTACTTCAACAGTCTGATCCAACTAACTTAAGTAATTGCAAACTCTCAATCCAGGATAATTAAAGGATACTACTAGCACCGAAACTTTGATGGCAGAGAACGAAGGCTATCCAATCCCACGTGAAAGAAGTATCGGGCGGAACTACAGTACGATTAATAACAATGGGAATAGATATAAACTTTTATATTACAGTATTGTTGTATAGGAGCTTACACCACATGCTGCGTAGGCGCAAGGCTACGCTAATTATAATCTTAATTAGGAGGCTAACTGTGGGCTCTCATTAGATGCCTTCGCTCGGAAACGTCTAATTATACAATTGTTAGTGACGATGCTCTTGAAACACCCATAATATATAACAAAATGTCAAGACTATAGATAACAAAGGCAAACGCCTGTAATTATGCAATTGTTACAGTACAAATTGGAGTTCTCAATTGTTGCTTTTACTTACACTTACATAACTCAGAGAGATAATAATATAATTCACACAAGTGTATGTATACAATAACAGTTGCAGAGTTCTGAAAATTATGATTTTGCTAAATTGCTTTCGTTGCTCATTATGGAAAGTCACATTACTTAGGTATCTAATGAGGATTACGGTTAACACCTTGCATTCGTATGTTCGTATGAATTCGTATGAAGCAGTTTTATTGACTACGGCATGTCTTTCATGCATGCATGCATCTAACAACACTACCTAATGGGAGATAGAACATTGTGTCGGGAAAATTTTCTATGATACTGAGTAGACATTTGGCGAGAATCGGCGATTGTTATTCCGTGGGAGCCCGGCATTCGGGAGTAGGTCAAGGACCACGTATATTTCCCACACATTCATAATCTGCGCTTACTTATTGTTCATCGAGCGAGTCTCGCAGGGGCACTATTACCTTGTCGCTAGAGATGTTAGAGATGAGTTCATACCCCCAGACAAGGAAGAAAGACCTGCAACTCTGTTCTTGGTCAAGAAGATACTACACCACTTGACGTGGATGCAAATATAGGGAAATTATTATACCCGTTGAAAACTAAGTGTAATTATTTCATTATGATAATTACCTGGTGTATAAATACTACTAAAACGACTTCATTGGTGATACAAGCCGAGTGCCATGTTTGCAGTATAAAAAATGATATGTGCAGTGGGATTCATCTAAATGTACTTACATGTACGTGTGTAGAGTGTGTTACGACATGTAACATTTAGAGGGTGAGCAAGCCTCGCGTAATGGTCCATCTGCGATGCAATCCGTTGTGCAAGCTAAGCATGTGATGCTGCGTGCTCTTTCAAATTTAACTCTCTTTGCAAATGCAAACTTGTGCTATAACTAATTTTAACTTTTAGCAACTAAATAATTTGCACCCGAAAATTCCTGCTGAAGGATAAAATGTCTGCTTGAAAATGTCGATCGTCGACGAAAAGTGGGTGTTGTTTCACCTATCTAAAGTTATTATATTTAAACTTGCTTTTACCCGTGACTGCACCCTAGAGTTACGGTACCTAAAATTCCAAATTTCAGCGCCGGTTCATCTATTTCGTCTTGAAAAAGATAAACTTGCGGGAAACATACATATAGACAAAGACACTCGCATTTATAATATTAGTATATATAGACTTGGGTAGACTATTATAGATTAAAGACAGTTTTGATGAAATATACAAGATGCCTGGCTGAGTTTCTAGCCGGTTCTTCTCAGAAGGCTAATTTCCGAACCGGTGGTAAATTCTCGACTTTCATAAGTGCCTTACCAGGGCCTAAACTGAATAAATATTTTTCATTTTCATTTTTCATTTTTCATTTTCATTTTCATTTTCAGTGGCAATTTTATTGAAGTCCTTAAGTGCCTTACTAGGGTCAGAACTGACTATTTTATTTTCATTTTCTTTTTCACTACAAAAATAGCTATAATCTACCAAAACGAGGTAATAACGTCCGTGATTGTATAACTTTAACAGTTGATAATATAATGATGCTAGGTAAATAATTTTACTACCTCACCATTGTGCGTTAGACGATAGCTGTTGTTCACAAGTAAATGTTTATTATGATAATGAATTTTATGACCAGTGGTTAACTTTAAAAAATATACGTTTTAGGTTGATTACTTAACTAACAAATTACGTAACTGTGAAGTTTGATTATAATTTTTGATTGAATAAAGAATTGTAATCATGCTATTATTTATTATTTAACACATTTTTTTACGTCGAAGTCTTTAACCTCTTTAAAAATCAAGTTGGTATGTAACAAAGATCAAAAAATCGCTACGCATATTTAATTAAATATATAAATATTAAAATTAAAGTAAGAATTAAAGAGACAACCTCCTTATTATAAAATCGGTTTCGGTGCCTTTTCCGTGTAAACATTGGTGACCTACATAGTGCACACAGACGCAACGCTGCACAGATTGGTGACGACCGGCGTTCTCTTTAAATATATTTTTTATATGTGAATACTTTTTAGCTCTGTTTCTTGTGCACGTTGATCTCATTTCTTGTAAATAAAGCAATAGGTACTTACATTGAGTTATGGCTCGTTACCTCAACCTTGCACCTAACATTTTGTGACGTAAAAAATTAGGAGAATTACAATTCGGTAATATTTTTATAGGCGTGATCTAGGCGGTTCGTGGGTTATTGATACATCGTATACGTTGATATATTATATTTCCAGCTTTCAATACAAAATGGTGGTCATGCAAAGTTCATCTATACATACATACAGATAAAAAATAAAATTGAAGTGTCTGTTTGTAATTCCAAAATAACAGCTTTTCACTAAATGAATATGAAAGTGTAGAAGCTATTGACACCTAAAATCCAAGTTTAAAATTTTTTCTCTGTCTGTCCGCCTGTCTGTCTGTCTGTCTGTATGTTTGATCCGAGTATTCTCTGAAACGGCTGGACTGATTTTAACGAGACTTTCACTGGCAGGTAGCTGATGTTTCAAGAAGTAACTTAGGCTACTTTTATTTATTAAAAATATTCGGGTTGAGCGACATGAAGCATGAAACTAAATCTACGCGGGTGAAACCGCGGGGCACAGCTAGTTGTGTCATATAATGTTAATAATGTCATGTCATATTTATCTATACATCACCTAAAGATTGACAGGTAGAAAATGCCTATGACACTAAAGACCGCCTGTGCAAATTGTTTTGCAGGAAAAAATTAAAATTTTTTTTTTATTTAATAATATACACTCATTCGAAAAGTCCACGAGAATTACCGGTATATAGAACGCAAGCCACGATATAAATCGTTCTGAATTCGATGCACCTCGACGACACTAGTCAATCGCATTACTACTGCACCACGGGGGATTGCGATAAATAAGCAAAACCGTCACATAACAGTGCTAGCCCTAAAATACATAATATATGATAACAGTATACAAATTGATGTATTTCTTCGGAGAAATCCGGATCTGAATATAATAAGAATCTCTCCGGATGTCAGCTCGATCCGTTACGTAACAACATAACTGGCTGTCATTATACCTACTATAGTTGTCACTATACCTACTGTTTGTACTACTGATGATGTGATGGTCACTATAATCATCACTTTACTACTTCCACAGATTTTATTTATAAGGCGTTATTTTAATCTATATTTTTTAAATTCCTCTCCCAAAAGTCTCGACTGACTGACATAACAACGCACAGCCTTAATTAAGTATAGGCTGGAATTCTCGGTTTATTGCGACTAGTTCCATCATAGGATATACAAGATTTTTTAATTCCTAGTAGTTACATTCAGCGAAGAAGGTTTCTTACATCAATAAAACATGGATATAAGGAGTCGTCAATATTCTGTGAAACTTTTTATTCTCAGGGTCGAATGCCATGCGGGCGGTGCCATGGGCGGAAGCTAGTAACATATTATAAGCCTGTCTGACTTATCATATCAAAACCTACTACCTACCCGTAATAGGCTATGATCAAAATAATTTTCACTGTATATAGGCATAAAATGTTTTTTTTTAAACTTAACTATTTGGTGGGAGAAATGCGGTGCCTAAGCTTTTTGTTGCATAATGTTTATGTGTGTTGACCCTAATTCAGCGATATCCTATCCCTACCACTTATAAAACACTTCACAATGCCATCTAGTCCCTAACTAAGCGACGTTTGTAAAAGAAAATAAAATAAAAATACCTAACCATTTAGCTTGGACCATCGGTTACCGACACTAAAGAGAGTGGAATGCAGTAATTGATTGCAGAGTGATAGAATAATTTATTCCATCGACTATAATCTTGATACCCTTGAGTACCTAGGATATAGAAATGTCTTAAAGCAACAAACAGGACGGGAAACAAATCGTAGAAATAGTAATCGTAAACAAATCGTATATACGTGGTATAATTGTCGTCATATCTAAATCTCAATTGAAGCGTAGTTTGTGTTTTCCAAAGTTTTTTAAACTGGCCTAATGTCTGAAACGACTCAATTGGATAGTGCTTAGTCCAATCCCGCGAATATAAGAGGCGCACTTCTTTTATTATTAATAAATTATGCATTGCAGCTATTACCGACCATTATTTACATTATATGAAACACCATACGAAATATTTCAACTGTTAGTTACAAAAGACTGAAATTATTGGGAAATATTCGATTGCCTATAGATTTGGCACACACATTCGGTGAGACTTTTATTAGTCGCAGTGACAGGAAGGTATGATTATGCTACTGAACCACGTAATATTATCTACTGTCGCGATTATATCATTATGTAACCTTATTTGATGAGGAAAAGAGTAATTTAATTGCCTAAAATATTTACGTAACTTGAACAACCTTAGTGGATGAAAGAGAAGTAGGGTTTGAACAAAGTTCTCGTTTCAAGAGCATGTGAGTGTAAACGACAACTTCCTAAAAGGGCCACGTGAGCGTCGCCCGCGCCGCTGGTGACAACCGCGCCGCCGCGTCCTGGTACAAGGTCTGCCGCCAGTCGAGCCCGGCCGCCCCGAGGTCACCGGTGAACGTACGCTGGCAAATATGTGCGCGTGCGCGTTAAGCTTGGCGCAAACAGACCACAAACCATAGCCACCAGTAGTCCGCGACAAGCAATTCAAGCGCTTCTTGCCCGACACAAAAAGCATGAAAAGCACGTTAGTAGCTTGTCGTTAGCCACCGATGACTGTGGTAGTGGGCCGTTTGCGCCAAGCCTAATACACTTTATACCTAACTGATTCCTATGATGTTGAAAGAACAACCACTTAACTTCTTGGAATTTATTTAACCTAACCTATGCAAAATCGAGCAATCTTGACATTCTAACGTATATGTTATGAATTTGAATAGAAGCCATTAGTAGCTTAACTAAACGGTTGTGTCACAACAGAGACCTTGATTCAATAAATTAGCAAAAACTATCCTTCTTATATCAGCTGAAATTAGGTAAATTACTATAATTATATGATCTACATTATAATATAATGATTCTAACAATAACATATATACTCGCATATTCAAATTGGATAGTTAAGTATTATAGTACTGAATACAGTGGTGTTAACACTGCACCCTCCGACCTTGATCGGCAGCAATAATGATGGGCATCCGGAGAATATCACAGCAATTGTCTGTCGTCTGGGGAGCAGACGTAAACATTTGCGTAACATGTGATTATTTGACGTGGGAAAGTGTATTCACAACCTAGATTAATCAGAATCCATTGTTTTTACAATAGAACATGCAATCATACTGATGCAACTATAAAATCAAACTGGGCCTCAAGTAATCTGAATACTTTCACACTTGAGACAGAGAGACCCTTGTGTGTTTACATGGCGTTTGCTTATGGTCCTGTGTGCTTCATGGAACTTATTCTGTAATGTTTTACGTGACTCAGTGTTTCCTTTCGTTTAAATACAATAGTGAATATTCCTTCCTCGGAGTCAGAACAATAAAATAACCTTTAATACTGTCATTCATATAAACATGACTAGAATAGAGTCACGTATGAAGTTCACAGACAAGTGGCAATTATAATTAGATAGTCGTTACGTCTTACTGAACGGTACTCGATGGTTCATCAACCCGATCAATCAAATACAATCACGTACATTCACACCCGCCCGTGACGTGTACACGAATGAACCCGCTGGATAATCCGCTAACATTGTTAAATGATTTACAACAATGCGTAAGATTCCTGTGCACGATAGCCGACACAATAGACCCGACCAAGCTGAATTTATGCAGTATCTTGACTGTAACGAATGTGATGGGGTGTTATTCAGTGCGATACTCATCATCACAATAGGTATTACACGGGTATTTCCCACTTTCCAACGTAGGAAACGAAACAATGAAGTTTCATTCTGCTTATAGCTTTTCTGAATACACAAGTTACTTAATAACACTGAACGTTTTAAACTGCACCTTCACACATTTTATTCTTTCGCGCTTTCTAACTTTATATTCAGTAATGTGACATACCTATGGATTTGAATTAAGCTAATATTATTGCAATAACTTGTAGACATATAAACCTTTAATGCTTAATACAAATGAAGGTATTTCAAGTGTCCAGCGAATGAACATAAAATGTCACTAGTAATCAAATGATAAAAGAAGAAAAGAGCTCGATGCATTTTATCTTCGTAGCGATAAATGCTTGCGATTTTCGAACTTCTGATAAAATTAATTGTGATAGGTTGCCTGTATTGTTTATTCATTATTAAAATGAAACGTAGAGATGTAAGATAACTTTAGTGATTCAGACTGAGCCCAGTCGTGCCTCAATCACTAAACAGGGCACATCCAGTCTTCAACAGACACAAAATATATTGCCAGCACGCACCATCTGAATAGTTAATGCATAAGTATTTGAGTCACACGTTCTGTTACAAACAAATACTGTTGAAGACTCACTCTCTCATTTTAGATAAAGGTTATCTGTTATCATTATTCCTGTGTATGAAGACAGAATGTCCCCTAAACAGCATGTCAAGGTCTGCTGATTGCCAAATACCTAGGGTTCCCAAGCAGAAAATCAACTTTTACCAAAATGCTGGTACTACATAAAACATGTTTCGCAAACAGGAACCGTTCAAGCGTAAGTATCGCGGTCCCCACCCTTTAATTTCCACGTATTCGCCAAAAGTAACCAATTTAAAATCATCTTCATTCTGCTTATATAAAGTTCGTTCTTGCTTAATGTGACCTTTAACATTTGTACTTTCAGCAAATCTGTTATTTTGCAGTCACGGTAATACTTGCTGTACCTATTACCGGTATATTTACAGAAATAGACAAACAATGTAAGTTACAAAATTTACAATACGCCACAAAAGCGCCAAAGTAAAAGTTATAGTTCATTTGTTTACATATCCTGCAATTATTTAGTATTCCAAAACCGTTCAATCTTTGTTTGTTATACATAATAACAACCCATGATCTTCTTAAGATATTGTCTAAGAAGTCAAGATCATAAATTACGTTAAATCCGCGCTCGGGTTAATTTGACTAGTCATCGATGACGGCGTGGTTCTCTGTATATTGTTATTGGGAATCACTGAATACCTCGAGGTATTGCACAAGCCAACAATGACAGACGTTGCACCATCCGACGCCCGACAATGCAGAAGACGAGACAAGTAAAATAATACACCACAAATTCAGATGTACACGTAAGGTAATTTTTTTACGATTTTATCGTAGAGTGGTATAATAAAGCTGTACCATTTGAAGTGATAACTTGTTAAAGATGCTATCTGCGCACACACTGGAAATAAACAAGCTCGATGTTTTATTCATCCGTTACCTCAGTGCACATTCCTCGAAAGGTCGTCGGCAGGAAAGTGAAACTGGTTCAAGCCGAAAGTGACGCTTACAGAATGTGAAGAGCTACATAAATATCCAATTATTTTCGCGTGGAGGCACAACTGACGCCGGACTCGAACCCGGACCCGCACGTTTAATGTCACTGATGCAATCAATGTTAATCCAATGTCAGTTTCATGATGACACGTCTTTAGTCTCCGGCCAGCGGGTGAGCCGATGATGAAACTCAATGATATAATATAGTGTTTGCGCAAATATTGTTTGCCTCTTCAGTTAATGCTCATTACATCCTCGTGGGTAAGGTTATTACGGCCGCTGAAATATTTCACTGTATGCACATAATCACAGGCATCGTTCTATCTACACATAATTATAATATGCCGTATATACATAACTAGGTAAATATCGCAAGTATTAACATTCTCGTCGCATCTAAAATCATCTATCAACATAAAATGTGTGTTAATACAATATTAAGCAACCAGTAAAACCAGCCATATAAAGAACAAGGTATTTAGTATTGAAATGTCACGTAGTTGCTTGTACAGCCGGATTTGTTTAATTAATGTATGCGACAATCTAGTGATGGCACCTTGAACATTTATACTTTATATTAACTATGACAGGACCCAGTGCCAAAAAGCTTCTACATAGTCTTCCTATAATTCACACGAGTTTTTTTTGTCTCTGAATGATCGCGTAAATTTGTTGGCTAAGGAAATCTGGTTGGACAGTACAATATACAGTGATAAGAGGTTTGTTTGTATTAGATACTACATTTATACTTCCCCTCTTCACCTAGAATGAGCACTTCTTATTGACAGAGACACAATACTACTGTAAAATAGCGTTATTTGGATTTCGATATTCTGTAATTCGGTACGACCAGTCATTCTGGGACCTTTGAAATTCGAACTTAGAACCCGTTATACCGTTCTTCAAAACTACATGTTATATAGTAGGGGAGCCCACGATGCTAAATGGGGATTTACTCGAGCGTCATAAAGACCTATTGGGTTGCAAGCTTAGATGATAATAAGAAAAGAATGCCATATAATGTATACCTTTTCATCGGTGGGGGAAGCGGCTATAGCTATAGCAAATTTGAAAAAAACTTATGTTACGTGGACATACTCGAGCGCGTCAGATATTGATGGCATAAATGTCCTACGTATTTTTAATAATGAATGTATGTTGTATGAAAGGGTTGAAACTTAATTAAAAAATAATTTTCTTATGGGGTGTTAAGTGAACCTTAAATAAAGTTCTCATGCAATAATCAGACGATTTTGAAATAGACGCAAAATCGCGGCCAATATTATAATATGAAAAAAAATTCGCCATTTTGAAATACTCAAGCGCGTCAGATTAAGATATATATGGTTTATCTTTATGTCCTAAACGTGTTGTCTCATAATCTGACGATTATCTAAAGGGATTCGCCTAATCTGACATTTTTTTTTTTTTTTTTAAATATCCTTTATCCTGGACGCGCGGCCTTACTTATGAGGTTCATATTTGGTGGAGGTACTTAACCGGGTACAAGGTATCCCACTGTATATTAATCTGCCGCGCTTTAGGAAAACACGAAATCCCCGCTTGGGCTCCCCTACTATATAATATAATTGTAACTATGATTCAATCATATACAATAAGTCCACACGAATTCGTACTCTGTTGCCGATGTCGTGTTTTGAGCTTCTCCACTTATTATGAAGCAAGCGATTTTCACTAGTGGTTCCCATCAATAAAAAACTAATAAGTAAGTACATCATGATTTACTTTGACCTTTTTCAAGTGTATATAAACTATCATAGCGCTGTTATTACTGTAGGAGAGTACTGCAAATATTTGTCAAGGAGGTTGCTTTATATACATTTAGGTCGTGACCTGACCGCATTGTTGCTCGACAGCGATGAAGTTACGTGTAATTGCAACATTCTATCAATTGTACTATTCAAGCGGTTATAACCGTAGGTACCTACAGAAGCCGCACGCGCCGAGAAAAATGCTCCCGTAATTTACCGCTACAAGCCTGAGTGCGCTGAAAATATTTATCAGCGTTGGGCAACGTGTGGCCCAACAGGGTGGAGTGGAGTCTGATAACCTTGTTACTGTGGCCTGCCCTTGAGGGACGGTACAAAGTACTTCACACAGTGCTATTTGCCTTATTTAAGTTACTCAGAAAGGGAGGCGCAAAATTTAAATGTTCTGTCTAGCCCATTTAGGTACGAAGGCAGGATATCTAGTGCTTGTTCGTATGTAAACATGAAAAATTGTTAGTGGAACACAGCACACCAACACACAGCATTTGTGCGTGGACTATTTGAGCGTGTGTGAGAGACACGAAGTTTCAAACCAATCTCTCAAAGTGAAATGGAGGGTGATCGGTTAGGTGTGCATGTAATAGTGAGTGTTGCGTAAGTGTGTAGAGATTAGCGGGTGCGACGGTGATGGGTCGTGACCCGGCGCGGCGGGCCACGCGCCGCCCGCGCCGCCGCCGGCTGCCCTTGACATATCGCTCTGCCACATGTAGAAAGTGCAAAGCATCAAACTCGACCATTCGGACATCAGATAAAAACATCTATAATTTTGTTATTTGCCTTCTGATCCGGCTCATATTTCCAGTTTGAGCCCAGATAGACCAACCAGGCGAATGATTTGGATCGTATGTTGCAATGCAGGCGAACTAAGAATACATAAGTGTTTGCCTGTCTGTATATGCGCCAATGTCATTTCCCACGAGTTGGTCATTTACATGATTACACGTTAGCGAGCATTAATTACCGGCGCGAAGCATTTGATCCGCTAATAGCAATTGTCACGGAACACCCGCAATCAACATGCGATGAAAGCACCTCGCTCTTTGTATCGTAAGTTACGCAATAAATAAGTTCATTACCATTATAATGTGCTGCGATAGAAGGTGGGTACTTGTGTTCGCCTGTTGATTAGTATGCGAGAGGCGAAAGTTGCGGTCGGATGTAGCATCGCCGCGACGCCCGCGCCGCTGCCCGGACGTGCTATTAGCATCGCTATGAACGTTTATTGCTGATCGATAATTAAAAGGAAATTATTCATTCGAAACTAATACAAACTTCATAACTCAATACATAGACAGTTTGTGCGCTACCCATTGTATACTAATATAATACCTACCACATACTAACCCTAATCTAATATGTTAAAATTTTAGAATACAGCAATTTCAAGATGACAAATATAAAATAACAATTACGTAGGTGTTTGAGAATGTTATATTAAGAAACTCCGGGTGACCTCTGACCGACAACGGGTTATTTAGCAAATCTATAAAAAATGTGAGGGGCGAGTATTCAAATCCAGTGTGCGTCAGCCTGCTAAGAGATACATGCGTAAAAGCGAAAGCGAAGGTCAGAGAGGCGTCTCGATGATCGGCTGTTGCGTAGCGGCTATCGGCTACGTCACCAGACCATATACACCTATCCTAGGAGATAAGTACCTTGAATCTCCAGTATCATTAAATAAGAAAATACGTTAATCCCTGCTCATCATATCAATTAAAACTATTGCTCCCTGTTATTTAAGTGTGAAAATAATCCAATAGTTGTACATGTAACGATCATATTAATGAACCACTTTATTAAAGGCTGCAAAGTCGGTAATTAACTTGGAGCTACGCAATACCTATGCATCCAATGTACCCTGTTACATACTGTCAATATATTTCAATATATCCTCGCCCATAGAGCGATGGTATCAGTCCCATCATGTGTCTTGTTGGCGCTAATATAATATAAGTTAGTGACAATATGATGTATGCGAGTGTTGTAACTCTGCACACCGAGAGGGCATGCTGAGGTTATACCCTTTCGGTGAGAGATAACAAGAGGCGTGGCGGTGTGAATTAGATAACTACGTCGAATTCTTACTTAATTGCATAAATTGTTAGGCGTTTGTCACACAATATTAATATCGGGCGGTTCACAATAATATTAGTTTCAAATTAGTTCTAACCTCAATAGTGTCCGGTCTCAAGTTATAGTTATACCGAGGACACATAAAATGGAGCAAATGCAACCAAATGAGTCTGAAGCAATACACGGCACAATAAGTGCATACACATCGACACTGGCCTCTTTTCAACAAGAACCTCACTTCTCGTGAAATATTGACACTAGGATGTTGAAAGGAACTCATAGTTCTCAAAACAACGGTCACCTCGAAATTTAATTTCATGCACGTCCCCTTAACAATGACGAAAAAAGAAACAGGCCGAGAATTGAAATATCCACGCGCTGAGACGCTTGGCCAACCCAGGTGCACCATGTCCTCTTACAGGCTTGACCGTCGTAAATGAAAGGTGCACAATTACTATGAAATGCATGTTGCCCATGGACACCGGAATGTAGCCGACATTAAGTTCAAACGCAACATAAACATCGATAGTCACGTTTTAATAAACTTTCTTTTTCACACATGCTCCACTCGTATCGTAAATCTAAGGCGCAGAGAAATTACCAATCTGATTTGTATTCCAAAACAAAATGCGAAGCGAATTTCGCGTTGTGACGACAAAACGTTACGTTAGCCATTTTAACGGGGAAAGTGAAAAAAATTCTGTGATCTAGGCATGGGCATGTCCAAATTACCTAAATAGGAAGCGCCGCGGCCAACTGCCTAAATACTTGGTGATAGGAGCCACGTAACTCTGATGTCATGTCTGCCAACAGTTTTAAATACTTAAATTACTTTCTTCCCCAACAAAAACAATAGCTGCAATTCTGATTTATAACAAGAATGTAGTCATTAAATACGCGTTAGCCAGCAGTTAATACCGCTGTGTTGCATGAATAAGTGCTTAATAAAAATGGCGAATATTGCAACAGTAATTAGAGTAATTTCTGCCATTAGCCTATTGACTTTATAGCGTATGACATTATATTTTTCGTATCAAGTTGAAATAATAACTAAAACAAAAGAATACAGACGTAACAGTGGTGTATTGTTAAGTAACTCTAATAACGGGTCTAAAGGGGAATGTAGCCTGAAGATTCCGCTTTATCTGTCTTTTGTGCGATCCAATCCCTAACTACCCCTACCAAACAAACGTAATAGATACTCTTTCGTGAATATGTAAAAGTAAAGAATGATTGCATATAAATGATACTAGGTCTTATTGCGAAAAGAGAGCCTTGTGGGACGGCATGAAGACAATAATGTATGTACTTATTCCTAAAATAATTTCAACTATTGTTTAAATATGAATGTACAATTTGAATTACATAGCAAACGTATTTGTGTGGGTGAAATGGCATTGGCGTGACGCATGTGTATTATGTTTAGGATCAACTCAAGGGGACTGATCTAATCTCTAGGAGCGTGCAAGGTCTGCACTACTACTATTTAGTCGGGTTACTCTCCGCCCGGATCTGAGAAAGCTAAGCGCAGTCTTGAAGGATGGGGAAAACCTGAATTCAAAAAGTTCCTTAACTGTGGAAGCCGAAGGTCTCTTGTTCTAAGGTTACTCTTGTGAATATATCTATGAGTATAGAGATTAGCACAGTATGCTATTAAACGGTATCTTTCTAAGCAGTATACACAAACATTTGATGCCACAAATTATCTTATTAATCAATGTAAAAAATGTTGATAAACATCGAAATGCATTCGTACTAAGCCTTAATCTTGGGGCGCATATTATTTATTTGACATGCTCCAAAAAAGAAACTAAAACCAACATCAAGAGAATAAAATTATTGTAACTTCCAGCGAGAATAAAAAATCTGCAATTTTTTTGCGGTGCCCGCATCAATCAATATTTAAAAAAAGAAAAGTTAACCTTAAAACCTCAGCAAAAAATTAAAAAGAATAAGTAGTTTGAGTAAAACCTTGTCGCAATCGACGTTCGATTATTTTTTAAAGACAATGACTTGATATAACTATAGGTACTAACCTGTATCTTTTCGGAATTAATCCGTCCATGTTCCCAAAAGATACAAGTAGTGGGCAATTGTACATGCATTTTACGAGTGAATTAAATCTTGGCCTGATAAAATAAAAAATGATTCATAAACCATTCTAATAGCTTCAAACAACCTTCAGATCCTGGAAATATCGCGACTACATAAAATTGCATCTCTCATTGACATATAGAGAAATCCTTGTGCCTACCTACATATTAAATTCAAAGGAAGATATAATAATCGACATAGTCAAAAAACGGGGTTGGTTGTTTATAATATTTTTATAAACGCGGGATTAATGAGGGAAACAATGTAATTAAATATTCTATTCTGCTTTCACGCAACTTCTCTCTTTAGAACCACGATACTAACAGCTAAGCAGTTTCTTTAGTTAGCAATGATAAAATTACATCGCGGTACTTAATTCTTTTCGCGCGTGATAAAGTGCTGTATACAAAAGCGCACGATCAATATATAAAATCTTCTGCTTATACTATTTATTTTTGTGGTAGAGTACTCGTTGCTTAGTTTCTATGTTCAAATTATAAGTTTAAACGAAAGAAGTTAAGCTCGACATTTATGAGTATAGTGGTAGTGACGTCATATAAATATGTGGGCACATCCGCACGAGCACTTAGCACCAGTCGCCGGCGCCGGTGGCGCAACAGCAGCGGAGAGAGCTTTGACAATGCACGTTAGATCACTTTGTCAATACAACCTCTGCTGACTATTGCGTGCTGTCAACAATATCAACTCACTATATCTAACTTACATTCATCAGTACCTACATTCTGCTACTAAGTACATGAGGATATGTCGCAAAAACAACAACTTAAAGGAAACAGAGAAACACCTCTTACTTCCCACGGATACGGATGCCACTACTTTTAATAAAAAAAATATAATTTTAGCTTCAATAAAAGAGTGTCTTTAAAGGTTAATTGGTTTTGACGTACAGTGCTGGATAACTACCTACCAAAACGACACGTGGCTAAAAAGCAATAAAGAATATAATAAAAGCGATCGCGCAGAGCTTACGAAAGGGTACAGTTGTCAGTCGTCAACCCGTGGTACACAATGGTCTTGGTGTAGCTTTATATGTGACGAAAGATTTCTCCGGCTTGGAAACTTAGCTCGCAGCATCTCCGCGCATCCGCAACAATATGTCTAACCACATGTAATACAGGTTGGAGTGAAATCAACAAAGCTGCCATGAAACGCGGCGTGGCAAGACTCTTCTCTTAGCAGAAAGTTGATTACCGCCGTCTAGGTATCTGCGCCCGCAAGATTGCGGTGTGCGCTTCCACTTACCTACTCCGCCTAATAGGTTTAATTACATGTTGAGACTAATAAAAAGAGATTAAGTTCTACACCTATAAGGTACTTTATTTGACAAATATGTCATCTTTTTAATAAGATAGCTGAATGAACATTGCGAGAATAGAGCTTTCCTGGGGCTTTCACTGATTGGAAATGAATTTACCGACTTAACTTTCAAGAACGAGGCTCATGGTGCTTTATGGAATGCAGATAATAGTAGTTGGTGGTGAAGGCTAGGCGCCGCCCGGCCCGTGCCTGTGCGGGGACAATGTGCGCACCAAGTCGTGCATAATTTTAAAAGCAACATTTCGCAGCCTTCATTGAGAAATATGCGCCCTCATTCGTGATGCCGACTGCCGTTGAGCAAGAAAACCTGATTTCCACATGATAAATCAGATCGGATTTTTATCATATCGACTAATCGCCGATAGGTGCCTAACTATCACATTACGTAAATTTCGATTCACCTATGTAAACACCAATGAAAGTGAACCAGCTCGACGGAAGGTCCGGAGACGCGAAGTGTCTGGTCGCAGCATTAACACACAACTACATAATAATAAATACTGTAAAGAGGTTATAAGTAAATAAATAAATAAATAAATAAAATAAATAAAATTTATCAGAATAAAGTAGAGAAAGTGATTGTGTAAAAATTGTCACATAACGATTTGCAATAATTATCACTTCGGCAATATACCTAACAAGCGTTGTATGGACATTGGACATGATACAGTAATACGAATGTGTGTAATGGGCAGTACAGAGTTGTGAGGTGTAATCGGGTGTAGTGGCCAGGGAGTACTCACAGCGCTATCCTGGCGTTCATGGTGCGGCCGGTGGCGAGGAGCGTGGTGGAGCCTGCCCAGTCGCTCGGGCTGCTGACTGCAACAGAGAGCTCACGTCAACACGCGCGCCTTTCCCAAGCAACACTCAGTTGCGACAATGAACAGTGAAGCTCAATGAGGAAGCTGCATCGCACATATAAATGCAACGCTAATGTCAGAGAGCGCTTAAATGCCAATAACAGCGACCTTTCGGTTCCAACTCGGGTTGCGCAAGCGAGGATCGCCGGTGATCGTGTGAGAAAGGCGAGTGCGTGCGGGAACTGGTGGTAGGGGTGGGACGCACCGGAGGGGGGAGTGACACCGACGCGCTGCCGTACGGCGACTAACCTCGCCGCGGCGCGCGCACCTCTTACTTATAGCCGCGTGCCCACCAGCGCCCGCGCAGCCGCCTCCATCCAACCACCCTCACCCTACAGCCCTGCAGCCTCGCGCGCCCTCCCCATATCTCACCACTAGCCCTTACGTGCGACACCCCCACAGATCTCAAACACATACAATACGACGTCATTATAATATCGACCTCTTATTTGAAAGTCGTCTTCATGAATAATACAGCAAGCAGTAATCCTTCGGACCGACTATTAATGAAAAAGTAATGAGCTGCTGCTGTCTATTGGAAAACCGAGCAACACGTAAAGGTCACGTACATTATGTGAAGCAGCGGTACAAAAGATTTCAACGCGTTGTTCTCTATTCAAATAATAATTATATTTTTACTCGATTAGGTTACACGTATCCAATATTTACCTTTGGTGTATTACTTCTTTACCGTGTCAAGTCGAAAAATAGGATATGGCAAGTAAACATATGTATATGTTCATCAAATTTGAGCAAAATACATACATCAAGTATGATGCGAGCTCAAGTCGTCTTCGTAAGCATCAACAAAGTTCAAACGCTCAGTGAGGCAATAGGGAAATAACATCAACAAAATGTGCCCACAAGTATCCTTTGCATGTGTGTAGTGAATGTTACTAATACTTTAAAAGTTTATTTGTCCGTAAAGTGCGTCGACGCGACACATTATAGCCGCATTAACATTGGGTGGACTGAAACTGAGTTAACGGACGCACTTCTGCGAATAACAAAATAGTTTTGCAATGACTTTAAGGAAATCACGAGATTCGATTAATATCGGATAGGCACCCACTTATAAGAAACATGTCATGACTTATTCCATATGTCTACTTTTAGAGTAAAAAAAGGATAAAAAGTCACTAACCTACTAGTTATTTCTGTTAATACAACACGTACTTTACATGCAGCGTTGATGCAACATTGTTCCCACAGACAGTACTTTATGGAGTACTATTCAACAAAGTCAGTACTTTATGAGTCATATCATTACATCTATAGAAACCAATATGGGCACGCTTGATGTATGTTCATGCCAACATCTCCACCCAACACACCTTCAGTCAAAAAAATCAATTAACGAACTCGTTCGTTTGTTTTTTACCCGTCTTCAAAAAAGGAAGATTTTATCAAATTTACAGTTTTTTTTTTTAATATACCGGGAGCTTACGATATATTCAAATTCAAGACATCTTTATTTGGTTAGACTTTTAACAGAGTATTTTCAAATTGTCAGAACGACACGATTACACAGCATTATACGTGCTACCGCCAGGTTCAGAGGGTTGCTTTTACTGCGAAGAACCTAGCAAGAAACTCAGTAATTACTCAATTCAAAAAATCATTTTACAATTTCGAGTATTAGAATATAAATCATAATCTCTTTTTTTCTCGCTTTTTATCATCCAGGATTGTATACATTAAAAGCTTATCAAAAGGAACCCGTTAACACTCATTGTCTATCTGCATCTTAAAGCAATCTATATCTCATAATATATCATCAATATTAAAAATATAAAAAAAAGTTCGTATTAAATCTTACGCCTTCTTAGAGAAGGAGTAGGTGTTAAAACTGCAAATGGGACAGACTGTGAACTCACTGTTGTCTCAGGCACAACAAAAATATCATTTGAGTTCTCGATGTTTTCCTACACCGTAAAGCTTGTTGTGTGATATCATCAACAAAACTCATTGGAACCAGTGAAATTGAAACTTGCTCTTTTGGTAAGAAGGAGACTGCTCAAACTCTTCGCTCAACCATGTTGAGTCTCACTCTCTTTCTCAGTCCAGCTTGATGGTGGATAAGTTCAAAAGTTCCTAAAAAGACGGTTGCACCTTTTTAAAATTGTTAGAAAACGTACAGCCTAACTAAAGCTAAAGTTACAACTTTTCACATATACTAAAATTACCCTAGCAAAAAAATTTGTCAATTGACAGGTAAATTTGGAACAACGCATTCCGAGTCAAAGCTAAGTCCTACATAAAGTCACCGTTAAATATGTCTTTAGCTTTACCAACTATTATCGTGCAATCCACCCTTACTCAAGTTCGACAAAAAATCTCACGTATACTGCGATTTCGAAAGGCATTTTAACTAATTCGTATATACGGTGTGTATTTGCCATGTTACCACGAACACAGGGAGGGATTGCAACCCAACGACCTCCTGTTGTTTTTCCGTCTGTTAACAACAGTTGTTTTTAAGAAATAAAAAGATAAACCAAGTAGTCGGGTGACATTTTGTATATAAGGACAGCCAATTCCATGGGTGACGATTAACTTTAACACGAACAAAAATATTCTTTTCATCCCACCATCTCGGAAAGAGTATTTTTAATCTTCAATATCTGAGTGGAAAAGCCGTTTTTATTCTCTAGAGGATAAAGTAAATTGAATTTATACATCGTGTGCACTAAGTTTGTGAATTAAAAAGATTATTCTGTAATACTTACCTGTCATAATGTAGTAATTAATACCTAAACTGAAATAAAAGTGTACCTATCTTGTGATTGTAAACGTTTTTTTTTTGCATTTAGTCATTTCCTCGCTGAGGTGGAATGAAAAGTTACGTGTTGCACTCGAGTGCAAAGATTTTTCACCTCGTGCTCTTTTGATTCCCTCGCTAACGCTCAGGATTCTAATTTTGAATCACTCGCTGCGCTCGTGATGCAATTTTAGAATCCTTCGCTTGCTCGGTCATCAAAATTGAACACGCGGTGAAAAAGCAAATTTTCACTCTTGTATAATAAATAACTATTAAACACATAAGTCACCCGCTATCCATAAGTAATTACCTACTTACATGTACCTACATTACAAAATACATACCTAAGTGGCAGATTCTTACTTTTGTAGGTGAAAAGTTAGTTAGTTAGTTATTCCGTAAATCAGTGACATATAATAATTATTAGTAGGTCACCCGATGCTAAATTTTGATTGCGTCAAAAGTCAAGGACACAGGTATCACTTGAGCTTTTGATAGGTAAAACTTGTTTCGTACCTCTTCTTTTTTATGGAGTCATACATAATGGCATCTGTCGCTTCCAAGTGTTACTCATTAATAATTAATGATAAATACTTTGGTAGACATTAACAATAATTTACTTTTATAAAAAGCAGTTAAGTAAGTACCTAGATACTTACTTATGGACACATTTTTGTTTTTACTTTATAGATTGGGATTTGAATAGACTAATACCCAAACGACAGGAGTTCAAACTTCAAGAGTCTCACCAAGGAAAATGTATCGTCAAGGAGATACGCCAGACCCAGAATTTGATGTTAAGCCTCGTGCATATATAACTTTCGTATATTAAGTTTCCGTACGTAAAAGGTAAAAATGGAAGCTTTTTAATATTCCCGTTTCGGTGCTTTTATTTCTGTCACACCTTTAAAGAAGTACTCTGGATAGAATTGTGACATGCTATGGGCCCAGTACTACCCACTGGACTGAAGCAAATTTCTACCACGGTGCTTATTCGTTCTAATATTACGTCCGTACGTGATCTGCTAGAAAATTATATGATCTTTATTTATTCCAAACCCAATTCATTTAAATTATTAAACGAACGAAAACTTGAGTGTGATAATAGTTATTTGTTATACAAGAATGCAAAGTTGCTTTTTAACCGCGTGTTCAATTTTGATGACCGAGCAAGCGAAGGATTCTAAAATTGAATCAGGAGCGCAGCGAGTGATTCAAAATTAGAATCCTGAGCGTTAGCGAGGGAATCAAAAGAGCACGAGGTGAAAAATCTTTGCACTCGAGTGCAACACGTAACTTTTCATTCCACCTCAGCGAGGAAATGACTAAATGCAAAAAAAAAACGTTTACAATCACAAGATAGGTACACTTTTATTTCAGTTTAGGTATTAATTACTACATTATGACAGGTAAGTATTACAGGATAATCTTTTTAATTCACAAACTTAGTGCACACGATGTTCTAAATTCAATTTTCAGTGGTAGATTCCTCGACGTTCATAAGTGCCTTACCAGGGCCTAAACTGAATAAATCATTTTCATTTACATTTTTTCATTTTCAATTTACTTTATCCTCTAGAGAATAAAAACGGCTTTTCCACTCAGATATTGAAGATTAAAAATACTCTTTCCGAGATGGTGGGATGAAAAAAATATAGCGATGCTGAAACTACGTTTGATTTTCGTTTGTTTGCGGAATTTCGTGTTCGGAGAAAGAGTAGACCCCCTGGCTTGATCCGACACTGCAGGCTGTCTGTAGGTTTCGTAGGCACCTTAGCGAAGTAAAAAAATGCTACGAATGGCACCAACGCAGTCCAAAGAAACCATAAACATTCCGTGTTCCAAAAGGTATTAATTTTAATTGCATATGCACATTATTTAATGGTCGCACTGAGCAATAGCCAGATTCTATGGCAGTCATCGATTGATTCGATCTGGCGATCAAAATCTTAATCTTGAAACAATCGTAATTAAAATATCGATTGCGTGAGATAGCATTTCGATTTGACTTTGAATGTGATTTTCGCAATGTGTAGACAATAGCTTTACTTTTACATTTTAGCGACCCTAAACAAAGCCTTTACCCACAAGAACAGACGCGGTCCTTGTCCGAAACATATGGGTTGTTCCACTAATTCCAATTGAAAATCCATTTGATATAAACGAATGCAGAAGAAACTTAAGTCATGTGACTACATAAATATTATACCCAATAGCTGTGGCCCGCGATTTTCAAGCGTAGGCTGACGCAGATTTTCATAGGTATTTGTGTGCAACCTGCAAACTATGCAATATAAGCTATTAGCTAACGGGATTAGTACATTAGGTAAGTACTTTATGTGAAATAACGATCATGGGCTCATCAACATAATGTTAGTTAATTACATGCCAAAAGAAATAATTACTAATCACATAGGGATGAATGAAACTTCAAATATAAATGGTTCTAAAAAAAGAGCTTTATTCATTTTTTTATTTACATGCATGTGAAGAATCTAACGGAAATATTCAGAAACCGTTTAATGTTCATAACAACTATGATATTTTTTGTATCGGAACAAAAGCTAGTATCATACAAAAATAATTATATAAAACTTATAACACGGCGACAAAAATACACAATGACAATATCACAAAATTATTTTTAATGCTTAATTTATAAATTGAACTAAATATTTACAAATTTGGTTGGTTAGTTAAATGATACAGAAGCAAGCCACGTGTCATATAATTATTGCTCAACTTTAAACATCGTAAGGCGCGCAGCGGCATATTTTGTTACCGGGTACTATGGATTTGATGATAAAACTCTTGCATGGAGCTTATATACAACGCAGGTACATCATCATCATCATTTAATTTCAGCCGATAGACACCCACTACTGGGCATAGGCCTCCCCCAACGATTTCCACGACGACAGGTCTTGTGCCTCCCACATCCAGCGGGCTTCCGCGATTCTCACCAGGTCGTCGGTCCACCTCGTTTGGGGCTACCCACTTTGCGCCTTTCGGTACGCGGTCGCCACTAAAGGCCCCATCGGCCGTCGGTTCTAAGAGCGACGTGCCCCGTCCACTGCCACTTCAGTTTGGCGATTCTTCGGGCTATGTCGGCTACTTTGGTCCTCCTGCGGATCTCCTCAATTTTGACTTGATCGCGCAGTTAGACTCCGAGCATAGCCCTCTGCATCGCCCTCTGAGTGACTTTGAGCCTTCTTATGAGGCCCATTGTAAGCGGCCACGTCTCTGTGTTATAGGTCATCACTGGCAACACACACTGGTCGACTTGAGACACTGCGGTATTTGGGACGAAAAGATTTTACGTAGCTTCCCAAACGTTTCCCAGCCGAGTTGGATTCGACGATTGACCTCTTTGTCGAAGTTGGACCTACCTAACTGGACTACACAAGGGACTTATGGACGATAAACTCGACACCACCTTGGGACTGTTGGTCACCCTCCCGGAAATAAAGCAAGTTACGGGACTTGAGGGTTACCGAGTCCTACCCCTGTCTTCGGACTTCAGATAACCCTATGATGTCCCATCGTAACTTGCTCAATTCTTCCTCTAGTTCTACCAGCTTTTCGTCGGTCCGCAGTGTACGCACGTTGTATGTTGCCAGGTCGATTTGCCGTTGTTTGTGGTAGCCGGATCTCTGCCGGAGATTCTTCACACCCCCTGCTCCGCCGTTACCTCGGCCGCTACCACTATGGCCGGAAGGGATAGAGCTGCCGAGGACTGGGAGCCGTAGTGATTATGTGCAAATCATATTGGGGGAGGGGGAATGCCAATAATCGCCACGCTTGGCAGGCGGATTGGCGATTGCAATAGGGTGTTGCTTTGACTCGGAGGATGCTGCTGCCCACCCTCCGGCAATCCCTCAGCCGATTTCTACTGCGGCCATGGGAAGAGGGTGGTGTGGTATTCTAACGCCGCCACTCCATGGCCAAAGACGCAGGTACATTCACTCACAAATAATGAAAAAAACGTCGCCATACATATTTAATTAATATTATTACATTTTATTCATCCTATTTATGTCAGTCTATAAAGCATTCTAACATATATTCGTTTACTATCACCACCCATGTAGTGAATAAATAGCTGCCCACTGGGTTGTTTTTATTTAAATGTGAAGGGTGGCGATAATAGTTTCACTTTGACATACATAAGATGAACAAAGAAAACTAAGTGACTGCTTTTTCATAAATTTTATGCGAATGTGGTAGCTACACTCGAAAGAAATCTGTGCAAGAGTTATATAATCAATCTATAGCAATTTATATAAGGCTGACAACTATCCGTTGTAGCATTTAGACAATGCCCATCCATCATACTGAAGCACTGACAGAGCCTTACCATGAGCTCCTACTACCGCGATAGTCTTACTCATATTATTATAATAGTCAAACTATTATGGCAATGGGAGCATATAGTTGAGCCACAAGGCAAGGAGCAACACTTGAGTTTGTGTTACATTCTGAGGAGCGGACGTCAGTCAGCGTAGGCTCCATTCACATCCAAAGGTGCATGTGTACTTATCGCACAGCACGGATAAGTACCTGAACACAAAAGGCTTTCACAGTACGCTTACGAAATAATAGATGGAGGTAATTCCTCATGATATAATCATTTATGGCGGCCTCTAAACGCGGATGGCACGGTAGCCGTGCCATCCTCAGAAGGTTAAGGCATTTGTATCCATAAACCGATGAAGCACACAAACTTTATGCTTATACAATGTCACATGCTGTCGCCTAACCACCCGAAAAACATACCGGCTTTGCACAGGGTAGATACCATGGATAGGTAAAATACGAATTCTCATTTTTTGTTTTCATAAGTAACCTATCGCATTTATGTCAGTAGAACAAATTTTCCAGAGTCCTGAAACGCAAGCTGCTGTTTAAATATTTTTCGAAATTCAAAAAACCTTGCTTTTAATTTGACTCCCTCAGGGATGGTATAAATAAGCTTTCTTAAATTTTCGTAAATTAGTCAGTCAAAGCGTCATGACAAATCTTTTGAAATTATTAAGCACTCGAATATTCTCGGGAGGTATGTTCACGGCAGACGACAGTATATAAGCACATTCCATTCATTCAGTCATAAGTATTTGAATATAAAACGCATTATGTGGCAGGTGTATAATAATGTATACATATAATATATTCTACAACACTAAGTTAGCATATAAAAGTTATATATTGAAATCACTACATCACTACTTGAAAGGCAAATATAATGAGGTATTATTCCACAATTAAATATATTATTTATTAATTTTATTGTTTATACAAAAAGGGCTCATTTAATATAATATGAAAAGTTTTTTTTATTAAAGTGGCAACTATCGTACATCCCCCCTGATAGAAACGGTCTTTCGCGTTCACGCTTGCAATTCGCACGATTCTCAAATAATATTCAATAAAGCAATATTATGTATTGCAGAAGCCACCATAGCCTTAAAAATGTTAAGGATACATAACATTTTTACATTATATATTTTAAAATCCAATATCTCTCGCTCTTTGTTTCTCTGTCTCTTTGTTTTTGAGAATTGAACATAGCTCAAAATAGTAGGATTTATGTAATGAGCTACGAATACATTATTTGTATGTAAGTATTTATAGAAAGGTTAAATGTGAAAAGGCCACGAAATACTCGACTGGTTAGAAAGAAATTTCCAATTAAAAATATGCACATTTTATATTCTAAATAGAACAAAAGGGGTGTTAAGCCGTATCGTGGGCATAACATTATTTGTTCATAATCAAAGATCGCCCACAACTATATTAATTCGATAAGTGGGCATGTATGTACCACACTAACTATATTATTAATTATACCTACTTTTAATATAATTTAGAACAATGGATTACATTTAAATATTGCTTTATATTGAATTATCATATTAAAATATAATGACTTAAATATTTATAAAGCACTTTTAAAAAAATTACGTGATGAGTTACATAAGGAATTTATAAATTATAACATTAATTAAATTATCATATTTTTATAGGGAAGACAATAATAATTGCGTAGACTTAAGTAGTCGTGCAGTGTTAAGAGTTTGATAAATACTACCTGAAGAAGGTGAATATTAGTATCAGGAATTCGAAATATAAATCAATATTTATTCAAATGCAAAATGTTATTGTATTTTTGACATTGACAACATTTTTTGCATATAAATGGATGAACCAGGAACGATGAATTATTATTTTAATATCTACTTGCATATATATTGTATCTACTTGTCAATATCGATCAACCTAAAACTGCGCGTCCTACATTAATATCACTATCGGCGCGCAGTTTTAGCACAGATATTCTATAACGAGTGTTATAATTGGTTTATGCGTGCTTATGCTAATATTGAATATATTGCCACCCTCGAAGATGGATGAATTCTATGTAATAACACGAAAAAACAAGTCAGGCCAATGGATTTGACACAATCTGATATGAGTTAACCTTGATCATCTAATGAAGTATCATAATATAATTTCATGATGTTCGCATTTTCATATTCATTAGGAATTATTATTATGTGTATCCTCATTGCGAGCCTTTGAGTAACAAGCAATATAAAAATAATCCAGCAAATTCTGTTGGCAAAAAACTAGATATTTACTATGTATATAAAATATATATATGATGTATATGAATGTATGCTTGTGGACGAATATTGACCTAATTTGATCGATTTGCCGTGACTACATTATAAACTATTACATGGTTACTATGTTTTGACCCTTTATTGAGCTTAGAGTGACTGTATCGCCAATAATCATGAGTTCTAACTTACGCTATGAAGCACAATCAACATAATATTATTAATTTTACATAAATATCACTACTCCTATTTATAAATGATATTATTATTATAAGAAAATTCAATAAGACACTTCACAAATTGTTTCTTAGTTACAAAATAAGTTTGTTAAACACTTTAATCAATTTATAGAAACAAGGCATTTTTTTTGGAGTCAAGTTACTAAAATTACGATTACAATTATTACTAAGAGGCATGCAGTAACACAGTGCTACAATATTGACATGGTAAAATATATTCCAACACGGTTGAACAGAATTTCAAAATAGTGATAGACATTCTGTAATATTTACAACACATAATAATCGTATTACTAATTGTGTATCAACAAATTGCACTCATTCAAAAACAAAAATATTTTTTATAAACACAATAAGTATAACATGTAAACAACACACAAACAACCCATACATAGTAAAACACATGAAATTGATACTTCTTGAGAGAAAATTTCTTTTTAACTATTTAAGGCTAACACAACATGGTTTATCATTACATTTGTGTGTCACTTATAAGGCTTTTTATATTATACAGGTACATTGTTTTAAATAATATTATACATGTTAATTTTCGTCGCCGGTGTAACATGCTCATAATACCAATAAATAAAAGGCTTTATGACAAATTATAATGAAAGATCATTTAGTGAGAACAGCCGCGACTAATGCGTAATGCCTGCTAATAATATGTCAAGTAAATGTCATTTTGACGGGCGTGCACGCTACGCTATAAGAAGTGTACAATAATTGTACGCTTACTAAATGTACCTATGCATAATATTTCATAGCCAATATATAAAATTTAAACGCGAAAGTATTGTCACAGGCCTTGCAGTGTCCTCGCAGAGATAAAAAATAACGTACCAAATTACTCACAACCTCATTCAATAATTAGACCGAATTAGATTTCTTATCTGTATATATGATGATCATTATTGATTTATTTGAACACGTGACGCGAATCTAACTAGGCCTAATAAAGTGAACTGCTTTCGCAGCACGCCTATTTTATTACAGTCGATATATTATACAAATTAATTATAATGGCAGGATACGAATTTTTAATATCTCGCCTATTTGTATGTAACAAAACTTCCGAATATTTTCTTTTCATTGCATAATACGTGCTTTGATATAGATACATTTCATAATTTGAATTATACAGAACTCAAATTGACAACATTATTTATATAGTTTCATGAAATTCTTAATATAGACACTGCAACGCCTGATGATTCTACAATTTTATTACTAGACAGTTAATTTTACGATATTTATAAAACTTTTCAAAAATAACTTATGTTATTCTAATATAACACTTGTTAGATTACTCTAACTAGGCTTTATCGAGTTAGCATCAAAGAGAATACATGTATCACTCGAACAAGTTTAGTAATAATTAAATGGTGACTAACAACGCAGACATGGATATGTATTAATATATTAGCTGTGTAATTAATGTCGGCTTTATTTTAATTTCTAAGGCACACCTTATGGTTATGTTAAATCGTCTCTATTTCTCGTAGCTCTTCACTTTTCTATTCAACGTGCGATCGTTAAAACAGCATTAAGTACATACCCGTCTCGAATACCAGGTAATATCAATAGTTTAATGATCACATTGCACACATAGAATGAATGTCTTGGTACAATCATGTTAATAAACTATTTACTAATGTCATTATGTCCAAACACACAACTATTGAACTATGTTGATAGACTCGTAAGCAATTACAAAATTAATTTTTATTTCATTTGGTACTGGCGTTCAACAAGGCCCCTATAACTGCTAATGGTTGACGGTACATAAATATATATATTTACGCGAACGGCGCATAAACTTTCAGAAGAACTATTAAATATACCTATCATACATTTATATTGTACATATTATACATTCTAAAATTATTATAATATATGGGAAGCTATAATAGCGGTCGTTACAATGTAGTGCGTCTAATCAAATCGCGATCTATCTTATCTACTAACTAAGCACAGCATAGATTTGTATCTCCGTCCAAGTCATACTATAAACTATCTTCGGCTATAAATCATATATTACTGTTTCAATGCTGTGGTAAATATTTTAATGATAACAGACATTCAATATCATATTCGTTCACACATTTTTTTACTGAGAACTTGACCATTGAACACAGCGCCGGAATATTTCTTTAATTAATACCAATCTTTATGGTATCTTTTCACGTTCTTAACATGGATAATGGTAAGCACACGGCTCGAGTACGGGCATTATTACTGTTATGATACGGTTGAAGTTCGCTCTTGTGAATTTAATTAGACATCTCCTGTCTACTCCAAAACTTGATTGATAAAATATCAGTGATAAGCACCTTTTTGCCGAAGTAATTGCATTTGTGACACAAGTGGTCAATATAAGTTACGCTTTCCTCGTTACATACAATATATATTACTAACTATAACAAACTATTATTACCCAAAAGCCTTACGTTATTGCGTGTAGATAACATTCAAAGGTGCAACAATAGAGAGCTACAATTATACAAATATTTTATTGTTATGAATATTGCTTCGTTCGTGGGGGTCCACAAATGTGACTGACGAATAACGTGAACATTATTACAGGTACGTTACTTATTTTGTTATTGAATGCAATAGCATATATATCATAACACTAAAATACTTTGATTTGTATAATTATTAAAACATTATTTTATATTTGAATTGCAATTATTTTCTGTGATTTTATTACTAGTTTATAAGAGACGTTATACAAGTCGAGAGGCAGCAACGGATAGCAACACAGTATTGGTTCAACCGTACACCATAATTTACAATTGATGTTTTCATGTTGTATAATAAACGTGTAATATTTGTGAATGTCACGGTCGGTACGCATATAGTTAATGTAACTGTACAAACTTGATGTAATAGTTTTATACCCAGACAGCGTACTGGGAAGGCCAGTGTTATGGCCGCTGGAGCAGAGGCGTGGTCTCGCCCGTCGCCCAGCGGCGACCCTCGCGCTCGCTGCAGTTGTTTGTGCAACACGCGGACACGCTCTGCCCAGCCTGCAATGCATCACATTTGTATCAGAGAGCCTTTTCTAAATCGCCGTCACAAGTCATAGCATTGACGTAAACGCAGATTTGTATGGATTCATAATAGTGCCATCCGTGGGCATTCAGGCACTGTTTTGATCCTATACAAATCTGCGTTTACGTAAACACGGTGACTTGTGACGGCGGCAGTGAAAAACTCGCACTAGGCATCTGGCTGTTTGAAGGGCTGTAGTCATGAATCTGTCTGTATAGCTCGACGCGATAATACTTGCGTAGTTTCCTGCAATAATATTCACTTTGCACTCAATTCGTGACGGCACCTGTATTTACACACATAATATGCTCACGCCTGTATTGCCCAAAGGAGAAGGCAGAGGTGAACTTAAAGTATACCCACATTACGCCAGTTATGTTAAGTAAAAGGGGCCGAGCCACTAATCCACAGTTTGGTCTGCCTACTGGTAAATTACAGTAAGATCAATCCAATAATACTATGCTTGACCTGGGGACCAACTTGGTTTTGGTCTTGCTTTAAAACATATTTTTTTTTGTAAATAATAGGAGGGTGAGCGTTTTTAAATAATTATATACTTCAAATGAGCTTTAGCAAAGAGTAACAAGTGTGTATTTGGTAGCATCTAGTATTAAAGTACCTGTGATATATGTAAGTCGTATAGATGCAACGTGCTGACGGACATATCGCGTGAGTCCCCAGCGGAGGGTCCCTGGTGGATGGAGCTTTGCACCCCTCCCGGCTCCGAGTCTTCGTCACTCGTCTCATCCATGTCCTGCTAAATAACCACTTGTTATGTCAAACTTTAAACATTAAATGATAATTTTACTACATGTTTACGATTTTACTGAAAATAATTTGGTCACGCTAATGCAACATTCCGCTTAACGCGTTCATTGCCACGCGACGCATATACGCGTCATTTGTGAGCGAATTTACGAACAAGATGCGACTTTCGCAGTGTAGTTAGTAAGACGTTAGTACTGCATTGGCGGGGCAGTATACCAACCCAGTGCCTAAACCATACACTATTGATTTTAATCGAAGAATCTGAAAAAACATAGTATGTAAATTGCTGAACATGTTAAGTTATACTTGTAGTCACCCCGGATCTACCTGCAAGAATCTGTACAGAAAATATTTGATAAAACAAGCGATCATAATAATAGCACATCAAATAAGACAGATACTGGACATGCGCGTACTCCAGAGGGCAAATATCGAACCCAGCTGATAAACATAAACATCTTAATTTAAACCTGCGACTATAATAGTCCACTACGACATATTCAAAGCAATTACCACGCAGATTCGTAGGCGAAGTACATGCTTTATCGCAGGGTAAAATCTGTCTTTTTGTGATGAGACCTGAATTATATTATTACGATGGCACGTGACATTACTGATCACAAAAACATCAGACCATACATTGTCAGATTAGGGACCATTAATTTTGTCAAATATACACCAAACGGACCAGCAACAATACGAAAGGTGGGCTAGTGTAGCTGTTTTATCATGGCAAAAGGTGGGCCATATTCAGAGCCTGTAGACAAAGTTACATTATCCTCACGCTAGTTGAAACGATACAATATGTACGGGAATGACATAAGTAACGTAACTGATTTATGTCATTTCCATACATTTTTTATCGTATCTATTAGCGCAAGCGTGAGATAATGTTACTTTATCTAGTCCTGTTGATCGCACCGAACTCGAAAGGAGCAAAAGAAATTCCTTTCCGTCAGATTCAATATATACATTCAAAGCTGAAAGGATTGCGTGAAGTATATCAATTGGGGATTTATTAAATCAAGAGGGTCCCATGCGGAATACTAAGCCTACACATCTGCTTGAAATAAAAGGAGAAAATAATACATCGTACCAAACATCTAACAAGGATCGCCTGAACGATTGACGTCAGAATAAACACCAACGAAAGATTTTTCTTACCTCTCATCTCTTCTTACAGTGCCAGGGTTAATTAATGATCATCTAACTTATAAACTTAGGCTTAAAGCTTAACATTTCAAAAGACTCGCAAAGGAGAAGGTTGTGAAATCTGGAATGAAGGAATTAGTAAAACATTTTCAGAAAAAGCTAATTATTAAAATAATATCTAATATATTATGTGTGTTATTAAAATCAATTTATACTTCAATGGTGACTACCTTATAAATAATGAAAGCTCTGTGCTAATATGACGACAACAATTGCACTCCACTCCTCCTACCCTAATGGAGCACTAACGACCTAATTCACCACAAGAAAACAGCACTACTCTAAGGCAGAATTATTTAGCTGCGATCATCTGTGAGGTGGGAAGCTGTCTGAATGGGGAGGTACCGTCCCCATTGAGAGCTCCGAGTGTCGAACGAGAGATTCCATTATGCCCTTCCTAATCATTATAAATAAGTATTATTGCTACTATCGATCTTGAATGAATAGTGAACAACACCCATAATAACTTTTAATAGTGATGCCGATAATCTTCGAAATTATTGCAGATTTGGGAGTTGGAGTCCTAGTACTAACTGCCAATACTTACGGGGAGTCTGTATGTTTGTCTCTGCTGCGGGTAGTATGACAACACTGCAGGCAGCGGCGTCACGGCGCCAAATAAGCTCTGCTGAATGTATGAACCCAGCATAGTTTTGTTCTGAAAAGTACAATTAAAAATCATGATTTATCTAATTTCAATGATATATAAAGTAGTTTCAAGTGAGGTAACATCCCTGTTATAGCAGTAGCCACTTGCCATCACTTTAACTATTGTAACTATCACAAACCTACACAAAAACTACCGCGTTTCTGGCTGAGTTCTTCTCAGTAAAATCATCCTTCCGAACCCAGCAGAAACATTTTAAATCCTGCTTACTCATGCAATTATGGCGATTTCAAAGTACATTGTTAAAAGTCCAATCAAATAAAGACATCATAAATTCGTACGTATATTAGTGTTAGTCTTACTATTACTTTAGTATTTAGTATTTGATGCTTATGGTGATACGATAAGCTGTATCGGTGCTTCACTAATTATGAGCGCTGACATTGCATGCGCAGTAATGATTTTTTGAGTCTGTCCCCTTCCATGTGTAGTTTGGCGCGCTACGAATAAAATACATGTGCGGGAGCCGCGAAAATTTTCGCTGAGCGTTAAAAAATCGTGACGACACTTATAATAATGTAAGTCTGTTACCAGGTGATTGGTGGCTGGTATAGCCATGGTCATGCTTTGCCGCAGCGATCGTAGGAAGTGCCTCTGCGCCGCCTCGGCGGGCTGCCACGTCGGGTGACGACACGAGAATGCCACCAGAGATAGTTCTGTCTTCCCACCCTCTCCCTGGTCGTATTGCGTGTTGCCGTCTGTCACAAACATATACATCTATATCAATCCATGTTCACATTGTAACTGGGAAAGTGTCTGTCTGTCTGTAGCCCGATTCAAGTAATGTAGATAACGATATCGGACAGCGATTTTATATACTCCTTGAAAGATCAGCTACCTGCCAGTGAAAGTCCTGTTAAAACAGACAGACTTCTTTGTCTGACTGTTTGTTCTAGACAGAGAAAAAAAAATTGGTTTTTCTTTGTCAGTACCGTGCACACTTTCATATGAATTTGGTGAAAAGCTGTAATTTTGGAATTACAAACAGACACTTCAATTTTATTTTCTATAGTATATGTATGTATAGTAGACTAGTGGACCCGACAGACGTTGTACTGCATACCGACTGCAGCGCCAGGTATGCACCTGGGCTGATTTGTGAATCTAAACCATCCATTCATTTAATGTATAATAATTTGTGTGAACAAACGCACATTTCGCCTTCTCCTTATATTTGCCAGCTTGCCAGTCGGGGTGACCGTGACGACGGATGTCCAACTGAAACAATGTTATTATTTTAATGAAGAATAGTTTTGTAAGAATGGACACTTTTAAGAAACAATCATAATGGAGGAGAACTGTCTTCATTCGCTTCATCGCCTCGTGAATAATGTATGGATAATATTATCATACAGCTCCATCTACCCTCACGCCAAACAAACTTTACGTACCTCGGACATAAGACATCGGATATAAAACTCAAATAATCTTTTTTTAGATACTTATAATACAACAACACCGAGACACGGGCTTAAAACATAAAATGACGCGGGTATCGAAGCCGCAACATCTAGCATAGCAGTAAGGTATAATAACCATTAGACCAACGGTGCCGGCCGATGACAGGTTAATATTATGTAAATAGTAGTTGGTAGAATTTGAGTTAGAGTTCCAGAGCAAAAATTAAATGTTTCACGTGGGACGCGTGTGGGTAGTATTTAGTTAGTTAGTAGAGTTTGAGTTTGAGTACCTGAACGAATAATAAGTGCTCCATGTGGCCCACTAGTTAATAGTTTGAGTTTGAGCACCAGAGCGAATAGTAAGTGCTCTATGTTACTACAGTAGTTGGTTAGAAGAATTTGAGTTTGAGTACCTGAGCGAAGGAGCAAACGTCGCCGATCCCCAGGACGCTGACGGTGAAGTTTCTATAGAAGTCAACGATGTCCAGAGCTCGTGATCTCAACGAGAACAGCACCAGCGGACACATCACTGGACTCAGCAGCTCAAATATTATGTACACCTGACAACAACATACAAATAGTAAACAAATATTCGTTTCATTTGGGCAACAAGACGTAAGTACAATTTGCAAACAACTTTTTGACGAGAGATATAAAAATAAGATGTTCATGACATCCGAACACTTGGTTGTACCATATTAGTAGCCAAAACTAAATTTGTTACGGCTTATCCAAAAATGTGTTGCACCAAAGCTAACAATTAAAGATATGACGTCTGATATCTGAAAATGTTCAAATTACGCAGATTTGTTGCCTATTACTTTCACTTTTAATAGTTGAGATAGTAGAATGGATAACTTACGGCTCTGAATTGGAAGAGTTGTTGGAAGTGCGCCGCGACATCCTTGGTGTGAGCGCGACCTCGCCATGCGGCGGGCAGGTAGTGCACGTGACCCAACACTTGTACGAACAACTCTTCACCGCGCGCCGGCCCAGTACATCCAGCCCCCAATCTCTCCTCATCCCCTATTAAAGCCCTGAAAATATATGCATACAGTACACACTGTAAGGATTGACTAGCAAATTTTAATGCTACTGGTGTTACAAGGTCCTGATTTATTGGTTTTTTTCCATCTCTCATTTCCTAGTAGCAGCTCGGAGTCTGGTCTACTGCCCGGTTTATGACAATAGGCTCGCCCCTCTATTACATGCCCTATAACTGGCGAAATGTGGTTGTACTCTACGTACCCCTTCGAGGAATACATGTGAACATATGCATGTATGTTTGTTTATAATTGTTTTCTTCAATCGATTGATAGTGGGACCCTTGAATATCTGATTCACTTGATCATGGTGTTTCAAGCATTTATAAACTACTGATACCTCACCATCAGGATGATAATTGGTATCACTTGTACGTATTTGACTGGTATCATAAGACTGATGGGGATCTTCAATGGGGATTATGGGAACAACCCATAAGAATGGCAGGTTCTGTTGGATTGGGCCGATATATTTGTATACACTAGTCGAACAATGCTATAGGTCTCACCTGGCCCCGGCCAGGACGCAGCCCAGTATTGTAATGATAGTGAGCACGTGTTCCACGGTCAGCACGTCTTCGTCGTACACAGATAGGACCACAAGTACTCCGAGCACACTCGCTGATAAAAACACCACGTTTCTATAAAAATACAATATTAACAATGATTATTAGAAGGAAATACGTAGATATTTTTTTCTTTAGGTACTACTACACAGGTTGCAAGCAAGCCTGCACTCAGTCTGATGGCATGCGACTAGTGCAGCCTATGAACACCATGAGTGTTGAATTAGATCACTGTGCCAACATAATGATACACGAAAGGGGCCCGCGATAGATACTCGTCACAGGGCCTATAGAAGGTTCTTAGGCTTATTATCAGACTAGAGCATGCTTGCATACAAGTAATATTTAAAAACATAGCTATACACAATGTTACGTTTCGCTTTGAGGCAAATCTTTATAAAATTATGATAATATCTATATAATTAACTAGATGTGCCCTGCGGTTTCACCCGCGTACATTTAGTTTCATCCTTATTGTCGCGTAACCCTAATATTTTTAATAAATAAAAGTAGCCTAAGTTACTCCTTGAAGCATCAGCTACCTGCCAGTGAAATTGCCGTTACAATCGGTCCAGTCGTTTCGGAGATTACCCGGAACAGACAGACAGACAGACAGACAGACAGACGGACAGACAGAATGACAGAGAAAAAAAATTAAACTTGGTTTTTTAGTTTAAGTAGCGTGTATACGTTCATATGCACTTAGTGAAAAGCTGTTATTTTGGATTTACAAACAGACACTTCAATTTCATTTATCTGTATAGATTAATATAATACAAATTCCAACAATCGCAGCGTTAGCAAGCAGCGTCACATAAAATAATACAATATTAGAGAAATAAGGAGTACATTGTTCCAGAAACAACAATAAAATAAATTATTATTGTTTCATTTATGTTTGACATTTGACACATAAAACAATGTATCGAAGTGCCCTGAATTGATATGATAAATCTAACCTAATAATTATAGAGATACAGTTTGTGAGTTTGAGAGGTTGTAGGGGGTAATGTCTCGATCTACTGAACCGATTTCGAAAATTCCACCAGTAGCCACGTTATTTGGGAGTGTCATAGACTATATATTAGCCCGATTAAGTAAAAGGAGTATACGCAGACGAAACTGCTGAGCTCATCTAGTTTTATATAAATTACTAAGCAAATAAGCGCGAAATATTTTATCAGACTTCTGTAATTAATTATATATACGCGCCACTAAGGGTCACCTCAATCTCTTAAATAATATATGTGACTAATAGATAGCAGCCGATAGTAGCTTCGTAGTATCTTACGTATGACACGATTTGTTCGCGCATATAAGCAATGGGCTAAGTGCCAAATCGCTAAATTGTGTTTTATTTTTAACAAAACAAACATTTTGCGCAGTTACAATAATGAACTTAGTGCGCGTGTCATTGATGACGTGATGTATTTATACCTACGCTTTATAGACCACTCCTATTGGATATTCCATACTAATGTATATAAAATTAACCCCTATACTCCTCGTCATGCTATTACTTGAAGACGGCTTTTCCGATTTCATTCATCTGGGTGGGAGTGGACATTTCACTCAAGAGACAATATATCCTAGCGTAGACCAAACATGTTAGGACAATGCGGAGAGGGGATTAGTATAAAGGCTCTTGTTTAGAAATAAGTATTTCACTACAATCCAATTGTATTTCCTTCTTGGAAAACTAAATCACCAACGCATTCGAATACCCTGCAGACGAAGTCGCAGGCTCAAGGTAGTGTAAGTAATAAGTTCACTATAACATAAATGCGACGCATTTAATCATAATTATGTCAACAAACAAATAGTCCTATACGTCATGTCGCAAATCCATGGACATTATACTTACTTACACCATTGTCAATTTAGAGTTTTCCTGTACTTGTACTTTAGTACACAATTTCGGTACGACATCAAATCCTATAAAATTCAATTCTTCAATACAACGTTACGCAACGCAATTAGTATTTTTAAAATGCATGGTTAGTAAAAAAATGACGAGATTCGATATCTCTCACTCACAATTATCGTGAAAGATGAAAAATCTCAACATGTTTTTACATAGGTCATTGAAAAATCCTGTTAATATTTGATTTAGTTTTGTACTCTTTTCCGTTGTATGTACTTTGAGACCATTCATGTCACGTATGTCACTTTTCATGGAGTTGCGTGGCTTCCGCACAGGATCGGGTAGGACAGGCTTCATGCTGCATTGATGTAAGTGATGTGTGCTTCCTTCAACACAAAATATCTGTTTTGTTTCTTTAAATACAGAACTGGACTATAATGTGTCTTCGAAAGCACACAACGTTGCGATGAAGATAATTTATGCTTCATGTATTTCGATGACAATGAGTGTGCATGCAATTCCTTTTTCGTTAGATCTGTCAACTTTGATCGTCTTTTCTCAGATATTTTGTAGGTATTTTAAGATACTTTTCCTTGTTTCTTACGCTGCAGGTATCCGTAGCTCTAAATTATTATTTCAGTCAATCTTGAGCGGGTCATCTTGTATAATACAAAAATCAATAATGCAATCTCGACTTCTCACATGACGTCAAAAAAAGATTTGTGAAAATTAATAAAATATTATTATAATCTTCCCACACACCTTGTGCCCACCACAGGAATGCCAGAAATACAATACTGAATTATTTCACATCCATAAAACATACCGTGTTTTTTTTTAAAAAACTCCCCCTTTTCTTATCATAAAATCGTCTAAGGTTAAAAAAACAAGTGAAAAATTTACATAAGAGATTGACAAAATACAGTCGACAAACAAGTGACGCACGAAGGTTTCATCTCATAATTTATTCATGTGCTTATATGAATGACAAAATATATAGAGTACTTATGACAAAGACCAACCTATTGACACCCTGGCTCGAAGCCCATTTAGAAAAGTACTTGCAATAATGTGGGTATATGACATACTATTGTATATGAAAATAGTGTATAACAAGTAACAACCTTTACCCCGACGGCTTTTTGATTGCTTATAGGTTTATAAAGTAGTTCCAGACGTTTTCAATAATACGTTAGTAATGGTTTATATTAAGACACATTAATTGTAAATCATATATGAAGACAATTTGAATTAATAAATTTAGCAAAAGCGAATGTTTCTAGTCCAAAGATGCATGCTACCTATTCATAGACGCAGACATATCAAACTGGATTCGAATATACCAATATCTAGATATTTCCAAATGCCTATAATCCTATCTTTCTCTCTACGTCTACATATTGAAATCGGTTCAACGGTTTATTCATTATAGAACAGACGATAGATGACAGAACAACGGAGTAACAAGCATTCAAAGGCTGCAGTAGCCGCTTACCATCAGGCGGACTGCACGCTAGTTCATCGCCTTAGTAGTTAATAAAAAATAAAAAAAGATCCTTATTAGTTACTTTTACTACTGTAAGTATAAGTATACAAAGCATTACATACATGAGGAGCTCGTGGCAGTTGCTATTGCGCATATCATTCGATCAGCGAAGTTAAGCAATCATACGCCTAGCCAGTAGTTGGATGGGTGACCGCCCGAGTTCCCTCCGTGCCTCGGAGAACACGTTAAGCTGTCGGTCCCGGTTGCCAATTTAACATCTTTGGCAATCGTTACAGGTCAGTCAGAGGCCTAAGAGAGTCTGACAACTGGTTTGACCCAGATTGCCGATTTTCTTCGAAAAAGGGGTTGCGAAGGTCAGATGGCAGTCGCTTCGTATAAAAATCAGGTGATCAGCCACATCGGGTTGAATCAAGTGCCGACCCCAAATACATGGGATTAAGGCCAGGGAGATGAAGTAAAAGTATACATTCGCAATGCATTTTGAGAGATCAAGCATCGTCTGATCGAACACAGCATGCAAGAAACGACGATACATTTAAAATGCACAGCACACAGTTAAACATAGATATAAAAACACACAAATTAAGTACCTACCGCTAGAGTGGGTATACTATATACTTCTAGGTAACACACGTTTTAATTATTAAAAAGCATTGTAGTTATATACATACATAGAAGGCCAATACTTGAGTGTAACAGTCGAATACATAGAAATTGATTCCAACAACACTTTGTCGTTTCAATTGGTTTGAAGACCGCACGAAACGGATATCGGATGCTTTCAAGTGCTTTAAGTTAAATTAAATAAGAATCAGTTGAATAGAACTGCTTCATATCTATTTACTAAGAAGGTAATGAAGATGTAGGACACTATTTTTACTGGTACTAGACAGATTTAGCAAAGGGATCTAGTGGGGGCTGTACATTAATGGTAAGACAAAACAGTTGTAGCAGCATTTTAAAATTGTACAACGTCAAATTCGAAAGTCGAAATTAGCTATTAGCTTTAAATGCCCATTTATTTCTGATAAAAGCTATTAGTAGAGTTCAACTTTTTAAAGTAACACTTTTGCAAAATTCGCCAATGGAACGTAATTCGCTGTAACGCATTTCGCAGTCAAAGCTAAAGTTAGTTGCTTTCATCGTCGAATTAGCCTTTAACTTTAAAAACTATTATCGTATAACCCTGTGTAACATATTAAAGTATAGAGCGTACTTTGCGAGGACAGTAGTGATGGGCGACGAGAAGCTGGCGAGATACTTGGTAGCGGGCTTGTGTGCGCGGTTGAGGCGGTCTCGCAGTTCGTGCTCGAGCTCGTTGAAGTGGCGAAGGGTGACGCGGGCGTACAGAGACCACGTACGCAAGCCCAGCGACGCTGGCGAGCGCTTGATCAACTATACAAACGTTTCAAACGGTCAAAATCACAATTCAATATTCAAAATATCTTTTTTTGAGAGCCTTTCATTAAAAATCTTTCAAATTTGTCAGCATGATATGATGACATGATATGTCAGGTTCGGTTGGTTGCTTTTACTGAGAAGAACATAGAAAGATAAGCTTATAAGATTATTCTTTTTAAAAAAATATATGCAGGATTGTTGGTAGATAATTATGATCGTTGTATTGTTTGAAAAATATAAGCCCATTTAATGTAAACAGTTCCTATACTCAAATGTCAATAAAAATATCTACATAGCTACTTTTTCATCACAATCATATGGTGAGGAACAACGTGAAGTAAGTGCGCAAGTACGTCTGAGACGATATTCAATTGCGTATGTTATGTTTTGCGTGACAGCGATAAACTCACAATCTGCCACATTACAAGTTAATAAAATAGCTTGGCAGAGAAATGGGTGTAGTAATACTTCCTTATGTATTGTATCTTTATCGGAACGTGTTTATTAATGTCTTTTGAGAGCGTTATTCTTTGAATCAGCGATAATTTGTGTTTCATGTTTACTCAAATCATGTTTGTATGTGCTTGATGATATACTTTTAGGGGTTTTCTTTTGTATGTTTGTGTGTTTTGTGGAGTAGAGAATATAGAAAATAGGGATGTTACCTCTGCATAGTTGAAGAAGAAGTAAAGTATCTGCCAGGCCTGTATGACGGGCGCGAACAGCAGGTTGAAGAGGGCCAGCCAGAGGATCTGTCGCTCGAGCTGACGCGCGAGGACCATCCGCTTCGAGTGCTCCTTGTAACACTCGCGCAACTGCCAACAATTCTCCCACGGGCTCCATGGACTAGCTATAAATAATCATTTGTATTTATTCTAATGTGAAAGACTTTCTGTCAGTGTGTTTGTTACATTTTCACGGACTAACCACTGAATCGATTTGGATGAAATTTGGTCAAAAAAATGAGAATCTCATAATTGGAAATCCGTATCACAAAATATATGGAACTACTTTTAGACCAAAGATTATCTTAGTGGATGTTTAGTTATAAGGGGTATTTAAAAAATCATGACGTCGCGTGTAAGTCTTTCGATAGGTGGTTCGTTAATTACAAACATAATTACTACTCAATAAATACTACATTTTAAAGTAATTACTTACAAAATAATAAAAACTCCAGATTCCACTTCAATCCCTTGGACAAATAATGGAAATCTCCAATAAAAGGCACACGAATTTGTAAAGGAAGAAGATTTTTGTTCACCATCGCAACCATATAATTGTTAAATCTGAAAATGCACATTTTTATTTTATTCTTAATATTTGTAAGTAATAAACATACGTCACGGAACAGCATCGCAATCTAATCATATTATTTAATTCGCTCAAACTTATAAAAATATTCTTCCTAAAGTCGCCTAAGAGTTCCTAACACGAAAACATAGAAGACGGAATGTCTGTAAACTATACATTTGGTGTATGCAGATTCAAACCCACTCAAATGGTGGCAGGCTATTCGTTTTCCTACCGAACCAGCCAGACCAGAATACCTTAGTTTCTCAACATTAACTAGATTGACGAGGTTTTCATATAAATAGCCTCTGGCGATTGATAAAGGCGAGGTGCCTATCTGGCCATTGCACTTGCACTGATATGCAATCTATGTAAATAAATAAAATAAGATGCATAGCTTTTGGAAGTAATGGTATTTTTTTTGTATTACAACAATGGCAAACTGAAAATGTTTAGTAATTAGTGAGAAATGCAGGACAGTTGCTTACAGTTGTTTGGTACGCCAGGTGCGTCACATTGGATGTTCACATTGCCAACATATTATTGTAAGCACTTCAAGCATGTATTTTTTAATTTACATACCTTAATATCCTATGGTAAATATCTAGTTCGTTGATTTCTTGCTTATGGACGCACATATGATGTTCCGGCTGTGCTTCTCTCACTCTGTCCTGTATTGTTGACCAGTCGACCCATGCCAAGTCACTCTACAAAAATAAAACACTAATATAAATGATGGAATGAAAATAAAAATAAATTTGGATATTTTCACAAAAACTAATCTAGTCCAATATTATTTCTTTTTAATCCAAGACTAAGTAAATAACGGACTAAAATAATACTTTCATGATTGTAATAATGTTAACCTTACCTCTCTTATTTTCAGAGCATGATTATAAAATAACTTTGTATCATATGCATAATATAGATGATACATTGATAGAAATAGTCTCATGGCCCAAATAATTCCACTTAATGCAATGAGGAACCACCTAAAACAACAAAGAACATCTGGTATTTAATTATTTTTAGCATTTTATATGACGTTAAAAAAGTCTGTAAAAATATACACACTTAAATTAAGCTAGTCACACTAATTTGGAAGTCATATATTAAAACTTGTTCAGATTTTAAGGTTGTTACCATAATATATAAAATACATTACATTATTACTGCTTGAAAAAATTACTAATCATATGAAATGGAATGTAATTGGTCCATCATTTAAAGGGGTAGACAGATAGACAAACACTGTGACATTTATAATATCAGTACAAATTTGCCTGTTTAACAATCCTGATTGTTTTTTACCCTAAGAGCTACACATTATAATGCTATAAATAACATTTCAAAGTGTAAACAATATTACATTATATGCATTCACAAGACTGAATTACTTACAACAGTTTTCCTTTTTTAAATCAAAATATCCAGCAAAGAACTCATTTAATAAGTTTTGACAACAAAATATGTTCCAAAAATAAATGTGCTATTCATAACTTAAACAAATTTTAAGTTTTTTAGTAGATTAGCAATCTTTTTATAAAACTCTTTTGTATGGATTAAACAACTTGTTTGTAGGATTACTCAAAGAGGAAGTAAGGGAGTTGTTCTTAAGTCTAAAATAACACAATAATGTGAATAAAACTTACCACTTCCATGATATTGAAGCTACACACTCTGAACGAGAGAGAATGACATCATTTAAACTAAGTTTCCCAGTGAAGTTTGCATTGGGATCATTTCTGAATAATTTCGGATAGTCAATGCAGTGTATTAAAAATGTTGAGAACCACACAATGAAAATGAACTGAAGCAAATAAAATAAGTCTGATATTATCATCGGATAGAAACCACCCCGTATGTAGTATCTGTACATTCTTGTGAAAAATGAATCTAGGTCTTCTATGTGCGTCCATCCTCCTGAAAAACAAGAAATCAATTAGTAAAACATATTAAATTTATCAAAGCTCATAATGACAACAAGTTAAATAAAAACTTGTACATAACAATTCTAATGTTAGAGATTTGGAAAATATCTGACTGTTTAAACTCAAAATAATAACAATACTATTTTCCATGTGATCATATAACAAATATAAACAAATATTGAGATAAGACTTTCAGACCTGCTCCTGGGTGTGTTCCTTTGATACTGTGAATATGTCACGGAAGTCTTCCTGCTTGCTTGAGTGCTCATTTGCAAGTTAATTCAAAAACATCTTAATATTCCCCTTTCAGAATATTAAGTTGTTTGTCTCTTGTGAGAATAACAAGTTGGGGGTAGCTTTACATATTTGCCACAAATGTTTGGAACCAACATGTCATCACCATTATAAATGTTATCTGCCAATTTTTTTTATTATATACTCAACCACAGGTATACAAAAACAGGGATATAATGTAGCAGAGATAACTTGTTGCATAAAAGTTGGTTACTGCATCCCAATAATAGTTAAGGAAAGCTGACATTTGCCTCATACCAACTTTTTCAAACAAGTAGAGATTGTCAGTTAAGTCATCTCAAACTATCTACATATTTTAAAAAGTTTTTTATCTGTATTTTTCATTTAAATATATCAAAGCCTATTTCTCAACTCTATTGGCTCATATTTGGTCTGTACAATAGTAAAATATGGAAATTATGAAGATATGATAACTTTATACAAATATTAGAATAATATAAAAAATAAAGATATTCACATTGTAACTTTCAAAGTTTAACTCTATAAAGAGTTGTTTGAATTTATTTTGAAAATCCTGCTGACAGGTTACTTAAACAACAAATTTTTATTAATAGCTAGTGATGTTTATATTTAAGTAGGTATCTAAATCTTATAAACCAAAGAGCAAACCTTAACTAGATGAGCTGAGCTGAGATGAGCCTTCAATAAAGTTAGTATTTTATTTAAAAGATTTGATGATGTACATGTGTTAGATATGTTTATTATGATTGTTCTTTAGCCTTGAACTAAATATCAAAGATATTAGTACTTATTCTAAGTTTAGTCATTGACAACTTTATCTTAGAACAAAGACATGCCAGAGTAATATAGGTTTACCTTTATTCTGAGGAACTCTGTGGATGATCACGTTTGTAGCGTCTTCGTGTTCGTGATCAAGGGTGATCATTGTCGGGGCTGCATTAGTGCTCTCCGTCATACTAGTCAGTGGCGGGGCAAATTCGTTGTCTAATGCGCTGTATGTAACATCACGTCTAGAAAACTGAGGCATTTCTTCAAGTGTTTATTTGTATTTCCTTGTTGTAGTTTATGTGTCTTATAGCTTCCTACTGATGCCATTTACAAAATATTTGGCATTTATTCTACTTCCTTAGTACATTAGCTTTTGTAAACAAATGATCACAAATTCTGAATAATCATACAGAGTTTTCCTAATCTATTCTTATATAAAATATATTACTGAATGTGTGAATAAAATAATGAAACAAATACACCTAAAACGTTCAAGGATACAAAGAATTTAGTTAGTTCAACTAATAAAGAGATTTCACACACTAAACGAAATGACGAACAAAAATAAACTGAATTTATTCACATGACATGCATGACAGCTGTGAACTCGAACCAACATTTCTCAAACAACGATTTCATTTCACGCATATTTTAAAATTAAGACATAGTTTATTTAAATAGAATAAGATAGTAATATTTCTTAACGGGTAAAAAAGGAATAATTGGAATTTAAATAAACATTAGGTCAACATTTTCTAGTTCCTAATTTTAATAATTATTCATTCTTGTTTCAACTAAAAGAACCAGCGACATCTATGGAGGAAATATTTAGATAGTGCTTTCGTAACAACCCGATAGAGGGCATACAGAGTGACACTAATTTTTAAATCTATGCACTACTGTAGCTTAGTAGTTATTATTTTCAATGGAAGCTATTTCAAATTTGTACTTTATTCAAATTGATTAACCTTTGTCATCCCTACTTCCGTACTATATAATATTATAAATGCGATAGTAACTCGGTCAGTCTGTCTGTTACGCTTTCCCGCATAAACCTCTCAACCGATTTTGATGAAATTTGGCACAGACAATCTTTAGAACCTGAGAAAAACTGCGAAAAAAAAGTGATGAAGAGGTTGAAATAAAGGTTGAAATTTTGAATGGCACTTTTTAATTTTAAAAGATAACACCATGAAACTTAATATTTAAGCACTTGATAAGAAATAATTAAACATTTGTTCTAGCGTTTTTAAAATTTCGACCTGTGAGGGGATTAAATAGGGGTTGAAGTTTGTATGAAGTTTGTCATTTATGAAGATAAAAACATTACATTTTGTATATAGGCTAGTGCCTAATAAGAAACAAAAATCGTTTGTTCTAGCATTTTGAAATGTTTACCAGCGTGGGGGTGAAATAGGGGTTGAAAGTTTGTATGGGTGTTCGTCATTTTTGAAGATAAAGCCATGAAACTTGGTACATGGGTCTCTTAGGATGTGCAGAGTTTTTCAACAAACGGAATTCCCGAAATTCGAACGGAACGGAACGGATTCGGAACGGGAACTACGAAGCCAAACTTTTAGGATTAGGGTTCCGCGACAATAAAGATGAAACTAAATCTACGTGGGTGAAACCGCGGGGCACAGCTAGTTAGGTTATATAAATTCTTGACATTACAGACAGGACGCCAACTATAAATCAGTCGACTTATGAATTTCATAGCCATTACTTATTACCTACAACGTTTATTTATAGGTAGGAATTTTCATGTTGGCTGGTAATTAACTATAGTCCTAACCTATATAGTCCATGGGTACATCATCCTGTAGCATAAAATTAATACAGCTAAGGCGCGCTGTTGGTTGGCCGCTAAACCTACGTAGTAGTCAGTACTTAAATACCTAGTTAAGTAGGCATCTACTAACTCCCTCAATGTAGACATAGGTCCAGGTAAATTTACGTTAACGGTTACGGTTTAGTAACCTACTACCTAAGTACGTAATAGTATTTTTTTACTATAATTGAAAGTTAGTGTTAGATAAAGGCCGATTGATAAAATATTGTATTCCGTTGCTCTTATTAATAAGCATCAATAACGATTAATATTTATGTAGGTACTTACTTCCTAAAGTTTCAGGCCAGTAAGTTCTTAATATAAACAATATATAAAGGTAAGGTAAGTACTTAGGTACTTAACGTTTCATTTGTAAAAGAAAACGCAATAAGGACTTGTATTTAACAAAATACGCTCAATAAAAGGTATCTTAGGTATTTTATAGTTTTGGACACCTTGTCTAAGCTTCAGAACAAACTAATTCTTAGAATTAAGTAGGCAGGTAGTCTGCGTGGATGTAAGTATCCTTGGATTTGTTTTTGTGAGGCTATTCGTATTTGAATACCGTCTACTGTATAATTCATTGGTTATAAAATTAGATACATTTCAAAATCCAGACAACTGCGCAGAACAGTCAATATGCAATGAACCACTGGTGTCCTCGATATAAAGTAGTTGGCGATAATGTCGCAGTCATTTTTAGGACCAAATCGGGACTTACAGTGAAATTCCCGGAATCCCGGCATCGTCAAAGTATATTTAGATATGTTTAGATTACAATACAACATATCTCATAGTCTGACATTACTTATCGATATAAATAACTAAACTATTAATTTTTTTTATAAACGTGGCTGTTTTAAAGATAAAAACTGCTTTATTTGTAATTGGGTATGGTGATAACTTAGTAACTCATGTTTACCACACGTGAGATATTTTGTACTGCGTGAAATTCTCCCTTGTTGAAGCCTCGTCTGTCAATTCGTCGCCAATTCAAATTGGCAGTTCTGCCAGCACTTGGAGTGTCAAGTGATGGCAGAATTGCCAATTTGAATGTTATTGCCAAATTGAAAAAAAGTACAAGTAATATAGCTTTTTGAACTTTGGTCCCGGTCGGTGTCGGGATCACTATCCCGACTAGACACCGATTTGGACCAAACATTTCTACTTGTGATTAGTTTTAAATACTTGTAAAATATTTTACTTGTTGTTAAGTGTTGGTTTAAAAAGCTATATTATCCTCAGATACATGGATTTCAAGCGAAGTCGACGGCATACAGGCAGGTTTGGTAAAATAGTTCGTTTTAAAACTGAAATAAATCTGGCCAAGTACGAGTCGGACTCGCACTTAGTTGAGTTGCATTTTATTTTGTATTATGACTTTCGAATGTTTCACTTTATTTCGGGCTATAAGATCAATGTCTTATACTTAAATTTAGTAAATTGCAATTTTCTTACGAAATTTCATCATTCTATGCCTACCAAAAAATATTTGATTTCCCTTAGTTGCCTTATTGATTTCATTACGATTTCGTTGAATATTCCAACCCCTTGATTTTATATGATTGGCTTTGATATTAATTTCAAGTTAATATCTTCACACTGCCTTGAGTATAAAGGTTTAGTCAAATGGACGCAAGACGATGGTGATCCTTTAGTTTAGGGGTTTGGAGATCTCTTTGAGGTGCGGAAACTTAAAAAAGATCATTAAGGAACCTCCAACTTCATATGCAGGGCCATGACACTCATACTATAAACGTATAGGTTATTTCAAAACATCTAGAAATTCAAGCACCGACAAAATTAAATCTGGAGATATATATTATATCCTAACTTCACCTCCGGCTGCGACAAATTATGCTAAATGTGGCATTGGTCTCATTTAGATCAACAGCAGCATAACTCAAACATTTATTCAAATTGAATTCAGGATCAATCCATCAATGTTCAGTGTCACAGACAGCCTGTAAGTACTATAGTGGAGAATTACATACAGTGTTTCCCAGTTACTGGAGCGAGCACCACGTTACATTGCTTTTAGTGGTAATCCGCCCCAGTCTGAAGACATTGGTCAGGTAATAACATTTTAATATTACTTACTTCTTTATTCTTTAGCTATCCAGGTAGCCATATACCTGCTCCATGTTTTCAGTAGGTACTCTGCTGTTTTCTATTTAACTACTTCAGTACATATTTCAACTTATTAATTTTATGTATGTAGGTAATGTACTTACTTACCGTCTATTTAAAAGAAGTAGATATACAGCGAAGGTAATATTATGTATAGTTTTTTTGCGAGCGATTGCAACAGTTATAATATAATTTATTTACAGTTGTTCATGTAGAAGAAGTTTCTTTATCTGTGGTTCAAGAGGTCCTTCTCAAAATATTTTCAAATTCGGTTTAAGTTGACTTACAAAACAGGCAAGGAGACTTGCGCCCAAGCCCGCGCATTTATAAAGTGTAAATCACTATGCTATAGTACCTACTTACTGGGCATACATAGTCATCTAATTGCAATTGTCCTTGATTGGCAGCGCTTAATGCGATTTCTTCCTTTATTAGCGTTATTTAACGGAAGTGTGTATAACAAATCATAATTATTTAGTGCTTTAAAACCTGTATAATTAGATAAAAATATTAACTTTCATTTATTTATTTTTTTACAGTTCGCAATCGAAAATGTGGGGTATTATTCTATACTTGCTAGATTTTCCAACGCCATGTGTGACGGCTATGCTTGGCACTACAGAGCAGACGGCCAAGGTCATAATATCTTTGTTCATGTGTTATCCAATAGCCATTTTCTACACCCATACGAAGAAGTTTGTGCGCTGTGGTAATACATATTTTGCATTGGCGGGGATGGATATGGCATTTTTTAACTATGGCGCCTCTTCATTTAATATCACAGCAATAGTGCTACTGATTTATTGTAACTTTCGTCTGTTTGGCCCTGGGAGGCTTAACATACTTTTCACATGCACTTTAAGTATGACGCCCCTATTCATCGGGTACTCGGTCAATAATTCAGCTACTAATAATGTCTCCTGGACCGCACCATTCTGTGTGCTGTCACTAAAGTTAATGGCACTGTCTCTTGACCTATGGGACGGGCAGAGAGAATCAACCAAAACTAAAAAGAATGCAGTTATTAAACCGCCAAAATTACTGGAGTTGTTGGGTTTCGTATACTTCCCGTCGTGCTTCCTGGTGGGACCAATATTTTCATTCAAGCGATACGAGAAGTACATGGCGGATAAGTTTCCTCTGGTGACGGACGCCGCCGTCTATGAAAAGTATGCTATGAAAAGACTGTTCCAGGGAATCGGTTACCTGATAGCATTTAAAGTAGGAGGTAAGCAACATCTTTTACTTGATTAGATAAGATTCAGGACTTACTACAAAAATACTAAATCACCTACTGTTTTTTTTTTGTTAGGTAATATGTTCAAGATGGAGTACATGCAATCTAAAGCATTTCGCGAGACGACTATAATCTACCGTCACTTTTACTGCGGCATGTGGGGTCACTTTGCTCTCTACAAATACATTGCTTGCTGGTTACTCGCTGAAGGTAAGATAATTCGATACTTTCTTAATTTTTAATATTACCATTTTCTAACCACTATGACTTCGTCTATCCCGGTAGGAGCTCAGCGTGACAGATATGATGATGATGATGATGACTTGATAACATTGCTTCCAAATCTATACAGATAAATAAAATTGAAGTGTCTGTTTGTAATTCCAAAATAACAGCTTTTCACTTTATGCATATGAAAGTATACACGCTTCTGACACTAAAAAACCAAGTTTTAAAATTTTTCTCTGTCTGTCTGTCTGTTTGTTCCGGGTAATCTCTGAAACGGCTGGACCGATTTTAACGGGACTTTCACTGGCATTTAGCTGATGTTTCAAGGAGTAACTTAGGCTACTTTTATTTATCAAAAATATTAGGGTTCCGTGACATGAAGCATGAAACCAAAATCTACGTGGGTGAAACCGCGGGGCACAGCTAGTTTAAAATAATATTTACGTAGGTACATACGATTCACCCAATACTTTCGTTATTATATCAGAAATCCAAAGTCCTATAAACCGCAGAAGTGATTTTGCAGATATTTACTGAAGGTCTATTGTTGCAGCGTCGTGCATTAGGTCAGGGCTGACGTACAACGGTTGCAGCAAGTTCTCTAGGGGTGGCTCGCGCTGGGACTGTTGCACAAACATCAAGCTGCTGAGCTTTGAAGGCGCCACCAAGTTCCAACACTACATATGCAGCTTCAACTGCAACACCAACTACTTCGCCGCTGATTACATTCACAAGCGGCTTAATTTCGGCATTTATTTCAGCCAGTTGGTCACTATACTGTTCTTGACATTGTCATATGGGACCGATTCAGGGTACTTCGTTTCTTTCTTCAACATGGCCATCATTATTTACGTGGAAAGGAACATCGAGGCACTCTTGTTGCGAACCCAAGTGTATTACATCGCGTGGGCCACCGAGCCCGCCAGGTGCCTGATGTACGTGCTGCTCAAGCTGTACACCATCGTGTTCATGGGCTGGAGTCTGGTGCCTTTCGATCTGAAGACAACCTCCAAGTGGTGGCCTATCTACTCTAGCCTATACTTCTCCGGCTTTGTGATATTCTTACCATGGCCTTTTGTTTACCGACCAGTGCTTACGTTTCTTTGTAGAAAATTTAACATTTGATTTGGTCGTTCTTCCCAGATTACTTAAGGCCATTTCTCGTTTTTACTTTACAAAATTTAGCTATTCACTTACAGTTGTTAGAAATAACAATTATTGTGTGTGATATTATACGTATGATTTCAAACCAATAACATACAATTAAATAAATAGTTTCAGGAACTTAGAAGCACGATGTTTTTTTATATTGTCTCCTTGTACCGCTAATTAAATATCTAAATAAGTGTAATGAAATTAAAGAGTCGTGTATATTTTACGTAACCTATTACTGGCTTGTATTGTTGGTTTGGTTAGTTATGATAATTTCTTCTTCACATTTGTATGGGAACTCAACATCCACTCTTATGCCTAGGTTCTATTATTCGACTGAGTATTAGTGGACTGGACAATTAATAATATGTAAATATCCCTTACAGTGAGTCGAACTACTGTCGCCATAAGAGTATGTATTTCTCTATCTAGGTTATTGTAATTAATAATTGTTCTCCGTATACGGTACCATTAGAGTTTAATCATTTCTGTAAACACTGGAAGACTGGAAGAATGTTACAATTAAGACACTGACTGCTTTAGTTATGTATTATTTGTAATAACACTTAAAATATGGACATGTCTACGATACAGCTTCGACGATCTCAAAGACAATATACCTATTTGTTTTAAATTTGCTTCAAATTTATAAAATTGTTTTAACGTATGTGTGTAACGTATAAGTAATATAATCATTCGTTTTCTTCTATATTAAATAAAGTGTTGGCCCAAATTTTTCTTTAAATCAATTTTTACTTACATCCCATGCTTAATTATACTAACTCTTCTTTAAAAAATTTAGTTACCTACCTATATCAAACATATGAATCGTCACACTTTTTGAGGACTATCTATTTGGACGTATTTGTGACTCCAGTAGGTTTAATTATGCTCAAATTAAATAATTAGGATCTTGAAAAAGAGATTGGAATAAAAAATAATATTTGTTTAAAATATACATAATTCAAAAAATAAAGCAAAAAGATTATTAATTGTTTAAACCATTATTTTAATTAATGGTAACGTGGCACAAAGCTTGGCAACAAGAGTTGTATAAAGTAAGTATTGCAAACCAGCTAGACTAAAGTGTATTGTTGTGAGTGAGCACGAGCGCGATCAGAGCTTTTTCTCCGGGACAAGGGGCGGCGTGGGAGCTGGCATGTGCGACCAATCCACGGCTACGATTAATATTGATCCGTTCCGCCTAAACCTCACTCACAGTTTTTAAACAACCTCATGAATCAGTTCACGTAAGCCTGCTAACAATGAAACAACAATCTTACCGAAAATTTAAAATAGAATCTCAGAAGAAATAAAATTGCAGGATTATTTTGACGATGACAGTTTTCCGGGGTATTAATAGTTAGATGGTTTTGCGGTAGGATATATCTATATCGTTTCAAAGCCCTGCAATGTGCTACGTTCAAAGGCAAAAGGAGTACTTATTTTCTTTTTGATATAGAGGTTGATGCACCAACTGCAAGAAAAATAAGAAATATATAGAATTAGGTCGCACCATCCGCGATCTTTCGAAAACGAGAGAAAAAACGGGTAAAAAGAGGTGAGCATACTTATTGCATTGATTGAAAATACTAATATCTGAGGCCTTATCTCGTGCCTTACCATAACCTCCTAAAGTTGGTTTGCTAGTTTGACTCTTATAATGAGGTATGGATATGACTTGTATACCACAGCCACAGTCACCCAGCCAAAATATCATGGCAATAAGAGTTCATGGTGGGCCCTTGTGCCCTGATTCGCGTAAAAAAACGATCGAAATATCGATTAAAGTAGGCGATCGAAATACTCTCCCAACGTGGTATTCACGTGATGATAACGCTTTTTCTTTGTTATAATGAATATTAAAACACTGTCAACGACATCGTTATGGTTTTCATCTGTAGTGTGTACTTACGTATTTACGTGGAAAGTATAGTTAGAGCACAAACTGCTCATAGTATCCTATCTACGTTCTAGTTAAGGTGATGACGTAGTCTGTAACGCTATAGTGTGGTATGCAGTATACATATACCCCGCTGTACTCGCCCCGTGGGAACACACGCATCTGGACTAATTGCAAATGGTAGGCTTTAGCTAATGCCTATCGATTTTCCCGAGCTTTTCCACGAGTTATACTTTAACATCTGTTTTCTCATAGCAATTTTCGATTTATATAAACGCTAGCTTATGCAGTAGCATATAGTACCTATGTTTCATACAATAAATACTGCATGGCATCATCTTAACCCGTTTGTAGTTTTGTCGTGAAAGATTATGTACGAAACTTTCACATATTATAATTTGTAGTTGCAATTAGTTTTAAGTACAGTGCCTTGAATATATCATAAGTTTTTATTCAATAAATTTGTAGTGAAGGGTCCTCAAAACGGCAAACAGAGGTGTTAGAGCTAAAAATAACCGTTTTTCGTGTTCTGTAGAACACAAAAAGACTTGTTTGATTTTTTTCCAGACCTATTCAGGTTTCCTTACCGTGTTGTTAGAAATACTTATTAGTACAGACTAGATTTGAAGACAGTAGCAGGCAACTCCTAAACTACTGGGCCACCACGTTCCTTTCGATTATATTATAGAAAATGCTTTTTCATTACTAACTTTCATTGCTTTAATAGCTAGGTATCCTACCTACTAGGCGTACTTAATACATACTATAATTTATTCAATAAAGGCATCACGGTTACCAATATAAATATAGCATTGTCGTCATACTCAAGCTACATAATTGTACGTAGACCCTACTTTTAGTTTTTATATTTTTTATAGACATTTGTGCACTGGAACTGATTTATATTGTTACTCAAATTTGTAAAATATTTATTTGACAAGAGTTTCTTGCCGGGTTTTTCTCAGTAAAAACTACCGTCCAAACACGTCGGCAGCATGTATAATCCTTTGCTAAAAGTTCAATCAAATGATAGATATTTTTAGTTTTTAATTTGAATAAAGAACAATACTAAAAGTAAAGTAGAGCTGTGTTTGGATTATAAATTCTTCCTATTGCCTTTAATAAATCTTTTAAAAGCACTGCCACCGACACTTACTAAATTACCAGTTTCGAGACTACCTAGTGTTAGTATTACTAGCGCGACCTAATGGATTCCGCTTTTGAACACAAAGAGACTGAAATATAATAAGCTCTTGTACTTAGGACGGGAAATAATAACAGAACAATGTAGTTATAAAGATTTTTATTAATACAAATAAACAAACTACCGCCTTAAATTAGGACTCATTGGTTTAATTCACATTGACTAATGTTCCGTATATTGACTTGGGTTTTAACAATAAGTACACATTATTAAGAAATATAAATAAATGTACTTACCTAATAAATTTATTTATATCAGCACCTTATCTATACACTATACATACATACAATAATTATTGCATTGTAAGCTTGACAAAAAGACCAGGGATTGTTTTAAGAGAGCTCAATGTCAGTCAGACACTACCGACAAATACTACTATATAGGGTATAGACCTTTCAGGCGCATATTTTTGGCACAAAGCATCAGCTGGTGGTAATCAATTCAAAAATAAAATAAATCGCTTAAGTTTTTAATTTTTTCGTCGTTATACTCACTATTTAATTTAATGGTAAAGGTAAAGTAAAGAATTAATACTTATTTTTGATGTAAAATAAAATATTAAAAACTATCATGCTTCACTTTTTTTTCAATAAATAAAAGCGGAAAATTAAAAAATATTATATGCATTTCCAACCAATGCTCTGTGCCAAAAATGTGCACATAAGAAGTCACAATTCTGTATAATTTTATACATAAAAATTACTGTGGTACAGATGCCGTCATGAGTTTTGAGCACTGGGCTTAAATGCGCAGTATTTTTTACGACGGCTATCCACACTAATGCCTACTATAAACAGTTCCTTCAGGTGACTCCAAACTTTCCTAAGTGGCCGAGTGGTAACGAGTAGAACCCTTATGGTAACTTATAAAACATTTTTATACTTTCTTCTGGCAATTAAAAACTATTCACATGAGATCTTATGATGGCGTAACGTATCGCCGCGTACATTGATAATGTATTATAAAATATGTTTCTATATGCAATATTATAATATAGTTTATGTTACATCTACGGGATACAAAGTAAAGTAACATTTTTATCTGAGTTCCTCCTTTTCAATGACGTTGGTGGAACTGGAGAATATCCTGGGATCCTCAGGGACCCATATTTTGGCATGCAATGTACCGCCGGGGGGTCTATCGCCTTTTCGGGACCACGACAGCGAGTGGGCTTGGAGGTTGGTGCCTGTGGACAACATGCGATTACATTATTGAGGAATTATAGAAACAGTCCTTCCGAAAACAGAGAGAGCGTGTTATATTAAAAACTCAGTACAATACAAAGCGACATTGTGACTGCACCTACGGGCACCATGACTCTACTAAGATACATCTATATTTATACAGATGAAAAGCTTTGATAAGAAAACCTACCACCAATATCAGACATGTAAGAATGCAGAAAATAAAAATTTCTACATTTTACGTGGATACGTTTCAAGAATTCTACCTAGAAAATCATCATTTTACAGGAATTAAACATTATGATCAAAAAGGCTATTTAAAACCATTTTAAATTATGAGGGTTGAATCTACTTCCTAAGATAGTGTAAGTTCAAGTGGCAAAATTATCAATGCCGTTAAACGGCGGTTAGTCCCGGTTGGCCCGCTTCTCACAAATTCTCACTGGATGTATTGGCAATAATCGCTAAACTTTTAATTATATCCGCACAATCACACGCAACGCCCCTAAGCGGGCTAAGTGCGGTATATTTGAGTACAAATTATCGGGAGAGACCCCGGGGGGCTATCAAAAGCTATCAAACGTCGCGAAAGTGGTGTCCGGGTGTTATGGTTTGAGGGGTGAGGGCCGCACGTGCGCGCTGTTACGGGCCCTTAGGTCCTTAGCCCCTCGACAGATATGTGTGCGTGATAGGGTTGACCTGTTCTTCACCATTACTTTTTTATAATTTGACGTTAGAAAACACAATCATAAATACTTATTTATTAACAAATACATGTTGTGTTATTTAGTGCTTATTTAAATTTTTATCAATTCTTTGATCTAAGTATACTTTCCTACTTTTTTCTATTCCATTATTGGATCAAATATGGATTCCAAGTTCTACCCAGAATATGATTGATTTGAAACCAGTAGAAATGGGCTCGCCCGGGAAGCTGAATGTGGAAATTGTAAAATAATTATAAAACTGATTAATTATTGAAACGAGCGTAATAGAGAAACTGACTAGATATGTCACCCAACTTTTATACAATACGAGTGTAGGATTGAACAAGTGCATTTAATAACAGTTTATATAGTGCCGGGCGGCAGGTAATAAGCGTTTCCTGTAATTAGCCCGCTTGTTAGTTTGTAGCGCACATGGGGACACTTAGTGGTTCCCTTATGACAACCATTCATAAAAAAATCAATATTCGATTGGTAGCAAATCAAAAGTAGGTGTTAATCAAGTTAAATATTTATTACTTCATAACAGCACATTTACAGTACTTGACTATGCCTGGCCACGGAAGTTTTTTCCGGCGTATTTAGAAAGAGCTCCCAGTTCTTCTTCAATCCTAAGCACCTGGTTGTACTTGCCGATGCGCTCGCCGCGGGCCGGCGCACCACACTTGAGTTGCCCCGTCGACAGCCCCACCACCAGGTCAGCGAGGAACAGGTCATCAGTATCACCCCAACGGTCGCACACAACTGTCCCGAATCCATTCGCCTTCAACAATTTAAAAGCGTCAACAATCTCTGTCAATGTGCCTGCTTGATTTAATCGCAAGCCAATAGTGTTCCCAGCTTTTTTCTCCACTGCCAGTCCAACTCTTCTGAGGTTGGTTTGAGTCAAATCATTTCCGAATAATTGCCCTTGAGTTCTGGCTGCTAGCGTGGACCAAGCCGCCCAGTCATCTGACTCAAAAGCGTCTTCGACTGAGATAACCCCAAACTCTTTCATGTTATCCAAGTACACTTCGGCTAGTTTATCGGACGACACGTATTCTTGTGGATTAGAATTTGGGTTTTTAAACTCCAAATCATAAGCTCCGTCTTTATACATATCAGAAGCGGACGCATTAAGAGCAATTTCAGCCTTTTTAGCATATCCGCACTGCTTGATAACGTCAGTCAGGAATAACAAAGCATCTCTATGGCTCTGAAGAGGCACAGAAAATCCACCGCTGTCGCTGACGTATGTTGCTTCTACGCCATATTTAGCAGCTACAGCAGTTTTCGTGTACTGATATATTTCATTGCCGATTCGCATCGCTTCTGCGAATGATGAAGCTCCAGTCGGCATTATTATGTATTCCTGGAAGGGTAAGCCATTGGACGAAAGAGTACCTCCCATCAAAATAGTAAAATGCGGTACGGGGAGTATAATAGTAGTTACCTCCGCCATATCAGAAATATGTCTGTACAGAGGCACGCCTTTTTTAGCCGCTCCAGCTTTGGCGATCACAAGCGAAACGCACATGATGGCGTTAGACCCTAGTCTCGCTTTTGTCTCGGTGCCATCAAGAGCAATCATGAATTGATCGATTTCTTTTTGCATTGTTACCTCCAGGTTTTGTTTAATTAGCTCCGGGGCGATGATGGTGTTGATGTTCTTAACGGCATTGCTGACGCCCATGCCATTGTACTCCGTCGCTATGTTATCTCGGAGCTGCACGGACTCTCCTATCTTTTTGAAGTCAGTGGATGGGACTCCGACGCGGAACAGCCCCAGCTCAGTCACCATGTCCACTTCAACAGTCGGCACGCCGGTGCAGTCAAATATTTGACGAGCGAGCAAAATTTTAATTGGCATTATAGCTTGTTATTTTAAAATAATATTAAATAATAAAAGTAATATGATCATAAGAAAATTGTAATATTATTAACAAAGTAAATAATCAAAGAAAATATATGAGCATTGCAATTGAATTGAACTGACAGTAATGTCAAAATTCGAAATAAGATATATTTTTTTTAATAGTCGTCTAATTTTTAACATAACACGGAGATTCTGTAATAATAGCAAATTAAACAAAATTAAGAAAGAAAGCCTACTCTAAAAAACAACAATAAGCAAGCATACACTTGAGCCAGGAGTGTCAACAATGGGAGCAGGGTCCGCACGTGCGCGATAATCGCTATGTAAATCCTACATTACATTTTGATAAGGTGTTTTTAATAATTGAAAAAAAGATTATGGGCTTACATCAATGCGGAGCGTTTTTATTATTGTCCTCTTTTTAGCTAGATTTCGATAGATGACAAAGATAATTGTACCCAAAGCAATTGTATATTTTAATAAGAAGTCATAAAAGTACATATGCTGGATAGCACTCAGCGTCAAAATTCGTATCGATGAGGATATTGTTGCGGTATATTATGTGCTTTCGTTAATCTCATTCATAGTAAGATATACATATGCTTACGCCCGTGTTCCTCGAAGCAGTAGGCATGGTTATACTTACAGCACACTGACATTTCGCATGTCGCATGCAATATATAGGAAGCGAGCCTATTGCTTTGAACTGGACACAAGTACAGAATCCGAGCTGCTAATGGGAAATTGCAAATGAGAAACCCCAATATATAGAGATTAAGACCTTTTAACATCAAAATACCTACGTGTTTTGTAGAAGCTCTTTTTTCGTGTTAATATCGTCACCGGAAAGGCTATAATACTAAAGCGCCAAATGGCCATTTTACAGTAGAGCGATTTAAAGTTTTTTTTTTAACAAAAAAATTCATAACTCTTTTCCTATAATTCCAATCGAAAAACAGTAAAGGAAAACCAATATCGTGAATTCATTATCTATGTACTGAAATAAAGATTTTCAGCATATTTCCTGTAATTCAGGAGATAGCTGTCGCTTTAGTACTAATGCTCTGTATAGTTCGTAAGCAGAAATTACTTATCTCCGTAATAATGTTTAAGTGCAGTGAACGAAAAGTACTAACAAACCACATTTCTCGAAATGTTTGTTAAGAAAAAGTACTAACACGCATTTCGGATAGATTATACACTCAGTAAATAGCACTTAAACACCATAAAATGTGTCAAGACCGTATGGAAAAATGATTTAAAGCACAATCAGATAGTATAATTGTAATGCCAAAACGACTTAAGTAACAGATAAAGGATCAAAAATTAATCTTTTTTTTCTTAACTGACATACTAACGTGTAAAACCTAGCAATTTGTACTAGCTGCACACTAAATTCATAGGAATACCAACTCTTATTGAGTAACGTTTTTGATTCGAACTTCAATTTATGCTTTCCTCGTTATTACTTACTCTGTTGTTAAAATCCTGTAATAACATTCGTACAAAGTTATTTTTTTCAATAAAATAGTTAAGTGTTTAAATAATTATTTTTTTAAATATTTTTTCCAATGGATAGCTGACGCTAGGGAGAAGAGTATAAGTTGGAACATATATGCCATGACGAGAAGAAAAATAGAGTTAGCTGATGTACTGGAAGTAAGATTACAAACGTAGTGTATCTATAGAAGATGAAATTCAAGGGTTCAAAAGCTAAAACTAATGATAAAGGCTACAAGCCATATCACACAGGAAGGCAATACAAACCAAATTGCATATGTTTGATATTAAACTGAATAATGTATGATGTATGGGAAAATAATGAGTGATAGGATAATTTTTGCTAAAATAATATTTGAAAGTTGACATGAATGTAATGAAAGTATGAAGGCATGTTTCCACTTAAAGCCGGAATTGATGACTCAGCGAAAACATTTAGATGTTGAGGAAGTTTATGTAGGAAGAGAGATTTAAGTGGTGAAGTTAAAATAATAAATTGGTATTGTGAAGAGATTACTCTCTCGTACTTGAAGATTGTTCTTGCTCTCGCTTTTTCGTAGTTAAAATTGTACCTATACCATGATTTAAAGAAGATTCGAACATTGGGGAACCTCATAGTAACTATTATCTGCTGACTTTGACTTTGACTTTGACTTAAAAGTTACCATGATTTTCCATAAATTTAAAACTTCTTAGCCAGAAGAAACAAAAATTTACTATAAATAAAGGGTCTAGAATCTAGCATATTCACATGATGGATCTGGACTGTATAATAGACAATACCGTTTTAAAAAACTCCGCGAGGAAGATGCAAAATATCTTAAGCATGTTATGTGTATGAAAGATGCAGCCATCTTCTGTTATAGTATACTATAAAACGTCTTTGAATGATGCTAGTGAGTGGAACGGTATATCGAATTAGAAACTAGTGAATACAGATATGATTTGCCGAAATGTAGAATAAAGGATGAAAATGTGATAGAACTATCCGGTACGGTAAACCAGTAGAGATGAAAGATGTTAAAAAAAGGATTAATGTAAGTGGCTGACCCTATTTCATAATAAGCTGCGCTAGCTACATAGCTCTTCATACATATGAAGAGGTGATCTCCAATGAATAGTGCAAGCCAAAGCTCGTACCCATTTTTCACAATAAGTATGATGTACTAGACGCCAATTATTATGAAATACTAAAGCTCGTGTCCCATTAGTATGAACATTTGGGTAGTATGTGTGGTGGTAGTTACCATAGTAGATGTAATTAAAAATAGTATGATAAGAGACAGTTGCAAGTTGAAGAATGATGTGGTGACCAGAATTGAAAGAAGTATTTTGAGATGGTTTGGACATCGAATGGATGAGTGAAAGGCGATTATCGAAAGAAATTTATAGAGCGAATGTGAGTGGAAGTGTCCGTAGAAGGCGTCCAAGGAAGAGCTAGCCTGACCAGATTAACAATATTTTTCAGAAAGGTTAAATTCGGAGTACGTGGGCTTATGTATGTAGTTGGTGGCATACCACCAGTGGCATGTCCAGTCCTGCGAAGATAAACTCGGGCGATGTACGATAACCAGTTAAATGTTAAGTGTTAAATTTGCTTTGCGACTTGGACAAGGCTATATAAATCAGAATTTACTCAGGATGGACAAAACAGCAGCAGGTCACGGGGACAATATTGGACTACCTCTTCCTCTATAAACTGTAGGAAATAATATGCAAGACAATAATAACCCCTGCTGGTATATGTATGGATCTGAATATAGAGCTACGAAGGGGAGGGATGAAAGGAACTAACAATCAATTGAGATAATGGATGTGTGGCATAACTAGAATGACGGGATTAATTTAAAAGGGAATGTTTTATGTAGCACCAGTAATTAAGTTGAAGAACAAGCTTATGCCATGGTATTCGAACAGATGAGGACAATGATGTGAACAGTTTCGTCTATGAATTTGTATAGTAATTAATGGTAGAGGAAGACCTAAAATAATGGATGGATTGTGAGAAATACGATATGCGTAGATAGTGAGTCAATACAGAGATGATTACCGATAGAGAAATGCAAGAGCAAAATATTTCGCCGTCCACACATAACATCGAAGAAGGGTACGAGATAATTATCAATAAAATTTAGTTTTATCTCGAAAGCTTAATTGATAAAAAAATATCTTCATTTAAAAAAATCATGGTATAATAGGTCTATTTTATTTAAAAGCCTGTAAAATTATAATTATAAGAATTACCAAGCAACTAAGTAGGGTGTTTCAAAGTTAGAGTTATTTTTTCAATAAGATAATGAGTTTAGAACCTTGTTTAATTATATTACCAGCCCGTGGACTTTGTTTCAATAAGTTTGACGAAGAAATATATTATATTTTTAATATTTTACGGAAGAACATCATTTCCATTCATTCTTTTCAGTAGAAATTGATTGAAACTAGATTGAAACCCAAAATTAATAGGCAATTTGAAGAAATATTTTGTAGATTGGAACATCTTTTTACTAACCTAGTCTGCCAGGGATGACTCTCGCACAAAATTCTTGGTACTTATCTACTAGCAATCATAACAAAACTTAATTCCAAAAGACTAAACTTAATATTTTTTGTCATTTTTTAATACTAAAGGAACCTTAGTCACATTTTGGGTAAAATTTACCATGCTTACCATACTTATGCGTCGATTACATTGAATGCAACACTTCTTAAAAGAAACTCAAATACATAGATCCGTAAAGTAAAAATACTAATCACGTCTCCCGTCAGAAAAGTGCGTAGACAGATTAAACTAAAGCGCCATGTTCATCAATACCTGCATAAAGCAAATTTACTAAACAACCCAATCCAGGTATGTTTGCAACCAGCAAAAAATACTGAAGTGACTATAATGATACAAACTACAGTATTTTGACTTGCTGAACAAGGAAAAAGTGGATAATGACAGTGAAGAAAAATACTTAACAAACAAATTTAAAAAAAAGGCTAAGATTTGTATTACGTAAGGATTTTTCGTTGAGTGGAAAATATGAAAAATCACATCATTTTCAGGTGCTGAAGCGCCAAAAATTGGCTCCGATCTTTATGAAACCTACACCAATCGACGCAGAAAAAAAAATCCAGTTCAACGATATATATAACTCATATTGGCCAAAATGGCGCTTTAGTAGTTTTGCTTTTCCGGTGACGATATCTGTTCAGCACTTTATAGACCCCTGTTTTGTTAATGATTGCTGTGCTTAGCAGGGGTGTCGAGAGCTTAATAGTATTCTAATACACTCCGCCTCCCCATTTACAAAGGGCGATCTTTCAATTTGCTACGGTGTGATTCGCAAATATGTTTCTATCAACCCTTGTTTGTTCACACTCAGCCACCTCTTATTTAACATCTAACACACGTGTACAATGCTATTAACGAGAAGGCCCTTTAAAGATTTCATATGTTTTAGTCAGAATTAGATTTATTATTATATTTTTGAAACATGTGTGTAAGCTCTTAGATTAAGAAAAGGAACACTCAGTGTAAAAATATGCAATCTGCCAAGGTACATATTCCTAACTATTGGGTAGGTGCACTGGCGACTAATACTTGGAAAATTTATATTATTTGTAACAGGTAACTCACAATATTATTAAAACAAAACAATTAGGGGTTCTGTAATTGTTATCTAAAATGAAATGACACGTTTACATGATGCGATGCGATCCCACGGGATAGTGCGGCGCATCACGCGATGACCCGTGGGAATTACAGAGAGCACCTGGACCAATGACTGACACATTAAATGCATTGCGCACGCGATCAGATGCTTTCAATGTTATCTTGAAATAAGAACTTCCTAAAATCAGAACACTCTTGCCATCATATAAGAATACCCAAAGGGTACCTACATTTTATCACTAGTGTAAGTTTACAAAAAGCTCGTATTTTTCCGACTATAACTAGAAATCTATACAGATAAATAAAATTGAAGAGTCTGTTTGTATTTCCAAAATAACAGCTTTTCACTAAATGCATATGAAAGTATACGTACTGATACTGAGAAACCAAGTTTTAAAATTTTTCTCTGTCCGGCTGTTTGTTCCGGGTAATCTCCGAAACGGCTGGACGGATTTTAATGGGACTTTCACTGACGGATAGCTAAAGTTAAATGTTACTAGGTGTAACTTAGGCTACTTAGATTTTAAAATAACATTAGGGTTCCGCGGGCAACCATGAAATTAAAATCTACGCGGGTGAAACCGTTGGGCACAGCTAGTATAATATAAAATAAATTGCGCCCACAGCTCCACTTGGGTGGTAAGGTTTAACAAACAAACTTTCAACCCCCATTTACCTTCTCAGGGGTGGAATTTTGAAAAACTCTTTCGTAGTACGTTCGTACCTAAACCTCACTAAGAACACACTGGTCCAATGTCATGCCGTGGACTAGCGGTTTTGGCTGTGCCTGTAAATATAAGTCAGTCAGTCAGTCAGGACATAGAATTTCATCTGAATAGATAAAATTACAGGTCTTTATATCGGAAGGATATATATATTATATGATGAGTCAACATTTGATAAAGGCTTAAATTATGCCTATATAAACAAGGCTTGTGGGAACGTCAATTCTCTAAGATCCTACTCTTATAATTTAAAATATATTTTATACTAAATATAGTATCATCAAAATGTTATTAATTTGTAAACATATACACAATTACATGTGTGGCAAGCGTACCTAAGGGCTACGCTACGCCGTAGCGGACCGTAGCAAGTCCAAGACAGTCTAAAAGACTCCTTTCGACGCGACGTCTCAAAAAATTATTGTTACTTTACTACCGGACGTCACGCGGTTTCACCCGCGTAGCTCCCGTTCCCGTGGGAGTACGGGGATAAAATATAGCCTATGCTACTCGCTGATGATGTAGCTATCCATTGCTAAAATAATTTTCATAATCGGTCAAGTAGTTTCGGAGCCTATTGAATGCAAATAACCATAAAAAAATGATAGTATTAGTGTAGATTGCAATCGGTTTACGGGAAAAGTAAGCAAGCTATATAATAGACGGCACTGTTGGTCTAGTGGTTAGTAACCCTAAGTACCCTGTTGTATGTACATGGAGATTTCCAAAAATTACGTAAATGTGTGTAGTATTTTTAAGAAATTAAAAACGCAATACCTAACAAAAGATGAGTAATATTTTGACAAGTGTTTCGCATCCCAGTGGATAGCTCCGGGGTCACGCTGTACCAGGGCACGACCCCATTTCAATTTGTTTGTGCACCTTTCAATAGATGATATTGCACTTCCCCTAGTAATTTTACGTTCGGAGCCCGTTAATGACATTCGCGATTGTTGTTCACTTAATACTGAGTTCATTTTAAATACATAATATACTAATCTTAGATTGAATATTAACAACCTTATTAATTAACTAGTTGTACCCTGCGGTTTCGGCCGCGTAGAATTTCATGTGGCGAAACTTGTTTTAAATAAAAGTAGTCTTTTTTATCATCAAATATACGAAATATCTGTGAATGACACGTTAAAATCGGGCTGCTGGCCCGACAGACAGAGAAAAAAATTAAACTGCCGTAATACTTTTATATCCATAGTGTATAGCTGTTGATTTTGGTGTAGTTGGAATGTTATTTATCTATATGTACTTATATACATATGAAGCACAGTAGTCCCTGCTTACCTGCATGAGATACAGACGAGAGCATGTCATGTATGAATGTTTTGATAAAATAATGGCTTTTACGTTACACACTCCTTGCATCGGGTTTATTAATAGGAGGGGGTAAGAGTATAACGTTGTACCACAAAAGTATAACGTTTAAATTAGTTTGTAGCTATAGCTACACTACAATGAAATCGTATATCCAATGCTGAAGATATCCGTTATTTGTATCCCTTACATATATTACGATTTTTGAACTGAAACGGTAAACGGGAGTAATACCTTGATAAAGGTCTGTGACCCGTCAAGCAGGGAAACCATATACTGGCCTATTACTTGACTTACATAATAGTTTATCTTTATGTATTTGGACATCAATTTTGCTTGATTGAAAATAGTAATAACAATCTTTTCAGCTCCTATTGATGTATTGTACTAATTGATAAACTTATATTGCCAATTATAGAAGAGTGATGACTAATACTATTCCATACAATATATAATGTTGTATATATCTAGTTATGGATGTATGCGTATGTAAAAGTGTATTTTCATGAGACAATCAATAAGAAATAAATAAACTTTAATAAATAATGATTTCTCTTCGTTTTGTAACAACATCCGGCACGTGTACGTAAAGATTAAAAAACGAATGTCATCCGCCGATTTCAGTCTGAGATATTCGTATTATAGAGTCTAAATTTATTATGTATGCTTACCAGAATTCTGAATAGATAAATAAACTGTAATTTCTGGATAGGCATTATGAATATTATGAACAAAAAGAGGACTAGCATATATTTTCTTACCTTTAATTATTATTTTCTTGTGCTCTTCTTTGTTCTGATTATTAGTTACGCCTGTCAGCATTGGTTCCGAGGTGTGTCTGTCAGCTCGCACCTACAACAAACATTTCAATTTAATATATTTGGACTTGTTATAAAATCGTATCAAAGTCTATAAGTGCATTGAATTTATATCTGATTGTTTTTTTGGTTATGCTACATAGAGACCAAATTAATAGTTGATTAATTTCTGTCAGTTTGTCTGTATGGCTGATTCTACAGGACGAATTGAAAAACAAAACGAAACTAGTCGGAAAATATCTCTTTCGATACAACTTGGTTTGATGATAACATATAAAATAAGCGAAACTATAATTATGTCTGAGCCACGTGGCGAACACTGAATAAATAATATCAATTAGATACTAGTTAATTGAAGGAACTCAACCCAAGAAATTGTTTCAATAGCATAATTATGACAATTATTGTAGGTAACCAATACAGACTGGTAGGTAATTATCTGAATCGTATTATTGTGGATTTTTCCGGAAGTGTATTCTGGAGTGTGGTACAATATAATAATTGCATTGGGATGCTGACTGAGAGATAATTATTATAATATGTAGTTCCTAATCAACATGTAGTTACATACATACATAAATCTATATCTCCATCTTTCCAGATAAATAAAATTGAAGTGTCTGTTTGTAATTCCAAAATAACTTTTGACTAAATGCATGTGAAAGTATACACGCTACTGGCACTACAAAAAACAAGTTTTAAAATTTTTCTCTATTTGTCTGTCTGTTTGTTCCGGGTAATCTCTGAAACGGCTGGACCGATTTTAACGGGCCTTTCACTGGCAGGTAGCGCATGTATCAAGGAGTAAATTAGGCTACTTATATTATTAAAAATTTTAGGGTTCCGTGACATGAAGCATGAAACTAAATCTACGCGGGTGAAACCGCGGGGCACAGCTAGTAAATAAATAAATTCTAGTTACTATAGGTACATATTTAATTACACTTCATAGCAAGTCAAACGACAGTATCACGATTACGGCGGAGAGCTACAGCGTACATGACTTACCAACTCTCCAAGGAAACCAATGTATCCTATGGCTAGTTTCAAAGTGTCCACTTTGGATAGTCGTTTCTCGTACGGCAATGTTGGGATGTGAGCTCGCAGCCCTTCGAAGGCATCGTTGATTGATTGCATTCGACGTCTCTCCCTCAGATTGGCTGCTTGCCTCTGTTGGACCTGCTGCTGCGGACACCGTGACCGACGCTTGTGCACCCGACGGTACTCCGACCTACGAACACGACCGTTTATATTTTCAGAATTCACATGCAACTTACAATTTATATATTAGCTTGGAGCGAAAATTGTGGGGGTAACTGCTCATGTACAAGACCCTCATAACTACAGCACATTCAAAGCGTCCCAAAACTCGTTTTTATTTTGCAGAAATTATGACAGCTAGTTAGCTTGCGTCGGGACGCTCCATATTATCGCTCATAATCATGTTTTTGTCTTACAATGATGAATCTAGTTTTATACTTACTACAGTACTTATTCAGTTTGTTGGAATATATAAATATCCTGATTAACTCTCTCTCGGGATAGATGGAATACAAGGGCTTAACTCTTTATAACATAAGTACACTTTCTTATCGTTAGTGGAAAATTTTCACGCACACAGGGGCATAATAGGCAGACGATTAAACGTACGTAGCACTTATCCCTACTTCCCTACTAATATTATAAATGCGAAAGTAACTCTGTCTGTCTGTCTGTTATGCTTTCCCGCTTAAACCTCTCAACCGATTTTGATGAAATTTGGCACAGATAATCTTTAGACCCAGAGAAAGGACATAGGCTACCTTTTATTTATTAAAAATATTAGGTTTCCGCGACCATAAGGATGAAACTAAATCTACGCGGGTGAAACCGCGGGGCACAGCTAGTTAATTATATGACCTAAACTATTATGTCCATATAAAACGAAATGAACATTGTTAATCTTTCTAGGAGTAGGTAGTCGATCGAATTTAATTTTGAGGTACGGAATATCTCAATGTTATAGGTATACAGTATTATGATTTGTACTTCCGTAAGTAGGTATAGTAATTTCCCTTCGGTACAATGTGATGAAAATTAATTGTCATAGTGATACACTAATACAAATGACAAATACAGCTCCATACATTATATTTTCTTATTAACCTACAGCAGTGCAATGCTAACACTGCTAGCAGATCTCGCCTGATAAAAAGTTTAGAATACGATGAATCCAGAGTGTTGAATGTAGGCTTACTGCTAGAGAAAGGGATAGAATATATGACAGCAGCAGATCAGATAGTAGGTACTTAAGTTATAAGACATAAGGGACCGGGGCTAACTATTATAATCGTTTTACGCAGCGCTATGTATGTCTCGTTAAAACTAAAAAGTTCTTAATATAGTTGGCCTGCCAGATTTCCCAACGGAAATCTAACTAGCATAGCAATCGTCTAGCTAGGATAGCAACTCGTCTAGCTAGCATAACACCTAGTCTACATAGAATTACAACTAGTCTAGTCAGCATAGCAACTAGTCTAGATAGCTTAGCAACTAGTCTAGTTAAAATAGGAATTAGTCTAGCCAGCATAGCAACTAGTCCAGCCAGCGTAGCAACTCGTCTATCTAGCACAGCAACTCGTAGAGTTTTCTGTTTGAGATCGATTAAAATATCATGAGACGTTAAAGCCAAACATTAGATTGAACATAGCAATCAACCACTGGTCAAGAATATAAATAGGATGAATTGAAGGCTGAAAAAAAATCTGTAGCCTCGTCAATATTCGACGAACTGGAGGTGACTTACGAAATCGAATAAAAATGTATATACTTATCACACAACATTTTATCTCTAAACATAGCATAAAATTGTAATAAATTGAATTTTTAAATTTTTATTTGGGGCTAAACTAAACTCCAATTGTTATTATTTTTATATTTTTCTCGTGTTCTGTTTGTTTTTATGTCTGTATCTTCACCGCACATCGCGCTGAAACTAATGGATCGATTTGGATGAAACTTGGCATATTTATAGCTGGTGCCACAGGCCCAAATCGAATCGCTCACGCGAGACAGGCGAATCCATACTAATATTACAGGAATGGTTTGTACGTATGTTTTCAACAAATCGGCTCAAAAAGTACTGGACCGATTTTAACGATATTTTATCATATCTCCCATAGGAACGAGAACTACGCGGATGAAATAACTAATAAAGTAAAAAAAAAGTAAATAATTTATCAAGTATTTTTCCGATTAGTCAATATCGAACTTATATAATACGCTAGCTGTGCCCCGCGGTTTCACCCGCGTAGATTTAGTTTCATGCTGTTTTTTTTTAAATAAAATTAGCCTAAAACACTCTTTGAAATCTCAGTTATCTGCCAGTGAAAGTCCCTTTAAAATCCATCCAGCCGTTTACGCTTGATGCCGTGATCATGGGAAATTGGGATTTATGTTTATATATAAAGATTACTCATGTGGAAGAAAAGTTGACGCGGTAATAAATTCGGACTCTTATGCGTGATATTATCGAAGTGATATTTGGGTATTATTAATTAGTCAACATAATATACATTTTTTTTTTTTTTATTTAATAAATAATATTATGTGCAAAAAAATGATGGAGATACCGGTATTTAAACTTCTACGGAGAGGTTTAACAATACCGCGCTGATGAAGTCACGGATAAAAGCTAGTTCCTTTTATAAATTCAGATTTTCAATGATGTTTTTCTGGGTTGTATGGGTGCATATTGAGTATTGACATATTATGCTAAATAACAGGAATGAGTAAATATTAAATGTGACTTCAGGGATTGGCCAGGTAAATGTACTATTTATAGGTCATCAGGCGCGCTTTATCAACGTTTGTTTGTCACCTTTGTTGTATAAAAATACTACCTGTCACGCTTATTAAGTATGTCAATTTATATTCTTACTAGCTGTGGCCCGCGGTTTCACCCGCGTTGATTTAGTTTCATGCTGTTTTTTTTAATAAAAAACCTAAAACATTCCTTGAAACTGCAGCTATCTTCCAGTGAAAGTCCCGTTAAAATCCATCCAGCCGTTTACGCGTGATGCCATGACCAAGGGAAATGGGGATTCATTTTTATATATAAAGATTAATTGTAGTTAAGGTTCATAGTGCGATATGTACGAATTATTAATCACCATTTTATGGCTTTTATGCATTAGGTGTCCCTAAATAATCTCGATTAACAATATACTTACAATATATTATATATTATATTAAATTCAGTAGTTTTTTAGAGTAAGAAATATCCTTCCATCCATCCATCCATCCATACTTATAAACTTTCGCGTTTATAATATTAACAGACTAGTAGAAGTCGATTCTTATTATGAAATATATTTCTGAATAGGTTCTGTAGTTTTTGAGTTTATTTAATACAAATCAAAATCAAATAATTTATCTTTATTTAGGTTCAGGTAGCAGGTGTTATTAGTATTTGTATTTGTTTATTTATCTGCACTTACCTCTTTCTTGGTGTGGAATGGTTCTCCTGATCACTCGCGTACAAACTGCCGTCTGACATGGAGGAGTCATCGTACAAGAACATATCAGAGCTATTGGAAGACATCCCTGAGGCCGGTGATCCGCCGACCGTGAGCGGCATGCTTCCACTATCCAACGAACACCGGATCCCGCTGTTCAGGTCCATATTATACATCACTAAAATTATACATCACGCGATCAACGTAAGTTCTACTGCTGAGCACCGTCACCGACGATAATGCACAACGGACTACCAGTTTAAGGGCTATAACAGAGGGCTGCCACCAGTCGCCACGCCTACGCATTTTCCTCCTCCCATCGACGCCACTGCCGTTCAATAAAGAACCCTAAGCACAGAAACTGCGCCACAATATAATAAATATTTTGAAAGGACTTCGAAAAGATACAGGTCACGCTATAATGGTCTTCAGTCAAATGAAAAATAAAGAGAAAATGTGCTTAAGTGCCTTAAGATGTTAGGGGTTGAACCCTCGGTTGAACAGTTTATTTTTCGGGCTCCCTTTCGTTTGATTCAGCCCAAAACTAAACATTATATGATATAAATTAATAACATTTCCTCGGATTTTTTTGTGAATTATTTTGTTTACAAGTTTTACGGTTTACTTCCACCCACGGCTTCGCTCGCATATTACTAGTACTAAAGCAATAATAATGCTGTGCGGTGATAAGTTAGAATTTTATTAGTTAAAGAATTAAAATTGACTATTATATAAATAATTAAATTTACGTTATGCATAACAAACTAAAATACAAATATAACCTGTAGTGTAAGAAATAACCGTGTTGTTACCTGAACAATGATTTTGAAATACTTCACCTCCCTCTCTGAAGAGGACCTCGGGTTGCTATCCTCACTGCTGAGGGTCGTGATATCCTGTGGAAGTCAGTTCTATTTCTTCTGCTTTACAATTTATCGCCACTTGTTATCCTATCCTAAGCGATGTGACTGTAAAAATGAGTTTACAAGCTTATCGTCGTCGGTAATAGGTGCTATAAAATGTTTTTCCAGCTAACTTAATTTTGCACTTTATTTTGTAGCCGGTCCGTTTGACTACGTAGTAACCTTTGAGGAGCGATTCTTCTCACTTGATTGATGCTATAGGCATTTCATCCACAGACTGAAATCTGATGAATAGTGTGATCCGATTTAGGTTGGTTATAACGAGATCTTCCGTTTCAAATTCAAGAGGCAAACGTAATTTTTAATAAGTAAGTACTTTTTTAATTCAATTTTGACATGAAGTAATTACCTAGTTTCAAATCTTCAGAATGACATGATTATACAGAACTAGCTGACCCGGCGAACTGTGTACCGCCTAACAGTCGATTCTTAAATTTTTTCTTTATTACGAATCGTTTGTATTTTTTTTTCTCCTAAAGAACCACCCTCGTACGTAAAGGAATATTCTAAAAAAATGATTAACAAATTTCGGTTCTGCTGCTCTCGAGATTTACGCTTAGCAACACATTCGTTTTCATTTTAAGCGATACATTTTTACGTTAGAGATAACAAAATGTTACCGCATTTGAAATTCGGAGCTATTTTACAAGGAAGAGGAACTGTACCTTTTTATAGAACATTATCTACAAATTTCGGAAAAAATGGCGCAACTGTAAAATTATTCTTTTGGTACTCACGCGCCGAGAGTTATTATTTTCGTGCACAATATAATTTAAGTACTATAAATTAAGGTATTTATTAATTTATTTTAACAACAAATACAAAGTCCGTAAAACCTACTAAAATTGTTTTAGACTTTACTTCTATAATATAAAATTCTCGTGTCGCGGTGTTTATTACCAAACTCCTCCGAAACGGCTAGACCGATTTGCATGAAATTGTTGTGGAAAGGTTGAAAGGTTGATAGGCACCTAATGGGCAAAGCACCCCTATTGAGTGTCTGCAGGGTGCAAATCATCCTGCAATCCTTCAATCTCCACAGTTCAAAAAACTACAGTAAGTAGGTAGTAAGTACCAAATCCAGACCTCTCTTAACACAATACCGTCTATTTATACAAATTTGTCAGAATAATTTAACCCCACTCTTACTACCTGCATAGGAGTAATATTTTTTAATTGCATTTCATTATTAATTTAAACAAATACATAATTTATTTTTTCTTCAGTTAAAAATTCAAAAGTTATAGGTACCTTGTCCAAAGAATAAGTTGCTCTATGAAGTTTCCGTGTCTATGAAGTTTTGTGATTTTAGACAATAAATAAAAATTAAAGAACCCTCACAAATTACCAACTTTACCGCTGTGCGAAAAAACCAGTGTCGTCTTTTAGGCCGTCATCTTCCACAGACCATTTTAGTAATTGATTACTTTAGGATGGTTAACATCGATTCATATTGTTTTAAAAAACAAGATATTACGATTAAAGGCATGTATTCTTAAAAAATATTACAGCAAAAGGTATAATATTTAAAGAATAATATGAACAGTAAATAAAAAAATCATAAAAACTGATACGTATACTCATTTTTTAGAGTTGAATCGATATTCACTTTATTAATCGAATCGTTAGAGGATTATTTTATCAACTTATTCACTTTATGTATGCATATAATTTTTGATCTGGCAATGCGACATGACTTGCCCAAATTGACATGAATGAAATGACAGTACATTTTGTGACAATTTATGACAGGTTAGGTTAGGTTTCCTACATAGTTTATTTTTGTTATCTATTCCAATTCAGGGTTTGTTTTGGTTTTGATTGGCTCTTTAACTTTGTAATATTATTTAATAAAAATAATGGAAATTGTATAAAAGTACTCTTTTAGTAAGAAAGCATCATACTTTTATTTATCTTTGCGGGAATCACTTTTCGTCCTCTCGTCTCGCCATTAATTTATTCGTTAACTGTTCAAGTCCATAATCGTATCCAGTCTTGACTTGCGATTTAAGATAACAATATGTTTATCGTCGGTTTAACCGGAGGTCTGGCGACGGGAAAAAGTACAGTTCTCGCAATATTTCGTGAGCATGGCGTTGCTGTTATTGATGCTGATGAAATAGCCAGGAAAGGTAACATAATAATCGGCTATAATTTGTCATTTAAAATATTATTAACTTTCTTATTTTTTGTTATAAACATACATCCAGAAACACCCAAGAGACACCAATTTGGGTCATGTTTTCTATTTGTAATAAGTTTTAAGTATTGTTCCTTGTATATATAAATAAGTTTTTATTCAATAAATCTTTTAAACAAACCACACACATAATTGCACCTAAAATAACTACTTAATCAATAGAAGATTCTTGCTTGTGCCTTAAATTTAGCGATGCGAATACCATTGAAATTTTGTAGCTGTGTTATTCCTACATAGATTTATGAACAATAATTCCCTTAAATTTGCAATAATATGTATGTGTTACTCCACAAGCAATTTTTCCCAAATTAAAGTTCTGCATATCCTTGTAAAGGATTGGAAAAAATCTTAGTAGGTGTAATCAAAAATTTCAGTACTGGAACCTGGCACGAAATCGTGGAAGGAAGTCAGAGATTACTTTGGTGATGAAGTGCTGCTGCCCGATGGGAGAGTGAGCCGACCCAAGCTGGGCGAGATAGTGTTTGACAATATAGAGAAACGACGGAAACTAAACTCTATTACTCACCCAAGAATACAGAATGCAATGATGAAAATTGCAATCTCATACTTTTTTGCTGGACACCGATATATAGTCATGGAAGTGCCACTGCTCTTTGAAACCGGGAAAATGTTAACATTCATGCATAAAATTATCACTGTTGTATGGTGAGATAGGTTTTATTTCATATTTTAAGTACTTATATCCCCTTTTTACAAAACATGACATTTTATATATCAAGCAAAGACAAGATCAAACCCGGACTATAACTATGTCCATCCCTTTTTAAATCCATCACTGGAATAGATGGAGCTACTTTTTAGAGGGATAAGGCTTACAGCTGCTCTAATAGTATCGGACTCCGCAGCTATAGTTTTCTTCCATTAGTATTACTTTTAGTGTACTAGTAAAAAATAGTATTTGGTTACACATATTCACACATGATTGGGTCAAATTACATACACATATTGAATTGATAAATAAGGTTTAAAATCTTGCTCTTTTAAGCAACTACCAAATCAAAACCACCATTAGAGTATCTAAATATATTATTCTCTATAGTAAATTCTGTATGAACCGATCATAAATTTCTTTCAGCGAAGATCATCAGCAGCTGGAGAGGTTGTGTAAAAGAAATGATTTCTCTGAAGTGGTGGCTAAGAAGAGGATTAACAGTCAAATGCCCCTTGAGGATAAAGTGGCAAAGTCACATTTTGTTATTGACAATTCTGGAGACTTTACTAGCACTAGACATCAGACTGAGAGCATTATAAGGGTATTACGGAGATCAAAATTCACCTGGTAAGATATCTTCTTAATATATCATTTTTATGGAACAAGTTTAGAAAAAGATGTCTTAAAGCAGCACCAGTGACTGAGAAGTTGAAGAACAAACATTTGTCATAGTTTAGACATGTTATACAGAGGAGAATTTGTAAATGAATGTGGATGGCTATGAAAGGAGAGGAAGTCTTATAAAACAATGCATGAATTGTGTGGAATATGATCATGTCACTTGACCTTGCATTCTAGCATGGCTCAAGATGTGTTGCTAATTGTTTGGTGGTGGGTGGTGATTTAAGCAAAACCCAAGGCAAACAAGGTCAAGTGACGATGTTTAAACATTTACAAACTTAGGGTACTGAAGAAGGGCGCGTTCGTGTTCCGACGCGCCCTCCCATAGTGTAAAAGCCGGGTACAGCCTGGTACCACAAGGAGAGGCCTGACAGGCCAGTCGCCGGGAGGGTCACGGCGAAGCATGTGAAAACATATCACGTGCACCCCCCCACTTAGCGACCTGGAGGAACACCGTGGAGTTTAGTCGGTGCGAGTCCGACATAACCCTTCCGCTGCCCCCGCGGCGGTTGGTGTATCCATAACGGATTCTCCACGATAAAAAAAAAGAAAAGAAAAAAGGGTACTGAACTATCAGTAATATAGTATAATATATATTACAATAGTAACTATGCTATGTAATATTTTTCAATTCACACTTACTTCAGGAGAGATGACAGACTACATATTATTTTATATCACTGTAGAATACAAATGTTACTAATATAATATTTTATTACAGGTACTTCAGGACAATATTCCTGATCACATTATTGTCAGTAGTGTTTGGTCTAGCACATATTTTCTCAGTAATATAAATAATCGTGTAAATACTATGAGCAATGGCAACTTTATTTGCTGAGTACAAGGTTTCACTTTACTCTTATAATTATTCTTTCAATAAGAATAAGACACCTGACAAGTGAATTACTTATTGCAATTTGTTGGACTACTGAGGCATTTAATGGTCATACATTCTATTAAATTAGTACAGATGCCTTCACAAGATATGAGAGGGAGCCTTGAATGAGTAGTAGTTGTTTTATGAGTCTTGTCTGTCTGAATTACTTACTACCCCCACTATTTTCGCTGAGCGCTCATAACTTCTGGAGACACCTCTATAAATGAAAAACTTTACCATTAATGTTTCTTCATTCCATCTTATCCCATGTATAACTTCTTCACATCAGTAAATGTAACTAAACCACATGGATAAATAACGAAATATTTTTGGCCACACTTACCATATTGCGCTTTAATTTTATCTTCACATTCCACTTCTATTTATACCATATTGAATTGAATAATTAAATAACAGTAAAGTGAAGCCTAAAACTCATGCTAATAAGATTTGGGATGGTTGTAGGTAGATTATAAGTAAGGCATTTAGTTGGTAAGAGTTGTGTGTATTGTAGTTGAAAACTATTCATAACTTTGCAATATATTCATGCTCAATATTTATCAAGTAAATAGTGGCAGCATAGGCTAGAGGTACTCAATGGATTAGGTTTTGTAAGTAAGATATTTAAGTACTTATACAAATGATTATGGAATATTCGTAAATAGTAAACAATTTTTAGTCATCTTTTTTAAATAGTGTTACAGCAATATGAACTACATGTAATTTATTATTATACATATTGGGTAAGTACCTGAAACTCGAAAGACGATAACATTTTGTCATAAAAAAAGTACACCCAAAGTAAGTTAACCAGGTGTTAATTATGAAATGTTGTCAATAGTCCTGAAGGGGATTATTGCGATTGTGGTGTAAATGCCATGGCCCAATCTCAAAATTTTGCGGTATTATATTATGTTGACTGAATGGTTTTACTTGTCAAGTATTTATAATCACGTAAATTCGTAATTCAACAGAGACACAACGTTCGAGCATCGTTGCAGTTTACTGCATTGTATTCTCTAACACATCAGCACTATTAGCGCCTCTAGCGGTGTAAAACGTAACTATTTAATAATCTGTTTTAAGTATTTTATTACCTAAGTGAAGACGTCAACAGGCACTATTAAAATTATAAAAATTACATAACTTTTTCCCGAATGCAAGGACGGATAAAATTACAATGATATACTAGTACGTTTTTTTTGTAAGGATTTTTTTACAGACTACTTATTATTATACATTTCGATATTTGACTAATTTTTACAAGTATTTGTTTATTAGTGAGATGTATAATTTTTTAAAGTCATATATTTTGGCAAATACAATCTTTTTACCAATCTGATCGGGCCATGAATATATAAGTAACTATTTACCAAACAGTACACAATATTTTAGTTAGGGGTACTTGGTATATTATGTAAGTAGTTATTGTAAATGTAGTGCGGCAATAAGGTGAATTATATATTTTCAGTTTATGTGCATTTGAGCTCATTGAAGAGATAGATCTCTTGCTGCTGGCACAACGATTCTACCAAACGCACAGTTGGCATTACAAAGGTTTTAATGATTGTGCTTGCTGTGTTTTTTTCCAAGTTAAGGCTAATAAAAAACCACTGATATTCCAATATATTATTATATAGCGTTAAGTCACATTTGAACTTTCGGAGCTAGACATAGTTTGGAGTTTTTAGTTAACTTTTGTAATTGTATTACAATTAGAAGGGGACATCCAGGCATTCTGTCTAAATCATAATACTTTGACCCAATTAATGTGTAAACCACTCCTAGTCGTAGGTACCTATGTGAATAGGTATTATAACTTATACCCAATGGTTGACAAATAAATGCGTTTATTAAATAGTGCTTAAGTTTCCTTTGATAGTGTGTTTATCTGTTGGTATCTTGGCGCGGGCCCACCACTGCGTGCTCGGGGTGGCTTCGTGCCTGGTGGTGGTAGCGTTGAAGACCATCGGCTTGGAGATCCCAACTGCGGACACTGGCCGGGCGCTCCACGACTTTGTATTCCATACCGACACGCGATTCCTTAGACCAGCTGTGCCGGCTTCGTCGCCAGTTGGATAAACAGAGTCTGCGTCTTTAGGGACACTGGGTGATTGCATTGGCAGCGCCTCGAACACTTGTTTAATCGGATCGTAGCTGTACGAACCAAATATTGGACTGAAATCAGTTTACACACAGTACGTAAAGTAGCCATTGTAAATATAGGGTTATGTGAGATTATTTCGTTGGTTCAAGACCCAGCGTGTGCAGACCCAGCAAGAGAGGACGATATAATATAATCGTGGCGCATACGAATATCCCATGAGCGTATGACAATCTTAACTCGCCAGTTTCGTTAACAATTAATTTCCAGTACTCGTCTATCCAGATTGCCTATCTGTTTAAACAATTTGTCAGTCGCTACTCGACTGCCTACAGTTACAAGAAATACTTAAGCATATGGTAGTATCTAGTGTCCACTTGTCCAGCTACGTAATATGAGCTACCTATATGGCTAGTCACGTTGGTAGCTAAGGATGCACGCTGGATGTGTCTAGATACTCCCTGCCTTATAATACCAAGAAAAGTAACTTACGGCTTAACTCCTGTTTCTATAATAAATCTAGGCAGTATTTCTCTTTTACCAAGTACGCTTATATATCTGTAACAAAATATGCTGGACACCGACAAATACCACAATAGTAATAATATTCTTTAATAAATCAACATCTACTTCTGTAGATGTTGATTTATTAAAACGATTCTTCGTTAGATACACTGAGAAACCTTAGTGAATAACGCGGCAGTTATCGCAGTACTTATTCCTTGATTTTTTAATACATACGGCGCCATGTGTAGAGCCAAAAGCATGCAAGATAAATATAAAATCATGTTGAAATTAAAATACAGCACCGCAAAATGTACTTTTTAATGCTACTGAATGGCGTAATCTGATTTCGAAAGAGTTTTAAGCTTTGCAAATCATACATTCTGATAACATTTTTATGGGTAGGTACGTAAGTATGAAAAACATTGGCGGTCGCAGTCCGAATAGAAACAGTTTAAGTACCTACTTTCCTACCAGCTACTACATTTTTACTCAGGTACCTATAGGTGCTGTCACGGGTTTTGAGAGCTGGCTTTGTTGGCACAGTAGTTTTATTTTTTTATATGACAAGCTCGAACTAATGCATGCGCAGTTATCGGTACCTACCTAAACCGGGAATAAATAGTTTTTAGCACTAATATGAAAACTACAAAAAGTTTATGCTCTGCATTGAAGAAAAGTCCTATCTATCCATGCGCCTACTTAGGCGAAGAAAGGACGCCGTCACGAGTTATGAGCGCTTGATGAAAATAGTGGGGGTAATTGCATATATTTTAATTCGCGGCATACAGATTAAATGACTTATGTGAATTTAAGAAAAGCGCTCTTAGCACGTCACGGCACCTATACCTAGTGCTCTTGATTTTTCGGAAATTAATATGCTGAATATCAGACAGCATGGTCTTAGATCCGAGCGCAATAAAAAAAACATTAATTCCATTTATGAATTGGGTAGCTAGCTAAAAATTTGGTTATTAAATCAACAATCAATCATTAAGTTTTTGTTGAATTAATGCTTTTAATTTATTAAAATCAATAATATCCTGTGAAACTTGTTTATTTATAATAGTTTTAGCATAGACATAGACAAAAATGGTTTTAGTTGGCTGTAGCAGTATTCGTTATCTGTGTGTTGCTGTACTCTGTGGTTGCTATGTCTGCAAAATCAAATCAATCAAACAAAGTGGCGTTTTCGTGATATCGGGTCCAAAGGTACGCATCTCTGTCTTTGTTTTCATACTTATTATAGCTGTTGTGTAATGTTATGTCTTATTATAGTACTCACAGTAAATACCTAATTCCCAATTGCCTAAATCCTTATTATATAAAAATTAATATACACCTATTTTCCCTATAAAAGTATTGCTCATACGTACAACTTACATAGATAATACATTATCATTGCATTGCTGCCTATGCCATTGTATTACGTTACCTACGATTTGCTGGGATGATCTCACATTTCTATATTTGGGTTAAGATTTGTTATAGAACTATTTACTACTGCAAATAACTTTTGTATTCATGTTGTTATCATTGGTCATGAGTACCTACATTATTGGAGTTAGGTCTACAGTCGATTTAGCTTAGGTTGTTAGCTAGCTGAAGCTTGCACTTATGCTCTAACATTTTCGTTTATGTTTTGTGGTGAGTCAGCACTTTTTAATAACCAGTCCATCTCCCAACGATATTTCTTTAGATTCAGCATTTTAATCCATTCAGTACAATTATCATCCTTAAGTGTAATTAATGTATTTAAAAACTAAATACTTAGTAAACAAATATATAATTTATTTGGCCATTGTTCCAAGCTTGGATTTAAATAAGTCACCATATGTTAATTTCATAAAATGGTTAGAAAAATATGCAAATAAAGTGGAGTTCAAATCCATGACCTCTTGAAAACTGTGCACATGATCCTCCAATTGCGCTACTTATGTCCCTACATCACACTTATATTATTAAGTTAGTTTCCTTACTTCTAAATAAAATACAATTAAAAATATACTTACTCAATTAGTATAGTTTTGGGAGTTGGTGCTCATGTCTGTAGATTTTGCCGTCAGGAAGGCTCTTCACTAAATTCATGAGTAAAGGAGTATTGATTTCAAAATAAATTAGCATAAGGGTTGTCAAGTTGAATAATGTGATCTGCTCAAATAGGACAGGACTCAACTCTGTTATACTCACTCATTCCATTGAAGATTTGTTTGCTATCGCGAGTGTCTATCCTCGTGTAGCTACCCATGGTATTGAACCTTTTACAAGTGTATAAGAAGCACACCTCGTATTTTTTTAAAGTTAATATTCACGTTTCAATAAAAATATTACAAGAACAATATTTTAGTGTAGAAAAAAATAACCAAAAAATTGGAATACATAAGGTTTTACAAAAGATATTATAGTATATAATATATTTTATTTTTATATTGTAATCGAAATTAGATGGTGACCATCAGGTAATGAGTTATGACCGCTGAACATGAATGTGTTTTTTATAGTCGACATCTGTCTGTATGGTGCGAGGCAAACAAACATGTGCCCAGCTATCCCAACTGTTTTCCCTAAAGGCTCATAACTTGTCATGGCAACTGTCCATAGGTAAATAAATTTATCTTTAAATGTACCTTATTTATGCTTGTTCACAGATAATACAAAATGTGGGGCATTATACTCTATTTGCTGGACATTATTGGTTTGAGCCCTGTGGGATTTTTTGCATCCCTTATTGGCACCACAGAACCTGCTTTGAGGCTTCTCATATCTATTCTCATGGGATACCCTCTAGCCATTGTATATCACAAGTTTGTGAAAGAACATGTTCAACTCAGAAACATATACTTCTTCTTGGCTGGCTTAGACATGGCTTTTTATAACTTTGGATGGTCAATGTATCACAATGCCATTCCAGCACTAGTTATATATTCTACAACAAAGGTTCTTGGCCCTGGAAAAGAGAATGCAATTGTATCATTCATATTTAACATAACATATCTCCTTATTGGGTACATAGTAACAGAATCTGAGGACTATGATATCACATGGACTATGCCACACTGTGTGCTTACACTCAAGTTGATCGCTCTATCTTTCGACTTATGGGACGGACAAAATGAATCAACTAAAGGAAAAAAGAGTGCAATTCACAGTCCACCAACATTGCTGGAGCTACTGGGTTTTGTGTATTTCCCGGCATGCTTCCTGGTGGGACCAATATTCTCGTTCAGGCGTTACAAGGACTACATTACAGACAAGTTCCCTCTGGAAGCGGAGTCTGACATCTATGAGAAGTATGCTGTGAAAAGGCTGCTTCAAGGAATCGCCTACTTAATAGCTTTTCAAGTTGGAGGTAAAGTATTTATTTGTTACTGAAAACTACTAGTAAGATTTAATAGCCAGTTACCAGTTTCATACATGAAAGGCGTCCAGCTGTTTCAATGTGACATTGTTAGAAACAAACATTTTCATTAAATTCGTTGGAGTGCGCTTATTACAAGAAACATTTCTTTTCTTTACAGTGACCGTGTTCAGTATGAAGTACATGCAATCTGATGAATTCTGGGATACATCAATATTTTATCGCCACTTGTACTGTGGCCTGTGGGCCCATTTTGCTCTTTACAAATACATATCCTGCTGGCTACTTACTGAAGGTAAACTTCTTTTTATTTAATTAAAGGTATTTCAAAACATACCAAGACAAACTAAATATTTTTCATTGTAAATGTCAAACTAAAATGAATAGATTTTTATTTATTAATTCTATAGCTCTATAAAAACTGGAAACATTCACACACATTGAAATCAGATTAAATATTATGTGAACCCATAGTTGCCACCTGCTCTTTTTTTACTAGCTGCACCTACCTAAACCGGTATTCTCCATCTGTTTGGCTGGTCCTGTGCTGAAGGAAGCCTGAATATGAATTTGAGCACATGCTGCAGCAAAGGAGCGACTACTCTCTGAAGGGAAGATGAGTGAATTTGAACTTTGTTGCTGCATGGCAATAGGGACTGCATCAATGCCTTTTATATATTAATAGAAAGCGCATTGTTTCAGCGTCATGCATTAGGTTCGGGTTGTCGTACAACGGGCGAGGCGAAGGCCCGGAGGCGGGCTCGCGCTGGGACGGCTGCAACAACATCAAGCTGGTACGCTTCGAGGGTGCTACCAAGTTCCAGCACTACATTGACAGCTTCAACTGCAACACAAACCACTTCGCCGCCGAGTACATCTACAAGCGGCTCAAGTTCCTCGGTAACCGCAACCTCAGCCAACTTTTCACGCTGCTGTTCCTGTCTCTGTGGCACGGTACCCGGTCTGGCTACTACATGACATTTTTCAACGAGTTCCTAATCATCTTCATGGAAAAGGGACTAGAGAAGATATTGGTGGGTACCCAGTTGTATCACACCATGTGGGCGAACACCCCCGCCAAGTGCCTGATGTATGTATTGCTGAAGTTGTACACCATTGTGTTCATGGGCTGGAGCCTGGTGCCGTTCGATCTGAAGGCAAGCGCGAAGTGGTGGCCCCTCTACTCTAGCCTATACTTCTCCGGTTTCATAATATTCTTACCATGGGGTTTTGTTTACCGACCACTCATCATGTATACCTTAAAAAAGTTTAATGTTAAAACTGAATAATATGTAATCATAAGAATCACATGTTGGTTAAGGTAATGTTTTTGGGCCCTTAATAAGATAAATATCACTCAAATCAAATCTAGCTTTTGCACCCTGGACTTAAGTTTCTATGGTGTGAACATGTGTAGACAAAAAATATAATGAGAAGTAAAAGGCTGTGACTGTACATATACAAAATTGTACCTGGATGACCGAGCTGTGCTGGTTTTTTTTTTGAAGTTTTCTGAAAATCTCTATCTGGATCGATCTCCCCCGAAACCCTCTGCTTAATAAATTTCATGAAAATCGTTGGAGCTGTTTTCGAGATTCAGATAATATATAAATATCAGATAATATATAAGTACATATAAACAAAAATTGCAAGTTTAATGATAGCTGATAGATATATATATACATAGCAGCTATTGCCCAGGAAATCCGGTGGCAAAGTGGATTATAATGATTAACTTGCCATTTTTTTATGCATTTTAATATTAAAACAAACTATTGATATTGTAGTCAGTTAATTTAGGAGAGTCCCTCTAATGCAGATACATAGTTGTCTTTTTCTGTCAGAATACGAAGTTCTTAATGGACAAACTTTGCTGCTGTTCCTTTCGAGGGCATCAGCACTCTCCCGATCAAACTCACCTGCTTTTGTCTGGAGCCACCAGATGAATGGAACCAGACGGCCTCCCATTTTCAATTCAGGCTATACCTCTATTCACCAGCTTCTCTAGTCATTGTATAGTCACATATTACTACAGTTCTTTTTAAAGTTCTGGGTCATCAACCATCATTACTTTATAAGTACATTGTATTCAATTATGTAGACTTTAACGTCCATACCAAAAATTCGATACTATAGTTTCGAATGGTGTAATAAATTTGGTGTGGCTGGGTAGAGTATAGTTACAATAGTCTTATTGAAACTATACAACAAATTAATACATCGTCTTTCTTCGCAACTCAGTGTTGGACCATTATTGCTCATGCAAATTAATGCTCCACTCGTTTATTTCTGTTTATAAAGTATACGGACTAGAGAGCAATGCAAGTATTAGAAGATTTATATTAGATTTACCTTTTTACTAAAGGTATTTCAAAATAGACACACAGGTTCGAAAGTTGGAGCACAAGATGAATCATGAGCATTCACTTATAGTGTAGTACAGGTAGCTAGGGGTGCATTGTAATTTAATTATTTTATATTTAAGACTAGACTCTTGTCATATAACATAGCATCATCGGGTATAGAGTAGATGCGTGTATGTAAATCATTATTATTACCTACTCAAAGGTTGTATCCTGATTCACTGAACTGCACCCCGCTTTTATAGACAGGCATTGTTACCTACTCGTTCCTTGCGGCTAGGTTTGATTAAATACCAATCTGGTATGCAATTTATATGCATATTTTTTATTTATAGCTTTATGTGCTTTAAATAAGCAGAAAAAGCTGTTGTGCTTGTTGTATTTCCTTCCATAGAACGACAAATATACACGTTGTTACGTTCGGAAGATTCTAAAATGCCGCATATTTATTTATATGATTTATTGTAAATTTTGTCCACAATTCACTATCTTCCGGGTAATGATAATCTTACAATCTGCTTTCCTTGTGCTACTGGTTACCGCGAATGCTTACGTTAATGTATTGGAGTGGGATCTGCCTGCCCTATGACTATAGTGAATAAAAGGAAGGCAATTAATCAATCACCTCGCGGTGCTAATAAACTGACGAAGTTAAGTTTTATAACAGTAATGTGTGATGATTAATGTAGTAAACTATTTAAGGTATCTTATCTGATTAGGTATAACATTAGATGCGGAGTCATTATAATTGTTGCATTTTATAAGACAGGTGATAAAATCGCCGGCAAAAATATTCCACGAGGCTCACAATTAGCGAACGCGAACCCCATCAAATTATGGACGACCTTGCAATTCGGATTACACCTCGGCGCCGTTTCAGCCTGGTCGCTACTAAATAAAATTGGTCTTTATCCGTTATTGGTATCAGCGTAAGCCCCCGCGGGGAACACAGAATTGGTCGAAAACAACATTATGTCGAAGCCGCTAAAAAGTGGTGTTTTTAACACGCTTTTATTAGCTTCACCTGTATGTATGTATGTAACCGACCCCTTTGAGCTCGATTTTGTCCTACTTTGTACGATCAGATTTAATTCAAACTTTGCACACCTGTCAAAAGTCGATGACAATGCAATAATCCGATCGAAGCATCCGATTATCCTAATTAGATTCGCCAGGATTAATTAATTTCTTTCCGCATCCTTTGCATGCGAGTAAGAGAGATAGAGCTAGTGCGGGCGGTTTGTGGTATTGAGGGCGGTTGATAGTTAGCCAATCGAACTAAATAATATATAGTTTAAAAAATTTAACTAAAAAATGAAAAATAAATAATAGTTTAAAAAAACTAAAAAAACACGCTTTCATAAAAAATCCAACTAAAAATCAGAAAATAAAATTTATTAAATTTGGATAAAGAATATTGTAAATTAGAAATGAATGTACATTTTTGTAAAAAAGCGTGGGGTGTATTCAATGCGCTTTTTAAGATATTATATTATCAAAGTGATGATTCTTCTACTCATTATCTGTCAATAAAATGTTTATAATTATTAATACTATGCACCCCACGCTTTTTTACAAAAATGTACATTCATTTCTAATTTACAATATTCTTTATCCAAATTTATTAAATTTTATTTTCTGATTTTTAGTTGGATTTTTTATGAAAGCGTGTTTTTTTAGTTTTTTTTTTTTTAGTATGGAACCCCGTGATTGGAACTTCCCTAAGTTTAAACCAGCAGTATACATAGTAATCAAATATAATATCTAATACTCCTAGAATAATTTGTAATCTTAACGGCTGTCGAATATGCTCTAATGTAACTCACTATTACTTGTCCAATTATTTCCTCCTTCTTTATTACCTCTAATACATTTTTAATTTTAAAATATATAAAATATCGAATAGGTTGGTATCTATTTCCAAGAACGTAAGCAAAACCTAGTTATAGGTAATTTGCCTTTTCATTGTTTTGTATCTTACTAGCTTTGTATTATTTAAAATTAGTTTAAGCTGAGGATGAAATACATGCATAGATTATTTAAATTGTTATCTGACTTTCATTTATCGTCATGTCTTGTAAGTTTTCCGAAAATCCTTAAATTTAGGAGCTATACAATTTGTTCCGTAGTGGAACAATATATGTATTTAAGTATTATCAACCTACTAACAACATTACACATACAAGACAGCACATTCATGGTTTTTTATAGTTTCGTCTGTTTTTGTATGTACTGGCGACTTGCTACGATTTTCTGTTACCGCCATTATCCTTCGGGTGATGGCATCACTGGACTGGATGGCAACTCCTAGCGCCATCTAGTGAGTTGAGCCGTCGTCTACCGGCGACTCGAACTTTGCAAAAAATCTCTCTGCCACCCGCCGTCGTCGCGTGAGCATGTAATTACGTGTCCTTCTAATTAAATATCCCGAGATCTCTTTCTCCCTGGAGAATCGCTGAGCCGCTGACCTATGGACTAAATGTGCGGTATCTTAGCTAAAGAACATCAGTGTAGTGTTGTGTGTCGACTGCCCACCGGACCGACGCCTAGCCCTTGGGACCCTTGGCGGTGTTGGATTATTTGCTGTGAGTCGCCAGATTTAGCTGAATATCGTACACTATTTTTTATGAAAATCCAAGTTAAACTTTCATCTATTCTGTTCCTACTTATTAAACATATTGCTGATCGATGTCAGTAGATGATAGATTTAGTTCGATAAAAAATATGGAGTAATTTATTTAACGCAATAGAACCCAAAACAAAGTTTAGTACCCTAAAGGCTTTAATATGTTTAACGCTGAAAACGCCTCTGGCGGCAAATGTAGGAAGTTACGTGTTCATATAAAAAATGAGGAAGAAACGCAATCGATATCGTTAATGTTTAAAACAATACTTGAGACCTTTGTCTGTGCATTTGGGCCTGCTAGCTATCTATATATCCCTGAAACGGCTTGGCCGATTTAAGTGCAGCTTTCACTAATTAATTGCGGTACCTAAGTACTTATTCATACCAAAGTACCGTAAAACGGGGTGATTAGGATTCGCGGGGGGAATAGGAAAAAAAACATGGTATTTATTTAAAGTTATTTTCTGGCAAGCTCATTTATATTTGCAAAAAACCTGATTTATTACCAAATTCGTGGGGATTTAGTTTATAGTCTGACAATATCGTATGTATGGTAATATTATGGTAATGTGAAGTAGAAATCAAAAACAGGCGGTTACAAGTGCGTGAGTTGCACGTCGCTCAGAATTGCAGTTTGATGTATAAATTGACAAAATGTTGTGTGCCGTTACCGTTTGTGTTGTTCTTAATACATTTTACAGCTTTTAATTAAGGTAAGAACATGTAATTATTATTTTTAATTAAATTTTTTGATACCCTCATTTTCTCAATATTTTGGCAATGAATAGACACACGAAAGTGGGTGTATAGCCACGCCTAAATGGTCAATAGACACACGAATGTGGTCAATAGATACGGGAAAGAGGTGAATAGTCACGAAAGGGGGGGTAGTAACGATATCGACAGAGTTGCTTCAAAGTTCATACCTACCTATGGTTTCTCAGTTGTAATGTTGCTGTGTATCAATCCGAGCTGGACTCCATTCCAAGAGCAAGCAAAATATTATTTAGATATTTTTTTGGATTCTCTGTATGAATATCATGATGAAGTTAGTTTATATACTTGACGTGATTTTTGTGTTTTGTAGATACAATACTAGTTGGTCAAATTATTAGTTCTGTTTTCGTGTTTAATTTTGTCATAGTATTATACCGATTTTGATTATAACTTAATTATTTTTGGGGAAATAATAACGACTGATTTGATATAATGTAATGTAAGCATTCAAATATCTCAGCGAAAAAATAAAACGACAGCCATGAGACATTTTTCCTTTCACCCCTCACCCGTATCTCTTGACCCCTGACGGAAAGTAGATAGAAATATGGTGTATTTTGTGAATTTTCTAATTAACTAGGAACATTTTCTAATAGAAATGAATATAATTCATTAGTATGACCGTTTTGATAAGACTCAACAAATAAATGCTTTGACACTCGGCTAAACATTCTGCAATATTATGAAAATCACTTCCAAAGTTCAAAAACCTATCTATTCACCCCGTTTTACGGTATATAAATTTATAGAATCACACACAATCAGGCTATTTAGAATAATGTTATTTCATAGAAATAGAAATAGAAATAATATTTATTCACATGAAATATGGTACAATATAGGTGTTATAAAGGTCACAAGAATCACATATTTCACCCAATTGTAGGGCATGTAAATATTAACTTAGTTGTCTACTTAGCTACTGCAGTTACATTTTAACCACATATTAATATTAAACATACTAGAATATGCAATCAATGCATTGAATGCTGCAATGTACAAAAGGTGCTTATTTTAAATCGAAGCGAAACTCGTATTTCTGTGGGTCTGACCAGAGACAAGTGAAACAAAACCAAACATCGTGGTCGCATCATAGATAGTCTATGATGCATTTTTTTCTTTATCTATGATATAAACAGATAATTTATGATATTTCACCATAATGTTGCCGTTTAGCTATTTTTCAGCTAGATTTAGCAGAATCGATAATGCCTTGGGTTATTTTTAGCAAATCAGCATTTTGGACGTGTGTTTTTAACCTAATTTTTTTTTCTGCTCATAACTACAGTAGTGTCCACTTTTATAGACGACAGTTTTTTTGTTCTAATTGTAACACCCGACTACAGAGAAATCACGCTCTCATAAGTTTTAAACAAAGTGATGTTCATAGGATAGCAGTGGCCGAATTTACTAGTTATCAGAGTATATTGTTTTTTTAGAGTATTCAACAAAACAATATACTCTGATACCTAGTAAATTTCGTTTATTTTATAAAAGCTGAAAGTTGACCGCGGCTATCCTTTGAACACTCGTTTCATACTTTTGAGAGCATGATTTTTGAGTAGTCCGGTTTTAGTTTTCAAACATTCTTTTTTCTATTTGAATGCATTTGGATTAGCATGTATTTTGTATTTTAGATTATTTTTGGTTCGCATCTATTGCATGATTTTATACAAGATGTGTATTTATCAGGTGCATGCAAGCAATGCCGCGAGAAATAGCTAACAATACATATAAGCAAATATCCACATTAAGTGAATGATTTGATGCCAAACACGACATGATAAGAAAAAAAGTTTTGAGCACACCACTTGTTCGCCTCCAGAGAGAGCTACATCCAATTTTATGTGATCTTGTATAGTATGGCGTGGTTATAGTTACCTCATGAAAGTCAGTGGTTGTAAATGTAAATAATAATTTAATAGGAACACACGATAACACATACAAAAGTACATAACAAAATTAAGTCACAAAGAAAGGAAACTGAGTCGACCGGCGGCAAGTTAAACGGCGCACGAGAAGCTAGCAACTACTGCTAGAGCGTGCGTGTGCCGTGGAGAGTTCTAGGCCAACTGGTGGGTTTGAACAAGTTTAGACGTGTAGAGACGCGGCCGGCACGTGTAGCGTGGACGGCCCGTACTTGGTCGAACAAGTTATGATTTGTAGCTGAGTCGCACAATAGGGAAGGATAAAGAGTTGCACTAGGTCCAGATGTTTAAAAAAACTACCTGCTATAATGAAAATGAAAATGAAAATTATTTATTCAGTTTAGGCCCTGGTAAGGCACTTATGAATCTCGAGGAATTTACCACCGGTTCGGAAACTAGCCTTCTGAGAAGAACCGGCAAGAAACTCAGCTGGCATCATGTACATTTCATTACATAGTACATAATGATAATTACAAAAAAAAAACATCAAATATTATTTTATTGACTGTGGAATTTTATTGTAGAAACGAACACAGTTTCCCATTATGATTGATATGATTTATTTACCTTTGTTAACTTGAATCTAGGAGCTACAATTTTGTGTTTATTTCGTGTTGAAATTGAATGAATGTCCGAGTTTAAATTGAACAGATGAATATTTTTTTCATGTATAGCAAATTCTCATAAATGTACAGTGACGGTAGGGTGAGTATATTTATTTCTTTAAATTTATCTCTAAGAGAATCCCGGGGGTCCAACGAGTATATTGCCTTGATGGCACTCTTTTGAAGTATAATAATTGAATCTAGGTCTGTTGCGGAGCCCCATAACAATACGCCATATGACATGAGACTATGAAAGTAAGCGTAATAGACTAATCTAGCATATTAGACTATAATCAGCGGACAATGATGCGAGACGCATTCAACGATACCTTATTTGACAAGTTAAGATAAGTAGTGTTAGAGTCAGTCAGTGCAATAGTTCACCGCTACAGCGTCCACATACTCGTCTCATCACAAACACTTACTGGGCACAGCTTTCATAAAGAGTATTTACACAGATTCAGGATAACAGACAATGAACACTGACACTGCGATGAAACCACTCCACAAATATTACACCTTCTCGAACATTGCCCACAATATATTACCCAGAGAAATAACCACGAACATGCATACACCATTAAGTAAATCTATAAGTACATCATCACAATTTTTACCATACAATCTTCCTCAATCAAATCGATCCTTCATGCATTACATAGAACAAAACTTAATAATAGCATATCAACTAATTTTACAGCCTAAATTATAATAGCTTACCTACTAATAAAAATATGTGTAATGTATAATGTAACTACTTACTTAAGTAGTCACTCATTTAATTATCTTTACTGTAAATTCTGTATCAAATCGTAGAAGTAAATTCCCCCAAAAGGTGGGTAGCCTTTTGGGAACAAAATAAAAATCACTCATATCTCCACTGGCCACACACGTCTATCTTACGCACGACACGTCAAACGTTGCACGCTTGGAATGAGCCTGTTGGCCTCGGTTGGCATCTCTGCTGTTTCTACTCACTGCTGACTTCAAAGAACACTGGTCCTTGCAAGCTGTCTCAAGTACTAACTGCAAACAACAACAATTTAACTACATCTAGTTTAATCTTGCAGAGGAGGGAGGTTTTTAACGCTTCTTCGCATTGTTATCATAGGATTTTTATTATTTATCGAAATTAAATTTGATAGCATCTGTGTTTGAGTGGCAGCTCCAAATATCAAACAGAAGATCCCGTTATGCCCTACTTCCTTTTTCCTCTATCGATAGATTTTGTTCAATTCCTATATTAAATGGTATCAGAGGTAGCTATTCTAATTCTTCTTAAAAGGCGTGAGTAGCTGAGTACTTACCATACCAACTTCGGATTTGTTGCGAAGTACCTACTTGTATTAATTATTGCACTAGTTTTGACATATTCCCGTAAATTTAACAAATAAATTTATTTCGTTAATAAATTACCAGGATTTCGGGACTCATTATGCTGGCGGAATGATACTAAAGTTAAATTTAACTGGTAATAGTGCCGCGCCGACAGGACACGAGTTTCGAAAAATGCTTGCAATTTTTCTGTGAGTTACAATACAAGTCCCATCGTTTCAAAAATATACCTATCTTTTAAATTGAAATTTGAACTTTAGAATTTAAATAGGGCATCACTAAATTTGACAGGAAACTATTAAAAAAAACAATGACAGTGACTTGACAGACATAAACCAACAATCAGGCAAGGAGACAAGCAAGCAAGAAGGTGGTTGGCTGTGAAAACGGTGGAATGAGTTGAGCGAAATTGTATTGATTTCGTTTCGTTTTCGAACAAACGGCAAAAGAGCGTCAGTTCAGTCAGTCTCAGCCCAGTCACTTGTAAGGTTAGTTAGAGAAGCACGCGTGACATGGTGGCGGAAATTACAATAAATTATTAGATTTTTTTGGTTCTGCAACATAAAACAACAAAATGCAAGAACCAAAATCCGGGACTTCTGAGTCCGCCGGGGACTGGTGCTTGATAGAGAGTGATCCCGGTGTTTTCACACAGCTTATAAAAAAATTTGGTAAGTTCAAATTGCACTAATTATACTGATTAATTGCTAGCGTTTGTCAATTGCCTTGCCCAGCTCTTCTATACCTAAAATTGTGTGTGTGACTTGCATTTTCTTTTGTTCGATCGTAACTAGGCACCGGTGTGCTAGGTACATTGTATAGGTATCCTAGATAGGTAGGTACCTATCTGTATCAAAATGGATCAATACTGACTGATTCTCCACCTCGTACTATTTATTGCTATTGCTATTCTGCTGTTCGAAATTAAATTATTTAATGAATTCTTTATGTTCTCAATCTCAACAAAACATTTCCAAGTCCTTTGTTACCTTATTTTTAAGTATGTCCTTTTTCTGAGGTGTGAGGTGTGTTCATGTGTGGGTGTAGGTGTGTGTATACATGTAGTTACAAATACATACACAGTGTTAATAGACCAACCCAGCGAAAAGATAATCAATCTTTGTGTAAAAACCTACATGCAGTAAGATTATCTGGAACTGCAAACACATTTCTTGTAATTAACAGATAATTGCAACTGATTTATGCTAGTTTATGGCAATTACACATACATTTTTTTTGGTAATGTGAAATTACCAAAATTGCCAAATTGGTCACTCACACTATTGTTAATGCAATGTCACCCATAAGCCATGGTGATCTTGATTCTTCACTAAATGCTATTTTTAACTAGCAATCTGCTCTCTATGTCTCTACCATGACTCTCTTTGTGTCTGGTGATATTGCTTTGTGTTACATCATAAAATAAATAAGTTCATTCAACAACAATTACTGCTTAATTTTGCTTTCATATCCATCTTTTAAACTAAATTAGAAATGTGATGTCTGTTTATAAGTATTTTTGGGGTTTTATTACATAGCAGTGGACATATTTTTTGCATAGTCATGATAGCCAAATAAAGATTCAGATAGTGATATGGACTACTTTATTTTTAAGAATATTTTGTTCCACTGGAATGGCAGTCAATATTGGTTAAATCTCCAGGATGCTATTAATAAAAAGGTTAATTATATTTGAGGAAATAGGTTGACATTGAACTTGTGGCATGACATTGAGAATAGCTGAATGGCCATTCTATTCTCATCACTGGGATGCTATTAAGGGCTAAAACAATGAAATGACGCCATTGGCATTTTATTGTATTAAAAAAGTATGACTAAATAAACAGAAGCCATAAGTAAGAACTTGTTGTGACTTTGAAATAAGTAGTGAACACCTTAACAGGTGGCAAAGGGAAACCATAATTTAAATTTTGGCCTACTGTTAAAATGGTTGTGACTTCATACAAGCTTAAAAATAAGCTTAAATATTTTTAGAATATTTTATATATTGCTTTGAGATGATATTTTGTGGCAATACCAACCACTTTCGTTGATTATAGAGATTCTTGGAGCATATGACGCGAATAGCGCGCAGCTTCTGCCTACGACGCGGCGCCGACATGCGCCTTGAAAATAAAAACCATTATAAAATCGTTATTCTTTACATCATGGGCAGTTACTCAGATATAATAATATGTAGATATATGTAGTCACTACAATTTACAGATCAGTCACAGGGTTGGTCATGATGACATATTTTCCTAACAAATTTTCGGTTCTAGGAAAACCTAGTAGAATCTACTCTCATGAATAATTTATAATTGAAATCATTAATAAATTGGCGATTCTTCTATGTCGAAGTAGATCACACAATGTATGTAGTTCATCCAATTGTATGGAAATCTATTTATCTAGAACAAGGAAAACGTCTCCCGCCAAATCGATACAAACGACAACGGCCGCGCTCTTTGTCTCGCGTTTATTTACGTCTCACCTCTGAACTTTGAATGAAAGAGATTGTTTAAAAAGTTTTAAATGTTATCATAATATACAAAAATATCAAGAATTTGTAATATGACTTTGAAACACTTTGAAATATATTTTTTGTTTGTTATCTACCTAGGTGAAAACATATTTAAACTAAGTTCCCATTTGACTTGATACTTTTAGTAACTTAGAAGACAATGTAATAATATCGTGATATGGTTGGTAGCTTCGATTTCGTTAACACTGTTAAGTTTTGAATTATTAGTCTAAATTACATTAGAACATTTAAATTATTAAATATCTATAAGATCATGATTTGAGTTATTGAAATAACAGCTTGTTGATAAATTCATAAGGTATTCTATTAAGTACTAGACCGACTCATTTGCACTAGCTAAGCACCCATGTAGGTACATCCCTAAGCCCATTTGCAGGGTATAGTTTTATTTGGCGCAGCAATATATTACCAGTCCTGTTACCATCTTAATGATATTAGTAAGGAAGAAATTTGTTTTTAGGAGCTACCGGGGTGCAAGTAGAAGAGCTGTGGTCAATTGAGGATTCCATTTTTGAGAATTTGAGGTAAGTTTATTAGAAATAATTTGTCTAAAATTATAATAAAAAATATAATATACACAAACATTTTAAAATACTCACTCTGTACAGTAGCAACATAAAACCTACTACTAGGTACAGTTCCCATGCCCAGTTAAGAATTAGTACCTTTGAATTCACAGTAGTAATTTTATGAATCTGGCTGTACCAAATCTGTATCACAGAATGAGATGGAACTACTTTTAAACCAGAGACTGTGTTTTGCTTATGTTCCAATGAAACTAATACTTATGTAAATGTCTCATTTCAGGCCTGTGCATGGACTCATCTTTCTGTTCAAATATGTGCAACATGAAGAACCCTCCGGCCCAGTTGTAACAGACAGTCGCATGGATAAAATATACTTTGCTAAGCAGGTAACACTTCAACTGCTCATTTGCTTAATATATTCCTTTATACTTATTGTGTTGTCTAGTGGTGACAAACATGACTGCTGAACCATTAGCACCAGTAGCAGCCCGGAGTAGCCACCTATTGGTACATGGGATGTTAACATTGCATGGGAATGAGGGTGTACTACAATTACTACTATTCCTACACCTTCAGGGAATATAAGGCAGCATGGCAGAAATTTCTTTTAATTGGGGGGATAATGTTATAGAAAATGTACAGAAGTAAGTCTAGCCTTTATGCAGACATGTGTGTAAGTGACGTGTTGATATGCATTTATTGTTTACATTTATTTGAATAACTTAAATAATATATTGTTGCAGGTGATAAACAATGCATGTGCGACCCAGGCTGTTATCAGCCTGCTGCTGAACTGCCAGCACCCTGACGTGAAGTTGGGCCCCGAGCTGACCAGCCTGAAGGAGTTCAGCATGTCTTTTGATCCAAGGATGCGGGGACTCACACTCAGCAACTCTGAGACCATTCGTACCGCCCATAACTCTATGGCACAACAGACGTTGTTCGAGATCGATCCTAAGGCAGCTTCTAAAGTAGGATTTTAAAATTTTCAGTATCTGTATATTTTTTTGTGATGAAGTGAAGGATTGTGTGGAAAGGGTACAAACGGATTGTGTTTAATGTGGTGTTTGTTGCAACAGGATGACGATGCGTTCCACTTCGTGGGGTACATGCCGATCGAGGGGCGGCTGTACGAGCTGGACGGACTGCGCGAGGGGCCCATCGACCACGGACCCATTGCGCCCAAACAGGACTGGCTCGACGTCGTGCGCCCAATCATCATGCAGCGTATCAGCAAGTACGTACACGAAACATACTATTACTAAACGTGTTCTCTTATTAATAAGCAAATTGTTTCTCATATTTGTTTTTATTACAGATATACGGAAGGTGAAATTCATTTCAACCTGATGGCGGTTGTCTCAGACAGAAAAATGATATACGAGCGTGAGCTCGATAATCTTCTGAAGCGAACCCAATTTATGGGAATGGAGACGGATGAATTAGATACTGAAGTGCCAAGATTAAAAATGCTGATAGAGTTTGAGGATGTGAAGATGGCGCAATATAGGCAGGAGATGGCCCGCAGGAGGCACAATTATCTGCCCTTCATTATGACTCTGCTGAAAATATTGGCAGAGGAAAGGAAGTTGATGCCTCTCTTCGAGAAGGCGAAGCAGCGCGCGGCTGCTAGAAAGGGCCCGAAGAAAATGAAAGTATAACAGGAGTCCCCCGCGGCGCTCCAAAAGGAGCGCTCGCGGGTCGTGCCTTCCCAGGTGATGCCGCCCCGGGTCGTGCCTCCCACATCCATGCCCCCCCCTGCCTTTGGCGTAACCGCCCCCAAGACCGCCCCCAAGACCGCCATTAAGACCGCCACTAAGGCCGCCACTAAGACCGCTGCTAAGTCCGCCTCAAAGACGGCTTCTAAGAGTGCCTCCAAGACTGCCTCCAAAGCCACCTCGAAGGCTGCCTCTAAGGCTGCCGCGAAGGCTGCTTCGAAGAGTGCCCCCAAGAGCGGTGCTGTGGCCATGGCCGCACCCGCCCCCGTGGAGCCCCGCGCGGGCCCGTCGCGGCCGCGCGCCCGCCGCCGCCGAGGGCCGCGCCGCTCCACCCAGCCCAGTCCGTCGGCCATACTGCCCACGTTCGACAACCTGCAGTACCCGCTCGGCGACCTCGACTCCATCTACACGGAGCCGCAGGACGTGCTAGCCAACATCGACCCGCAGCAGCTGCTCGAGCAGACGATGGCCGAGTCGCAGCTCACCATGGAGCGCAGCCTGATGAACGTGCACCCGTCGAACATCCTGACGGAGACGCACGAAATACAGATGGAGTTGGAGGAGTGCGAGTTGGAGGTGATGGACGAGGACATCCTGGGCATGGAGGCGCTGGGCACGTCGATCGAGGCGCTAGAGATCCCCGCGGAGTGCACGGTGGACACGTCGCTGGACGTGGTGCTGGACCCGGCGCTGGCGCTAGTGCTGGGCCCGGTGCCCTCCACGCGGCCCGCGCCCCTCGACTCCGGCCTCGACCCCGTGCTCGACGCGCTGCCCTCGCCCCACCCACACGAACACGACCTCAACTGAATCACACGCACACACACACACATAATGCATTACGTCTACTTCATATTATCGTATTTTATTGTATTCATGACTATCTGATTATTGTAGTGTGGATTAGTGCCCAGTTAAGGGCAATAGGCTCGCTGCCTGTTATATGAGACTTAAAACAACAGGATAAATGTGGGTGTGCTATAAGTACACCTCCACCTATCCCTTCGGGGAAAACAGGCGTGAGCATAATATGTATTCATCTATCTATTCATATTTGTAAGCGATGAAGAGCGGTGCGACCATTTTGTAAATAGTCCAAAGTATTATGACCGCGAATAAGAATTAGAAGTAGAATTTATATAATATCGTATCCAATTAATTAAAAGTATTTTAAATGATGATTAGATCGCGATTAATTATTATTTTGCTGATCCATTTTCCGCATTTTTATTATTTGACCTTGACTTTGCTTTTTATAGTGATGACGCAGTTTGAATAAAACACAGATAAAAATTACGTAGATTTAATTACTAACAATATTCGTGTATGGAACTTATATCTGAGAATGTACACTCCAAGCAATGGACCAGAATGTTGGTCGAATGTGGCGCCACCTTCTCGAGCATTGCTTGGACATTACCATTTACATAAGTGTGGCAGTGGTTAGTAGTGACGCATTTATGTCGTACAATATATAATACTACATTACTTATATTTGAAATTATAATTAACGCTGTGTAGTGTTTGCGATTACGCCATAGTGTTAGGTTTGTTAGTGACAAAGATATTTGGGCATCGGTTTAGTCCACGAAGTTTGTGTCTGCATTTTACTGTAATGTGATTAGGTACTCGTCAGGTACATTTGATGTGCTTATCTAATTGAAATAGAAATATGTGTGTATGTAGCGGTAATTATACCTAAGACTATTATTGTCCTGAATGTCGAATTTTCTCGATGTATAAACATTGAGTAGGTGTAGAATAGAAGTAAGTAAAAACTAATGTGTGTGTCGTTCTGTTTTCGGTCCGTACTGTTAATGTCTGCCTACTGTCTCCTGTGGTGTCTGGGCTTTGTTAGCGTCTTATCAATCGCCGCCTATAATTATTATTTACATCTTATTACAATTAATTTTATTATACCTAAATTATAAATCTAATTAACGAAAATTTTATGTATCAAGTTTTAATGAATAATAAATTAATGAATTTGGGGTGTGATGTGGCACTTGATAAAGTATTTTATTTAATATCTGATATTTACATTAAGAAGTGGAGCCGAATACGAAGAGAGTGCGAGGAATGATGATGGACGATATTATTTACAGATAAAATAATGTAGAGTCGAGTGTTGAGCGATCGGCTGCGTTTGGTTGCACCTCGTTACGTGGATTCAATAACTCCGTATTACCTATCCTTCCTGCCTTGGAACTACACTAAACTTGTATTTCGATCAATATTCGCCTTCATTTAACACTTGCGCAAGAAAAAAGGCGAAAACTAAGTATCTATATAATGATACACTCGTTGTTAAGAACTCAATACCACAACAGTTGCAGTCTCCGTAGTGTATGTACCACAGAGGTGTGTGTTTGTGTTGAATCCAGGTAATGAGTGAACTTAGGCCGGGTGTTGTGACGTCACGAGGTTCACGTGTTCGGCTGCAGCCCCTTCGGCTTGATCATCATCGAGGCGCGCTTCAGAGTGTAGTCCCAGCCTCGCCAGCGGAACCACACAATACCTGAAATAGATAGCGTATTCAGAAGTTGAAGAAGTGCTTCATTATCATCAGCCATGTGATGTCCAATGCTGGACACAGCCCTCGCCTAACTGTTTCTATAAGTTACTTAATTGTTAGGGAATAGTGTTCCGTTTCTCTGCCATTTGTCAGTATGGCTTAGGAATAGCTTGGATCTCGCGCCCGGAGGGCGGGCTTTGTTAAAAAATCGGAACGCAGTTTCTGTAAAGATTAGTCCGCCTTTAAAATATTCAGTTTTAGCTCATGTTTTAGATACAGTACCTGGTTGACCGAGCTGTGCTCGGTTTCTTATTCTCACAAAAAACTAAACTTTTTCCCACAAAAGAAAAAAACTTGACGTTTTCTCAAAAAAGCTAGTAGAAAAAAGAAGGAACCAAAAGAAATAAATCGAACCGGTGAACGTCAGTCTCATCACCTCGTAAGCTGACAGCCTCACCTCTGAGCTATCATAACTTGACAGTTGTCGGCGAAATTTACTGTCGTATTGTATTGATATTTTATGAGTTTTTCAGTGCATGAAAACATGGCTAAAACGATGTTTTCTGAAAGATCTAGATATTTTTTTTGCCACCGAAACCCCGTACATACAAAATTTCATGAAAATCGTTGCAGCAGTTCCCGAGATCCAAATTACAGAGACAAGAATTGCTCGTTTAAAGGTATAGAGGTATAAGATGATCTACTTGCTTCACATATACACTTGCCTTGTCTGGCCGTGAGGTCTTGGGGGTCGTGCAGGTACAGGCCATTGAGGCCGCGCCCGCAGGACTTCCACCACCAGCCCCCCTTCAGCATCGACGCGCAGTTCAGAGATGACCTGTCATTGTCCCTGAAAAACAACCCAACAAATTTGAATATGTAGCGATGCAAAGCTTCTGCTGTGCTTCTGCCCGAATCTATGCAGGTTACCAAAATTGTACTTATACTGGCCCATATATATATACCCGGATGACCAATTCATTTGACGAAATGGACGGATTCTGGCCGTTGGTAAAGGGGCTACTTATCAACGTGACCAAACCCGAAATGCCCCGGTCTCATTGTCTAGCTTATGAAGAATGCGATTACAGTGCAAACATAGTACAAGACGGAAAGAGTCCCAGACTATAGCAACCAAGTATAGTGCCTCATCTCCGAGGGTAGAGCCCCCCAAGCCCATGCCTAAACAACGGAACAATACTTGCTTCTCTAAGGTAGCATTATTTAGCTGTAGTCTTAGGTAGAGGTAGTGGTACTGACTGATCTAGCGATCTCCTATTCAAGCAGCTTCGTTTCGATTGGATCCCGATATACCAACCTCTCTTATAATTATCATAAACTCTATTTTGGCTATATTAGATTGAAACTTACCTGTTATACGTGGAGAAGGGGCTGTTGTTGGAGCCGTACCAGGGGTCGTTGAGGGAGTCGCCCGCGTTGCCTTCGTACCCATCTATCTCGAGCTTGTAGTATTCCGCTTCCGAATATATTTTGAAGTGCGAATACTGCGCGTACCTGTTGACAATTAGCTAGGTAAGTATGAAGCCGTGGGTCAAATAAATCCTTGCAATGGTAAATGTTTGTATGAGTTGTTATGTACGAACCTCTTGTTGCCATCGAAGTCCTCCAGCTCTACCCGGAGCATGTAGTCGTCGTTGTTGGTGAGCATGTAGATGTTCTCATTGCCCAGCCAGAACTCTTTGCTGGGGTCGCCAAAACCATTCTTGTAATCGCCCCAGTCCCGGTTGAAGTTCTCCGCCGGTACGCCGTAGTCGTCTCGCCGGTGGATCACCTAATGCTCCATAGTTTAGTTTTGTTTAGGTACTACCATATTATGGCTGGGATGGATGAGTTCTTATGAGACTGGAGTTATCAGGGAACAATTGCTTTTCCCTACTTGATTATTACGTACCTACTGAATTGTGACTAGAGTAAGAATTTAATTGTTACTTAGAATTGATTACGTGGGCCAAGAAAAAACTGGGCATAATTGAGTAAGTACCATTTTTACCTGTCTACATACCTATTTAAGCATTTACTTAAATACCCATAGGTACCTAAATATTTTCCAAAGTATTCAAGTTAGCATACATGTTAAAAGTAGGTAGGTAAAACAATTCAGATACCTACTTGAGTAAGTGCTTAGGTTTTTTTTAAATCGCGTCCATAATATCGGCAACATTATCTACGGTACATACCTTCTCAAGTTTCTAGTAGGAGTGTGGTGTGGAGGTCCATAATATTAGGTATATGACTTTGTTTAGGACTCGATGGCGCTATACGGGAATGTCCACGTATTATTTAATCAGGTAATATTATGAAACTCACAGTCCAACCTCCGTCAGCGACGTTCTGCTCACAGAACACCTTCAGGAACCAGTAGGTGGTCCCTCTGATCTGGAGGTAGTAAACGCCCGACTCCCGCATTCCCGCGTTAGACAAGTCCACACATGAGTATCCCTACGAACAAAAACTCATGTTACACAAACAATAATTATTTACATAGCAGGTATACATTGTAGATAGGACTATTTATGCTATGAATATTTGGGATACATCGGTAAATCGCAACACTTATTATAATTCGCAATAGTTCCGGAAAATTATATACACATATAAAAATCAAATGATTTTATTCGCCCTGTTGAACACTCATTGAATGATTCGGATACTCATCAGTTTTTCAAAGAGCTTGCACGTCGTCTGGTAGAAGCGTCCCGTGACAAGGGAGCTGGGGCCCAACCATGAGCTCTTATTGCAATGTTAATTCAGTTGTGCGACAGTGCCAAATATATGCACGTCACATACATCTGTCTCATAAATGAGTGAAACTATCATGGCAATAAGAGCTCACGGTAAGGCCCCAGGGGCTTCTCGCTCAGAGAATCAGCATTGCTATTCAACGTGGCAATGCTGCCTTCTTGGCACGATCGCGAGAGACACTGACTTGGGAGAAGTTTTCTACCTTTAATTAGTTTTAAGTACTTGTATATATAATTAAGTTTTTATTGAATAAAAATAAACGTACATTGAATGTCGTTTTTAAAACTTGCAAAAATGTATTTTACTACCACCGTTTCCAGATTAAAGTCTATCATGAGAACTAATGATTTAGGTCGTCTTATCGTCGGCAGGAAAGAGGTACTTAAACTCAGTATGTGTCGTGGATGCTTGTTTTAAGCTAAGTATGTAGTAGGTAGGTATAGGTATAGATAGCCTTTCATTCGTTTATTTGCACCTGACGCTGCAGCTGATTAAATCAGCGATAATTTCACAAATATACACACTAACATTTCAATTCCACAAAGTTCTATGCAATAAGTTGTGAAACAATCGCGCTTCGCATAACCGTAATAATATGATGGCAACGCTTTGAGCATTAGTAAAAAGTTTAATTTTAATATGCATGCCTACAACTCTACAAGCCTACGTATTGCGTCATAATAGGTAGTGTGTATGTGAAAACAATGACGCCAATAGCAATAACTGATATTATAGTCGGAACTCGGAAGGCATGGTTGTTGTTATTCAATAGGTAGATAGTGTACCTTGGTACAATTGTATTATGATACTAGCTGTGCCCCGCGGTTTCACCCGCGTAGATTTAGTTTCATTCTTATTGTCGCGGAACCCTAATATTTTAAATAAATAAAAGTAGCCTAACTAAGTTACTCCTTGAAACATCAGCTACCCGCCAGTGAAAGTTCCGTTAAAATCGGTAGAGCCGTTTCAGAGATTATCAGACAGACATAGAAAAATGTTTAAACTTGGTTTTTTAGTGTCAGTAGCGTGTATACTTTCATATGGATTTAGTGAAAAGCTGTTTTTAGGAATTACAAACAGACACTTCAATTTTATTTATCTGTATAGATTACTTACGTAAGAAATAGCTAGTAGTAGAAGTATAAAAGCAGGGTAAGCCCGTGCAACATTCATTAGGGGTAAAAAGATAACTACCTCTTCAAGAAACTTAGATGGCGTTACCATTACATATTACCTTTCTTCGTCCGGTACTTCTTTGTATAATTTTTCGTGGGTCCTGACAGAAAGTGCTGGCTTCTTACAAACTTCGTATAGATTTAAAAAAAATACATATTTTTATTTTTTTTGTTACCATTTCTATTAGCGTGTTATGTTCTATTAAGTTATTTATTAAGATTAAAATAATAAAAGACGTAAAACAAACTTGTAGAATAAGGATGTCCTACAAACAAAGGCAAAACGATGGCCTTTGCAAACCGCTGAGTAAAATAACGAAACCAAGATAGGTACCGAAAAAAAGTATTTAAAAAAACTAGGCACTAACCAAACGAAGAAACTTGTTAATTTTCGATTACATGCTATACTTGGTTACAGATTAATGGAGATCAAATCCGAGCATATACATAGTTGGAGGTGTTTTAATTAGATATGTATTGCAAAACAGTGTAGAGATCGTCAACTACTGAACGATAACATTCCGTATCATACCGTCTGGCTTTCACGTGAATAAGAATGTCGGCGGTAAGCTATCATGCGACTAGCACGCACGTGGGGGCCACTGCATTATGGCCTGAAGCAAAGAAGAAAAGAAGAATACAGGTGTGAAAGGTGGGCACATTTCGTCAAAGATTATTAAGTGCTAAAATCGCCACCCACCATCAACCACGCAGCCACCATGGCTGTTGGTGGCGTGGTTGTTACATCCCTTGCATACCCCTTTTGTGAGATTTTTCTTTTCTAGGGTTCCGTACCTAAAGGCTACTGTTCAGACTTGCGATGGAAAAGGAAAACTTTCAGAAACTGACTGCCAATCTTGAGAAACGGAGAGACGCGGAGAGAGAGTAAAATGTGACCCTATTACTAAGACTGCTGTGTACGTCTGTCGCCAGCCATAAACCTGATAGTAAGACAGTTGAAATTTTGACATAATATGATGTATTTCTGCGGCCGCTATAACAGCAAATAGTAGAAAACAGAATAGAATTAATATTTAAGGGGGCACCCATACATACAACAAGAGTTCTTTGTAGTCGTTTTCAAATATGATAGTACGGAACCCTTCATATGCGAGTCCAGCAGGCACTTGGCCGGTTTTTAAATGTATGTTCCTTTATTCATCTCGTTCATAAACGATGAAGTAAATAATACCTTCGTACTTGTATTATTGGTGTATATTGTGCTGCAGCGTGTGCCTACTGCCTACCTAGCGGTTAGTATTACTGCGTCGGTCGTCTCGCCGTCGTTAACGATTTTATGTCATAAAAATCCAATTATGCGCAAACAAAGAACATTTGTTTTAGAAAGTTGTTTAAAATTATTAATAATTGTGAGAGGCGTTGTGATGGTGAAATGACAATCGTTGAACTTTTTAAACTCTGAAGATTTTTTTTAGACGTAGCTATCTACCCGTTCGCTAATTGCGTATTTTGCGTCGCACACAGTCTTGGCAGATCATTAATAACTCTAAATTATGCGTTAGTAAATGGTCCACTTGCGGTCTAAAAGCGTGGTGACAACCGCTTTGTTCGCGACAAAATTAATATTCTTTCGTTAAGTCGCAGATTGCGCAAGTCATGTTTGTGGAAACGAGATGAGATATCTGGACGTGGTTCGCACGTTCCTATGGACATAGAAAGTATGTACTTACGTTATTGTCAAGTAATAAGATTAGAAAGAACAATCCTCTTAAGACTATCATGCCGAGAACTGAGCTAAAATGAAAAACAACATCTAGGTAGTTTACCTAGCGAGGTGCATACCTTTTCAATATGTTTTTTTCGCGTTCAATAACTCCTAATGAAATGTTCCACAACATGGTACTAACCGTCATATTAGGAACTAAAAAGGTAGTTAATGCTAATTTTAAATTGATTAAAGTTACCAACTTACGTTTTATGTCTATTAACTGGCATAATATGACATTCAACTTAATTATGATTGAAATACAGGTATTAAGATAGGTCTTCCTATTATGTTCGTTCTTAGTTATGTACGAGGTAAGTTTCATAATGATTAAAACATAAAAGCGCACGTTTCGCGATCACGTTCGTGGGCAACCTTGTATTTGCAATATACCTATAGATATATCTAATACTTAGGTAGGTCTCTAAGTTGAAAATTTAGTTTGTAGGTGTAAAAGTAGAAAAATCAATGAGATTAGTATGTATAGCGCTTGAGATAAGGCGATAGACACAATCTGTCACGTTTGAAAAACGGATGTGGTGGTTCACTGGCATAGCTAATGTTACAAGGAGTAACTTAATTTCTTTACTAAAAAAACATTTATTAAAAAAAAGACTAAGGATTCCTCGCGACGCGCATGAAATAAACTCTATGCGGGTGAAACCGCGGGGCACAGCTAGTAATAAATATTTTCCGTATTGTTCCATGCGGCAAAGGAAGCCGCGACTTTTGTTTGAATGAACGATTCGTTATAGCGGCAGACTACGCGAAATTATGATAATAGCTTGTAAGTAAGGCCACTTAGTTAGGTATTAAGCAAGAGTTTGAGAATCCGAGGATAAGGAAAATACAAGCAATTCCATCTAGCCGCCGATGGGTTGAGCGGTCACGACTCTTCTACTTCCCAATTACTATTTCACTAGCAGTCCTCTCGAGAATACAAGTACCTAAGTACTATACTTTGTCCAACATATCCTTTTTATGCTATACTTTTAATATAACAGAAATTTGCAGAATACGAATCATTAGGTAGGTAGGAATATATGGGCGAGGGATATTCAATAAAATGCATATATGCCTAAACATTGTCTTAGATGATTACTATTGATTTAACTAGGAACTAAGGCCATTTAGGTGTTTAGATACTTAGGTACATTATTCATTGGCCAACGGTTAGATCCATATTTAAGTCTCCGTTGATTTATAAATATAAATAACTATAGAAGGTTACTTGAACAAGTAGATGGGCTCAGACAAAAAAGAAACAAAATTAACTATGCCACCCAGCCTTTCGACGACGACTTACACTAATTTATTGTAGATACCTATGTACCTTAAATAATTGTTTTCTAATAATTATTAATGATAACAGTATCAAACAGCTCTTCCTTAAGGTACATTGATTCAAAGCTACACCTAAATAAACCCAGTTTAAGCGCAAGCTCACGCCTAATTAATGTTTTGATTAAACATGTAATGTACATCACTACATTTAAATCGTTATGAAACGTTGCATCACTTGAGTCAGTATTACGGCGGGTTCTCGTACGACAAGACAATAAACGTAGTGTAATCACTAGTAATTGTTGGTGGGAACGGGTGGTTTTTGCGCGCGCGCACAAATGCGCGGAAAGCGCGCGCGGACGTAAGCCTATCTACGGAGCGAACCAGATTTGCGTAACAGTATTGACGCAACTTTCCTTGCGCGGATATCTTGTCGCTACTATATAGGTTTTTACTGCTGTGTCAACAGAATATAGTTATAAACAGTTATTGTATGCATTGCTTATAAGTCGTATTATTTTACTCTTTTTGATATATTAAAACAATCTAAATAAACAAACTCTATTTATTACCCGCGTTGTAGAGCAAGGCCGGGCAGATCGTGTTAACAGTCTGTTGTTTGTCAATCTCTGGTTTTAAAATAAACCAAAAGCAATTGAGGTCGGCCTGCATCCAGATTGGCATTACACATCGCATGTTCCGATTGATTTTATCCCAACTAAGGGTGGTCTCGATGCGCAAATCGAGATCAGACAGAACTTATTGATATAATGTATTCTTTGTTGGCTTTACCGAGAACCTAAACGAGTCAGACCACTTATTTATTGCATTTGAATCCCGGACTTACATCATCGATTGCTTGAGGCAAATGCTCTACCCTGACCCGGGAGTAACGATATAAATTATCAGCATTCAAAATGATGCGTAAGCTGGATAAGTAGAAATGAAATTAATAAACTAATATGAATAGAAGAGGAAATACATGTTTGAGGAACGCCACTTCTGCCTGTTGCCCTTGAGGATAAGATAAGAACCATTCTGTCTAGTACATGCCAATAGAGATCATGAGATGTGAAGGATTTTGTGACTGACGATATTACAATCCGATCGAAAAATCTACCCATCATGCACAGAGGCTTTTGTGTACTCAATGCTGCAATCACCTCCAATAACATTTCCATAATAGTATTCTATTGATATAGGATTATGAAAAAAAAGGCTTTTTTGATTTAATTCGCTGTCACTGAAGAAAACATTTAATCAACATTGCTATGATAGGTAGCTAGTCAGGTAAAGTTGAACAATATGTTCAGGTAAGAAGTGGTTGAAAATAATACATTGTGATTATCCAAGCAAATAAATAGCTTTCCGAAGTATCCGAAGTATTAAGGATGTATTTAAGATAATTCGCCATTTTCCAGAATTCCTAAAACTTCAATGTATGTATATGAATGTACTTACCTATGTCGGTAAGTCTCGTATAATACACAATTTAAATTTTATGCTACGACCTCGTAAATTAACACACTTGGCCTTAAATTAAATAGTACATGTACGTAGATAGTTGTCGCGTGAGTGAGTAGGTACCTTCCTGAATTCTAGAATAACATTAAAAGCAGCTACCCGCTAGCTAGTTTTTATTATACGATATTGAAGTAGAAATAATGTAGATTTTACAAGTGTTCATTATATTGTTGCATTATATTCAGTAAAAAGACGATAATGTCAAAACTCTGACAATAAAGATCATATTGGGGATATATTAAATGGCTGATTTCGTTATATCTGAATTGCAGCCGGTCGCGTGGTCTGGACGAGACAGCTTGTAGAACGAGTCCCCATATGCGTGGCTACCTACGCTTCGTCTCACAAGTTATATCATTCGCGTGGCAAACAGGCACATTTCATTAATTGCACTTTAAATCGATCCAGCGACAACGATAGGTGTGTTATAATAAGTAATATTATTATTTATATAACTTTGACTCACTTTCACGTCTTTATAGTTGGCGACGATCTCAGAAGCGAAAGTGTTATTGCCTATGATGGGTTTGTTCTTCACGCTGGGAAAAATGATGCCACCCTTGCGGCTGGCGGGGCGGAGGCTGGAGCCCGCGGGGGCGGGGGTCACGGTCACCGTGGCGCCCGTGCCCACCGTGCTCGCCGTGCTCGCACTGCTCACGCTGCTCACGCTGCACGCGACACAACCATTAGTCACCAAGCCATCGTACCTCCACCACTTAAGCTTTATATATCACACATGATAAAGGCTTATTAGCTAATATATACATTCGCCTGGCACACCGCAGAGCAACATCGCATCGAACGCACAACAAACAGTCGCAATAGCATTTTTATAAATGGGTCACCTGTTGTGCTCCCCGGGCGGCACCGTAGTCGCTGGGACCGTGCTGGTGGTAGGGTCAGTAGAGAGCTCGTCCACCCGGTACCTAGTGGGCGCGTACTCCACCAGCCGGTCGATAGTGGGGTCAAGCAGCAGCTCGGCAGGCACTGGACGCTGCGCCAGGGTGGCCACGTCATCCTCTTGCTTTTTCAACCGCTTCTCAACCATGTCCAAGTTCTCTATTATTAGATTCGTCTTTAGTCTGAGGTCACTATGTATCTGTCCAATCGCACGTTCTTGCCTCTGCGTCTGTGTGAGCAACTCATCTGATTTTGGAACTAAATCATCAACAGAACTCTTTGTGCCAACTACGACGTCCCACACTTCGTCCATTTTCTCCGAAACGCTCATCATTGGAATAATTTTGTTAACGAGTGTGTCAATCTTACTGCCCTTTGTTGCAGGACTGTGGGTACTAGTAGTAGTTCGATTCTTAAACAAATTATTGACGTTGATAGAGGCAGCCTCCGGCTCCACAATAGCGGCGTGGACGTCGGCCATCATATACAATACCTTTCCCAAGTTTTCAGACACAAGATTAATGTGAAACTGTAATTTACGGTCCACAGTTGACATTGATGTTCTCAGTTGGTCAACTTCTTTTGTAATCTCATTCACCACTTCAGAGTTCAAACCTTTTGCGATTTCAATAACATTCAAATTAATAGGTTTCTTTTCGCTTGCTTCAGCGTTTATGTCGTCGACAGGTAAGAAATTATTATCTATTTGAGTTTTAAGACCCACCAGCTTAGTATCAATGTTAGACACTTTTTGATCAAGCGATTCAAGTTTTCTGTCGAGTAGCTGAGCTGCACTAATTTTATTGGCGGTTTGTTTTTTCGTAGTAGTGTTCTCAGTGATGCCTTCTTCTTCATCCTGGGCGATGCGGCTGAACAACTTCAAGTCGAGGTTGCCCAACTTGGATATGATGGCATCTGTTTTATGGATATTATCATTCACTCTGGAATCGAGGGCTTCCACTCTCCGCATCAAGTGCTCGACGGCCTTGTCCAGGTTCTCTATCCTTTGTAACTTTGTTTCTAGCGTACTGACTATTACTTCAAATACATTGAAAATATACTGCTCCCTGTAACAATAAAAATACTCTAATTAGGTTAGGGTTTTACTATCATGTAGCGTTAATGGTATACATTGCTGTATGTGTATGGTATAGTAGTTACGCAAGCACTGAATGGAGCTACCTACGTGCGGAGCAGGCTATGTCGGGCCCGCACTCAGCTGAGCCGAGCCGCGGGTTAGACTGGTTGGTAAACTACTTTTTATTACTCCAATTTGTTACATATTATACACTAAGGTACATCAACCATACGAGCTTACGAAATAAACTTGTATGCGGCTAGTGGCAACTGTCTGCATTGTGTATTTGTTTTACAATTCGTAGTGGTGTATAAATAAACATCATTAGGCTATTTACCCACTTTCAACTTTGTGTGAAGTCTAAGGTTTATTATACTTTACCTGCTTTCTATGTTACCATAGCTTTAGACGCCAAGGTTGTAAGAGTCCTTCTAATGCAAGTAGGTAATACTTCATTAGATTCACCTATTATTTGTGTAGGTACCTTCTTGTATGAATAGACAACTATGAGCTCAATCGATAATAATTCATAATAATTATAATCAAAATATTTTGAGTAATTATGCTTATTTTTCAAATACTTAAACAGGTTTGGTATTTTCTTAAACACAAAAAAGTCATCTTAATTGGTAGGTTTAAAATGCACATTTCTAATTTATTCGCAACCATAAGTGGCTGAATTAACTTCTGTCATTAAAGTCAACATCATGCCGATAAAACAATAATTACTGAAACTAATACCTTATCTAATACCTTATTCTTAAAGACAACAAATTTCCCTAAATTCTTTCAAAGGTTACTTATACGTATGTATGTAAGTATTTTATAGAAAGTCTTGAGGAAATTTTGCGAGATGTATCAAATAATGATTGTGCTTGGATACCCATGATGGCCACAGTAAATGGGCGCCATTAGAATGCAAATGGCGGCGGAACACTATCAGTATTTTATTTAACGTATTAAACACGTGCTTATTTCGGCAATTTTATTGATGAGTCGGTCAGATATTCCTCTTTATGATCACTTTCACATTGTTGAGAACGTGATAATGGCAATAGATACGTATTCAAGTCCCACTTAGGGGTTGGGCTGTAGTAGCTACAAGCTATGTAGCTCTCCATAATTAGATCAGATTGATGCTAAAATTTGTTACCTGTAGAAATATTACAGTGTATTTTACTAAATGCATGTGAAAGTATGTACGGTACTCACATAAAAAAAACGATATATTTTTTGCGGTCTATATAAATATATAAAGATATAGATATAGATTATATTAATAACGTGAAGTTTTATAAGTGTGTCTATAAGACAGGTAGTTAATACATACATAAAAATATCGACGTTAAGGCGACTTAACCTCGAGATGGCTGCAGTGGCCTCGAGTCATGTCCACAAAACAAAGCAATAATCACAAGCGATGCGATTACCCAACTCCTGGGGGCCAACTCTGATCCATTCGAGCAGCGCGTATTAGGAACATCTTAACTATGTTTCATTGTACGGTAACATCATATCACTTCAGACTCGTCGTGGCCGTGTGCTTTGAGCTGCCTCTGAATATGTCTTTTGTAGGCAGGTAAGTATGAACATATGCGAACTTCATAGTGACTAAAAATATTGCGATTTTAAAACTTAAATACTAATGCTCACGCCTTATTCGTATCCCCGAAGGGGTAGGTAGAGGTGTACTATAGAACAACCACATCTCTATCACCAGTAACCAGACACTAATCCGGACTCCGAGGTATAATTGGGAAATTACAGACGGAAAAATAATACTTTGCCCGACCCGGGGATCGCACCCAGAAACTCGTGCTTTGCAGTAGCGTTTACGACCACTCGAGTTAAGTAACAATTCTTTTAGTAAATATTCTACTTAGAATGTTCACTCTTTAAAGTATATGCGTATTTCTCAATTTCAGTCAATGTAATGTCCCGTCATATTTTATATTAATTTCCTTGAGTATTTATCTACCGGGCAGATAAGTTCACAAATAACTACAGTGTGAAATAGCTCGAGTCGTATTCTGTTTAGTAAAACCCATTACAGGTGAACATAAATCTTGATTTCGTAATCAAGTGCAGGATTAGTAATGTTATGTTAACACAGGTTGGCGGCTGCACGGCCCTTCCGATAAGTGAGAGGAAATATGTAACGAACAGAACTAGTTGCTACAAATAAGAATTTATTTCGAAATTGCAAATACTCTAATATTATGAACATAGCCGCATACCTGTTGCCTAAACGATGTCGGCAGGAGAAGGGTTCGTTCGTGGCATTTCGTCATTGGACAGCCTTTTCAATCGTACACGATTGATGAAGAAATTACACCAATATGATGAGGGTTCAAATATTGTAGAAGTTCTTAACATTATTGTAGCGGAACTACACACTAAGTACACATGTGAGCAAACTTTCCGAATGACCAAAAATGCGTGTATTTTCATTATATTATAGCAAACTTAAATAATTTAAAATAACTGTCATTACCCACTCATGTATCGTGTCTTAAGTAAGTATACAGTTAAGTTTTTGTTTGAATTAATAGTCTACTAAAATGACGTTCTTATTTTATATTTTGTTTATGATAAAAAGATCGGTACATGCGATCGAAATTCGAGAAGTAATTACAATAATACATTCTAAGACTGTAATTAAATATCAATTAGAAATTATCGTCGCAAATCGCAATCGTCAATGATACGACTGTGATTTAATTGAATCGTATATAATGTTAGTACATAATTTCTTCCCGACTGACTACATCATTGGATCCTTGGTTCGATTCCCGGGTCAGGCAAAGTGTTATTGGGTTTTTGCATTTGAAATTTCCTAGTGACAGTCAGAGTTTGGGTGAGTTAACTGGCGAAATGTAAGGGTAAGTACACCTCCACTTATCCCTTCGGGTAATAAAGGCGTGAGCATATGCATGTATTTAATATTTCTTCCCAGCTTATAAGTGATCAAACAGGTTCTTCCAGGAGAGTTATATTAATCCTAGAGTATAAGAATTATACTCTAGGATTCAATGTAGATTTATTGGTTGAATTGCTTAATGTAGCACAATGTATTAGACCAGACACCTCGTCACCAATAATACAAGTCAAATTATTAATGTTCATTACCTACTTCTATTCTATTGTAAGATTTTAGTTGTGTGTATTCAGCCGTGTGCTGAGCTCGTATGTCAACGCGAACTTTCTACACAAATATATTTTTATTTAAATATATTATGAAAGTAGAGCGACAATTAGACACTTTTCTAGATAGAAAAAAATGGAACGAAAGTTATTTCTTTGCAGTCCATGTAATTCGTATAGAATATATTTAATTACTTAGCCAATGACTATTTAGGCTAAAGGGTATTGCTTCCATCCAACTCACTTCTGGGATGCTGGTATTAGCGATATTTCTACGGCAAATATTGATTTTTTAATAGATGTTTGCTCTCCTTAATGGATCTCATCGTTGTCTTCTCTTGCTTCGCGGGCTCAATGAATACCCTTAACATCAGAACTCCAGTGATGTTCTTGGTTTTACAAACTGCTCTTCCCAGACTGCAGTAGCTACACAGTAAGTAGTAACGATATACGGTCACCTAGATCTATCAGGCATATTTTGCTGCACACGTGAGGATTTAATGACTGCATCCAATAATGCATTTATAGTGGCCAAGTTATAGCTACCATTTAAAAGAAAAATGTTAATCATGGAACACTTTGCTAATAAAAAAATATTCATTCATTTACTGAGGTCTCTGGAAGAAAGCATATGAACCTGTACCACGCGGGCGAAGTCACATGCACAAGCTCGTCCGTTATAAAAATGTTGTCATGTTATCTGTAGGTTAGTGGGCGAATCTATGACGATGGCGGGAGTATGAATGTGGCTCAGGGCCCAGTTCTTTGTGTCGCCGAATGTGACCGGCCCGCGCGCCATTTTGGGAACACTGTGACGGCTTTGACGAACTAATCATTGGAATTGCAAGTCTAATTGTCTCGTTATTAATCTAGATAGAGCAACTCGACACCACCCACACAAGTGTATTGTGTGTGTTTAAGTGTGAAGCTTAATTGGAATTTCATTTGCAACAAGATTAATGTATCACAACCATTCATTTCGTATACATCGCACCTGTCTAACTTTGATTAGGTATTTTAAAAAAGATATGTTGCAAATAAATTTTCAATGAATTGTAATTATATATGAGTACCTATCAACTACTTATAGAAACTTTGGAATCATGCTAAACCATAGGTTTAATTAAAATCATGATTATTATGCTGTTTGTAATCCGCGTATGTGTGATAATTTCTCAATATGAGCTGCCTCCAATCTCTATGACCAATAACTTATTGATACAATTTCCAACTCGTAGAGTAAACATAGCTTACCCTAAAGGTGGTTAAGTCAAAATCTGTAAGTGCGATCTTAATATTCGCAAGCTATTCTCAAGGGGATGAGATATAACTCAGCACGTTTTATTATAAAGGTTCTTTCATTTTGTGTCACTCTTCTATCAAAATAGCCTGTCAAAGTCGTGCACACGACTGCAACACACTTGACGTTATTGTAATACACATATTAACAACATACTTTTGATGATTGATGCCCGAGATTGGGTCTCAGTTCTTTGTCACAAGAGGACTTTTAACTCATAATCGTAAGGTAAGTAGCTAAGGGATGAGGATAATGTTGCAAAAAAGTTTTGTTTATGAATGTGGATGATAATAAGGGGAGAGTAAGGCCTAAGAAGCGATGGATGGATTTTGTGAAAGATAAGTGGCTTAAATACAGATATGACGGATGATAGAGGGCGGAGAAGGACACATTGTGCCGTCCCCAAATAAAATGCTATACGGGCATGAAACTGATGATGACTACTAAGTAAGTAAGCAGGGTAAGTACACAAGGACTTCTTATGGCAAGGTCTTGTATTAAGAATCTGAGGTTGAATACAGCGGATTAAAAACAGTAGATATGAATTCAATGGCAAATAGTTCATAAAACAATTTCCATGGGAATATCAAATGTCACAAGTCCAAGTCGGTTATTGAGCTGAGGGACCTTGGCGAGTCTATAAATATATCACGTAAGTAACATTATACAAAGACATACTTATATAATAATCGTACCTTGATGAACTATTTAGGACACTAAGATAACACACTCATTCAGGCGGTTGTACTATCGTGAGACTTTTTTGTATCGTAATATAATAATATCTGATAACGTCGAGAAAATTTACATTGTGTGGGTGTAGGTACCTACTGCAATTTGACCTATACTATACATAGTCACATATAATGCAATGAGCCGTAATGACCCTCCATTTTTGTGATCATAACACCTAAGCACTTGCACGAAAATGAGGAAAATGTTGGGTACGTGTCATATTGTCTTTATAATACGCGTGACGGTCTCTGAAAATAAATAACAATCTAAAAATAATCATATCAACACTTGCATGCATGACAACACATGTAAGAAATGTGTTGAGAAACATACAATTCAGGTGTTGTTACAATGCAAGTAAAGATCACTGAATTGTGGACATTTTTATAAGGAAATGTTGTGTCGAGATGAAATTAGACCATGTTAAGTTGGTGTTACGTAATGACTCGAATGCATGTGCATATTATATTGTTGGAATGGGCTGAGCTGAGATATTAAGAAGGTTGCTCAAAGGTGTTACAGTAACAGCAGTGTTTCAACAGATCCTGTACCGGCCAAATTGGCGAGTGATCTGCAACACCACGCATCACAGTAATGAACACGCCACGTCTTTGACTATTACTCTATCCACATTACCACATTACCATACATTTTTTAATTTCTTAGTTATGAGTATTGCATAAAAGGCATATATAGTACTCTCTATATATAACACATGGATAAATTAATGTCGTTCGTACATTCAAATGTTACTCTAATACTGATAATGATTTAAGGGAGAAAGGCTACATAGAGTATCTTGATATTAGTGTTAAGATAATTAACCTCTACATTAGCTTTGTGAAATGTTCAACAATAAAGGAACTGAAATAAAATACGAAATACGAAGTCTAACGCAAAAACACAGTCCATTTGGGCTCGGAAGTTTCAGTATATCGTATAACTTATCTAGCGTATAGACAGAGCTAGCCTACAGAGCTGACGTTATAGTTAGATAGATATCGTCTAGCAATTAACTCCACGATAGTATGTAATTTTGATTTATTAGCCTTAAGTATGACAGCTGGAATGAGCCATGGGAAGGCGATTAAGTTGTTGGTTTAAAACAAAATCTGCATAACATTTTGATCGTTCATGTTGAATTTATGACATTATCATCAGCTGATAATCGTAGCACCAATTTCAGTGGGCACGCCTAGTGTATGATCGATTGGTCGTGTCGCAGCACTTTTGCAATACCGCTGCCTGCGGAGTGACAAACCCGTCCGTTATTAGAAGATTTTTGTATTACATGTGTTCCGTAATATCGAGCACCTACTTCGCCTAAATGTATCGCATTATACTTATGAATGTGGAAAGGACAATTGTTATTACTATGGACTTATTCTAGGTTACGGCGGCGACTTAATAATTAATCATGAAAATGAATGATCCAGCTTCTTCAGAGTTAGCTAAACTGTTTTAAGAAAGTGAAACAAATTTTACTACAATAGAATACTTAAGTAATATTTAGATGCCGAGATCCCACCGCGGTACCCGGTCTAATCCGCAGGAGGTTTCATTGCATTATTATACCGATTTAAATTAAAATTCCGAAGGTTCCAACTATTTAAAAAAAATTATATTATCTTTGGGAATAATTTTGATTTATTTAATTATCTATATAATAGAATAAAAGCTAGCGAAACAAGCCAAGCTTGTAAAACTGGAGCAGTAAAATGTACTAACTTTCTTGAGCTTACACCTAGTTGGTTGCAGTGAGATTGTAACTTTAAACTACATTCGTCGACACTTTCACTGCGTAAAAATTATACATGGCCGCATAATGAAGGACTGTTTATATTTCATACGACGTGGTGTTAACATTTTCGTCATGTGGCATGCAGAGTTACGTACACTCGCGACATTAAGTGTAATGGCGCTATGAAGCACCATATCTATACCAATATTAAAAAGTTTGGTTGAACATGGTAATAACGGGTAATTGAACAAAAAAAAATTGTGTTGGATAACACTCATTGAGGAAGGCTTAAGCTTTATAAAATAACGCTGCGACCAATAGGCGCGAAGCATCAATGGAAAATGTCGCAAAAAAATGTACATTCACGAGAATGAATCAAAAGCTACTTAGTTGTATACATAATAAATGTTGAAAATATTAATCTGGTTTATTTAATATACAATTTGGTCGAAGCAAGACACAATACGTAAACAGGAACGGGCTGCCGGCACCTAGCGAGCTTTAATGCACATAAGTAATAGATCTATAAAATTCCACCACACCCGGCTTTATCAGTAAAGGCGACATTCTTATTCTTACTTCACAAGTTCGGCTGTTGTAAGCGGTTTCGCTCGCGCGGATTTCGTCTTTTGACATCTACGGTTTCAAAATTATTTTACGATGTATAATATCTTACGCCGCCCACCCAATCTTTGCTCAGTCAAACCTTAGACCAAACGATGCATTTCTACTCAAACATCCTAATTATTAACAAGATATTTGTAACCAACAATATCCTTCATCGACGTCATTCTCCTGCCCTTATCCATTTTATTTGGGGTCAAAATTCTAATAAGGGCAAAATTTATTTGTCTAAGAACGGTTTCTCTACAAGATTGACTTCGTTTTCAAATAAGAAAAAATTATATTGAGTTTAAGCCTTGGTAAGGCTTGTGAAAATTACTACCGGTTCGGAAACTAACCTTCCGGCAGGAAAGGGAAGGGAAGGAAGAACCGGCAGGAAACTCACGTAGCATTCTGTACTTATATCGGTTCAGAAAAAAATACCATTGCCTATTGTGACTAGGGCATGTTTGCCACACTAAATACGAATAAATACAAATTCTGAAAACGGCAATTCGATTCCCAACTAGTGCGAGTGTAATAGATTTAAAATATTAATCATTTAGCAACCCTATGTGAGCGAGTGCCGAATTGGTCGGTAGTCACCTAGGTGGGTCCCAATGAGTGATAGCATCGCGGGTTTGCAGTTTGAGTGACAGCTCGCGCCCACCAGGGAAAGGCGGTTACATAATGCATTAATTACGTGTGATTCAACAGATAGAGCCGATACCACGGCGTGCTGTGACACATATTATACACGCACACAGCTAGTTCGCCGTACGAGTATAACTGGATCGCAGCAGATAGACGCGACGGCGCCTTTGTAATAACTCCCTCCCATAGTGTTTGGGAAAGATATTATTATGATAATTGCATTTATTAATAGGTTTGATATTAATTTACAATGATAATATGTCATATTTTATAGAAAGAGAGAGAGTCTATCAAACGTAGTGGCTTTATCTTTATAATAAAACTAGCTGTGCCCCGCGGTTTCACCCGCGTAGATTTAGTTTCATCTTTATTGTCGCGGAGCCCTAATATTTTTATTAAATAAAAGTAGCCTAAGTTACTCCTTGAAACATCAGCTACCTACAAGTGAAAGTCTCGTTAAAATACGTCAGCCGTTTCAGAGATTACCCGGAACAAACAGACAGACAGAGAAATTTTTTAAAACTTGGTGTTTTAGTGTCAGTAGCGTGTATACTTTCATATGCATTTAGTGAAAAGCTGTAATTTTGGAATTACAAACAGACACTTCAATTTTATTTATCTGTATATATATTGTTTAGTGCTGCGCCATCCACGTAGTACGAGTCTTGCAGGCTATTATTATAGTTATTTTATACTTTGTTTTTTTTTGTTGAATAGAGTGCCGTTTAATATTAAATTTGGCTTTGCTTTGTAATATCCAAAGACACGTCCGCAGGTTATTACGGTCAGCAAGTACGTGTTATATTATTTTGCCATCAAAGTGAACAATTTCATAATGACCGGGGACCTTGGTGAAGAGGAGTTTGAAATTAGCGAGCTATCCGGTGAGTGGCCACACTGATGCACCTCGATCTACATCACACTCTCTGAGGCCGGGATCATCATAGTGAGCTGTCATGCGTTTTGACGACTGGGGGCCTACCATCATATCTTTAAGCAGAGCGTATTAAGAACTTCTTAGCTTTGACTTTTCAGATAGCATTTTGTGGCACCAAAACAACATTAAACGTCAAAGCTAAGAAGTTAGAAAGACTTTAATACGTTAATAGTAAGCCCCCTGCACTTAAAAAATATGCTAAAGCCATCTCAAATAGGTCACAAAAGCTGTAAGCAGACGTGTTCAAATACCCACTTTTGACCGAAGATGAATAAGTGCCGACGTGAATCTGTCCATATTATTTAATTAGCTGTGCCCTGCCGTTTCATCCGCGTAAATTTGCTTCATGTCGCGGAACCTTAATATTTTAAATAAATAAAAGTAGCCTAAGTTACTCCTTGAAACATCAGCTACCTGCCAGCGAAAGTCCCGTTAAAATCGGTTCAGCCATTTCGGAGATTACCCGGAACAAACAGACAGACAGACAGACAGACAGACGGACAGACAGAGAAAAAATTTAAAACTTGGTTTTTCAGTGTTAGTAGCGTGTATACTATAATATCCATTAAGTGAAAAGCTGTTATTTAGGAATTACAAACAGACACTTCAATTTTATTTATCTGTATAGATGTATAGATAGATATATATGAGTGCTTAATTGAATCAAAACATAAATAGACGCGAGAATGCTTCGCGCAATACAAATTCCATGTTTCTTTTTGTAATTACGAATTCCAGATGTAATGAAATATTGTTAGTGGGCGAAACGTCCTTCGTTTCCTAAAACGTACTTTCCTGTTTCATATCATGGTATGACTCGACCATCTCTTTTGAATGGATCTTTTCAAACTATAATTCGAAGCATCCCACCTAGTAATAAACATTGCCGATCCTTACCATGGGGTGAATAATTCGTGGTATGAATAGACTTTTATCTGAACTATATTGAGCTTCCACTTTATCAAAAATGTTTATGTACTTTGAAATATTGCGCTCAGTCTCTTTTAAAAAATAGGCTCAATGTCATCTATTGTCCCGGTATTACAGAAACTATATATTGGTTAATATCTTGCTCCATATAAAATTGTTTTTTTCATGCAATAACTTTTTGAACACTAATTTGTCAATCCGGAAATTAATTCAATCTCAGCGTACAAAGCGAGCCGGAACAATGCAAATTCTAGGTCTCTTTACCTAACTAGCTAGAGTCCAGCGATGCAGTTCCCAGGACATGCTTTTTTATATCTACATACTCTTACTATCAGTACAGCGAAGTTCAAATAATTAAGTATATTACTTAAGCATAAGCACTTACTTACAAGGGCGTTAATACTTTTTTTAAACAGAGATGAATGTGAATTATACAAAATCGATCATCCATCAATCATAGGACGTATGAGTTTATTTGTGCCTCAAAATGATGTGTGGGGTGTTTGCCGCTCCAGCCAGTGTTGGTTTCAATCATTGGAAATTAATACATAATACATAAAGGACAGGGTCCGATCTCGTATCTTTAAAACCGACACTAAACGACGAGTGCGATGCTGAGAAACCTTAGTGAATAACGCGGCAGCGCTACGTACCTGTCACGCCAAAAGCAGTCCCACTGCTGGGGCGCTAAGTTTCCACAACGCTTTTCTCACCACGAGCCAAGATGCTGACGTATTCGCAGATTCGCTGCCGTCTGTCATACATAGTTTGAGAATCTAATTTTGTAAATTGTCTTTATTGCAGTTTTCTTTTTCTTTTATATATTAGCACTATTGCACTAGCTGTAAGTTCATATATTAGAATTATAAATAAATAAATGAAATAGTATTTTAGACTTGATTTGAATCAATTCTAGGACAATCTTTATTTGATTTATAAATAGCGATGTTTTACTTTTGTTTTTAAATTCCGTACAAATTAAGTAAATATAGGTAAAAAGTTAGGTAAGTGAAGTTAAGACTGTTGAAAATAATGTAAGGATGATTTGCATATTATGCAGTTCAAGATGTTTGTATAGTACCTGACACGGCGATTAACTTACCATCAGTCACGGTCGGTGAAAAGCCAGTGTTGCAACACCTCTGCAACCCTTTGGGGACCCTTCTAGGATTGTGTCAGCATAATTATCGATTTTACTAGCTGTGCCCCACAATTTCACCCGCGTATATTTAATTTCAGGGGCGACCCGCGGGAGCTTAATGTTCTTTTTAAATAAAAGTCCCGTTAAAATCATTCCAGCTCTTCCGGAGATTAGCCGAAACAAACAAACAGAAGTTTTTTTTCAATTTAGTACCTTATATACTTTCATATGCATTTAGTGAAAAGGTGTTTTTTTTGGAATTGCACACATACACATCAATTGCATTTATCTGTATAGATATGTATATAGATTTGTCAAGCTCATAAATTTTCCATTTCAATCCACTTCAGTAAATGCTGGCCATAACCAAAACAATTGTATAAGAACCTTGTAGTTTGTAGGTGCAGCCTATATCACGCTTATAGGTCATGTATTTATAATAATGGTGAATAAGCGCATGTATCACTGAATGCGTTGTCGCAGGCGTCGCGTCGTGTGATATGATAGCGATCTACTGCGCATTAGTGCATGCCGATTGTATAACGAATGTGTACCTGTCTTTACATTTCTCGTTGCGCCAGTTTGCGCCCGCCGCGGCGACGTGACTACTGCTCATTTGATTAACGTAAGGGGTGACATATATAACAATAAAATCAATTGTTATATGAAACAATTTAAAATCCATACTATTCGTTCGTACTCATACAAATTGAATTACTATTTACGTTTAGTTACAGTTGTGTAGATACTTTTTTTTAAAACATAATTTTTAATTAAGTCACCTAATATCACCTATCCGCACCAGGAGTGAGAATTGATAACAGTACGGTTACGATAACGCTACTAGTTACGTGACTAATGTACTTTACTTCAGTTATTTATGAGCGCAGAACAAAAGACTTCAACGCAATCCGTAGTAGGCATACGTTTTAAAAGAGCAATTTGACGTTCAAAGTATGTTAATTTACTGAGCAATAATACAAAATAATCATCGTGTGAACTAGGCTTTACTGAAAAAGGCCGCAGTTGTGCTGTATCACGTAACACTTACCGTATTGCAATGCAACCTAGCGGTTTGATCACGAACTGTAAACAAAAAAGCGAGTCGCCGCCTCCGTGAGATAGCGGCACAGCGGGATTATGTCGGCGAGAGCCGCGAGCCGCGAGCCTGCCAGATAAATATCGACGTCGTGCGTCGCTCCGTGTCTCATATGTGACGTCTAATTAGAACATTTTAGTAAACCACGACGCACTTATGACTTGTGAGGTTATACATGGCGCAATACTCGCCGGAGACAGCCGCAATCACCTGACGGATCCCCAAGGGAACCTGCGGTATGCGGAACCTCGCCACATTCTGTGCTATGTGAAAGCCACGCTATGAGGCTACACTTTTTGTTGTTCCGTTGCATTTTTTCGCTGCACATGAATTAACCTATAAATATGTTACTGTTCTGATGAAACTCGAAACAATCGTATTCCACTTGGACACTGATTGCATTTTGAAGAATGAATACCTATAATCATGTTGTTTTCTGAGAAATTATGTGCCGCTTATTGCATTTTACGCAATAAGATTAAGCAAATGTTAAATACCTTGAGTGGTGAGGAGAATCGGTCCCTGTTCGCGGTACGAGAGGTATAGAGAGCAACGAGCGTAGATTAAATAATCGTGCACAAGTCAAATAAGAATTAGCATATAATGGTTACGTGCACGTTCGTAATACTCAGAATGCCGGCACTAAATGTTTGCTCAAACACCAAGATGACAAGGTGATATCGGCGGAGAGTGCAACTTGCTGTAACAATTTGGCAGAATCAATACTGTCTAATATTCATCATGATTGCTATACATTATTATGGCTTAATAATAGCTCCAATCTCAAAGTATCGCATAGAGCGAGGTTATTCGAATGCCGAATGCGTAGGTACATATACCTATTACAGCTAATATAGTAACTGCTGCAAAACTAATGAGATAGTAAAGAACTGGGCAATAGCATAGTGGTATGGATGTAGGCTCTGTACCCAGTTTTTGTGGGAGGTCCATATCATCAGTGTGGTTGACCACATCTCATCTAACATTGGTAGCAATATTCGCCAAGTGGTTAATGATTACAAAATCGCTATTTATCTCTATTATATTAAAGGGACTGAGACGGGAGACGGTCTATATTCACTTGTATTATTTATTACTAGCTGTGCCCCGCGGTTTCACCCGCGTAGATTTAGTTTCATCCTTACTGTCGCGGAACCCTAATATTTTTGATTAATAAAAGTAGCCTATGTTACTCCTTGAAACATCAGCTACCTACCAGTGAAAGTGTCATTGAAATCCATTCAGCCGTTTCAGAGATTACCCGGAACAAACAGACAGACAGACAGAGAAAAATTATAGAACTTGTTTTTTTAGTGTCAGTAGCGTGTTCACTTTCATATGCATTTAGTGAAAAGCTGTAATTTTGGAATTACAAACAGACACTTCAATTTTATTTATCTGTATAGATGTATATATTCCTTATTTGGGTCTATTGTAACGCCGATTTTCTCTGGTATAGTCAATAATTATATAGCATATTTTTACAACATAACAGACACGTTGGTCCAGCGATATCAAAAGTAATTAAAGAGACTACTTTTACATATTATCTTTGAAGACAACTTGACGTTTGCAAGAACTCAATCACTTCTTCTGATACGAGTCAGATGAAGATATTATCGTCACAATGTACACTCATACAAAAATACATAATGAAAGCTTCGGACCATAAGATGAAAAACGATTACAATTTTCTTATATTGTTAGTAAAAAAAAAATACCAACGTAATTTCAAATGATTTCAAAATAACCAATTCCCGAGCAAAAGTAAACTTCTGGTGGAGAAGGCAAATATACGTTTTGCATGCCATTTACCTACCAAATCATAATGCGGCAAATTAATATGTCTGTTATGTAATAGAGCTGTGGTAGAGCTGAGGTACAATGTGCAAATTACAATATAATATTTTTCAATGAGTTCAATCTTACATACATCAGTAGATATAAGTATCTGATACCGTGACAGTGATAATAATAGGAAGGCCTATAAAGTGAACACAACGATAGATGGTTTGCGATAGTATAGCTTCACAATAGCTATGTAGCGTTACAAAATATAAGTAGGTACCGACATACAAATTATAACGTGTCTCGAGAAAGTACAATGATACAGTATTATCACGTTCTTCAATGGGAGGCGGTGCCAGAATGAGTCGGTGTTACTAGCCAGCGAAGAAAAACATACTTAACCTTCTCTGGTTTTGCACTCGCCTGCAATCTGTCCAATGAGTGATTGTAATTTTTCATACTGCTACCTTCAATGTGTAGGAAAATATTGTATGGTAACCACCTAAGGTATGACAAGAAATTCGACAACGTTAGTATGTTAAACTTGTCATGTGAACATCAGCTAACACTAAATATTATGCACGTTGAAAAGCAAGTTAAAAATAGAAGAAGTCATTTATATTTTGCCTGAAGGAAGTCGTAAGGGCTCACAAACCACCATAGCCTACTGATGCTTACGGCCATGTTTCAAGGATCTAATAAAATGCTATTAATTTGATGTTCCCATCTTTAATGCACAAGTTTTTACAAACTTCCTTCATTCCGCAATGTGCAGATCGAGCAAAAGAGTATTACAAATAGCTGTTTGGTCCACTATTAGTCTAGTTACAACGCACATTCACTACTATCTCGCAAGTTTTCATTCATAACTGTCTGTACTAGCGATCGACGAGAGGCGCGGGCGGCGCGCGAGTTTAATTAATTATTATTATTTACGCCTGAATTGCTTAATTATTTTTATTTATTTTTAATTTATTGCTTAATTATAATTAGGTTAATATTTATAAAATACATTAAATTAGGCCCGGATTAAGGAAAAGATTAAGCAGACGCAAATCTACAATTAGCACCCTATTTGTTCGTATTTTTTGAATAAAAGTTCCATTTTAAAAGTTTTTTCGGCCTGAATACAATCTTAGGTACAGGGAACCTGCGCTCAGATTTCCCTCCTAGTTTATTCACTGAATCTAGATAAAAGTAGTTCAATGTCGAGCTAGGAGTATAATACAACATTTGTGATCTTTTTTGTTCTTATATCTGGCACATTCTACTGCGTTTGCTCCCTTTTGACGCACGTTTATTGAACGATGAAAATTCTATTTTTGTTTCCCCATTCTTGTTATACCTTCATTATATACCAGTCCCCGCCCGCAGGTGGTATACATTCATTCATCCATTCAACTTTAGGTTGATTTCCTTTAGATTTTTAGACCGCGATTCACGTAACGAAACCCGTTGTAGTAGCGAGGTAGATGTTGACAGTGTTTTCGTATTCATTATCGTATATCAAAGAAAAAAACGGTATCGCTCAATCGTCGTCACAAAAAAGTCGCATTGACTTGAAGTCCCATCGAACTACGATTTCGGTTGACGTAAACACCAAATTATGAGAGAATTTCAATCGACTATAATCGTTCAACGACATTTCGATTGTTTGTTTTACGTGAATTTGGACATTGTTGTTTCATTTACAACTGACAACATCCAGAGAAAGGACATAGGGTGCTTTTTACAAAACTTATCCCTCGCGCTCCAAGTAGTGGGCAAAATCTAACATCTGACGTAACCTAAAGTTATAATAATAATAATAATAATAAATGTGTTTATTGCTTTTTAGCTTAGTACATAAACACAAGACAGTAAAATTACAAAAAATAAATGTTATACCGCAGATACTATGACGGCAGGACTGCATCACGATATCTTGATGTAATTATGGGAGGAATCTTTGATTGATGAGGCTTGCTTAACAATATTCATTAGTTTGCTTTTAAAATTTCGTCAATATTAATAAACTGCGAACATTTCATTTCAATTGGTTCGTTAATGTAAGTTTCTAGCAGTAATATCTACCATAAGTATAGTTATTAATTTAGCATGATTGGGCAAATAACCTCAAATAGCTATTTTTCTAAACTCGTTTTGCAAGCCGCTATGTATATACTGGCTGCTATATTATACACTAAACTAAATATTTAGTCATTGCGATATTTATGTGATCAGCAGACCGTATGAATAGAGACAACACTCACTATTTTGAAATCATCATAATATTTAGATACCTCATTTATACATATTTACCATAGGTTATCGCCCTCTCATTAATAAGCAGAAACATGACACGCTTTGTTTGTTTAATTTATTAAAAACTTGTTTATATAAAAAGTGGTAAACGAACTTTTGATGCGAAAATATGCGTGGATTTCGTGTCGATGTGAATTATAATTCCAAGTAAATGTAACGACTTAATAACTCTAATCGATATGCAACACTCTGGACATCTTAATCGTAATATATTAAACGACTGTAAGTGTAGGTAGACTATAATTTCAGCACACTTTTAACCCAGATAAGCCTCCCGGATACTGAGTAATGAGTATTATTTGAATATAAGAATTGCGTCTATGGCCGCAGGGTGGAGCTACCAATTAATGGGACTAGTTGATACGCAATGTTGGTCGTTGTCGTATGCGGGCATTTCGCAAGGATCCGCAATCAGTCGCATTTAGATGGGTATCCGATACTATCAAGTGTACCGGTTGAGTGGTTATGCGCCGACGCGAATTGCGACCACATGACTTAATTTACTCATGTGCTGCGCTGCGTACTGACTAAATTAACTAAGTTAATTATTTACTCACGCTGTGCCCCGCGGTTTAACACTTGTATTCCACGGATCCCATTTTTTTTAAATAAAGCTAATTAAAGTAACTCCGTGTAACATCAACTATCAGCCAGTGTAGGTAAGTCCTGTTAAAATTGGTCTAGTCGTTTCATAGATTAGTCGGAGCAAAATTGCAGACACATAAAATAAAGTAATTTTTTAATATGTGGGTACATTCATAGAATAGTTGTTAATTTGAAATTACAAACAAACATTTATATTTTATTTATCTGTAAAGATGTGGCGATGGAGTGAGCATCAGTGAGAGGAGTGGGCCTCGGACAAAAATATTCATATATTACACATCCCTCTTATTATTAAACGTAGTGTAACATTAACCGTGGATCGGGTCCCAGTAGTAAAAGATATAGCCAGAAGCTTTAGTAAGTACTTAGTTTTGTTTAAAAATTTTCATTAATGTGGAGCAATGAAAGCCACTGTTAAATTGTCAGTTCCGTCCAATCAAATAAATGTATTCAGTACATGCATTGATTGACTGCAATTTATAATACCCATGCATTACTTGCTTGCACTATTGCATCGTGAAATAAATAGCTCAGCTTACGTAGCACTCACGCTTGGAGTGCTCTGATCCTATTATCAAATCGGCAGCTGACAGTACTGGTTTGGTTATGCAATATATTTTATGCTGTGTCAAGTTACATGTAAGCTAAGATTCTGAAATGTACTTGCGATAGGTACAAGTCAGTCAGAAAGAACTTAGTTCCAAGCAAACGAGGATCCAAAACCATTGATTACTTATAACGTGCTTATAACTATGTATCATCGTTATTGCGGTGACGTCTTACTAACTGCTTAACTTTGACGTTTAATTTTAGTATCACAAAATGAAACGTCATAGCTAGGAAGTTCTTAATACGCTCTGCTTTAACTTATGATGGTAGGCCCCTATTCATACACTATCATCAGTACACGTAAATAAAATTAAAGTGTCTGTTTCTAATAAAAAAATGATAGCTTGTAGCAGCGTTTCTCCACTCGCTCATAGATGGCGCTACTCGCTAACAAATGCGAAGTTTGAGTACAAATACACGAGAACCTAAATCGCGCCATAAGAGTTTTCAAGCGCATTGCAGTATATATACAAGTTTCCAACTAGAACAGTTGGAGCCGCGGTTCCCCAGGCATGACACCCGCCTGGCTGGAAGATCTTCCCTTTGCTGGGGATGAGCATGATCACTCGCTCTCCCCACAAGCTTTTTGCTAACTGCATGAAAGTATACGGTACAAACATAAAACGCATTATTTTTCTCTTGTGTCCGCTTGTTCTTGGTTCTCTCTGAAATGGCTGGACCGATTTTAGCGAGACTTTTACTGGTAGATAGCTGATGTACCAAGGAGGAAGTTAACTTTTAATTAGTTGTAGGTAAAACCGTGATCATTTAAAACACGCAACTTAGAACTCTTCCTAAACTACTGATATGTGATTTACAACTTTACGTACGACCGGGAATAACACTTACCGAATTAGTCACCTGGCGAATAAAATTATTGATGTAAGATAACTGTACTACATTAGACTTCATAAATGTTTTTCTTGCATTTTAATGTTGGATACAATTTACTGTGCATTTATCCACTACTTATAGGTTATTAGTTATGATGTGGTAAGAGTTAGTAAATGCTCTCCCAATGTGGCAAACGTGTATTAAATGAGAACATGCTCAGAAACTTTGTAAACATACACAATTTATTAAGTTTATCTGAAATCAACACAATTTTTGTGGCGGTGTTATTCTTGCTGCGTACTTAGGTTATATTAGCTGTGCCCCGCGGTTTCACCCGCGTAGATTTAGTTTCGTCCTCATTGTCGCGGATCCCTAATATTTTTAAGAAATAAAAGCAGCCTAAGTTACTCCTTGAAACACCAGCTATCTGCCAGTGAAAGTCCCGTTAAAATCGGTCAAGCCGTTTCAGAGATTACCCGGAACAAACAGACAGACAGAGAAAAATTTTAAAACTTGGTTTTTATAGTCGGTAGCGTGTATACTTTCATATGCATTTTGTGAAAAGCTTGTTATATTGGAATTATAAACAGACACTTCAATTTTACTTATCTGTATAGATGGATTGGTGATAGTAGGTACACTCTATAGTATCCAAATAACCTACGTGTACACAGTTATGAATATGACCCAGTAGCAGAGAGACAAACAAATTAATATCTCGTTGCGGATTACGTAATGTCATTGAAACAAAAAGTTCAACGTCCCATATAATAAGAAAACCACTTTTTAAAACCAGTTCCTTTACTTGAATCTTTGGACAGGCAGAATACAAATTAACCGTTTATTATATTTGTTTCCACTCACGTATGCAGTGCAGCCTAAGATTTACTTATTAATTGGATAATTCGCACGCATAATTATAATATATAATATGACAAACACAAACATCGGTATCTCTAGGGACACAATAATACAAACCATTAATTAATCTATACAATTAAATAAATTTGAAGTGTCTGTTTGTAATTCCAAAATGACAGCATTTCAGTGAATAATATCAGTGAGAGTATGAAACTGACATAAACCACCTATTTTTTTTTCTCTGTCATACTGTCTGTTTGCTTCGGGTAACTCTGAAACGGCTGGACTGATTATAACGGGACTTTGACATATAGCTGATGATACAAGGAGTAACATCTGGATACATTGATTTAAAAAAAAAACATTAGTGTTACGCGAGCCACCTATTAAATTAAATTACGCGGGTGAAACCGCGGAACAGAGCTAGTATTAAATATAACTGTTATACTTATTCTTCCACACAAATTGTTATCCTTCGGACATACGATTTGATTAGTTAAAAGTAGACTTTTATCCGGAAAAAGCAAATTTTCTGCGGGATGGTAAAACTTTATAAGCCGTGGAGCGTTAACGTTGTTTTTTCGATATTAGTAATCGCCCCAAATGTGACGGCTGAAGTCAATGTAGACTGTTGACGCAACACCAGCAATCGCACACTCCGTCAGTTGTATGCGCCTGCAGCTTAACTTGATTGATTCTACATGCTAAAGCTATCATAATGTATTTGTAATCACACTACTGTTAGTTTTGTCATGCAATATACCATGAATTATACAAAAAACTACAGAGAAAATATTTATAAGTGATATTTTTATCTGAGAATCGTATATACTGTCATATATATTTAATGAAAAACAGACACTTCATTTTTATTTATCTATATAGATAATGAAGTATCAATCTATCTAAGACATCGACTAACAGGCTTTTCCTCTCTAACTCTTTTAAGGTGATACATTCGTTATCTTAACCATTAACACATAGCGATCGATTAGTTATTAATACTAATCGAAACGGTTGGGGTAAAAAATCTTGCACCGACAACCTTCGGTGAATGCACTTATTGCAGAATCGAATTTATAATTTAAGTACCTCAATGGTCGCCTTAAATGCGTATAACAAAATTAAGATGCCAATATAGAACTGTTCACGATAAGAAAAACATTTGCAGAGAAAGTTTAAAGAAATGATTGACAGGCGTTTTGTTATCGTTGAGATATTGAATGCTGATAACATAGTTGGTTGAAGTAGACAAGGTGACGTTACCGACGCCATTAATGTTACCTGATAAGATACTAGGATTTAGACATACCTATTTATCGCAATTGATAACGTTTTTCAAAAGAACAATATGAATCTGTTACGCCTTAAGCGGGAATTTATTGTACCAGCAGGGGCAAAAGTGGTTCTCAACATAAATGACATAACATTTGATATAAAAAAGAAATATGCAGGAATAAAACGCTATTAAAATTTTGTAATATGTAAAGTGATTTAGGTGTACTTATATTTAAAGCCGAAAAAGGGGCGGCGATATCGCGCGGACGGCTGGAAAACTGTGGTGGAGACTAACTCGGGACCGAGAGCAGTGGCGTGTCTCTCGGATACCCAACAGTGGGTGCATGTGGGCTGAATATAATGATGATGATATATTTAAAGTAACTTCGGACTTCTCACGTTAATATTTTGCCTATTACTATAGCGTACCTTGACGTTTGGATTCGGTTTCACCACTTGAATATAGATTTAGTGTCATCCTTATGGTCGCGGAAACCTAATATTTTTAATAAATAAAAGGTAGCCTATGTCCTTTCTCAGGGTCTAAAGTTTGTCTATGACAGATTTCATCAAAATCGGTTGAGAGGTTTAAGCGGGAAAGCGTAACAGACAGACAGACAGAGTTACTTTCGCATTTATAATATTAGTAGGGATGAATCCCCATTTCCCTTGGTTACGGCATCACGCGTAAACGGCTGGATGGAATTTAACGGGACTTTCACTGGCAGATAGCTGATGTTTCAAATAAATTTTAGGAGTGTTTTAAATTAATTTTATTAAAAAAAACAGCATGAAACTAAACCTACGCGACTGAAACCGCGGGGCACAGCTAGTTATAATATAGTTATGACTTTAAATCGCGTAAGTTTAAGAAATATTCAGTGTTCTTGTTCCAAATCACCTCTAAAGGACCACTAGTGCATTAATAACAGTAATAGTCTTATGATAGATCATGGTACAACTTTTTGTGCGAGTTTTTGGGATTAGCAGATCATTAATGGATAAGCAGATCCTCATTACACAGAATGACGTTTCTTTTGTGCGTGTTTTGAGCAGAGCTGTTGGAATTCCTGCACAGCGCCGCTTCATTCGGTATATCGCGTGCGTTTTTGGTGTCATTAGGTAAATTAAAGCTCTATCCAGTAACCGATTTGAACAAATATTGAAATATATAATTTGATATGGCCTTCTGAATCAAATAATGCATCATTATAATATATTAATAAGAGGATTTAATGATTTAAACAAGTCTAGCTCTACTCACTGTCTCTAAAGGTCAATGTAGTATGAAAATCGCCAGTAAAGTAAGCAGTGGTGAAATTAAGTATAGTTGTGAGAGCACTTTTCTTCTTTTCCAGCTTCATCACATATGGTTTGTAAATCTGGGCAACAGCGAAAAAAATTGCTTTTTCCACGGCTGCAGTGAAAGTCTGAAATGATCAGTAAATCGCCCAGTTTCACATTATGCTCTCCAAATCTTTCGTAATATTAAATACCAGGAAAGGTATTTTATCAAGTGCTGCGAAACGAGGCTAGCCGACGCAGAGTGGGTACCACCTTCTTTGGATGCCATTACAATTTCTTGACCCAACAACTCAAAAATCAAAAGATGTACCTACCAAAATCTATTATATAGTTCAGCTGTGAACGTCATATACTACTGTCTCATAATGTGAGTCAAACTATTAAAAGTAAAAGGTCTTCGTTAAGGTCCATACGTTTTACGTTTAATGGTTTTACAATAGAACACATAACAGTGTTACGATTACATGAGATCGGTATTAAATAAGTTCTATTGTTAGTTTCATTTATTCACATCGTCAAGGGCGGAAGATCTTAAGTCTTCCACTTAGTTCTAATTAACATCCGAAAAGGTAGAGCCGCGAGAACCGCTCACCTCATTGTTGCTATTTTCTAACTAGACCCTGCATTGTGTTGGTTCCTATTTTATGATTGTACCTCCTCTATGTTTAATAGGCTTACGCAAATCTAACTCATGTTTTATGACCTCACGTGCAAAGATAATACAGCTATTTGAAGGCGTGTGTCGGTATGGAGAGACGGCACAGTGAAATTTTATGAATAGTTTGCTTTACAGAAAATGTATAAATGTACTTAATTAATATATGTCATAATTTATATCGATATTTTCCATACCTTATACCTGTGTATATGCCGTTAAAAATTAAAGAATTGCACTATAAAGTTTTCATGGAAGTGTGTGTCTTATACACATATATTATAACTATTTACATATATTGAACAGGAGTCGGACTGGTTTACTAGTTGAATAAGGAGTATTCTTAACTAGCCTTATATAATATTGCTTGCGTAATATTTGACTCGACGATCAACTATAATGCTTCTCAATTAATTTACAAGATTGTTACAACTTTGTTGTAATCAATTTATGGAAATCGTTTGAATGAATTACTTAATAATAATAGTTAATAGTAACAGTTATATTAGTTAATTACTTTTTAATGCTTATTAGTTGGTAACCATGCAGTATTATAAATTATATAAACAAATACGTATAGATCAAACTCAAGAATGATTGACACCAAAATACGGCTTATGTGAGCTACCTACATATTCATGATTTGATTATTTATTCGACCGTCCCGGTTTAATGGTCCATGTATTATGGCGGTCGGCCCAAAAATAGAAACATTAAATCCTGACCACCTTGTTACATTTTCAACAATCGCCTCGGGCGCCTTCGTACGTACAAGTGCTTATATAGTTGTTGCCTTAGATAATATATTACTATTTAAGATTTATAAAGAGTAATTTTTGCTTAATGCGTAACGTCCCAACTAGAGTTACAAAAGAAATCCAATAATAACGATCTTATTCTCACACGAAATACATGATCCTAGCCCTCTTTTTATAATATACTAGCTGGGCCCCGCGGTTTAACGCGCGCAGATTTAGTTTCATGCTTTATTTCGCGGAGCACTAATATTATTTGAAATAAAATTAGCCTAAGTCATTCCTTGAAACATCAGTTATCTGCAAGTGAAAGTCCCGTTAAAATCGGTCCAGCCGTTCACGCGTGATGCCGTGACCAAGGGAAATAGGGATTCATTTTTACATATACAGATAATATAAGGTAAGATTGATTGTTATCATTAGTCCTAAACTAAATCTAGTTTTGAATTCAGAATTTAGCTTACAATAATTCGAAAGTCAACTAAGTTGGTATATGAAAAAAATCGAGTGACAAGCACAATTAAGTCAAAGTCAAAGTCAAAAATATCTTTATTCGATTAGACTTTATACAAAGCACTTTCAAATCGTCAGAATGACACAATTTACAGGATTATACATGCTACCACCAGGTTCGGAAGGTTGCTTTTACTGAGAAGAACCTGGCAAGAAAATCAGTAATTACTCTTTTCAAAAATATTATACAATTTAAAAAAAAACAAAATAAATCATTTGAGAAATGTAAGCGTAAATGTAAAGTAAAAAGTAAATGTAAATAATTACCCACCAGTCTCCTACTACCCTCGCCATCGGTATGTGGATCTCTGTGACATATTGCGCAAACATTGTTAACCAAGTAATTTTAATAACCTTAATTGCATACACACTTTAAAATTTAAGTTATTTAATTGTTGTGTTTGGTAATTTAGTGAGAAATTGCATTCTCTTTTACTATCAGAATTATTTTGATGATAGGAAGAACAAATTATTGGCAAGAAAAATCTCCTTCGATAATCTTTTCACGCTTGTTTGCATTCAGGTGAACCATTAGCTTGATTGCCATTTGTATCACGCATTAAAAGTAAATTTAACAAAAAAAAAGACTTTAACAAAGTTCCGTGGGGAGAGCGAGTGGCTATGCTCCTTCCCGGATAACCAGCCCCCGCAAGCACAAATAAATAGAAAGAAGCATAAAAATATTTTTTTACAGGTGCCGTCACGAATTTTGAGCGCTTACCGAAAATAGTGGCAATAACTGCAGAACTCAAACTCTAAGTTCGCACTCTCGCCATACAAGACCCAAAAATTACTATTGCGCATTCAAAACCAGCGCACAAAATTTTTTTTTTTTGAGTCTACCTAATTGTTTTACCACGAAACGAAGTTTTAAGAGAGCCCTCCTTAATGTGCTATTCTAATAAATTTATTACCAATCGATGATAATAATGTCGAAATGAAATGTCCTCGTGACATAATTAGGCCCAAGGGAAGTGTAACGTACAGATATTAAGATTCAAAATTCAAATTCTAAATTCAAATATATCTTTATTCGATTAGACTTTATACAAAGTACTTTCAATCATCATTTCAGCCGACAGATACCCACTGCTGCGCATAGGCCTCCCCCAATGATTTCCACGACGACCGGTCTTGAGCTTCCCACATCCAGTGGGTTCCCGCGATCCTCACCAGGTCCTCAGTCCACCTCGTTGGGGGCCTACCCACATTGCGCCTGCCGGTACGCAGTCGCCACTCAAGGCCCCATCGGCCATCGGTTCTACGAGCGACGTGCCACGCCCACTGCCACTTCAATTTGGCGATTCTTCGGGCTATGTCGGTTACTTTGGTCCTCCTGCGGATCTCCTGATTTTTGATTTAATCGCGCAGTGAGACTCCGAGCATAGCATGGAGAGGGTCCATCGCCCTCTGAGTGACTTTGAGCCTTCTTATGAGGCCCATTGTGAGCGGCCAGGTCTCTGCACCATAGGTCATCTGGCAACCTAAGGTTTCATAAAACACACATTCAACCCCCTTAGTTGTAGGACAGTGTACTTACATCACCAAGAAAACAATTTCCTTTCATGCCCAGCGGAATACTGTGCGTTGAGATATACATATCTATTCATACTCCTGCATCCTATGGGGTTAGGCACAGACCAACGTTTGCCACGTGCATCCTTACATACTTCTTCCGTTTCGTCCACATTCATGCATCTCATCATATACTTCCTTCGGTTAAGAGCGTTAATATATAAGTCAGTCAATCAGTCAGGAATTTGAACCGCGTGTTATTAGATACCAAATTTAACTCGATTCAATTAAAAGCCTTATTACTCAGTGATTGTAACATTATATTGGCGGAATAATTCTTTTAATCGGTTGAGTAGATTTTAAATTCATAACAAATATAAATACAATAAACCGAAAAGCTATTTATTTTATAATTAACATACATACATATATACATGCATATGCTCACGCCTGTATTCCCCGAAGGGGTAGGCAGAGGTGTTGTAATTTTCAACACCCACATTTCACCGAATATAATTAAGTGCCAACGTGACTAACATATCAATCTGTTTGGTTAGCTTAAAAAATAAATTATGTTCAAAACCACAGATACGGATTCCCTCACAGGCAGATATGAGAAGAGTGCCGCACATACATTAGAATCAATAATCCCTAACTAATAATTATCCCAATCCACATAATATTGTACTTATTGATACAGTTATAGGAAATGTATATGTAGGCACGAAATAGTGATCACGTACACCAAGTATGAGGCTTACATTGGCCATGTGTATGTCGGGTTAATATTATCTGTATTGATAAATCATGAGTGTAATTAGACCATAATCGTTAACCTCGGAGCTAACTGCTTGTAATATAGCACGCTCACCCGACCCGTACACTCGGCCACCTAAATATTTCACCTCTCACAGCTTTTATGTATCGTGAATGTATTTATGTTTAATTTTTAGTTAGTTCAATATATTTTGCGATAGTGATTTAATGTGCCGCTAATTCGCTACAGCAAAGGAAATGTCACCATTCTGAGCAACTAACACTTTATGCAACACGCTTTTTAACGGACATACTTAGTGTCATTATGATAAATAATGATAGGTCGACTCCACTCAAAGATCATTAACTTACCCTACGGTCCTGAGTCCTAGGCGCATGGTAAAGTTGAACCTTAAACGGCACGATCTACTTATTGAATCGCAATACTGTTTCATAATATCCCTTGCTATTTTACTCGTTGATATGTCAAATACAACATAAAAGTCAACCAGATATAATTATGTTACTAAGTGCATTATAAGCTGCGATTACAGACCCAAATTAGCATAATCGTCATTTGAAATAATAATCTGGTATGATTTCATTGTAGGTGCGAGAAGACGTAGTAGTGACAGGTGGAGATAAGCGGCGCGGTGTATTGAATGCAATCAAAAGCTCAGCTCGTGGGGGGCAAGTGGTTGCCTTACATTACCTAAGAGCTGAACTAAAGCTAAAGTAAGTGGCCGACGTCGCTTCCGCATAAATGAATTACATTTCAGTGGGCAAAAGTCAATCGAGAGGTGGAAGAGAGCTTTGCGCAACATGCGGCTGGGTGCAGTCACAATCCTGTGTTATGTTGGTCCTGGCCACTTGTATACTGAACTCATTTTACAAATGGCAATTTTCGTAATTTGAGGTATGTTTCTGGTCGATATAATTGTAGAATAGTAAGTTTAAATATAGAAATTGAAAAGAGAAGTTTTCGGTATTATCAGAAAATATTTCCACAACCCTGGAAATAACCTACGAAGTAACCCCGCTGTAAAAGCAACATGTGAAGACTGGGACGCGGACGATACCATTTTAAAATTTGTATTTGCAATGACTTCGTTAAAAATACCGTGTAAAATAAATATATTTTAAATGTGATTTAATTGAAAATTTTTGACGCATGCAATTAACACGTCAATAAGACTCCACTGCACGTGGCTGTGGATTAGGTAATCTACTGAGGCAAAATATTTGAACACGGGGTGAGTATTGAAGCAGCAACTATGTGTGGATAATTGATGAATAATTAAATACGTCACGCTACGGACGTTGGTACACATAAACAAAACAATATTCACCTTGCCATAGATAAGTTCAAGCTCTATAATACAAGAAAATGGCTCCACTCACGCGAGCATTGTTTAACACATGACATTGGCGATATAGTTGTAATGTATTCAAGAAACCATCGCGCAACACACAGTGCTCCGCCGCGGCGGGCGGCGGGCCCGCACCGACAATGGCCACAAAGCGAAAGTTCATTTTCATCACACAATGGCTTGGGAATTCATTACCTCCTCATCTAGAGAAATCTCTTCTACACTATTAAGTCATTTTGTTTATCAATTAGCGGCTGAGATTTAAGACTTTTATTGTTTTGTTATTTTCACGAGTTGTTTTACGCGCTTTTGGTCGTTTTGTGCAATCCGCCGCGACGCGCGTCGAGCTGACATACCCGTTCATGTTTTTTTAATACATGTTATACGCAAATTAAATAAGATATTGCATATGGTAATTAATGCAAACAATTATAAATCTGCCTGTGTGTTTCCTTACCACCGGATACATTTAAATTGATGGCTCTCAAAACAGCTTCGCAATCCAGTTACGAAAAAACAAAAATAAACTTGATAAACTGTTTTTAAGTTCAGCGTAACTGAGTAATTTTGCAATTATTATTTGACCCAATCAGCCTGACCTTCGAGATAAAAATTCTAGCTAAAATGGACGCAGAGCAAAATTAACAGTACTGTAAATAACTTGTTACAGTACTGTAACAAGTTATTTATGTTAATTCACCTACATATTGATGTAGTGTTTTATACTTGCATAAATAAATTAAAGCAAACACATGTCAGTCTGAATGTTCAATTTAAATGTTTTTGTGCTCTGCACTGAGGCTTAGCGTTTACCATTATCTGCACATAGTCAAGGAGCAATTATAATCCCTTATTAGTACTTGGATACACTGAAATATGTGAGTGGATTCTAAATGCTGCTATAATTATGAGAAAATATTAGGCAATTTACTCTATCAGAAAATTGTAGGCTATGGACATAAATGCTATTTAAATAATCGACGGTCGATTAATTTTTGTAAATAAATAGCGCTTTTGCGCGTGAAAATTGACGAGCGAGCGATGGTCAAAGCATAGTGACGCGGGCGCAGCCGACCAAGCCTGTTGATTTGATGACGTTCGTTATGCAATGCGATATCAATAAAAGTGTTATGACAATGTTTATGTAAGCCGTAAACAACGCTCTTGGCCTTAAAACTTCGCTGCGTGTGGATTTAAGTGTTTGCGTTTTAGGAATCACTTTGTTTCTCGTTAAATGAGCTATGTACCTAATAATTGTGTCGTAGGTACTTATTTAAATATACAATGACGTTTCAGTTTCCCCAATAAATGTGTTTGATCACATTTGTTTGTTAGATGTTGATATTGTTTGATACCCTAGTTACGACAGAGTATTTCTGCAAACAAAGGGTTATTTAGCAGTAACTTATCTGTAGAAATCTTAATGGAAGAACTATGGAGTGACAGGTGGGTAGATTGTTGATAATACTCGTTATTGCTGGCCGAAAGAGAATGAGTATTTCACATCGCATTCAATTCAGTTCGATAACTCGACGCTATTTGCATGCGAATAGCTCAACAAATAATGTGACTCCCATTGAATAATACGCTTTATATATGTAATTAACATCCAAATGATTTGGGCCAGGAAAATATACCTTGACATTCAAAACATAGATTATGTGCTGTTCTGAATAAGCTTAAGACGATATTTATACGAGACTTAGATTAGCTTAAGCTGTGAACCTATTGCTTGTCTGCAAGCTTATGAATTTTAACCTTAGTAGCACCCGAATACCAACTGCCTACAAATTATGAGGCTTATGGTTTGTGTGTGTGTATGATGTGTCGAAATACATCTGGCACAAATAGCCGCTCTCCTTCTCTCTAAATACTTCACGGGTAAAAGGAAATGCAATTTATTGATTGGTTCGATAGAGTAATTTGAACTGCAGTGCTAAATTTAAATGTATTTAGACATTCTTGCCTCTTTTAGGGTTTCGTCGAACGACTAAAGCAGTAAGATTATTATAATATGGTTAAATGTTATCGTCACATATTAATAATTTGTATGAGCCGTAGTCTATATGTATACTACTGGCGGACGTCACGCGGTTTCCCCTGCGTGGTTCCCGTTCCCGTAGGAGCACCGGGATAAAGTATAGCCTTTGTTACTCAGGGAGAATGTAGCTTTCCAATGGTGAAATAATTCTTGAAATCGGCTTTGTTCTTATTAAGTTTATTCATTACAAACATACACACAAAAATACATAAAATTTCCTCTTTATAATAGTAATTAAAATGTAGATTTACCGCCAACATGAATGGTCATATTGGCGACCGCCTCCCAGCCCAATAAAAGACATCCCTTCCCTTCCCATCATACCATTTTCCCTTCAATAGAGCATTGGCAATTTATTTGGTGAGTAAGCCAAATAAACATAATTCAATTTCAAGAGCGTTACTTGGCTGCGATTTTTGAAGTGTTCAAACGGGAGATCTTTATTGCCCTATTTAACTGCCACGTGTACTCTCAAAGGTGCCCCTACCGCAGGTTTATACTCTCGTTATACACTCGTGTTGGTTCTTAAGTCCATACTAAGTAAAAAGCACCATATCCAAAGATCCATAGATAGCTGGACAGATTTCGATCAATAAATTAAAGGATAAACGGTTAGAATACCTTAGCTTCAAATGTCCATTAAATAAATTGCTAGTCCATGTATGTGGGTTTAATACTGTTCAATAAGCAGAGAGCAATTTCAAATACATTCAGTAGCTCAACACGGAATAAGTAACTAATAGATTTAGTTTTAAGCCAGCGCTGATCTATCATCGACTAGGACGAGTTTTCGTAATGCGGTCAGTTAAATCTACACATATACTTCTTGGTTAATAATGTTAGGACATTATTACACAGCGCCGCCTTTTACAGCCCAATTAAGTGAAGCTTATACTATAGATACCAGAAACGGATACAAATATACACGAAGGAACTAGACAGCTGGAAAATACAAAATATTCATCACGTAAAATATTTGCGGTACGGGGATAAAATATAGCCTATGTTACTCGCTGATGATGAAGCTATCCATTGCTGAAAGAATCTTCAAGATCGGTCTAGTAGTGTCGGAGCCTATTTAATACAAACAAACAAACAAATCTTTCCACTTTATAATATTAGTATAGATGAAGCAGGATCAAACCCGCGTCACCCGCTACATTGGGTGTCGCGGGTTATAATGTCTGGATAACTAACCAATAGACTAATGGTTGCACCATTATAATGATTTTAACTAATAAATTTACTTGTTAAATCACCCACTCACTTGGTTTACACTTGCACTATACGTTATTTAAAACTATACCCACTGTTCAGTAATAGCGTTTATGTATGACTAGCTGTGCCCCGCGGTTACACCCGTGTAGACTTAATTTGATGGGTTAACTACTCCTCACATTAGCTATCTGCCAGTGAAAAAAAACGTTTCAGAGATTAGCCGGAAAAAACACACATTTTTTAATTGCTCTGTTACGTAAGTACCGTGTATAATTTCATATTTATGTTGTTAAAATCTGTTAATTTAGAATTACAAACTGTTCAATTACATTTATCTATAAATACATAATTAAATAATCGAACATTGTAACAAGTTTTTGAGTGGAAATTTTTACCAAGGAATAAAATATGTAACTAAATCAAGTGACCTTATATCCAGACCAGCTCACTTCCTTGTAGACTGTCCAGCTGTGGGCACTTTAAATTGTATGTGTTACAAAATATCTCTATTTGCGTGTACGCACACATTTTACATAGGTATGTCTTGTCTTTCTCGCTCAGAGACTCAGCATTATTCATCATGGCAATGCTGCCAAAGTTCAAAATTCAAGATTAAAGCTTTGACGTTTAATTTTACGGTACCAAAATGATACGTCAAATCTCAGAAGTTGACACAATAGAATGGGGAAAACGTTACGCACAATTCATATGCGTCAGAAAATTTGGTATTTAGCTTAAATGCACACTTATTACTTAATGTCAATACGCAGTACATCCTTGCTAATGATGACTAAACATCGCGAGGACGGCGGCGCAGGCGCATCGTGCTCTCAGTTGCCAATATAATCGCAGGTCACTGGGATGTGCTGCTCGTGACTTCTTCAACCATAGCTATTAACGAAAGCACAACTTGCCTTACAACTCCTTTTGAATACAACCAAGAATAACATTTCCGATATTTTTTCAGTAAGCACCTGTATGCTTATATAGAAAATAATAAAAGTATTGTAACAGTTTTTCATTGTCTAAAATACGGTTAAAACGACGTTTTCTAAAAATTAAACCTAGCTAGATCTAACCTTAAGTTATTGAAGGCTTTGAATATTACATGTAGTTATATTCAGAGCTCGCGTTGGAATGCGAGGAGGAAAAATTCAGCAGGGCTATTGATTCCAGTCCACTTATGAATTTTCTAACAACTTTGTACGTTTCATTCCACGGCTACTTGCCCATCGTAATTAGATGCTGTAATTCTCGCAGCCTGCAGACGTGCCCAAGATGTACCAACATTTTCCTCTGCTTCCCTTCATCGCACGTATTAAGAACCTAATACAAAACCCGGCTGACATTCGTCTGCATGGGATTGGGATCAGAGAAGAATACCCTTATTTTAACTAAAAATATATGCTTATATCCTAAAATCTATGTGCTTGTACTGTCGTGCGTGGTATTATTAGCTTAGCACTAGCAGTAGGTATTCATTGGTCTCAACAGTGGCAGTCTGATTTGAATAGACTCGTCAATCTATCCGTTTTTGCTACAAAAAGCGTTAGTTTTATTGCAGTTTCTAACAAACGTAACATTGGTAATTGAAGTCGCAATGATCGCAAAACGATAAAGCTTCAGTTGACTCAATTGTTGCCTATTGTTGTTTACGCAAGTTACTTTTACGATTGCTCGTGCTCCGATTAGCCAAAAAAATATTAAATGAAGACTGTTTTATTTATTTTTTTGCATTCTATTCAAAACTTTTTATACATTCATGGTCTATATTATTCACCTTAACAAAGTTTTCGTTACTTAAATTATATTATTGAAATCTAATCGCTTGCTCCTATTCTGTATTTTTTGTAGACAAAAAAATGTCCGTTCGGCACAAGCAATTGTCTCAAACATGTTTTTTAATAACCAATTAATAGCAGTTTGGTTTGATTCCGTTTTTCAATTATAACTTAAATTAAAATTAACAGGATCTGATATAGAATATATTAATATAAATACGCATTTGATGCCAATGATGATTAATATCCGAGCATTCGGTTGAAGCACACTTGTGCCGTGTCATCGCATAATACATCAATATCTACAGTAACTAACTATAAATCGTAAAATTATTCACATGTGTAGCAATATCAATCAATCGATTTAAGAGCAATTTAAAGTTAATATTAAGTCACAAGGTTCCATCTAACTATCAAATTTATAGCACTCGAAGAGCTGCGATAATTTTGTACAAAATAGTTGGTTTGGCTAACAAAAGCAGCGGTAAAGATCAAGGGTTGAGAGGAAATAAGTCCCGAATTGATCATAGCATAATGTTTTTTGAATTTCGGTACCAATGTATAGTGATCAAACTGAAATAACAATACTCGGTGCTGTATGCCTGGGCCCCAACCATGAGCTCTTATTGCAATGATAATTCAGTTGTGCGAAAGTGACAGATGTATACACGTCATATACATCTGTCTCATAAATTAGTGAAACTATCATGGCAATAAGAGCTCATGGTAAGGCCCCTGAGTATTCACACGCACAAGATTTGTTTAAAATTGACAGCCTATAAGGATATGATCAAAAAAATAAAAGAAAATTAGAGGCATATAAGTATAACGAGAGTCAATTAAACAAAATAACATTTGGTTAATGGGATGATTGTAAAGTGATTTAAATAAAGCACCCATCATTTAACTATCTCTCAAATGTTTTCTTATAATATATTTATGCAACTCGTACGAGTGTGAAATGTTATGAAAATAGTTGTCGAATGTGTGATGAAATGGCGATGAACGTGGCGGCGTGGCGTACATTCTCTTAAATCAATCGAACAATAAGAATCAATGCAAAACTGATCACCAGTTCACCCGGTGTGATGCGATGGGATTACATGTGTGGGTTGTGGTGGCACCCACACAACTAGTGATCCTAAAGTTTCTATAATAAATCTCCTATTAAGTAGGTATATAATGTATTTTTAATGAATATACTGGCAGGAAAAAATACCATAATCTCCGAATTTTTGCGTGGGTTTAGATATTTGACTTCACGTAAACACTCAAGCGACTAATAAGGTTAATGGTAAAGTGGACTTTATATTCAAACTCTATATGCTACACATATTTATAAGTTTTATAAGTAACACCAATTAGAGCACATATCGGGACATCACTTGAATACATGGAAAACTGCATTGCGTCACGAAACGTTGACGATTTGACCGAGAGATTTTGAAAGGTTATAAGTTCACAGCGTGCGCTGGCTGCAGCCTTCAGCAGGCGGTATAGTAACTGCGGTGAGTATCTAAAACAAACGTACACTGGTTATCTAACTTACTAACCCGAAAGGCCGTTGCGCGCATATCATTACTGTGTACCTTACTGCTGTAGGACCACTTCTTATATTATTTTGCATCTGTATTTGACAAAGGTACCAATATCAACCAGCTTCGTCTCTTGATGACTTGTTTTATTACTGAGCAGAGAAATGACGCAAACTTTGTACTGAATTTAATCACGCAGTAAGATTTTAAATATGAAAAAAAAGATAAATATGATGTTCATGTTTTGCGATTAGCTGTTTAGTCTGTCTGTGCGTTACGAGTATCTGTCCGTAATAGAGGGAGTGAATCGGCATTTTGATTCTTAATATTTTAATTAAAAAAAAACATTAAATTTTTACTAAAGATAGAATATAAAATTTATTTAAAAAAAATTTAGTACCTAAAATATAACTTTTTTCATTTCTTCATACATAGATGCACCATGGAGAGAAATGAAATTTAAAATATTCGGGGAAATTGATAATTAACAAACTTACGTCATAGAACTAGAAGGCAAATATCGCGAGTCAAGCACTCAGGGTCGTTTTTAAAATGTGCACTATACATCAGTAAACACATTAGTTTTCTGAATCGGATCGTAAATTTGAATAAACGATCCATTACAGCCCATTATGGTTAATTTTGCGAGTGCGATCTGTGGCAACTGGCAATCGGCAACCGGCAACCGACAACCAACGCGAGTGGCGAGACCTTGCACGTCTGCTCATTGCGACTGAGAGTTTCCGCACGATCCCGCTTCTACGACTATTGTTCAATTAATTAAAATCTCTTTACGAAATATAACATCATGTAAAGCATTTGTTAAACAAATCGGTGTTTTATTCATTGCTTTGTTTATTATGCGCTGTTTTCATATATGTAATCCGTTTTTATGCAGGTTGGAATAGTTATTAATTGAGTAAACCAATTACTTATATTATGAAATAAGAACTCTATCTAGTAGTTACGCAATAGATCTTTTTTTTTAATAAGTCTTCCAAGTGAGAAGCGGTAGAAGAGTAAAATTTGTCTTCTAGCATTGACGGTACCTAAGTGACAATAAGATATAGGGTATAGAGAAGATCGAATAGATACTCGTGTGTGTAAGTATTTGATACAGGAGCGATAGAGAGACGCCGCCGCTATCGGCAGACATCGATACCTACTTGTTTTGTTTTCGATCGACAGATACTCCACAGGAAATGCCAACCAACTTGTAATTAGCTAATCGCTCTATTGCACAATGGACCAGTCCACTACCTATTTATCTCAAGTAATGGTTATTACACCAAGATGAAATAAAATATAACATAAAAATTAATTTAATACGGTTATTTCTTTAACACCAGCCGTTAATAGAGATGGAACGTTGAGAATATACTGGTAATGCCGTGGGATTGATAGCAAGCTCGTTCGTACCTCGTAAATGTTAAAGCCATGGCCATGGTGTGGGGTCTGATTACCACTTAACTTTATTACTCAAGTGGAAAATAACATACACTTATGCTAAAAAACACTGATGAAAGAAAACTTGTAAATAAATCTAGATTCGGTACAAACACCATAAATGTATATTACCATCGAGGTTTTTTCCAGAGTTTAATTAGATGTTCAAGATGTTTATAAATAAAGGAGTGCATAGCGGGGTACCATCGCGAGGCACACACGACAGATGTAGTTGAACGAGACGATAAGAACGCCGGCAAAAACACAAGATAAGCAGTTGTGCCAATAACTGAAATGTATTGAATAGTACACTTGGAGGCGAGGTTACGCAGCTATGCCTATTTGTAACTCGCAAAAAACGTGATTGGTCTTGAAACGAGTGTCCCGCGAGTCCCGCGCAGCCACTGCGCCCGCGCCGCGCCGCAAGCCACTCGCGTCGCACAGCGCGGACGCTCGCTCGCCTTTGTACCACGTCCTACTGTTTAGGTAACACCCTGTACTCTTGCAACAACTCGCTACTAGTACTTAGTGGTCGAATAAGTATCTACTTTTTTGTGTCATAAAATGCAATATACCTAGTTGCCTTGCTCTCCGGCAATATATGTCGCGATTTAGGTTTTTTTTCTAATTATAACGTTGTAAACCTAAAGAAAAGGGGTCAGTTTTTTCTGTAAGAAGCTATGAAAGTGTGGCTTTGAGTTTTAAATAACTAAGGCTCCGTTTACTAACTCGGATGCAATTTTTTATGCGTACTAAGAAATTGGTAGCAATAAGTGTTTTGTATTATAATAAACATGTACTTACAATTTATACACTTCTAATTGACTATTCATACGTAATAATCATAAGCATATAAGGTCATATATACAAATATTAGGGATCGGCGACAAAAAGGTTGAAAGTAAATCTAAAAATATTAAAAAAGTATATATAATATTAAAAAAGTATGTGTGCAGGTACCCTAGATCATAACTTGAAGTTGTAATACAGCAATCCCTAGCGGCCTCACTGACCCTTACTCTATGGACATTTACTTTTAGAATCAAGTAAAAAAATGAGTTCTAACGAAAACATCATCAAATGAAACAAGGCCGGTATGCCTTTATATAGCAGTGGCTTCCTACCGTAGCTGGAAACTTGTATTTTGGTCAAAACTATGCAGCTAAAGTTGTTATCGTTCCAGTAGACGACATTTGAGTGTAAACGAACCTACTGTATTTAGCTCATATAGTAAATTGCTAAAGGACTTTGAGGCACCAGTGCTAGGTAGGCACTGGTGCGTGTCATATGCAGCAATCTACCCGTCATATTCGAATATATCATTGCTTCGCAAATTCAAATATATCAAACTTATCTCGAGCTTTACTTAAAACTACACACTTCTGAGAAGAACTTCAAATACATGACTATGAATGTATACCTTGCTGAGTGAGACGTGAGCATCCCTTTTTAAATAAAGCGAGAGTGTGCAGGTATTAAAAACTATAGTCAATCTAAAAGGTAAGGCATATGGTTGATAAAATAAATTTGTAGCTGCTCATAATATGATAGTAATCAGGCAATCATGTTGTAACTAGTCTGTCCCGATAGCTAAAAAATTTAAAGTTAACGCAAAAAAATGTTAATTAAGTTCTAGGTGACTGTACAATAGAATATTACTAACAACGGATAAGCGATACAAATAAATAGAACTAACAAATTTTCAAATAACGATAAAATCAAAATAACCTTCGTTGCCGTTGTATAGTATCGTAGCGACCATAATTTAAGTTTTCAACAATCACAGTACATTGTTATTGAGTGTACCTACTAGCCGAATGGTTTGGCTCACGAGGTTGCGGCTATCGCGCTATCAGCCGCTCCTTCTAAGATCAGCCGAAACAATGGCCCACGGGATTATAATAGAATTATCCGATGTTAATAATTACTTCTCAACAACTAAACTGTAAGTATCTACTTTATACCTAGTTTATTGTAATGGGTACTAGTGCCTCGAGATTAGTGTTGTAAACTAAACAATACTATGTAGCGTAACTAAGCGTTTCCGAGGGATGTTGAGATAAATAATATATAATAAGTCAAGTAGTTAAGACAACAAAAATATAATATAATGTTGGGATTTTGGTACCTTGAAAGTAGATAGATAAATCTAAAATCAAAAGCAAACATTAACAAATGGTTGTTCGAATAATAAAATTGTGCTTACGCCCGAATGTTACGTTCATACTTTATACTATATATGCAGTTCATGTCGACCCTGAAACTTCATTCTAGATATCGACTGAATAATTTTTAAAATCGTTTGATTGTTTTGTGGACAATCTCCTATAAACAAACTTACAAGTTACAAACTTGATTGTTAAGTTTTAGTTACAGGAATTGATGAATGAAAGCTATGAACATATATATATGGTGTGAGTACTGTCACAGTAGGAAAATATATGGAACCAGCTATTTAGCTCTACATTTTATTACAGTTTAAAGCATCTTAACCACTTTATTCGTTTACATAAATACATACACGAAAAAGTACAAAATACTTGAGAAAATCCTACTTTGTAGAAGTTACTTAATCTATACATCTATACAGATAAATAAAATTGAAGTGTCTGTTAATTACAGCTTTTTAATTCCAAAATTACAGCTTTTCACTAAATGCACAAGAAAGTATACACGGTACTGACATAAAAAACCAGTTTTAAAAAAAAAAAACTGTCTGTCCGTCTGTCTGTCTGTCTGTATGTTTCACTGGTAGGTAGCTGATGTTTCAAGGAGTAACTTAGGCTACTTTTATTTCTTAAACATATTAGAGTTTGGCGACAATAAGGATGAAACTAAATCTACGCGGGTGAAACCGCGGGGTACAGCTAGTATTATATAGATCTTGAAGAAATGAAATGACCCGCATTGGTGGGCTCATACCAATCATGTTGAGCTACAAAGCGATTAATTTATTTAAATAGCCAGAAACATATTATATGAGATTTATTAGTTTTTGGGGATAATATTATCGTGGTTGTTTCCGTGTTAAAATTAGTGTAAATTTCGTGTCTCTACGACGCCATTTCGTCGCCTCATAGGTATCTCCTCGTATAAAAGCAGGTGGGACGAAAAAGGTTTTTTATTCATAGTTAATTTATGTAAGCATTACGACATAATAGAAAAACAAGCGTTACCTATATTATACAAACGGATATAGATCTTTATAGGATTTTATTGATAGCAGTGTTTAACTAGCATTGTGAATGTTGTTCCCGCAAATAGGCGCAACCTTACCAAGGACGACTGTTCAAATAGTTTAGTAAGCCATACAACCATACAACATACTTGAAGCACAGAATAAATAATATGAATTATGGTGGTACTATTATCTATTTCGAAGTCAAAGTCAAAGTCAAAGTCAAAAATATCTTTATTCGATTAGACTTTATACAAGGCACTTTCAAATCGTCAGAATGACACAATTTACAGGATTATACATGCTACCGCCTGGTTCGGAAGGTTGCTTTTACTGAGAAGAACCTGGCAAGAAACTCATTAATTACTCTTTTCAAAAATATTATACAATTTAAAAAAAAAAACAAAATAAATCATTTGAGAAATGTAAGCCCATTGTGGAAGGTATCAATTGTAATATTATGCTACCTTAAGTTTTACTCCTTTACCTAATTTCCGTAAGTGTTCCTTCCTAAGAGTATTCAATGATAGGTTTATTTGGAGCCCAGCAAACATAGTGTATAGTATATTTCACCTCACCAAAAATATCTTCTTAGTCTCTGATGCATGAGCTATATTATTGTAAAGTTTCATGAAAATCGATTCTGCAATTTTTGCGTGAAAGAGCAACAGACATCCATACTACAAACTTTCGCGTTTATAATATTAGTAGGATAGGATAAGTTATATATATTACAGTTAGGTACCTACTTACCTAATTTTTATTACTATCTTAACATAATAATAAACTTAAAAGGGTTAGTGATCAATGACAATAAGTTAATTATTTTTAACTCTATTTTTCATAAATGTCATTCTAATATAACTGCATCTTTTCGTCTTTTGATATAAAAAACTCTACCATACAAAACAGTGAAAACGTCACTTAGATTCAACAGTTTGAAGGTTTATATTTAGTGAATATTTAATCAAGTCCTCGTTATATGTAGATAGACCTTTTATAAGAATTGAGGCGTGGAAGCAAGAACGCTATATTGTATGATCTTTGTTATCGGACATAAAGAAGATATACGAAATCGGCCTCAGACTGATCGGGTCAAGGGTAGGCGTCGTGTGTAAATCTTTTGAATGATTTGACCGAAATATCGAGCGCAATCATATCTTGACCCCTCAGCTGACAAACTAAATAAACAACTGTACACTTAATTTAATTGTATACTAACTACGCCTTCCTTGTTCGCCTTCTACGTACGAATGGCACTATTTAAATAGTATAAAAGTGGATAGTCCACCGCCCGCGCAAAGGTCATCACTCAAAACAGTAGTACAATGACTTTCCACTTCAAATGATATGTGTACACATGCCGTAGAAACAGCCAAAGTATGATTTAATATTTGAAGAATGTGTCTCACTTTGTTATTTTCCACAAAAAGGTTAATACCACAGTGTTCAGAACTAGCATTGGGTAGTAATAGATAATTCAAAATTATCTCTGAAGGCTAGTTTTCAAACCAACGCTTACATGTCATTATGTTTATAGATTTATATAAACATTTTTACCTACCAGTCTACATAAAATAACAATATATGACGAGAAAAAATTAGACGTTTTTATTATTAAATATGACAGAACTCAAGATACAATAACATAAATAACTTACAAAAAATACCTAACATTAATCATGAAATTATAGGATAAATCAATTTTTACTGTTTTGATATTAGGAAAACGGATCAAATGATATTCCGTTTTACGCGCTTCGTCGACGAATGAAATAATAAATGCTAATAAACGTATTTGTAAACAATTCTAATACGAAGCGGCCACAAAAAGTCATAGTTCATTGTAACCCATTAATAAAGTTAAATTGGCCAAGTTGTCTCTAAATAATAGAACTTTATGGCTGGCATGCCAATAAATCAAGAAGATGAGATAACGCTCAATACCCTTCAAGATTGGCAGAACAAGCGAACAATAGCTGCTGTAGAGCTAGGAGCCTTGTCCAATTATTGTAGGAGACAGAGAGACACGCGCCGCGGGTGCGTATGCGCACTGCGCCGCCCGAGCGGGTCAGTCACACAATGTCAACTTAATTTGCTGTAGCAGCCTCCATTCAGCCAGATGTCGGTCTCTCGAATGTAAAAGTTTAGATAATCTGATGTTTGAAGGTCGCCAATTTTGAAATGTAATCCCCTCGAGCTTTATAAAACCTGACTAACGTTCTTAGAATATGTATATAGCAAATATAATTGTGATTTATGTACCTATTAATGATAGTTGAAATATTATTGAATGGTTCGTTTCATCTGTCATTCAACGACGACCGCTACGAGTGGGCTCGGGGCCTCCCGACTGTCACCGGACACCTACTACCAATCTTTATCTGTAGCTGATAGCATGCCACGAGCGTCGTTTCGGTTTCTTTGTTTCAATAAAGTTCTTTGGAATAGTGCTTAAAGTTTAAACAATTATCGGTATTCGTAACCACTACACTGACACTAGTGTTGCAATTGCCTTTCGTCGAACGCAATTTAAGAAATTAAGTTCGACATCATTTCGACAGTCGACTCGACTCGCTACTCGCCTTCAGTCGGTTTAACTTAGATATATTATGCATTAGATGTTAATGTTATTTAGTAGATGGTGAGAAATACCACAACTACTTATATTACGTATTGTCTGAAACAATTAAGAGTATCACTTTATTGTTCAATAAAACATTCCCAAATAGGTTCATTAACCTGAATAATGTATCTATTACATTGTGTGGCATTATTAATAACATGTCCAGGAAATCCTATTTAAATTGTTCAAGACGTGTCGTTGGTAGGTAAATTATATCCATGGACATACATGATTATAATAAGAAAATTTTTCCATCAAATATTGTTGGATATGTACTGTAGCTCTATACATAATTCATTCGCAGTTTCATTCATTGATGGGCGGGAACCTGACCCGCAGGTCAAATTAATTTATATTTAGTGAAATATCTCCCATTCAACCTCCAGGCCTACTATTGTTGCTTAAACTAAGTATAAAATATACATGTAGGTTGAATCCCCATATATTACATGTAATGTATGCTGTTTTCGCGTAATTTGAAGCGGTTACATCGACGTTTGTACATAAATCATGTTTCGTCAAGGATCTAAGCAGTGACAGTGCTGAGGTAAACACGTAATGGGGGCAGTTATTCATAACTACTTATACACATAGTACATAATGTCCTAGTATCAAGTCTTATTGCTTACCACAAAACCACAAACATTGTTAACACTAATTGAACTTAGTTTTAAGTAAGTAAGACTGCTTTCTGTATGAAATCTGGACGGAGACCGAAATTGTTTTTTTTTTGTTTTTCAGCTTCAATGATCATCCTCTCACGTGTCCTAGTCACAATCCCCCTGATTACAAAAAATATATTAAGATGGTCCTTGGTTTAAGCCTTTTTGTTGTGATATAAATATCAAAAGTGATGGAGATAGTTTTAGTCCAAGTTTGGTTTAGTCTTGGTTTAAACTATGTTTTGTAATAAGGGGAATTTTATTTCTCTTCATCTGTCGTCAACACTTTGTTTCCTTTCTTTCTGATCCGTATGTAAGTACGTCATTATGAGCGTAGGTACAAATACCTACTTACCCCCATGATATTTACTTCTACTCGCCCCTAACCATAATTAATTATCGACTGTTATTATTTAAAATAGGTTCTTAAATTTATTTTATCCTCTTCAGGTATTTTTTTGATACTTGCGTAATGTAACCACAACAGTTTATAGCACAGTGTTTCCTCTTACGTATTTATAGATCTGGCAACTTTTCATTGAAGGTATAACAACACAACAAAATTGAAATCATCTGGTGATCTCTCATTGTAGGAATTTCGAAATCCTGCTTTATTAATCTAAAATACTTAATAAATTAATCTGAATTACGCGAATTCACTGTAACTTAAATGAAGGTACTAATAAATAAATGTATTAATTGGAGCGGAAAATATATTATTTACTTCAGGAAATGATATCAAATCCCGTTTTATTCGCCGTTATACAAAAATCCATATTTAAATGGTAATAAATTCGCATGCAAATATATTTTTATAAAATTTAGACTGGACAATCCGGTCAAGTGAATACCGATCGTTATTTAGGTATTAAGATACAGTCAATGAACTGTCGTCATATTATATAGCATTATTAAAGAAAAAAAAATGTGAGATTCATTATAAAAACAAACAAGTCTAGCATTGCTATAATCATCAAAGGTATGAGCCGCAGCAGTTACCGGCTGACGTTAAGGAAGCAAACCAAGACGGCCAATAAAAAAATACCCTGCTACTAATCTTGCTAGAACTATACTGCCGAAAAGGTAGGCAGATGTCTACTTATACTACACTAACATTTTACCAATTATGTTTAAGTCCCATGTAATAAAGGGCGAGCCTGTTTAACTTATTTATCATTAACTTATCTAGACTCCAGGATGTTACTAGGAAATGACAGTTGGAAAAACCCAATAATACTCTACCCGGCTTTAGGTATTAGTGACTGAAGTCGGTGTTATTTTCTAATTTTCTTATTTACTATATTTGTAGCCATACTTATTTTCAAATTCAAATTCAAGGATAACTTCAGTTCAATAAACTGTGTATACATGTATTTCTTGTATCGCACTATACAAGACCCTATAAAATGACTACTGTGTATTCAAGATGCGCTTATAACTCGTCACGGCACGTCTATACTAGTATCATACATAAACAAAGATAATTTATTCGTAATAACTAGAGGGCCTCCTTTTTTTAAATAAGTAAATTGATACCTTTACAAATGCTTCCTTTGTATCAATGAAAACTAACGTAATTTAACGGACGGAGAAGTCGAAAGTCAAATTTGAGGGGCATGCTTTATGTCTGCGCTATTAACATACGTTAAATATTCATAGCAACATAATTTGATCATTTGCATTCTTATAAACAGAAATATATCAGTGTACACATGATACTACATCTCACCAATAAGAAAATGCGAGTTACTAGAGTGTTTAAGATTACCAGATTTAACTTGATACTTATAAAATAATTTGCTAACTAATAGTCAGATACTTGATTGGGAAAGGGGATAGCTCTTCGCTCAAATGTGAGGCCCTTCATTAGATACCCTAATGTTTGGATGAAATATCTATACTAATAAATAGGTGTGATAAAGAAAAATATATGTATTTTGTTTGTAATACAGAAGGTCAATTACTAACGACAATGGACCCATCCAAAAAAATATTTTACCAATTATTATGTTACAATAACACCGAGAAACTCAGACTATATTGTTAATAGAGTTAAATTAGGGATGCCTAATTACACATTGCCGAACCAGCGACGAAAGTTAGGTATTTTATTTATAACTAGCTTTTACCCGCGGCTTCGCACACATTGAAAAAACTTTTTATTAATAAAAATACCAAAGTTACTTTTAAAACCTACAAAAGGGAAATAGTCCCCCTTTTTACACGGGACTTCAAGAATAACTGGCGAAATTTGATTGTACTATAAGTTAACCTCTGCCTACCCCTTACGGGGAATACAGGCGTGAGTATATGTATATAGGTATGTAATCGGCCTATATTATATAAGGTGACACGTGAAACTGCTAAATCTAATAAAAAAATAATCTACTAATAAGACAAACAAACGAACCCGCTTATTTTTTTCAGAAAACATTGTCATTCAAGTGTTAAATTATAATGTCAATCATACTGTTTCACATTGGAACGTGGAGAACCTTGAATTAGTTGGAACATAACGACTTATAGCATTAATATAGATATGTGGAAGCCGTGTGCCGAAGAATAATATCAATTTAATTCCAACTCTTTGCCAGCCCCATTTAATGGAAAAAGTTTGTGGCACATTGTATTACCATAAGTAGAGTTCCGCTATGCAATATTCATTATACCACAATGGTTCCGCAGTAATCGAGTTACGTAAGCGAAATGTTAGTATTAACAGAGGTTAGCGTAGACAATAACGACTGCGATAATCGTCAGGTGCAACCAAAGGTTACTTTTCCCTCGAGAAGTTGAATAATACTCGTAATAAATTCAGAGGCCGTTTGAGGCATTTTTACGTTTTAATAACACACAGTTTCATTTAAATGTAAGTACAACGGGTTGTTAGAAGAGCTTGTAATTTCCCTATAATGTATTATGACATGTATAGGTACTTTCCACCTACACACTCAATAAAATAATGAAATGTCATCTATACATCTATACAGATAAATAAAATTGAAGTGACTGTTTGTAATTCCAAATTTACAGCTTTTCATTAAATACATATGAAAGTATACACGCTACTGACAATAAAACAACAAAAAAAAATTTTTTTTGCATGTAGAGTGGTACCTATTTTGAATTTTTACCCAGCAGTGGTACACATTGGACTAAAATAGTAATACAATTCATTATTATTATGAGTCTAATGTGTTTAGTTTAATTTTATTTCATTTTGATCGTTAGTCTAGTTGTCGCGAACGTTACAGTGGAACACGAGGCCTCGAGTCCTGAAAAGTGTTATTGGGTTTTTCCATATGTAATTTCCCAGTAGCAACCCGGAGTCTGGATAAGTGCCTGGTTAATGGAAATAGGCTCGCCCTTTTATACAAGGCACTTAATATCTGGCGTAATGTGTGTACGTACTTCATAACCCTTCGGACAAGACAGGCAATGTTATATTGCGAATAAATTTTCTTTCATAGTCCATAGCTTACGAGAGAATATTAATAAAGGTTAATTCAAAAATAGAACTAATATAGGGATCTTTGTAAAGAAGTGTTAAAACGGATTGTTATATAACAGGAAGTGACATTACAATGTACAATATCGATTGATCTATTACCACGTGACCTCGTTACATGCTTGCGGTAAACCATAACCACCGATATAACCACCAATCATATTACATTTGACTTATAAACCCAATGTTATCAAATTGTTGAACAGGCATTTCACCTCGAGCTGCTTCTTACCTCGATGAGAGGATCAGTTTAGTGATCCAACGAGGTAACGCACTGATGGGCACCATTCCCGAAGATACAAAATTTAGAGAACCGTGTTTTAGTTTGTAATTTAATTTTTATCAAATTATTTTATATTGTTAAGTACTATTATAAACTCTCTTATATAATCATCACTATACCATAAACAAATTAAAAAATGGTCTAACCTAATAAAAATCTCGTAACTAAAGAACTATAGTTAGTTACAAAACATGGTTTAAATGAAGACTAGACAAACTCGAGCTGCGTTTAAGCCAACGACTATCCTAGTCTATGTTTGGCAACATGGTTTGAAATATGTTTAAAGCATAGAAATAGTACGTGCTTTTAAGGGTCAAAATGACAATGCATTATACGTAGTCTATCTACGATGGCATATATCGTGCGTATTTTTCTTAAAGAAATGTAATTAAACAGGTTTAAAAGAATGCTTCCCACAGACTTTACAAGGTCCATATTTGAAACAATGGTGCAGTGGAAGGTTAAATACATATAATATATAAGGTCCGATTGTTTGTATTTCCTCGACATTCCGATCAGCGATGAGAATATAACTGAACCGGGGTAACATTTCAATGAAACGTGTTTAGTTTAGGTGCAGTAGAGCACTAGGTTTTATTAATACTAAAGTTTATCAGTACTGTCCAAGAAATTAGTAGCGTTTTCCGACGCTAACGACTCGCAAGGGTGTCGTAAAAAAAAATAAGGGTTTTTACTATGAAGACATTGCAAGAATATACTGTACGCTTCAATTCGTCTTCAAAATTTACAGTATAAACGGCTGTATCTTCTTCTAATTGCGTTGAGATTTTTACAGTTCCAAACGATTGCAGTCTTGGGTATTTTATATTGCCAGACAAAAAGAGTCTTAATACGGGCAACGAAGTGATCCTCCAATCCTGTAATCCAGTGCTCATCTTAAGTTTACAGAATCTTTCAATCTTGTAAGGATTCCTGTGCTCATCTTAAGTTACAGAACCTTAAAATTGCATTATTTGAACGTGTCTCCCACCAAGCACAACTGGTGCGCAGGAGTTGTCGAAAGTAAAAGGTATTTTCTAGAGATTGGTGCCGGAGGCGTGGAGCCCCCTGACCTGTGCTGTAACGTACGCATACCTAGTTACCCCGGAACTCAGTTTAGTGCACAAACAATTTACGATATGACTGGCAAAACCGGACTTTAAAATGGACTACAACATAATATACACTTATTTAAATTGAAAACTGCGCTGACAACTAGTGACAAAAACCAATTGCAATAACGAAGGTCAAATATGTTTTTTATAGTTTTATATCGCAATTTCAATGACAAATACTCGGTGGTTTCCTACACAAATAGGTGTCGTTGTTAAATTGTCGGCGATATCTTTAAATTTGGTCATAGAATAGGACCAGATATTTTATAAATATTTATAAATAGATATAATTTTTGCGCCTCACGCTGATACTCGCTCATTTTTGGGTATAGAGCGTAGCTTATATTATGTTAAACCAAGGTATATAACTGTCTTTCCATTCCCAATATTCATCTAAATTCCCTTTGATTGAGCGTGAAGAAGTAACAAACAAACATACACGCCGCACAAATACAAATTTTAGCATTAACAGTAGGTACTCACGGTAGCAAATACCTTATTTTATACAAAGTAGGTAATTGCCACCATTGGTGATAGGAGCAAGGGAAATATCGTTAAAACAATTCGTATCATTAGTATGCATCTGGGTTATCGAACAATCTTATTGGCTTTAGAACATATAACCGAATTTATGGTTGCCGATTTGATGATCAAAAGTTTATACATCGTAGGCGTTGTTATTGCCATTGTGGCAACTAACAAAATGTTTTGCTTAATATTATCCTTGTCCTAGTCCGCGTCCTAATCGTCCTTGTTATAGTTAATAAATGCCGAGTACAAGCAAATAGAGCCTGATCGAACACGCCCAGACACCTCTTCCTGTATCGGAGTAAGTCGACATTGACATTTAGGCGGAACACTGGCCGGTGGGACAGCACACTGCTCCGCCGACGTGCGAGAGGGACACATACATGAGGCCGAATGCACTGAAAAGTATATTTACATTTTTAAATCAGCCACTAAAGTTCATACGTGGATTGCCATAGGTACATTCGCTCACTTTACGTCCTTGGCTAGTCGACTGTCCCTTCGAAAACGATGATGCGACCGAGTAAGCGCTTTGCGTTAGAAATCCAGATATTATATTTTAGGTGTTAGTCTACTGATAGATATCGTAAACGAACACGTAGGTTGTAACGGCCGAATGTAGCTGGTCCACGGCATCATTGAATGATCGTTATTAGAGTTGATAATTAGCGTCGGAACAGTAACAACTCGCCGCGTAACCTTGATCTCGATTTGAACAGCCTGCGCCTCTAGCGTCCACCTGTACTTGGAGCTGCGAAAACACGACCATATTTCACCTAGAAAGGCTGCGACTAGATGCAACTGAAATATACTTAACCACCGCGTGTATGCAGGCAATTATAGTCGATGGAGTGGATCTCAAGAGTATTATTAAACCTTAAAATACTACTTTATTTGATGTTAATTAGCGCACACAATTTTAGGTGTATTTATCGAATCTAAGTGCATTAGATGTTTCGCCATCCTGTTGTGAGGTAAGGCGGGCCTGTGGTTATGAGCGAACGTTGCTCTACTAGGTGTGTGGAGCTTTGAAAGGTAATTATTACATAGTGAGTGAGACTACTTAGTTAGGTATTATCGACCAGCACCGGCTCGGCGCGGCGGCCTGCGCTTGCGTTAATGTCATATCACTATGTTACGGCAACAAGCAAATGCCAACAAGTGTAATACATTATCATGCTCCTTTAACGAGTGACAATTAAATTGCGTACAAGTCCAAGCAGTGGATAAGCCAATGAAATACATATCTACAATTATGTGAAAAAACCAGTCTAATAGCTTTAAGTTACTTACCTACTGGAACGAGCATGATTAAGAAATATTTTATTGCCATTATTTGTCGTAAGTAACATTTGATATAATATAAGAGCATTGAATTACAATTACAGTCCAAATAAAAGTAGCTACCTACCATTATATCAGTAGTAGGTATGTACTCATAATAGGTATGTATATGTCTAAATATTATCGAATACAGATCGAGGAAGTTAATGCGGCCATGATTTGAGCTAGCCACTCGACTAAATGATTGCAATACGTAGGTGCGAGAACGTACCCATACAAATTATAGAAAAATGCAATAAACTACACGGCGGACATAACACAGTGGAAACTTGGAAAGTATTCAGCGCTGCACGCATCTTCAGTCAACTGGCATACATCATTACGATCGGAACAAGCTATGAAACAGAGTAATTTATATTCTTTGCTATTTATGCCTCACAGTATATCCATACTCGTAATGCGAAATTAGAAACATTTTGTATTCACACGGCTAAGCCGCTAAGCCGATTTTGCAAAAATGAGAGATATATCGAGTGAAGCTCTTTATCGCGAATCACGACGGTGAAATAGGGGATAAAAGTTGTTATGTGATATTTACTGCCACGCTGGCGAAACTACGTGTATAAGATACTTAGGTTATTATGCATAAACAACTAACGCACACCAATTTAAAACAAAATTTACCGAAGGATAAATCAATGAAATATCCAAATACAACTCAACGTAGACACAGAGCAGATCGACAGATAGTTTAATATTTCTGCTTCCTATTTGCATAATTTAGCTCTGCTCCCCTTACGCTTTTTAGTTTTTAACCCATATTTGTCCTTACAATTTCAAACACTACCTACATTAAAAGAACAAGCCAAATAAGTGCAGTCATACTGAAGTGAAGGTCTAACATTAGCAGAGAAAATAAACCTCTAGGCATAATTTGTATTATCAAAGTAATAATTTTCTTACAGAAAATAATACTTGACGGAGCATTTCGATTTCACGCAAACGATTACTAGGTACAAGACTGGCTAAATATACTAGAACACCCTTCAGACTTCAGTCAGTAGAGATGGTAAACAATTACTACATTACAGTTTAGTACAATGAACTCCGTTCGAATCCACCTCAGCCGTGGAAAATGATTCATTCTTATCACAAAGTTATCTAATCTCCTGATCCGTAACTTATCCATTTTATTGACAGCTTCTGGTACTTTCACTGCCCACCATTCTTCGATACTGTGGTGCACTTAATCAGTACTTACCTACATAATATACGGTTCTCTTATAGATATTATATGTAATCAAAGATAGATATTATGTAAATAGACAAGTGAACATTATTGGGGTGAATCAAATTATATTATACACAACTAAAGACCGACACGTCAATAGCGCGCGTAAAGTGAAGGCTGGGTGAGATATTTTCAAATTATTTCTTATAGACATATCCTATCTTTTGTACTATTTATTTGCGCGACCAGATTTCAAACATCGATTGCTATGATCCTAACATATCTAGTATCACAAACATCACTGGGGATCATTCAATCATGGGAGTTTAACTATCAAAACAAACATTAAATTGTGACTGCACAACAATACAGACTGGGTCCCCTTGAAACATCAGCTACCTGCCAGTGAAAGTCCCGTTTCAGAGATTACCCGGAACAAACAAACAGACAGACAGACAGAGAAAAATTTAAAACTTGTTTTTTTAGTGTCAGTAGCGTGTATACTTTCATATGCATTTAGTGAAAATCTGTTATTTTGGAATTACAAACAGACACTTAAATGTTATTTATCTGTGTATAGATATGTATAGATATGGATATGAGGGACTCGTACGTATCTACATAGCTGCCAGAAGTCTGTAGGTACTTAGTTTTAACAGTACCCCTATCACAAGCTTGGCCACCGTTTTCCTAATCTATACTCGCTAGGACCTCAGTCAAATATTTGTATAAGACATTGTACAGCGCCTCCTAGCGGTGACGTTAATAACAAAAATATCCCTAACAAATACTTACTGCTACTAATGCTAGCGATTATATATTACAAAAACGATGCAAAACTCGTCATAAGGGTATTGGGAATAAATACTACTGCCCCCTTGAAGCCGAGGCAATACTGTGTAACTTATAGAAGGTTGAAACACTAAAGATGTAATATCGTGGCTTGAGTAAAATCGTAACGATAGACGATTGAATACTGCCAGCACAGCGCCACCTAAATTAGCTGTGCAATTATTTCCCATCGAAGAACGCAACATATAAAGCGACACATGATCATCTGTAAATGGGGGTACCTAATTAACTAGCTCCCAATGTTGTCCCTCATACTAGCATACACGTGGCGGAATTCAGTACGAATTTAATGGCAATCCTCTGTATATTCATAAAGCGTACGTTTAATGACTTAAACAGCACCCAAGCACACATTTCTTGCTCTGCCAATACGGCTACGAAATCGTCACGTAAAAACATGTCAAAATCTATTATTGATAGAGTTGATCAATCAATCTTTTGTTCGAGCTCGTTGATGTCTTTTCCAGTCATAAAAGAAACATTCTTGACATTTAACATATTTTTGTCGCAAATATCACAAAACTGTAATATGTTTTTAGACATGTTTGCCGTTATTTTTAACCGACTTAAAAAAAGGAGGAGGTTCTCAATTCCAATGTATGTTTCTTTAAATTAACGTCTAACACTTTCATTTAAGTTCTCGCAGTTCATAAAGGAATTCAAAATTTTTCACAAGGACCACGAATAAGTTGTGTTTTGAAGCATTCCAGTACCCGTAAATGTACGGGTATGTGCAAGTTTAATGCTATGTATATAGCTTCTAGTCTTCTAGCAAACTACAAAATAACGAAAACAACCAAATCATTCGTAGCAATTCTACTCTATCAAAAAACGACACTTCCAACACTTCATTATATGCAATTAGCATGGACAATTTAAGCACTAGCTTAAATTGTAATAAGTTTTGAATAAAGGGTACCAACGTCAAGAGTCAGACATTGCACTATGTTCGACCTCAACGTTTCATTTCGTTTATTTGGGTGATTTATTTGAACCATTTTATGATTAGATGCATTAGTGATGGTTTTTGTGACCGTTGCGACAATCTGGAGTGGATGGAAGTCGGTGTCTGCTCAATGTCGGCATCCGTGTCGGATCTAGGAGCCAATATGCCATTTAGGTGGCGCTTATTGCCACACAACTGTTTAATAGAATCGTTACAAAATTGGTCATAGTGTCAAACAATTTTGCATTCTATATTATGCAAATCTTTCAAAGAACATTTTGATTTTCATAACAATCAAATAATATTGAAGGTCTCTAGAAACTCGATATAAACAAGACTCATAAACAGTGAGCTCGTTCAACAATAAATACTTTAAAGGACTGCCAAACAAATTTAAAGTGCTGTTATTTTGTACCTTATTGTATATCAGTAAAATATGATATGTACAAAATAAGGCCACACACTAATTTTCATTGAAAACATGATAGTCAGTACAGTCGTTGTACTTGACAAGTTTACGCACAAAAGCTCGTGCGCTCGCGTTGCTTAACACGGCCACTAGGACATCATAATATTTGTTTAGTTTCAAATGTCGGCAAGCAATACGTATCAAATGATCATTTTATGATTTTCGACGATACTATAATTTTCGCGGCTTGTAAATGTATCATGTATCCTAGGGTAGCTACCCTGTAGGGTATGGTATGGGTATGGGGGGTGACTGACCTGTTCCTGACAGAGGCGCGCGCTGCGAGGGTGAAGTTCCTCTGGGGCAGGCGGGGCGGGGCAGGCGAAGGCGCCAGCGGGGGCGCGGGCGGCGAGGTGCGGGGCAGGCGGCCGCCCGCCGCCGCCGCGCCCACCAGCAGCACCACCATCCACCAATACATCGCGACAGCACAAGTCACGAGCCACGAGTCACAAGCGCACAGGCCGCGACACAGAGACCTACTGCCGCAGCCGCCGCCTGCTCTGGCCGCCTCACCTTCACTTTTGTCCAGCCGCCTCGAGCCCCACTACGATGAAAGTGGGCTTTCACTGAGGGCCCGCGCGCACTCCACGCTGCGCCGACACAACGCTCACTCATCATATTTATTAATCATTTCATTGTGGAAAACATACGACAATCAAATTAATGCCTTCGTATGGTTAAAATTTAAAATCATTTTCATGTACCTGAATAAAATATCTAGTCTCAAATAAAATCAATGACAATCACAGAGCATAGAATAATGGCACCTATAATAATATAAAGGTAGTTTAATGAAAATAGGTCGCATTTCATGAACTAGACGCTTATTGTATTTAAGATGTATCCACTCCACTTTGAGAAAAACATCCTCCGTGTTGCCAGTGGACTTACTGTCGTAACCAAGTGGTTGTTGTTGCATTAAGAAATTAAACAATTATTACCGTTGGGGAAGGTGGAAAGATATTTAATGTAGGTATTTTCGAGACACGAACAATATCACTTGTAACACTACTGCTGATGTCCGTATTTATTCTACCAGATACTTCACTTATGATAGCTAAAACTATTAAAGCAATTTGAATTACTATCAGAAGAAAGTAAAAGTGTCTGAATGTGTTCATAGGAAGTTTTTACCTGGACATTTTATAATTACCAGTAATATTAGATACACGCAACTGGGAAGTAATACTTATAAGATTATTTAATTATCTACTGACAAACTAAACTACTTATCCACATTTTACTTTGTACCTACACACACTAACACCACCTCTCCCCAATTGTGAGCGGAGCCGTGATGAATGTGGAATACTAAAGCCTAAAGGGTATAGGTATTCGTCTGTTGTAAAATTATAACTGCAGGGCTGCTTCAATACAAAAAATCCAGCACTTAATCTGATCTTCTTCCACGTGCTTAACGGTGAAGGAAAACCTGTATAAATCTGATAAGTAATTCAAAGACGTATGTATAGTGAGTGATACGGCGATGGACTCACCCTCTTGTCACGTTAGCACTGGATCATATTCGGTGAAAAGTAAGTCAAGGTAAATTCAACCTACTGCAATGAGGATAAATAGGCACCTAAAAATAAACGCCAAGCCTATTATGTGTTAATTTCCATCGTGTTTTAATCCCATTGGCATAGAACCGGTAATAGCAGACAAACATGATTTTTATTTAAAAATAAAGAGTGCGAAGTACTGACTAAAATCAGTAGATAAAAATCATAATTTTCCACTAAACCTTTCCACGGGAAAGGAATTGAAACACTTAGCCTTAGCTCTTGAAATATGATGAAAGTGAGTCGAGAACTAATGCCACTTAAGAGTTTATAGTAATAACGGTAGCGGCATATATTTATTTCTCGTACACTCTATAATTATCTACATTAGAAATACTAAATTTAGTAAAAAAAAAAGATATATATTGGTTATTATCGCTCTCGGCGATCTCTTTATACAGGCAACCATGGGATTGTAGCATACATCGATTAAGTTTAATATAATATTACAACATTACACACTATAGAACCCTTTGAAAAACATATTATACGGATCGTGGTCATCATTATTTTATACTATGTAAGTTATGTAGATCATTTAACTTAACGAGCCTTACAAGGTTGAGAACTCACAAATTCGGTCAGAAAATTCAGAAATCGTGTAACTAACGCCATCTGGCTGAGAAAACACACGCAAGATATAATAGTCGTTTGCACCTTTGATAGTAGGGAGGGATGAGGATAATTAGCCAAAAAAGTTTTGTTTATGAATGTGGAAAGCTGGTTACAAGGGGAGAGGGACACCTAAGAAACGATGGATTAATTGTGTGAAAGATGATATGGCTAGAATGGAAATAAATACGGCTGATAGAGAAAAGGAAGAGAACATATTGAGCTGAATCCAAATAACATATGATTAGGACAGGAAGATGATGACCTAATGATAGCAGAGTTAACTATATTTAACCAAGAATATAAAACATTTTTATAAGCTTGTAGAACTTCCACTGGCAAACCTGTGGGCAATAAAGTAGGGAATCAAAAATGACAAGTATAGCCCAATACTAATACTATTGGGTGGTAAAGCGAATTGGACTATTATGTCATAGTTTTTTAAAGGCTTCACCGCCCACACTCCGACACCGGTCTGTCCTCATTGAGGGTATAATAAATATGTCACGGAATAATAGTGAGGTGACTCAGATTTTTAAGTGGATGTTGTCCCTCTGCTAAACAGCAGATGTCATCAATTTGTATTTTTTGCTATGCTACATAGGTAAGAAACAAGTCCAAAGTGCGCCTGATGGTAAGCGACTACTGTAGCATCTGATCGACACCACGACTTGAACCATCGAGTTAATTTAATGAGTATAGTACTTATTAATTTAAATAAAATTAGCCTAATTCACTCCCTGAAACATCAGTTGTCTTACAAGTGAAAGTCCCGTTAAAATCGGTCCAGCCGTTTACGCGTGATGCCATGACCAAGGGAAAGGGGGATTCATTTTTATATATAAGATTAAAAGATTAGAAACTCTATGTCAACACAGTAGGAGACGAAGATTCAACGATAGGTACCACATCGTCCACTGCTCGCCCATCCCCCGAGTACACTGGCGACCTTACTCACCGCAGGACCACTATATATATAACATAAAACTTGTATACTAAATCGTATAATAACTTGTATTTTAAAACGTCTAATGTGTAGACGAACGATTGAGGAATTTACTTTTATTAATTTATAATGAGAAAAGCAGTAGCGCAAACCATTATTGGTTCAAACAAAATAATATCATACTTTTTCCAAGGATATTAAACCAACAACCGATGTCAGTATCAACAGGTAAAAATAATGGTGCTGAAAAAACAAAAATGCAAAACAAACAATATTATAGCCTCTTTATTCAAAAATAACATGTGTTTACATAACAGTCATGGTAAATTTTCGATAAATAGCAATCCGAATGGAATGCCTTATTATTTATTATACTTTTAATCCACTCTTTGATCTCACGGACACTTTAGTTACACGTACATATAACTCAGTTTTATTATATTTTTTTAATTATATGAGCGCATATCACAGGCTAAGATTTCCTGTGTGTGCATATGATTAAATCGAGATGTAATCCTTAATGTAGTTCAGAATGCACAAGATGTAATTAAGAGTGGACAAAGAACATAATGGTACTCCCACGCCACATTTAGAAAATGTAAATAAACATTTTCTTAAAATTATATCTTATAAACCCGAATATTCACTAATTATCATAAAAAACTTTAAATTTTCTAATAAAATTGAAGTGTCGGTTTGTAATTTCAAAATAACACTAAATGCATATAGAAGTATACACGGTAGTTAAAATAAAAAACCAATTTTTAAAAATTTTTCTCTTTCTGTCCGTCTGTCTGTTTGTTCCGGGTAATCTCCGAAACGGCTTGCCAAATTTTAACGGGAATTTCACTAGAAGTTGGCTAATGTTACAAAGAGAAATTTAGCTTGCTTTCAATTTAAATAAATAACAAACAAGGGTTTCGCGGGTTACCCCTGAAATTAACTGTACGCGGCTGAAAGCGCGGGGTACAGCTAGTATTATAATAATAGTAACGTGGGAGCACCATGAGGATGGTTATTATTGAACCTTAGGGCAGGTGGTCTTTCGGAGGTATCCCTTACCGGAGGGCAGCGGCACCACAGTGACGCCTTGCGGGAACACCTTGCTCACCTGCTCCTCGGCCACGGTAGGCAGCACCATGCAGTCATCGCCGACCTACAATAACATATACTAACCGTCAAACATTTACCATGTGGATTTACAACCATTAAATCTAGATGTTGCACGTTTGTTACAGGCCCTTCAGACCCCTTTAGGAGTTAGTGTGAGCGTATTTTTGTTTCATCCACGTGAACACGTTTTCGCGTTACTAACAAACTTTCATTCTAATTTAAGTATGGATATAACAATACTAGCTTTTACCCTCGAGCGGGTCTGTCGTGAAATGGTATTAGACACTCAAAAGATGACGCCACGAGTTTTAATTTATTGATCGATTGTTGTGAGGGCTTGTCGCCTGCTACGCAAGTTCGAATCTAAGCGGGGCCTGTGCCAACGAGTTTTTTCAAAGACTTATGTGCAGTGTTTTCACACCACGTGCTTTACGGTGAAGGAAAACATCGTGAGGAAACCTGCATACGTCTGAGAAGTAATTCTAAGACGCATGTTTAGTGCCCGAGACGGTGATAGATTCACCATCTGTCACGCTGGCACTTCATCATCTTCGGTGAAGAGTAGGTTTTGTTATTACACACCTCTACCTACCCCTCCGAGGAATACACACGGGTGAATATGCATGTATGTATGTATTTTAGTGATCAATACAGTAAATCATGATTTTGTATGTAATTAAGTTAGTTAAAGTAGTTTAGCTTTAGCTTAAGATGCAAAAATGTATAATAAAATCAAGGTCCGGAAATAGGCACAGGCGTATTCTTTCCGATGCGTTAATGACAAACTTCTGAACACGAAGCTACTTGGAGCGCTGTTTCGATCGCTTGTCCATAATCGCTCGGAGTTAAATTAACAAAGAACTATAGTAATACAAGTTTTGTACCTTCCAGTCAACAGGCGTAGCAACTTTAGCTTTGTCGGTCAACTGCAATGAGTCGATGACGCGCAAGATTTCGCTGAAATGAAAATTTAACGAACATTAAGCATTGGACTTAAATATCGTGAAAAACACTGTTCAGGGTACCCGCAGACTCTCAGCAAGGTAAAAATATCACCTACAAACTAAGCATTCTGAACCCATGACAATTTTTTGAAATAAGAACCTTAGCTCCATCATGCCTGAGGGTTGTCACTCTTTAAGATTTTAAAAGTCAAGGCATATTTATATTGATTTGAAGTTGTCTGTAAAACGTACATGACGTAAACCCCCTCAACTGGACCACCTGCCCTCAGCGCTATCGACCAGATGGAAAATCCGAGTAAAATAAACAACTCCAATCGATAAGTACAGATAAGTTTAGGCGTACTCAAAGTTCCTGCCTGTGGTGGCGGGATATAGGAAGGATAGGCGGAACTTCTTGGTGGGGTCGATGATGAACACGGCTCGCGCAGTGAGCGGCATTCCCTTCGCGTCTAACTCGTCCTTGTCCACCATTCCCAGCTTCAGCGCCACCTCGCGGTTCTTGTCCTCGATCAAGGGGTACGGGAACTTCTCATCTTCGTTCACACCTGACAGAAAAACAATTCACATAATAATAATGTCCGGCGGTTATCACACAGCCACATCTACTCCCAATGCTTGTAAAACACTGAAATACGTGTTTTGGAAATATACAGGCACAATAAATACAAACTTGATGCAAAGGGAAACTTTCAATATCACTGATGTTTGATGAGATGATTTTTCCGTGAAGCTGGAATCGATCTCGTGATAAATGCTTAGCATGCAGCAGTTGGACACTTTGAAACATATTGCCACGGAAAACATTACATGCATCTCCAACTTGCAAAATCAGAGCATTCATATCAAACACGCAATCTACACGGAGTATGCAAAGAAAACAGATTAACATTCCACTATAAATTTATAGGCATGCTATAAATACAAATGATATATCCATTCAAACATAAATCAAAATCTTACATGATTAATCTAAGCCCACCTTTTGCCGGTCTGCAGACTACTTTTTTTTGTATTATAAACAATTGTTATAAATTACACATGACAATTGTATCTCCTTATTCATTCTGTCATTTGTTTCTCACTTCCCATCGAGCTCGGTCAATTTGATAATAATCATACATGTTTAATCAACATTATTTTATTTATTTAATACCTACTGTGAATTATTAATACATAATGATATCACAATGTGCGTTGTTTGTTTCTGTCTTTATACTTAGAAGATTTTTTTTTGTTAAGTAGTTAATAAAACAAGGAGTAAAATTCGTTTGCTATTTAGTAGAATGCAGAATAACATAGTATTTGTTTCTCCAGACTTATTTATCAAATTGGCTGAACCAATTCTTAATGTGGGTTTTATAAATTAACATATTGGTTAAAGTATATTACAGTTAATAATCTAAGCTACCTTTTTATCCCAGAAGAATAGTTTCTGGGGCTGCAGGAGCTGCTACTAGTTTTGATAAAACATTGATATCACAAATAAATCTACCAAGATTTTTGAAGATACTTTCTATGTTCTTTGTATGCTATGTACAAATCTATCTTTAAATATTACAAATTGACTACAAATCTATTTAATTTGAACTGTCACTGCCCTTGATAGTCTTGATTAGTGTGCAAAGTTTCAAAATAAGCCATCATTTTAAAAGGGGTTTAAATAATGTTCAAAGTGTACTTAGTAATGGACTAATGGAAGCTAATTAAAGCATTTTAAACCATTGTTATGTTATAGGTGTGTACCAGCATATTTCTGAATGTCCTTGCACCACTCATAGTGTGAGTTGAGTGTGTCACACGAGAGGCCGATGACCTTAACGTGGCGTTTGGTGAACTCCGGCATGAGGGTTAGCACCCGCGCCAGCTCCGTCGTGCACACCGGGGTGAAGTCCGACGGGTGCGAGAACAGCACTCCCCAACTGGAACACAATACAACCACATTTAAATACACTATCTCAGAAACTGTCACTCATATAATTGATTTGATCAAAACATCAATATTTTTTATTAGCAGTTGCCATGATTACTGCGTTCAGAGTTGACTTCATATAAATAATTTGAATCTAAGTCTTTACAGCAGACAGATATAAAAGGCAAACTTTGGATACTTCCTACAAGTAATAAAGTTTTCAGAAGAAGTGAAATAAAGAGAAGCAAAAATGTATAGCTTTGATTTTGAATACATTTCAAAGGGCTATTAAATAACAGATACGTAGTTGATAAAACAAATCCATTTAAGCATAATAGTTTATAAACTGTTGCATATAAACTCTGGATTGTTTGATAAACACTCAGACCACTCAGATTACCAATAACAATGGTTATTTGAGACAAAAACATTCTGTAAAGTATGTTTTCATTACTAATACTCCTACTTAAACACATAATAGCTTAAAAGAATAGGTGAGAATAGCATAAAATACTTTTGTTTTTTGTAAAGTTATCTTTTATTTCACATGCAGAGTTCCCATTCTAAATATAGAAATATAACATATACTCGCTCTATATCCATTACTGTAAGAATTTAAAAAATTGGTTGAGTTGTTTTGGTGCATATTCAAAACAAACAAACAATCAAATATTTATAAAATTAGTATAGATAACAATCTATATATATATATATAAAAATAAATCCCTATTTCCCTTGGGCACAACATCATGTGTGAATGGCTGGATGGATTTTAACAGGACTTTCACTGGCAGATAGCTGATGTTTCAAGGAGTGCTTTAGGCTAATTTCATATAGAAAACATATTAGGGTTCCGCGAAATAAAGCATGAAACTAAAACTATGGGGGTGAAATCATGGGGCACAGCTAGTAAATAATTAAATATCCTAAATTCAACAGTAAATAAGACAACAAAGGCCACTTGCCCTCAGAGAATCTACATACTTGTTATACTTTAGAAGCTTATAAAAAAACACAGGGGAGTTTTATAAGATACTAATGACCCTCCCGCTTCACTTTGAGTTAAGTAAGATTTTAAAGACTTATGAAATTTTGACTTTTCTTTCTCTAATATTACATCCATTTTTTTTAGCAATAAAGCCATCTGAGTTCCCCTCCTACAGTTGAACCCATATTAAGATCCTAAACATTGTTCAGGAGAATGATGCATTCAATCAAACAGACATAATATTTTTTTTGTATATATTGTATGGAAACTGCCACTTCACACACAATATTCCTTTATTATGGATTTGCAATTATGAATTGTGAAAACAAATAATGAGTTTCATATTTAATGTCACATTGTTTGAATAGTAATAGAAGTAATTTTTAAAGTTGTAAAGTTTGTAATTAAATTCGCCTTTTTGATATTCTGGTCATTACTTTTTTCACCAGTCTTAAAGAGTTTTTTCTTTTGAAGAGTTGATGAGCAAAAAATTTTGATTTCAGAATAAATTACACTATTTATTATTAATATTATATAACTTGTTAAATTTGAAATATATTACGGTCAGGTATTAGTTGCAGTGAGTAAAATCTGGTGATTAGCCACAAAAAATAGAAAAGGAAAACCAAGGAAGACCTGGTACTTACGATTCTCCAAGCCATTCGTGGAAGTTGATCTCTCCCTCAGTTGTATTTGCAGTAAAATTGGGAAAAGAATCACCCAAGTATAACATTTTGAGGTTAATGTTCACTTTACTGAGCCCTTTCGTTTTTATAATAATGAAATTACTTTTTTACAGACTCACCGACAGCGACACATACGAAAGGAACTAGAAGTACAAATAATATGCCAAATTGACAGAGTTCTGAATTTTAAATTGTTCTTATGTTTTATTTTTTAACCGGCTAACCAGCTCTCCTATACTCAACCAATAAAGTTTGAACTGAACTGTTGAACTAAAACTGACGTCAAAATTAAAAACGTCAAAAGTTAACTTCAAAAGACAAAATCTTCAACTTGTTTTGTTTTGATTTAGTTTTATAGTGTTGGATATTTGGTTGGATGGATGCGTTGCATTCCTGTCAGTCAATGTTGTATGCCAACTGTAAATTTTTAATTATGCCAATGTTTTGAATGAAGCCACCTGCCGCGCCACGTTTCCCCGAGTCTATGCTCATAAAATCGATATAATTTGACTTTTATATCACAACAAATGGATATTACAAAAAAATTAAAATGAATAAATTCAACAAAGGATTGGACTTTCGTGAACGAAACGCTTTTAACAAAATCACAAGTACTCTTGATACTTTGATATCTTTGCATGTATCTCGTCGCGTTCATTTTTTGTTTTTAGTTAGGATCTGAAATGATGTACTGATTCGCTGGAATATTCAATTTACTTTTACCCTTGTATTTGTGGATGTCTTCAATGCTAGAAACATTTTTTCGTTGAATTTACTACCAACATTCTAATAATACTTGCCAAGATTTCAAATATAATATTTAGTCTGTGCTGCCAACGCAACGCTTTATTTATCTTTCGCTGACATTCAATTTTAAAACCAATGTTGCTAGATTATAAATACATAACTTATATTGCTTGCATAAAGCCAATTTTTTTATTTTTCAAAGATAATCATCAAGTTCTCAACTAAGATTATCGCATCGCAATGTTTAAGCCTGTTAGAAAACTGACTTTTCTCTACTTTCAATAAAATCATATTATAATGATCTTGTTATCATAATGATAGAACAATTTTAGCAATCAACCCATCGCAATTCAAGAAGTCACTCCTTGATATCTGCAAGTGAAAGTCCATTTAAAATCGGTCTAGCCAAGGGATATAGGGATTCATTTATATATATATTATATATATATATATATATATATATATATATATATATATATATATATATATAGATAAGATAAGATATAATAATAATAATAATATAGATAGATTACGTAGTGTTCGCGTATTCTGAATAGTGAGAAGCCACCTTAAAATAGTTTTAATTTTCAGTATTAGCGGCGGCCCAGATTTTTGTATGCTGACAACTTTTATAACCAATCAATGGCGTCACCGTCAATGACCCAGCCCGCTACGTTCATGAGTACTTATGGTTTATAATTTCCAAGTTTATTTACATCGTGTGCAATTGATGATTGAGCTATAATAAAGTTCTACTTTGCAAGGTAAGTCAGATTTGTTTATATAGGCCCTGTTTTAATTTAATGTGCATTCGCTTTACTAGAGTCGAGTTCATTCTCCACACAAAATGGACGTCAAATATATTGTGACGTGACTGACGTGATTATGTAAAAAAATACTATGATTACTGGTTGAAATGTGTATCGTTTCGTGAAGTGGTTCCTATATAAATTGGGTGTTATATTTGGTGTAGTTTTAAGTAAGTGTTTGTGTTGTAAACCGTCAGTTGCAGATAACAGTCGTTGACAGGAAATACTTAGGCTAGGCAAACGGCATGTTGATGACTAGCGGCACTTACGCACTCTAGTGTTAAACGGTGCATCCCGTGTGCTCTATTTGCTGTTTATATGCTTGGCGTTATTCAGGGACTTGATCTATTTACAAAACCTTATTTAAGGTCATTGCCCTCACTTATTTAGTTCAGTTTATTGGCGTGCTATTGCTTTGGACTAGAATGCCATACTAGTAACTAATCTATTACTGGCTCTGCGATATTGTAATTTGTTGAATATTTTACAAAATATTGACCCTTTTCATACAAGTTATTAAATTAAAAGTGTTATTTTTGAAAAAGTGACTAGTTCAGCTCCATCAATGTGTCTGTCTGTGTCATGTGGTAGTAGTTCGTTATCTACTATTCCAGATATCGGCGAATATTTGTTGTTGGTTAAGGAAGGCTGTGACTCACCAAGACCTCATTACATTGGTGTGCATGATAAGTGTAAACAAACATTGTAACCATCAGTTATTTTGTTAAAATTATAATGTTGTTTTGTGACTGACAAGAGGTTTCATAACAATATCCTCATCAATGATGACATCAATTTTTAATTATTGTTGCCTATAGCGAATGTTAACTCTACTTTTAACGCGTTCGCTGCTAACGACTCATCTGCGCGTCCAACTGTTAGAGAATTTACGAAGAAGATGAAATTTCAGCAGCGAATGTGTTAAAAGGGATGTTTATATATATATATAACACCTGTCAATTAATTTGACAGGTGTTCTCGTTTGAGTTATTTTGATGTGAACCATACAGGGGGCCAACTATGATGGTTAAAGTGGTGTATATTAAGAGCTTAGCTTTATTGTTTAATTTTATGGTACAAAAATGAAATATCAAAGCTCAGAAGTTCTTAATACGCTCTGCTTAAACAGATGATGGTAGGCCTCCAGGTTGTTTTAAAAATGATACTCTAGCCTATGTTATTGCTTGAATGCAAATACTCTCAAAACAAATCTTTAAAACAACCTTTTATAATTCTATCTTATTAGCATTTGTTTAATCTTTTTAATGTCATAGAGTGGAGGTTTGGCAATTATGTTTTATGATATGCAAAATTATGGCATTGCAAGTGTTGTGTGATATTTATTTGTTAGGATTATGTTAATTAATTGACACAGAACTGAAGCATGCATCTATAATGAAGTTTGAAGATTGCTCTATAGCATCTTTGATGTTAATTGTAAATTATTATCGTGACAGGATTGCATTAAAGAAAGGAATTAGAAAGAAAATAACTCATAAGAATTTATCTATATGTATATATTTTTAATATACAGGGTGTCGGGGAAACCAGGACAGCTCTTAAAATATGCGATAGGGTACAATTTTAGGAAGCAATTAAAATTATTATTACAAAAATATTTTCTTCCGTTTTCGAGTAATTGATGTTCAAAGTTGACAAAGTTAATTGATATCAATACCTTATTTTCGCATTAAAATCAGCTTTAACATAGAGTTACAGTTCACCTGAAATCTAAATACGTTTTTATTTTTTTCACTTACTAATAAATCCTGAAATAATCCCATAAAACCATTTTTCGAAACCAGTAACCTTCCCCTTAATTTAAAAAGTTTAATGACCGCTTACGGAATGTAGGTAAACGCGGCCGCGCGTTCATACAATTGCTTAAGGCCACGAGCTCTTCAGCCATAGCCTATAACTATGTTATCGTTGGAGCTAGATATTTTACGGTTTCAATATAGTGATATATTCATAAAACCCTACAACTTCTAGAAGACAACTGTTCCTTTTTCTCCGACACCCTGTATAGTATGTCATTACACATTAATATACAAATAATACATGTTGGTATAGAAAAATACTTGGATTGGATTGTCAGCTTTTAGAAGCACTGTATTTTTAAATGAAGAAAATAATATCATACAACTGTGTCTATTATAAAGCAGTGTTACAACACTTACTTGTCACTCAAGATTATTAGGTGCCAATGTAACTATTGAGTGTCACAGATTCTTGGGTGTTGTACACATATTGTGTCCTTTAATTTTCATCTCAGATGAATTTGGAGGCTTCATCGCAATCTTTCTCTTGACCATAAAGCATTGCTATTGCTATCTAAACACAATCATAGTTACATAGTAAAATTACTAATATAACATGTACTTAAACTGCACTGAATCATACCTTTGATTTAGTATTGAAAATACTTGTTAGCTATACAATGAGAATATTGGGCGACTATGATAGGAACTTCAACAAATAATTATAGTTAAGTCATGCTAAGCTGGAAACTAATTGATAACCCTAACCCCATCATTACAAAACATTAAAAATAGTTTTGTAATATACATTCCAAAATGCATAGGATGCACACAGATTTAGATCTAAGTCTAGTCCTGGTTAAAACCATGTGTTGCAATAAGTTGGTAAGGGCTGCAACCAAACCAGGCTATGGTATCATTAAATGTAAAACTGACTTAATAATGAATGAGATTTTTATGTAGTATTATTTTTAAATAGGTACCTTGGCTTTGCTAATAATGCGATTGCAATATAGAAATCTATTAATTTATGGGTTGTAAAAAGGCAAACTTTCATTGTTTCAGACAATTGTTATAAGTCAAGCTTGCTATGGTCAGACAATTGTATCAGCTGTTAAGAAAAAGCAAATAAGAAAAGTTTATATTGAGAAATTTATTTTGTGAAGTAACCGAACATTGGGTCAAGATGCAGACAATCAAGTGTGTGGTAGTGGGCGATGGTGCTGTGGGCAAGACATGTTTGCTCATCAGCTACACCACCAACAAATTCCCTTCAGAGTATGTGCCCACCGTGTTTGACAACTATGCTGTGACAGTGATGATTGGTGGGGAACCATATACACTGGGTCTCTTTGATACCGCAGGTAAGATCCTTCTGTACATTGTTCGGTTGAATTAAATAAGGGTGTAAGATTTTCATGTTTAACATCTTCTACTAAAATTCTTAACAAAAATGTTGGCAAGAGAATTAGATTAATCAAACAAAAACTCCAACATGACTAAATCACTTGATCTATTCCTTTATCTCAGTGCAATAGTCTCTAGGCCACAGGAACTGCTTCCTATCAGACATTCTGGACTAAATAATAATTGTGTTTAGCAAGGCTTATACCAGTTTATATTTGTCTACAGGTCAGGAAGATTACGACAGGCTACGACCACTAAGCTATCCACAAACTGATGTTTTCCTTGTTTGCTTCAGTGTAGTGAGTCCCAGTTCTTTCGAAAATGTGAAGGAAAAGGTAATTCATTATATACATAAGCAGGATAATATTAGTGTAAGATTTAGCAATACATACATTCAACAGGAAAAAATATAAATATAGTGTATTTCCCATTTAAGAAAATGTGATATATGTACATATACTATTTTGTTGTAAAATTGCTTGTTTTACTTCCAGTGGGTACCTGAAATAACTCATCATCAACAAAAGACTCCATTCTTACTGGTCGGCACACAGATAGACTTGAGAGATGACCCTGCAACCATGGAGAAGCTGGCTAAAATAAAGCAGAAGCCAGTCTCACTTGAGCAAGGCGAAAAACTCGCTAAAGAACTGAAGGCTGTCAAATACGTCGAGTGTTCTGCGCTTACACAGGTATAATACTTTCCCTATAAAATGCACCAACTGACCTTGAGTACTAGTAGAGACAGACTGACAGAAAAAACCTTGATTACTTACACATTTGGAGCTCCCGCGTAAAAATAACTAACATAATGGAGTCTCCATTCATTTAGAATGATTTTACGATTATATTGCGTTATTCGACACTGCACTGTGTACTACAAGAGAATTGATAATTATTATCTCGCTATATTTCAAGATAAAAAAAATATATAAGTTTTTCACATCAATTTATTTTGAGAATGTACGTGACCGCGTCAGATACGTGCGTCTTAGGTAATCAGTATAATATTCCAATGATAGCAATGTATTTAATTGTCCAAATGCTTCATTGCAGAAAGGGCTGAAGAACGTGTTCGACGAGGCCATACTTGCTGCTCTTGAACCGCCGGAGCCAGCAAGGAAAAAGAAATGCGTGCTTTTGTAAGTGACTGACGCTCGCTGGCGCACACTTCACTTCGGTTACTATACCGTGAGCTCCAACAACTAATAGTTCTCCGTTTATTCTGGAATACTCGGATATTGGTATAATGTACCATGAAATCTAATTGACAAGATTGTGTTCACAATATAGTACTATACGAAAATCGATTGTCAACTCCCATCACTAGTGTGTTTTAAATGCAAACTGTCAGAGCTCATCATATACTAACTGAAGTTTAATACTGTAATATTCAAGTTATTTTTATAAAACTTATAACTATTATTATGCCATAACTAAAAATAATGAATATTACAGCAAAATTTAATGGGTCTTATGCTACCAAGTATGTGCTATACTACTGAGGCCTTTGCAGTTTTAAATTAATACTGAGTTGTAATTGGAACTTATCTGCAGCAAAGTCCTATTGGTCGCTTAGAACAGGCTCGCATACGTAATAGTATGCATTTTTATATCTTATATTTTTTATATTATTTGGTTACGTCATTTATATCACTAACTATATCACTTATATGGTTTATAATAGTGATCAATGGAATTAAGAGGTTTGGATTGGATTATGCTTCAGATATGTTCTATCATTCTATTGCTATTTGTTTAATCTTCGAGATTTATGCAGTTTCAGCTATTTATCAATAAAAATAAATTATTCTATTCAAATGTTACCTGATCCAATACTAATAAATATTTATGCTAATTAATAAAAAGTATTTATTTGATTAAACATTTTGATTAATTCATGATATACTATGTTGTGATCAGCCCACATAAAATAATATATTTTTGACTGAAAGTGTTACTATAGTTGAGCAGAGTATACAATTACATTACCATCCATGTGTTGGTTTTGTCTCATTGGTGATCAATAAGGCAGTAAAACAATTTGCTCAATATTAAGTGCAGAGATCAAATGGCTAACTAGATTTTAGGAGTTTACATTGGGTTTATGTGTCACAGTCTCTGTATTAAAAGTATTATATTATGGCCCTCCTCAGCTTTCAAGCATCTCTTTACCAAATTTCAGTATAATCTGTTTATTCGTGAATAGTTAGCAGACAGGCTGACAGATTTTTTGCATTCAACAGTTTAGTAGAAGTAAGATCAAAATATTGTTTAATTAAAGACTTTCACATAACATGACCTTAAATGTATCGTTGAGTTTGTCATCTTGTGTACTGTATTCTGTCGTTTAGCCTTAATTGTTTTGTCGCCACTCTTTATTGTTTCAAATATTAATCTTTCAACACGCTCAATTAATTAAAATGTGGCTCTGATTACATATTTACATGTAAAAACATTAATATTGAACAAATGTTTGTAATAATGTTTGCCTATGGTACTATCCTAAATACAATATAGGACAATAATCGTAGGTTATACAATATATCACAGTACTATTTATTAATTGTATTGTATTGCAACAGCTTGCAATACTAATTAAGATTAGATAAATACTATGCACTAACATGTTAAAATATAAGAGTTGCAATGGCGCGTAAAAAGCATTTTACGATTCGTTCCAAACGTGTCTGTGTGCGTGTTCACTCCACACTCTGGTAAATGTCAGCCTAAGTAACAGGTATGTTAATTACGATGAACACACTGTGCGAAGTTGTCTGATCACATTCAAATATAAATCTCGAAGGTGAAGCAACAATATTTTAATTAACTAAAGACGACTTTATACCATGTCATTTGTGTTTTATAGAAATTAATAATTATTTATAATGATATCGAATAATTGATACCGTACTACTGCATTATAATCACGAAGCATGTAACTGGTAGCCGATGTGAGTACATGCGTGCCGAGCCGCGAGCCCGTGTCCAGTTGGCCGGCCACGGGCCACATGGATCGTGTGGGGTTCGCTACTATCGTTGGAGCACAATATATTATGCTAGGCGCAGTGTGGGTTATGCATTTTTATAAGTATTATTTAAATTTATCAATGAGTTGTAAATCATTGTAATGTTATATTCGCTACGCCTGTCTCTGTCGGCAGCCGTCCATGTTTGTGTGTCATTTTAGATTGCTGTTAGAACTATTTAACTGATCGGACTGGAGACACCAATTACTAATAATAGAATAAAGATAATAGATAAGGTTTGTTATTTTTCTACAGTTATACTCAGTAGAACACAAACCAGTAAAATGGGCGCTGATCAGACTGGTTTCAGTCTTTTGTTGCGTTGTGTAAGACATTATATGAATATTATATTTAACCAAATTAATATCCGATATCACAATAACTATTTGTGAGCTTTGAGTGAAGTAAATTAAATATGTTCATTCCATATGAAGTGTTTGCATTTAGTGCGGGTAGTCCGGCCATACGGGGGGTACTGGCGGTTGGCACGTGCTTGCCGCAGTATTGGCTACCTGTGTCACGCGTGTCATACAATACTCGAAGCTAGTTCACTAACAAGGTGTTTGATATGTATACTTAATGTTATGTCTATTGCGTTGGTGCGAAACAAATCAATAAACGAGGTGTTAGCTGATCGCGGCCGAGCAAGCAAGCGGCCGGTCCCCACGCTAGCATCGCGCGCGCACGACGCTACAGTCGGCTGGCGCCTTTATTCTATCTGGCGCTAAACAATTGAGCATGAAATTGTATATCTTCGTATTATGTATGTATATATCAAACTTTTATACGAGTTTATTACAAGTTACTAAAGTATTAATATTTATTTTGCATACTCATTATCTTTATTGCAAATAGTGGGATCTAATTTCTTGATGTTTGTCAATAATTATTGGAATTTATTTTCTTGTGTCAGTAAGTAGTATTAGGTGTATATTGAATTAATAAATATAAGAACACATTTTAATGTCTTATTTATACTATACTTTACCAGTCACGTTGTATCTACACGGCTGCACATAAAGACGTTTGCTTTCAGGATAACCAAGGCTACCATCTCGAAAACCTATACATTGCGAGGTCCGCTTATAATATAAGAGCACTGTATACTTCAATTAGCTGATGAGGATCAACCCTTGTCTTAGTCGGAACTACTGTTTTTGAAAATGTAACCCACCTTTGAATGTTGTGTATTTATATCAATTACCTATGAGGTCCTGGCCCGGTTAGCCTCGAGCCGTATAATCCTTACCACCAGATATACTCGATACCACCAGAACTACCGGTGGTGCGGTTGTAATCACTATTCCGTACGACACTATCCTAGTAAGGTAAACATCATCTAATAGTCGGTATTGTCGAATGGAAAATCAATTCCAAACGACAACACCGGTGGTGTCGAGTGCGCTCCTGGCCAAGCCCTTCCACAGACGACAACTAGTTAGACAATTTAGTGCAATGGAGGAGGTAGGCAATGGAGGAGGTAGGCAATGTTCATTTTGGCGGGCTGCAGCTCACGAGTGTCATGGTACCTAAACATGTCTGTATTAAACCTAATCGTAACGTTGTATTATTCTTTTTTGCTGTGAACGTCCGCATATAAAATTGGAAATAAATCAACTGCGGATGGATTAAAAGCGTTTATTTGTAAAAAGTATCGAAAATATTGATGGTTATGTTTGCTTATATTATGTCCATTCAAATAAAACAAAGTCAATTCAACAAATGCTTCCTCTACGTTCAAAGAAGCCAGTGAAGTCTACTAATAATATAGTTTATTTTAAATAATTTGCATTAAGTTTTGTTCACGAATTATCTGTATAGATAAAGAAAGTTCTCCCAGCGTAAGTGTTACACTGAATAACCGTGAGTAATAAGGAAGTAAGTATAATATAATCTCTTCCGAGCAACCAAATTCAATGAAACTTGATTGTTTGTAAAAATGTGGAACATTGAAGTTGGAAAGTAAGCGAGTAGAAAAATAATTTTCGTATACTAAAATGAAATAAACATATTGGTGAAACTGAGTTATACATTTAGCATGTCTTTAAACAATTCGTGAAAACTATTGGACATTTGCACATTAACTCATTTGGGCATTAACGATACAACTGCGCATTATATTCTATCTCTAACCGATAACTGGTCAGTCGTTTAGTAACACAATATTTAGAAGATAAATTAATAATTTAGTGAATAAGGTTTTTGTTATGGAGTACTTTTAAAAACACAAATGCAACACTGCTTGTAAATAAAAGAAATTAGAAACAACATGGTATGGCAAAAGCAACCAGAAATCAGCTGGGAAATAGTTGCCTATCAAATAAGGCGCGACCAGAGAGATAGTTTAAGATAAGCGAAAATGATAGATGATTCCGGAAACAAAGGTATCAAATTAATAGTAGCCTACGGGAAACTAGTCCAGAATTGGGCGCTAGAATACATTTCCTTACTAAAATAATCCTAGTTATATTTAATTACAATAGAGAGTCGTCTGAGTCAAGTGCCGACGAAGACAAGGCAAGCACTAGCTCACGGCGTACTGTTAATTTTATTTCGAAATCCGCCTTGTCGGCGCACAAGATCTGCATAATCCAATAGCATCCCCAATGAGCTTGGATTTCACGTTTACATTTTATCAGAAGGTTTATTGGTTTACATGGCACCTCAAGCGCAAGTTGGGTTAGCTATAGAAAATGGTCGTTACGCTGTATGAGAAGTTTTTCGCAGTAACACATAATTTAATTAAGTTGTGACGAAGGAGGGTCGGGCAGCAGCGGCTCGCAGTCACTACTGATGGTCGGCGAGGTTCAGCTTGAAGGTCGAGTGCCGGTAGCCTTCCTCGGCGGTGGAGGCGGATGCGCGCAGCGTCGACTGATCTATGTCGACAGACGTCTTGTACTCCTGCACCACCTGCGGCCAGAACACCGACTCAGTTCTCTAAAACTTTAACTATGCCAAGACGTACCTAAGAGTGACTCACATCGTAGTAGCTGAACGAATTTAGCTTAACTGTTTAAGATATGTGTAAGTACTCACTTTCCGAATGTGTTCTTCCCTGGCGGCAAGTTCGTGGGACAGTTCTTCTCGGCGACGCTCCAGTTCGGGCTCAGAGTTCCCCTCCCGAATGCACTTGTCTATGTTCTCGTACTCGCGGTAAAGGCTGACGTACTCCGCAAGGCTCTGTTTAGCTTCCTGACTAGCGCCGCGCCCTTTCGAGGTCGCCGCGTCGAAGTCGTCGCGATTCGTTGGCAGACTGCTTGAAGTGAGAATAATAAGAGTAAGTAGAATTCAAGTTACTACATACAATACAACCATGTAATATTAAGCTTTTAAGATTCGAGATCCACAAGACTTCTAAGGGTACCTTTGAAATTTAATCATTTATAAGCCATAAATGTATTCACCTAAGCATTATTTGACTGCAAAACCTTACTCTGGTACAGTCCCCATGGTCAGGCAGCTCGGTTTTTCGAACGGGATATACCGTTATGCCCTACCTCTCTTAATGTTGGAAACGTTTCCTTAATAACATGAGGTGTATATCATTATTTTCTAAAGTCCAAAAAAATACCTACGTAAAGTCGTACGATGGTAAGTAGACAATGACGAGAAGATTTAAAGCACTCACTTGTACATAGAGGTGTAGAAGTAATGTGGGCGACTGATGGCGCGCAGGAACCTCGGCACCATGCCATCACCCTTGCGGTACAAGCTCAGCAGCCGGTTGTATGAAATGCACTTGTAAGATGGCAATCGTAATAGCCGCTCACCTAGCTTTATCGCATTTATCTCGCGATTGTCGAGCGATACATGTTGCTACAAACATACATAATTGCTATACTAGTCGTCTTGCCATTATAGGTCTACTGGGACTAGAGGCCTCTAGTCATTCTCATGTAATCTCTTAAAATCTCAATCGCTTAAAAAATTGTTGTCGCTTTTTGTAAGCATTGTATTACCAAAGTTACAGTACATTACATAAAAAGCAAACGAGCGTACAAGTCTCCTGATTATTAGCGGTTATTGCAGTCTATAAATGCTTGCAACGTCAAATCAAAGGTTCGTCCTGCTATAGTAAGCAAGGCACTTCCATTCTTTCGTCTCTTTCTTCTACCATTATGCACAGTTCAAACAATACCGTCATGTTCAGCCTTGACTATGTACTTCCTAATATAATAAATGATGTATAGAACTCACAAAATTTGTACTTTTCGTGGGAGAGGCCTCTATGTGCCCGAGTCCTGCAACAAATATGTTCCAAAGAGGAATGAGGCAACGAATAATGTATAAGTATACGACAATTTAACTTAACTTACCCATGTGATGAGCTATCGTCAGTGGTATGCCTGATAATGGCTGTTGGATTTTAAGTCCGTTCAAGACCTGAAACGGAAGGAAATCTATCAACTATCGCGTTAATCAATGTTATTGTACTTGCGTGGTACATATATTTCGCTTTATTCAAATTAATATACGTCATAATGAGGCTCAATCGCATCCCTAGATTAAGACAACATAATGGAGATATTTATTATATTTTTGGCGACACTTGGCTGGACCCATTAAACAACACGCTTGGCTCCCAACTAGTAGGGCTTTTACTCTTTCTGTATTGCAAACTGATGTGTGTCTTTAATATCGTCAAATCAAGGTACAATAATAAGTTCACTTATTAGTGAACCTATACTGGGAATGTTCAAAAAGACTCCATGTGCTCAAATTTAAGAAGAAATTGTTTTCATTGTAAGATTCAAATACATACCTGACTGGCTTCATTTAAGGGTAACCAGTAACCACATTGTTACTCGTATTACTAGCTAATTGGCGATCGAGTTTCAATGAAAACTATGACAGTCATTTCAACAAAATGAGGAAAGGTATAATTATTTTAGGACGTGATCACTTTCCTGACATTTCATTCGTATAAGTGAAGCAATCTAAATACCTTCTACACGTGAAATTGAACCTCACTGCGTCTACCCCTACGTGTGGATTCGTTTTACATAAATGCGACTAAACTTTCAAGATTGATACAGAATACTATTAGTAAGTAGTTACGTTCGGAGGCCATAGTTTCTATATTACCTGCTGTATATTGACGCCAATGTTGTGAGAGGGTGCGGTGCTCTTGCTCACGACGAAGGGTATGTTGGTGTGGTTGGCGTTGCCGTAGTAGTGTCGCATGCCAGCCTGCTTCATCTGCGAGGCTACCGTAGGCAGTTCGTAGCGGCGGCTGCGGTACTTCACGCGCCGCGGGTGTCGGCTCTCCTGCGCCGTCCACTAACACCATCATTTTTAAGTAATCAGAGTTAATGCACTATATATGAACGCTGGAGAATTAAAACTGGGTCGGAAAACTATTTAACAAAGGCATGCTGTACCTTCCTGGTGGCTTCCCCTGTACATGTCACGTCATGTAACGTCTCGCTCTCGTGTTCTTCATATTTTTGTGGTTGTACTGTTGAATAACACACCAATTTACTGCACAATTTTTGAAGTAATTTAATTTAAATATTGTGGAAAACCGCTTTTGATTTTAACATAAATAAGAGGTACCTGGAACAGCACACCATCTTACAAAAGATCGCAGCTAAACACCCTAACGTTGTGCTGGTAAGAAAATAATTTGAATACGAATGCTAATATAACTTACCTTTCTTGTTTTTATCGTCGGGCGGAGGCTGTGTATAGTGTGCGGGCAACCGGCGCGCGTTTTGTAGGCCGGTGCGGTTCTTGTTAAATAGTTCAACCACAGGCCGCTCCTCTGACTGATTCGCATTCCCCCCTAATATTACACCAAACAGTAATTCAATTCAATTCATGTTTCCGCTACAATTTAAATATCAAAAATATATTGACTAATGTATACATATAGTCGAAATATACGAGAAACTTTTTACACAAGATCGTTAATTTGAAAAACAATGATGTTACTAGGCAGGCGATGGGGCTGCAAGCTCGTTGGCATGTACCTAGTATAAAAATACAAATTTCATAGTAGGTATATAAGAAGGAAGACGTTTTATGTTAGAATGATAGGCAACGTGTGATCGGAAAGAATAAAAAAGAAGAAGTAAGAAGTGACGGATGACAGAACGATGGTGAACGACGTGGAAGACGTGAAGATGATTTTATTATTTTAAGATGTTTATTTAAGTTGTTATTATATTAAGACAAAGTACAGAAGATCCTTCCAAACATTCCTTTTTATTTTATTTCATCCCACATATACTAGTATAAGTCCAGGATGTGGCCAGCGTGTTAAGTTACCTGGAGTTTTGGCTGTATCGTTCTTATGGCGGGGCGGGCGGCGGCGGGCGCCTGCAGCTGGAACCTCGGACCACGTCTCCCTGGCCTCCTCACCCGGCTCCTTCCACTTGCTTGCTGATTCAACCATGGACACAGACTTTATTTAATTGGTACCAAACTGGTACTTTTTACTCGTTGTCTGCAAGCGAGATTCAAATACTTGTGTAAAAACTATGTCTATGTATATCATGGTCTGAAGGTAGCGAATTTTGCAACAAATTAAATAAAGATAACAATTCAGGATTTTTATATGTTACATACTACAAACTTTGTGGCTAAAATTAAGGTCCAAAAGTCAAATACTGTGTCAGTAAACCTGCATAATCGAAATTACATAATATATTATTGCATTCAACTTGAATTAACTTAATAGCGTTTCTATTTGCTGACCGATTGTGTTAAGAACACAGTGGGGATGACTGTTAGGGACACCACCACGTGCCTTGCCTACAAGGGCTCTTATTGCCATCATAGTGCCACTGTGTGACAGTGACACAAAATGTCTCGACAAGTCGTAATAACAGTTAATGAATAGTCTGATAATTATATGGACAAATAAGTTAACACCGTCCCGGATAGAAATTCACGTTTATTGGCTTTTTCAATCTTGCCTTCAATAATCCTATCACATTTGCATTTATGGACATTTACGCCCCACAGGTAAACTTTACATTTAGGCTGGATACTAAATACACATCAGCTAAACTATCATGGCAATAAGAGGTCATTGTAGGGCCCCAGTTACCTATTTGTACTTAGTATGTGCGATATTTAAATAAATGGGTTCATGTCTCAAAAATATTTTAATGTTAACGTTAACACCAAGCTACGGTATATCTATATATATAAAAATGAATCCCCATTTCCCTTGGTCACGACATCACGGGTGAACGGCTGGACCGATATCGATAATATTTTCTTTGTTGCGTTCGTTATTGCCAGGAGATGGTTTTAATGAAAGAAAAAACTAAGAAAACTGCGTGGAAAATTTAAAAATGTAAGAATACTTAACCACCATATAAAATTATTTCTTTCTTCTTAAATCTAACCTTAGTGCTTTGGACAATAAAAACTTTTTGATGTAACCTTATGACGTTTGACATAGAATTGACAGAATACGTGCTACATTCTCATAATTAAGACAGGGCAGCGTCTGTCGAGTCAGCTTAGTCATTAATAAAAATAAAATACGTTTATTGGTGGTTTACCTTCGCGTTGAGGAACATCTCTGGGCGTATACCTCCGCCGGTTTACCAGAGTCTTCACCTGATGGCGAATAGGCTCAGGCTTCTTCTGATGGATTGGGGCACTAAATAACAATAGGGTATAATAAAATTACTTTATGGTTCTGGGGGCCTACTCGCTTTCTCCGAAAAACGAAGCTTCGGCAGAAGGTTCGCAAGATCCTATTACGGTTCTTGTTCGTTCTAAAATTACGTCCAAACGTGATCTGCTAGAAAGTTCTTTGACGTTTATAAGTATTTCTAAATCTAGTTTAGTTAAATTATTTGACGAACGAAAATAAGAGTTTGATAAAAACAAAGCGATACTGAAACTACGTTTGATTTTTGTTCGCTCGCGTAGTTTCGTTTTCGGAGAAAAAGAGTAGGCCCCCTTGAACATGATTTGGCATTATTCAACCTTAGCAAAATTAGTTACGTATTAGTGCATCTAGAAATAATAATGATTGCCAACTTTCAAAATTCAACCGCAATCAGCCTCCGACAAGGTATCAACACCTTTCTAGTTAATACGCATCGAAATTCGACATAGTATAAAAGTCCAAGAACCCAATATTGTCAATCTCTTTTATCTGAGAGATGCTTGCTACTAACTGTAGTATCGCATTCAAATATGTAGTATTTAAAGTACTTACAAGTCCTCGTGTCTCAAATTGAAGATTCCGGTGTCCGATTCTTCGCTGTAAGCAACCTCTAGTGGAGTGTCGCTAACGGCGGTCCCTTGGCAGCACATACCTTAAAAACGATATTGTTATTGTTAGGACTTTGGCATCACATGGTAGGTAATAGATGATCTAAGTACAGCTTTATTCCAACCCCTTTTAAATTACTCACCTGCATCAATGTTGTAAATTGCGCTTTATATTTATATTGGTTATCGTCATTTATTATTATATTGCTACATGATACTGAAGGGTCAAAGTACGATGGAAACTGATGATCGGCTCAAAGTTAGCTTCGAGAAGAAGCTGGCTGGATTAGTTAAGAATTAAGAACTAATCGCCGGCTTCGTCAAGGAATCTTACATGATTCCTTGTAAATAGGCTATTGAGACAGTATTCAGTTGTGTATTTTATGAATATAATAAGTATTAAGAAATGCTTAAGTAGTTAAAACCGGAATGCCCCTAAAAGCAAATTTAATCAGAATACATAATAAAACTAACTATCGCCATCAGCTCGAGCCCTGCGAACCCGCGCCCGAATCGACTTCGAATCCCGCAACGGCGACTGAGTCTGTAATTGAATACAATACATTTCCCATAATATTTATACTAATTATTGATAACAGTCAAATAAATACCAGTATGCTTACTTAAGTAAATTAGTGGTCTGATTTTTTTTGATGTCGACGGAATAACTAGGTATGTGAATTGAGATCTCAAAGCGTGTAAGGAGGGCGATAATGTTAGTTAGGCATGTATTGTCTGACCCGTTGTTGCGGCTGCCGGTAGGCTTGGCTGCGCATGACGCCCAGCATGCGGTGCTGCTCCACGGTGGCGGGGTCCAAGTACCCTCGCGTGGGGTTGGGCGGCACCTCTAGCCGCAGCAGCCGCGCTGCCTGCTGCGAGACCTCTGTAACCAGCAGGCCTACCAGTTCCCTTATGCTAACCATAGCCAAAAATATTATACCTTCATTGAACCTGTCGATGGAATATACCTAGTTATCTGCAGTGTAGATTGGTTAACGATTTTCCTCGTAAAGTGGGTTACGAAGGTCCGATGGCAGTCGCAAAGTATAAAAATGAGGTGCCAACCCCATCAATGTATGGGATAAGCCCAGGGAGATGATGATTTGCAGTGTAGATGTATGCCAACCAACGATATTTTGTAATATACATTTAATTATTACCTATGAGCCATTATAACGTAGTGCGTTTCATAGGCACTGAAATAAATGATTTCATGCTATGAGATATTTATTAAGTATATATTTATTTTACACTTACTCTTTTTAGGTTGCGTGCGCACCGATATAAATGGTTGATGTCGATTTTCTTGCATCGGCACCTGCTCCAAAACTCGAGTCATACTAAGAAGGGAAAGTAGTTAAATTAAATCATTGAACGTTTGAAACATTTTACGTATATACTAGCTGAAAAATTTACCTTCGTTTTTTTAATTTTCTTTTATTTTTGAAAACCTTAACTAAGTCTATCTTTTCCTGTAAGTCGTCGCATCGTGCTTCTGCTAGGGCGAACTGGTCCTCCACTTCTGGTATTGATGCTGTATAAACAAATGGAAAGTACCATATAACATTTTAAGTGTCTGTTCGTAATTCCAAATTAACAGCTTTTCACAAAAATTTATGTGAAATATGAAAGTATACAAAAAACATCTCTGTCTGTCTATCCGTCTGTTTAAATGTTAGTTCAGGCTAATCTCTTGAACGGCTAGACTAATTTTAACGGGAATTTCACTGGCAGATACCTGATGCTATAAGGAGTAACTTACTATTACAAAACGAAACGAATATAATTAAGAACTTACTTAACATATTTTTTATTGTTAACCCTACGCAGATTCAACCGTGGGGCACAGCAAGTCTTACATACATTAAAATGTCATGTCACAGACATTGTCGTATGCTCGAAATAATAATATATGAAATAGTGTATTTATTTCTTGGGTTTCAGTTCTGCTACAATGATAGCTACCTCATAAGGCAGGCTTTCGCCCACATTCACGTGAGCTGAGTAGGTAGGTGAGGGATATTAGCCTATGAACTATTCCACAACATGTACCTACTTATCTACCAAGACCAATAGTTATAGAAGTAAAGTTTGTAAGTACGTACGAAACATATATCATCAATAACATTTGCAATATTTTAATCAACATTTAGGATAAGCTGTTTTAATTATTTAAAATACTACGATTCATACATACAATATACAGACGTGGGCAAAGCCGCGGGAAGAAGCATATGTTTAAAAAACGTGTAAATCCTTTCCATAAATACACCCCCTTTTGAAGACTCGCAGCGTTGAACAAGTTTAAGCTCCTTACGGGGACTTGTAAAATTGGACAAATAATAAATATAGTGCCGATATCCCAAGATGGTTCATTTAAATACATTCACATGGTCTGGCCAGATTTAATAATATATGTTCACTTAAGAGAAGAGTCAGAAATAGATAGACGAACCGCTTATGTCCAGCTTTCGTTCAGAATGAGTACCGTCTACCACGACTCCCGTCAGACTGCTGGAGCTCCTATGACGCTTATCTGAAAGTTAACTAGTGCTAAAAATACAGAAATTGGGGCCAGGGCGAAGGGTATGAAGGGTTATTGTATATGTACGTAACGTAGCGCGGTAAAATTTAAAAGTAAGCTGTACCCCTATCACGCGTTTGCCATCGTTTTCGTAATCTACACTCGCTAGCGTCGCCATCGAATATTTGTATGAGACATTGTACAGCGGCTCCAAGCGATGATGTGAAGACCTAAAATATGTTAAACAAATATTGTCGGAGACGCTAGCGAGTGTTGATTAGGAAAACGGTGGCAAACGCGTGATAGGGTGGTACTGGAGAGGCAGGCACCAATATCAAGTTATAGCTCCCGCGAAGAAACACCCGGATATTGATAAACATTGCTTATATTCCTGCATTATCCGGAATCAATTGTGACACAATGATAAAAGAGTATTTTTGCTACACAATAATTATTACTCAACACACCGGAGCACTAAAAAGAATGGAAATGGTGACACGTGGTTATATATACGAGAGAGTTCTTGTACAGAAAATGTGCTACGATTCTGATCTATTATTGCCGCGTTATATATAAATCGTATATCATAAATCGTTTGATGTAGTTTATATAATACTTAGATAGCATATTCAAATGTAATTATTTTGAAATCTTGGCCTGTAATCTGAAGCTATAGAAATTTTAATGAAGTATTGTGTGGACATTACCTACGCCATTTTGACATAGTCGAAAGTCACTGCCAAGTTGTGCTGCCAAGGCTTTAAGTAGACTTATAAAAAAATACAATGTTTATCATCATTTTTAACCACTTTGTGTTCCCTTTTACCTTCCTCAATTGAAAATATACATTATATCTAGAAACTAGGTCTGAGCACATAGTATTAGGTGTAATAACACATGCAGAACTAACCTTTACATATCTTAAAGCCGTCGCCCATATCAACTTGGAATTTGCATCACACTCGAAATAAATGAAACGAACAATTACGCAAATGTAAAAACGCCGTAACAGCAGTAAAATAGCTAAAAAATCATTACGTCAAAGTTGTCAAAACTTGAACCAGTCGTAGAACAAATGAACATCAGGCTTTCCTTCAAAAACTATGAGCTACGCGTGAGAACCACTGGCAACCTATAACTAACGTCGCAGATTAAAACACGAGAACAAAAAAGTCCATCTAGGAATCAGAATGTTGTGAATTGAAATTATTATTATTTTTGTAACACTTACTTACTATCCACAGCTAGTAAGTAATAAACTTACTAGCTGTGGATAGTTAAATATAGTTAAGTATATAAATACCTAAATATACAGATATAAAATAATGTACTAATGAATACGGCGCACACTAGCGCTGTGTTTCATTGAGACGCCGAAGGGAAATATACCCAATATACTTGATATTTCTCAATAATTAGACATCTAAGTTCAAATGTACAAAAGTTGGTATAAAAATTAAATGCAGTGATTATTAACCACGAGTTTAACGGTGAAGAAAAAACCGTGAGGAAAATATGTCACAGAAGAAATTCTAAGGCGTTTGTAGATTGCTTGAGGCGGCGATGAACTCACCTACTTTCAGGGACCCTTTGAGCGTGGGTTTAAAATTTATTTCTAAAATATAAAATTCTCGATTTGTATGAAATGTTGTGTGCATATCGGTTAAGTCATAGTGATCTATCAACGCACAGCCGGAACCACTGGACGGATCGGGCTGAAATTTGGCATGCAGGTAGATGTTATGATACGCCATGTATCCGCTAAGGATTGTAAATAATTCTACCCCCAAGGCGACAAAATAGGGGATGAAAGTTTGTATGAAACTAAATTTACGCGGGTGAAACCTCGGGGCACAGCTAGTATAAGTATATACATTTAAGTGGTAAATAGTAATCCAGACTCCGTGCTGATACTGAGATATTACCCATAGAAAAACCTAATTACACATTGCCCGACCCGGGGATCGAAGCCAGGACGTCATGTTCCGTCGTAGCACTTGTAACCATTAAACCTACGAGGTAGTAAAATTAGGTTTGAAAATAAAACACATACCTACGCAAATTTCACTCAGATGCCGCGTATTATAATGAAGTTAGGGTGAAATAATGACGATTTTATGTTTTTATTAATAAATACATTGTGAAATAACAGCAAAGTATGAGTTACTATGTAATTGTAATGAACATTCACTATGATAGTACTATGCCTAGACATGTAATAATAGCATATAATATGGCGCGCATTGCATTTAATTAGGTACTTATTTTAAAACTGATAATATTTTACAAACGAGTAACATGAATTTAAAGTTAGGAAGCATTCCTATTATAATACCTATTTACAAAAAACATCAACAGTAAAATTAGGACTACATAGTTTCAACTAGTCTACTTAAGTACTTGATAATGAAATATGAAAGTGATCTTAAAATGTATTATCTGCCAATGAGATACAACGGTTGAACAAAATTCAATTTCACTAAAATCTGTTTAAATAAAATAGGGATATTATTTACATACTTAATTAAATCTTTTTTTTGCTTTAGAAGCTCAAAAACTTGCTTCATTTTAAATAAAATAACAGATATACAATGGTATTCACTCATATGTACCTACTCATTATTGTATTGATCTCATAATTATGAATAATAATTGTATGTTTATGTTATTTCCCAAATGCGGCTTAGGTCACTTAGAATGGAAATAAAAAGAAACCTTCCCTAAATATTTTGCGCTGGCAGCCCTCTTACCTATATCTAATATATTTATATATATATTGATAGAATTTTAATAACATAAACAATGATGGCTTCAGGTGAAGACGACTTACAAACAGCGAATTTAAGACAGAGACACTGAACACTACTTTACAATTACGCACCTACCGAGAGGGTAGTTCAAAATATTTGGTTAGAAACATATAATCTAAATAATAACAAAAATACGTTGCACTATTTGTCCACTAAATATTATTGCAGTAATAGTGTAAGTAATTATTTGTTTAAAATTTGCTTAGTTGCGTGAATCGGTGGAGGATGGGAGGTTTTCGCCGTCAATTTTGTGGCGAGCAGCTTGGATGTAGGCTTCGGCGGCCAATGTGGGCCAGGCGTCGGTGGGCAGCGGGCCGGGGGGGGCGCTGCTCCCGGCCCACGGCTCCGACGTCGACACCTCGGCCGGACGTTCTGACCCCTCCGCGCTCTTCGACGTACACTCCAGAGACAACGGTTTCGGCGTCTCAATCCTGCTGAAGTATAATCGACATATCCACAAATGTTTCCAGGAAACTGTCTGAATAACAAACATGGTATTCTAATGTCGATTTCTCGAAGGTTATGCGAGTATACTCATATAGCCACAGAAATACATCCACATTCTAAATGAAGCTGTCTTCTCTATTGCTAAAATTGCTCAGAAGTTCTTAGAAGTATATGCGAGTGCACGCAGCACACAGCAACTCTTGCAGGTTCCAGTTCAATAGAATAAATGATAAACTAAAGGAAACTGGGTTGAGAAAGTTTTAAAAGTACCTAAGTATGTTAAAAAGCTAGATGATTAGAGGAAAATGGATATGGTTTGGACTCTTAATGAAAAAATACCTCACGCGTTCAGGTGACTGCATGGCATCGTTCGTGCTGGAAATTTCAAGATCTTCAGCGTAGCTCAGATGCATCTTCTCGCCATCACCGCGTTCTTTTTCTAAGAATAAACAGGGCAGCGTTAAGGATGACTGATGCGAAATCGAGCAGGGCCCAAGCTGTGCCAAATAATATACAAACATTTGGTTCGGCACGTTCTAGCATCCTTTACTTCAGTTTTTTACTCAATAGATACCTATATTGTAGAAGTGTAGCACTATCAGACTTTTTATATTCTATTTGTGATTTAGGTTTAATTTAAATATATTAGATTTCAAGAAGAGGTATCGAGAAGATGGGTTATTGTCCGCAAGGCGGCCAGTAGTGGTTACCGTCGACAGTGATGGTGGCCTCGGGCCAGCCGAGCGAGTCCCCCTCGACGTCCACGGGCTCGTCCTCGGCGTCGTAGGTGCGAGGGTCGCGAGGCCGCTCCTCGCGCCTCTCCTCCAGCTCGTAGCCGAGCATGCTCTCCACTGTATGGTGACGTTTGCGCGTACGCAGTTTCAGCCGACGCTGTCGGTTGGCGCGGATCCTTTGGTACGTCTGAACAAACATTATAATATTTTACTAAGAGATCTTTAGACTTTTTATACTGGTCTAAACATGTCATATCCGAGATATTAAGGCCGGAATCCAGTGGTTACATTATGTCATGGTGAAGAGTTTTGGCATATATGTAAGTAGTACCTCCCAGCGAGCGTCTTCATCCTGGTGGTGCATGGATATAGCGGGCGGCGCGGGCGCGTCCCTCGGCAGCGCGCTCAGGCTGTACAGGTGCTGCAACTCCTGCAGGAAGTGCGCTTGAGCTACGCCCGGGCCAAGGCGGGCGCCGCACACCCCGCACGATGACTTGCGCTCACCATCCGCTGATATCAACAACAATTATTAAATTAGCTATGCCCCGTGGTTTCACCCGCGTTGACTTAATTTCATGAGGGCCCGCAGAAGCCCAATTTTTTTTAAATTACCTACAATTTTAGCATTACCTAAAAAAAGATTAATAAGAAAATTATTATTTTTTATTTTAGTACCGTATATGCATGTATTGAAAAGCAGTTAATTTAAAATTACAAACAGACACTTCAATTTTATATATCTGTATAGATTTGACATAAGCATTATGAATGAAGTTGTCCAACTTGGAATTTGTGTATTTCTCAGATCTAAGTACTCAGCGGCAATATTACCTACCCACAACCATTAGCAGTGGTCTGCTGAGCCAAATGGTTCAAAGGTGCTTACGTGAGAAGAAGTCGTGGGAGTCAGAGCAGGGGGTGGGAGCGGATGTGTCGTCCTCCTTGCAGGGGCGCGGCGAGGCGGAGGCGGCCGAGCCCGGGGAGCTGGTGTCGTCGCGCGCGCCGTAACCGTGCCGGTACAGCGGCGGCGTGCTGCTCTCGTCACGGACGCTTTGCTACAACCATCATATATCTCCATCAAACCCTCGTTATCCAGGTGCTGGACCCTTCTTTAATAAATTGTATAAAAGGAAGCAGCAATCTTCACACAAAATTATATTTGTCTGTTTGAACGCACAGTTCTTCTATACGACGTTGATCTTGATTCGTTGGGTCAGATAGGTTTATAGATAAGAGTGAATTTGTAATCCTAAGAGCAGCGAGAACAGGGAGCCTACCAACGTTGGTTTAAGCAACTTTGACATTTCAATTTGGTACCGTAAAATTAAACTTCAATGCTGAAAAGTTAAGAACTTCTGCGCTGCTTACGCAATCATAGTTGTCCCCAGGTGACCAGTATACTATGAAGAACCTTTGATACTTTTTGAAATCTTTATCCAAGGAAGCTATTGTTTCTAAATAGGTATATAATAATTTAGTTTGCCCAATAACGGAAATGTAGGTACTTCGAACAGACTTCTATGTATCTTCACATCTACTACGATACCAGAGGTCTAACTAAATCATAAAGACAGAATACTTAGAATGTGCAAACGACACGAGACTGTAATTCTTTGAGGTAGAAAAGATGTGTCTGATTATAATTATTTACACATTAGCGGCACTTTGAAGCGATATCTATAATTGGGATGACTGTGAATATTTGTTTGCGTCTAGACCGAAAAATTACTACTGCGCACTTCAAGGTAAGTGCTCGTTACGCTTTTACCATTCTTATGATTCTTACTCTAAGAGCTTGTCCAACACTTTGTCCGAGGGCATACTGCTCGCCAAGATGCCTGGCGAAGGCTTTTCCAGGATAGAGAGGGTGGAAGGCACCACCGATGGGCCGGAAGGCGCCGCAGCCGAAGCTCTGCAGCGCTGGGTGCAGGAACTGAGGCGCCATGTGGTGAAGGAACCCCTCCATGATTGTATCACTCTGCAACTGACAATATTCATGTACATTTTGGAAACTTAATTTTATACTTACCACAAATATTTGCTTTGCTTACATTCGCTTGCTAGCTATAACATGTTTTTCAAAAGAGGAATCACCGTTAATATAAAAATGCAGGTGCCGTCACGAATTTTGAGCGCTCAATGATAATAGAGGTGCGTATATTAAGTTTGCGCTGGCTCCCTGCAAGACCCAAAACTACTACCTTGCATTCCAAGGCCAGTGCTCAAACAAAAGTCGTGACGGCTTTTGTGCCACATGTCATATATAAGTTCATAAAAATAACAAGAGGTCATCGTCTCTAGACCAGTCCAACTTTAATTGCATTATTAATTAATTATAGCAAAAACCCAAATTATTTTAATAAATAACCGATTTTGTGACACATTTCGACAACATATGTAACAACAGTAACAGACCGCCCAAGAAACAGAAGGACAAGTATAATGTCGTACCCAATTTAGAGCTCAACGTAAATACCCAGGAAAAATGTGTTTTCCGACAAATTCGATCGTTTTGGTTGAACAAAGAAAAACAAATAAAGAATAAGAGCCACTTAAACCAATGGTATAGAAAAAAGTGTTTATTTTCGAAGCGATCTCATTGCGGAGATGAGAGCTACCGAAAAGACCACGCCAGCGGACAATGCCGAGAACAATAAACATCAACCCGAAGGAGTGCCACTGACTCACCAGCGCCCGCCGCTTGTGTAATGTTTGCTTTACAACCAGCTGTTACGTGTTATTTAATTTAATTCAAATTATGTAAGTTACATGAAGGAACACGCAATTATCTATATTGCATGCTTTGTTATTTTTACTATCACCAAATATGGACTAAAATTAAGGTTAGAGTTTTAAAGAAAACGTTGAAATTTATGTAAGTTTTTTGACATTTATAAGTGCCTTACCAGGGCCCAAACTGAATAAATAATTTTCATTTCACGTTATTGTAAGTGTTACCTACGGTATATATGTACGTATTATGCTTTCCATCAATTCCAGATTGCCTATTCTATTACTAATTGTGTTGTACTTCGATGTTTGTATTAGATCCATCGGAACTGACGTGACTGTGCTGTGATATAGTGAGAGCTCCTTTGTAAAGTCTATGGTTGTTTACCCGGAAGTGTCTGGCCCCTACGTTAGCTTTGCGGTCATCACCTAACCTTTGAACATTACCTTTGACAGTAGCTCGTTGCCCAGACGACAATCATGCCCCTAATATCTAGCCATTCTAAGGCTAGCGTATTAAAATGGAATGGTTTCTTTATAGTATTCCGTCCGCAACTTCAACTTGTGGTACGTAGATAAAAAGTTGCCCATGTCCTTAAACGTAACCGTGTGTAACTCTAATCGTATATATCATATTGTAATACTTTGCAATATCGTCAATAACCGCTTAGCTTTTCCGTGCGAGAGCGAAAAAAATAAACTTAATTATTAATTTGTAATGCTATTTTTCTATATCAATAGTAAATTATATAATTATTCAAGTTAATTCAAATTAATAATTGAACTATTTCATTTAAGAAACACGCAAATTTCATTATTTATAGGCTAGTTTTGTCACACATTCCTTATTTATTTATAGACAAAAGTGCGGTACTAATTGCCTTATGGCAGACCATACGTATAGTGGTAGGTAATCACGTTACACCGTGTAACCGCGTACGAGCCCACCGATATTTAGCGGTCAAGTACTATGCAGGTAATTGTTGATTATTAGAGACCATCACCTAATTAGGGTTGGTTTGTAAACGCTTTATGTTACCCCTCCCCATTTGAGATGCCAATTAGCAGCTAATTGGCATCAACACTGTTATATTGATCAAAGCCGTAATCATATTAGGGACATTCAATTCTCCTTTATACTACCTACTAATTATTCAAGTCACACGATGCCAAACAAGACCTACGGTGCGGTAGGTTCAACTGAGGGTTTCATTACAAGAACAAGCTAGCAATCGCCTAACATACGTAGGTACCCTACCCGTATTGAATGAACTACCTATATATCAATACAATTATTGATTAAGCCATAAATTAATCTTACGCTTGGCGGTACCTAGATGCCAGACACATTAGTTGAATTCAGGTTTAGGTACTATAAATACAAACATATTAAGTTTATTTGTTTATGTAATTCATAACTCACTAGTCACTATTACCAAACAATAGCTAGAAAAATATCCTTCCATTATTTAATTCACAATTTATTAATACATACATTTTAATTGCTGTTTAACCTACCGCTGTCGACTCCGAGAATATATATATAGAATATGTACCTATAAGGCAATTTGATTATTGCTTGTTCGTAGAACGTAGATAAGAAGAATCTTTATTTTTAAACATCATTAATAACTAATGAACAATGCTTAATGAATACTCGCATAATAATAATTTGTCAAATCAAATTAAAAGTAACATAGTTGAGTGAAAAATACCACGCTTGAGCTATGAAAATACTAGTAGCGACATCTATTAACATATTTTTGAACTACTCATTGTGAAAGTTGTCCCCCCGTGTCTTTTTCCCATTTTTCTCTACGTCGCTGGCGAATTTTTTTTAAAGAATAAACCGCGATTTTCATTATAATTTTAAATGTTGACCCGGGTTAGCTACATAATTTCATCAAAATCCATCCAGACAAAGATGGGTTCCAATCATTGTTCACATTCTAGTTAAAATATGCAATATACAGACACGGTTTCGTTACAGTTCAATTATGAATTTATATTAAAAGACTTTTTAATAACAATATCTTGTGGTTAGTTTGTAGGACAGGATGACTGCAAATAAAAAGGGTAACTGTTTATGTTTAACTCTAGTAAAGTACCTAAGTACTATACTTATTCGAATCCCCTCAGCGGAACAGTTGGGGCTCGTTATTCGTGGGCTAGTTATCCCAATGGACGTGTAAACACTCGGGAAAGAATCGTTTGACCGGAGAGTAGGCGATAAACACACTAAGGTAAACGTTATGAAATGATACACGCGGTGCCACTGACGACGGGAACTCTGTGTTTATGTTACACATTTGATTGTGCATCGTTACCGACTACTATGACCACCCACTAGTTGAGAATAAGAAAGCAATTTGGAGTCTCACAGTGAGTAATGAAAATTCAATCTTCAAAAATGTATTAAAACAAATATTTAAATGGAAAAAAACTGATTAGAAATACGAGAAAAAGAATATATATAAACGACTCCTTCGATTTTTCGCAAGCTTTAATACGAATAAGTATTATTTTATGTTTCATCACCCAAAACTTTTTTTATATAGAGTAGTACAATTTCGATGATTATTAATTAGAGGATCGCGGAGACAAAGAGCGAAAATCCTTAATGACAAATAGCATCTTAGCGCTATAATTTGATCAGTATGTTGTACCATTGCAATAATTGCATAAAAATAAAGCCGACTTCAAACATTAAAAAGTGAATAGCTTTTTAAGTTGGGGTCCTACTTTGATGAATGTAACCAGTACTGATATTGATATAACAATATTCCTTATTGGAATTGTTGTATGTCTGTGCTGGCATCACGCGGGAACTACTGGACAAATTGTAATGAATTATGATACTGTGCCTAGACTCGACGAGGTCATCGCGAAATCATATCCCAACCCCAAGAGAAAACTGGTTTGAGCTTAAATTGTGCACACCCCGCCCTAACAAATGGACCGATTCATGAAATTGGGTAACTGGCAGATTATATTTATTATTCAAAAGAAATATATATTTTCGGCAATTTTACAATCCCGTAAGCTCAAAAACAAATTCAATGTACATTTAATATTGTTACAGCTTACAGCGTGCCACTTATTTTGGCAATCCTAGTGTGTTGTGTCCTTTTAAAATCCATAATTATGTAAAATAACACAAGTACTCACATATCAATAATAGAATTCATCATTAAAGGTTACAAACATTTCGAACGGATTGAAATATACATTATATTAAAACCCACGAGTCCAATACAATGGGGCAATGTTTCATATTAAGTTCAGCTCCATGATCACAAGATGGCGCTTTTTCCTTGTGGATCGCGCTATTTGGTTGCGATCCTGCGAAATATAACCGAACCCTTAGTCTGCCGTAGAATTTAACTACGGGGAACATCTACACCGATGTCATAATTTTTGAAGGTGCGGCTTGCTGTTTTAAGTTTGCTGCGCTATTATTGTACACTTATACAACAGAGTGTGGCGTTATAATGCTACGCTGAATGAATTATAGTATGAATCTAAGTATCCACACTACTTATATTATTACTAGCTGTTCCTCACGGTTTTACCCGCGTGGAATAGGACCAGTGAAAATTAAGTAACTTAGTGATAACTTTTCCCGTTTTCGCAACATGTTCTATTGTTGCTATTGCGAGGTAATAAATCCTGAAGTCTTCCTCGATAATTTAACTTTCCGACACAAGATGCTGAGATTGACAAGTTAAACAAAATACTTGAACTCTTCAGCTTTATAATATTAGTATAGTTTAACAAAAGATTGAATATCTATAAATATAAATTACCGTTTCGCATTGCATATTGTTTATTTTATTTGTGTGTAACTATCATGTACTTATCGGGTCCCGTGACGTAAGGTGATTGAAGCATCAAGGTACTAGTAGTACAGACAAATAACTTATTACGAATTACGAAGTAGATACGGATGAAACTTGGTACTTTTACTGTGGGATTTCTCATTCCCGCGGAAACACACAATCATTATAAAGTGGACAGATATACCACACCATACATATAAATATATAAAAGAAAATATTTATTTGTTTTGCTGTCATTATTATTATTCTAGGGCCTTCACATCTTGATTTTCAACACTATTACAAGACGATGACTTTGTCTACTAAAATAAAACTATAAGTAAAAATTTGTTTTTTTAGCTATGAACCGCATCACTATGAATCGCTTTTTAGCGATGAGCAACCAATCATTTCCTATTTGATTACCTTTTATTATAGTATTTTTTTCAAAACATCATTTTAAAAATTAGAACTATCCGATAGTGCATTTTTGTAAATTCTTGATTAGTGATTTCTGGGCTTGAGAATTTCCTTCTTTTTTTGGGTTAAATACGCTATATTTTGTATAAAATTGTGCTTATACAGACAAACAGCTAAATTTGCATGTTATAATCAAACTTTAACAATACAGATATAGGAAAAGTTTGATTTTAAGTAACGCATTACATTTGGAAAACTCACCCGATTCCCAATACTATAAACGAGTGTAATGTTTGACAAACTACCAATGGTTGCGTAAGATTGATTGCAATAGGTCGATAAGTGGGCAATAAAAAGAACCAGTGACTGTTCGGAAGAAATACAATCGGGCCTGATTTATGCGCGGCAGGAATGCGCCCCTCTTTCAATAAAGCCCGTGATAAGAATCATGGCTATCGCCGTCGCCGCGTGCTAGCCGCCGAGGTATGCAATTAAAACGACTTTTACTTGCATACATCTTCCGATCACTACTTTTTAATACTGTTGTAAGTGTAATTGTAGTAATATTCTAACATATATTATTATTCAGACTAAGTGATATTTAAAAATGACTTATAATTTGTAATAAACTTCCGATCGCTACCTACATATTATTAGACATGTACTTAGACTTATATTAGATGCGGTATTATTTTGCTATGTCTTTTCTAATACGATCATCTCTAGATCATTTCTAAGATGATCAGATCAAAACTAATAACTCTTGTCGGTGTAAAAGATGGAACTCTTTCCATTTGTCTATATCCATTTTCTTATACAAAGTGTTATAAATTGTACTTTCAGACAGAGAAGCAGTGAACCACAGACCACAAGGAATAATCGGGTTTTCGTGAGCTGTGTCGTGAACGAAGCGCCTGAAGAAAATCAAATCTATCTTGGAAGGTGTTTCCATACTCAACGAAGAATACTGAAAATATTCATAACTCACTTGTCTTAACATTTAATATTTTTAAATTTATTTAGTTAATTTTCCGAAGAAAAAGAGAAAACTTAGTAATTAAAGTAGATAAAACAAAAATCATTATATTACATTACAATATAATAAATAACCATTCGCAATGCTAATATAACGATGAATATAAATTGATTACCATTTAATCAGAATAGAGACTAATGATTTTCTCCATTGTAACCCGAGCAACACTGTGGAAGAAATAGGTAAATCCATGAACTTAATACTTGGAGTATATTCTAATTCATTGAGAAGATATACGTATATATATAACATACGGTTCTTGGAAATATTCACGTATTTACTCAAAACTTCTATCATTCGTTAATATTTAAGTTTAAACATACACTATTAATATTGTTGGTAGCTTATTCCATTCCAAAGTAACAAAACCGCTTATTGTAAAACTATTTGTAACTTTTATTTTAGAATACCTATTAACTGGCACACAATTTTGTTCGGTTATAACTAAAAAAAAAATTTGTTGCATTTTATTAATAATGGCAATAGATTACTAAAAAAAACAATATACACTTTGCTTTTACCGGGAGAGACCTAAGTATAGGTTGGAATAGTTGTTTAAGTTGTTTTATATGTATACGCTGAAGAGCCTCAATAAATAATTAAGCATGCTAAATAAATCAATTGGTACTTAAAGTTATTTGTTACCTAATTACCTATTAATTTACTAAAGCCTTAGTAAGGTCGAAAAAGTCTCAATTATTCTTCCAAAGTACTTGTAATATACTTAAAATTATAAAATTATTTAAAGATTAATACATAGGTAATACTACTTACCAGCAATATAATCATCAAACTACTTTAGCTCCTATAAGGCTTCAAACTCGAATAAAAATTATTTGAACTTTGAAAAAGGCGTAAGTAATCTTAATTTTTTATTGAGAATGTGTTTTAAATATCTGTCATAATAAAAGACTATTTGGCGGCAAGTCCATCGTAATTTCCAAGAGATTTCACTACGTACAATTAATTTCTAATAATCTTTAACCCTGAATCATTATTATCAATATAATCATAAATAAGAAGTAAATTTATATGAATATTTTAAAAATATATGAAAAATTAAAAGTAAAATAAATTTCGACACGCGAAACTCGTTACTGGAAAAGTACGAGATTATTTTAATTATATCACTTTTGTTACTTTTATGCTTACATACTACTTCTAGTAAAAAACATTGAACTCCGCTTTAAATGTTATTAGATTTTTCATAAAACATGGTAATGACGACTTACCTGTGTGTCCGCAGTGGTATATCGGGAAAGCTATGGGCCGCCGCAAGGTTCACTCACGAAAAGCGTGCGTCAGGCGCAGCGGTCGGAGTAAAACTGCCGGCGGGTACAGCGCGCGGCGGCTCTGGGCGGGCGCGTTCCCGACACGCCCCCGCCTACGAACAAAATGCAATATTTTTATAACCACTACCATTTTCCAACAATCTAGAATGTTCCATGCATACCAAATTTTAGCATTTTTACACACAGATCTGATGCCATTTTCTAGGTAGTGCCAAGCTGAGCTAAGAAGGTAGGATTTATAATGGTCTTCCTTCGACTGTAGCATTTTCATCATAACGTCTCTTTTACTTTTAACGTGTACGAAATACAATTGATTTAATTTTACTTTATCGTTTCAAATGCAAATACACAGTGGGGTTTGTGAAGCGCTCTACGAACTTCTACGACCAAAATTCACATTTTCTACGTGTTATTATAACAAAGCATTACTACCTAGTTGCAGTAAAATACGTCGCGTGTGAGTGTAGAATTGATAAAGACACTTGGTTATCTTTATAAGAGTGTGACGGGTAGAGAAGAGCACAGGGCGGAGCGCGGACCACTCCCAGTCAACTGGATGTTACAGAAAATAAATTGATCCGAGGATTTGAATTTTTTGCCCTATTCCATATTTTCGCCCTTTTACACAGGCTAACAACAGCTATTTGATCCGACTGGTACGAAATTAACGGCGAATGAAACTCATCAATCTCGTACCATAACGATTGAACTGTTCGTAGCTCGTCGTAGCTCGTAGCGCTCCACGTAGCTATCAGCAAATAACACGGTTTCATGTTGATAATAAATATTTAAGGATAACGTAATATTATTTGAATGTATTTATCAAACATTATGAATCAGTAAGTCATTTTTGATGCACACTCGCTTAAACTTTAGTTAAATATTATTATAAACTATGATTTTCTGTCATTGCTCCGATTGTCTGGGGTACAAATATCTACTCGTAAATATCATAGACTGGTAGTCTGGAAATTATGAATTTCGAAAGAAAATTGGCCACATACGCTACATACATGCTACGAGGACATACGTCTCCTATGTAAATTCGTCAATGAGACCTCAAAATGAATGTGTTGTGGTGACTACGACCGATGATACCCGTGCCACCTCAAGACCCGAGTTACTGGATTGCGCTGCAACAGGTCTGGGCCAAGTTGACACTTACCACCAGCTGCACTTGCCCAAAGTTACTGAATTTAGAACTGAAAGTTATCACAAAATAGCGTAGGTAATTCCAGTTAGACTATCTATGTAAAATTTTATCCCATGCGTACTAGCCACATAAATAATGTTTTTACAACCACAATATCGTTAACCAAGGAACGCAACTATTCCAATAATTAAACCGTAAAACATATATAATAATGTCATAGTCATTTATTACAGCCACTACACCTAAGAGCAGGCAATAAAAATGAGAAATTATTTTTAATAACATTGTTGGGCCGCGGAGGGCGCAGGGCCCGCGCAGTGACAGCGCACAATATTTCGCCGAAGCTTCCGCCGGCCCTTAATACTGGCCTTCTATATCGGAACTCCACGATAATAATAGCCTCGAGAGTTACTTTACGACCGGCTCTCGTCGCAAGTTTTATGAGAGAGTAAACTGTGACCTTATCACATGTTTGCCACCCAACGGTTTTGTGGATAGCCACTGTCCTTCTGACATGAGCTGTGCAAATATTCTAGTTAACTATACTTGTATATTTTCTATTTAAGCATCGTAGGTAGGAGTTATCAAAACCAATAAAATAATACCTGAGTGGGTATTATTTTATCCCTCTCCTCTCTCTATCTCGATTAAAAGACAGAGAACGCGAATTACATTTACTTTCAATCTATCTAATAAATAATCACCTTTTTATTTATCTGTTGAATTTCTAATATGTACTTCACTACAATTTGTGTGTAGAAAGGAGTTAGCGGGGCTTACCGCAAGTAAATGCGGCAATGTCAATTAGCGGTCAAGCGCTTCGGGTATCCGAAAATAAACTTATTACCTACTGCAGGGTAAGTGGGGTAAGTTGGCTTGTGGCTTTAGTAGACAAGTACGTGGTTAAAGTGCAACATAAATGGCGTATCCTATATAAATACGGGGAAATGTGACATGAGGTAATTTGGAGACAACGAGCATATTTTCAGAGGGAGGCCTGGGTTGGCGGTGACGAGGTTGGAATGCAACGCGATTATGAAACGCCATTTGTCAAGTTTTTATTGTGCACCCCGGAGCATCTATTGTTGTGCACCCAGCCCGTGCCCGCCGGACCCTCGTCTCGGGACGCTTATTCATAATTTTTATAATTTGTTAACGTTCTGTGGATTAAACTCAAGTAAGCTTGTGAGGCTGACCGCGACATTGAATTAATTAAATTCTTGTCCAATACTTTAACACAATACTTACCTAACTAATAACTTACCACAGAGGTGTTGTCCATTGTTGATTTCTATAGTATTTAACTATAAATTTGCAGTACCTAATAAACCTATTTCTTTATTTAGAGTGCTTGAGTGATTAGCGAGGCTCATCTCAACCTAAACTCATTACTGTGCCGATGTAATTACATGTCCTAACTGACTGACTGATTCATCGATGCAAAGTTCAAGCCGCCAACAAATGTTTGGAGGATGTCTGTGTCTTGATGAGTAGAGGTTACAGTAAGGAATTTTGATGATTTGAATACATCTCTACAGAGGTTGAAAGTTCGTTTTCAAAACTATATTTTGAACGGATTCAATGAAAATTAATATCCTTCATTTTTGGAGAGAGGTTCATAATAATTAGTATTTGAGTTTAAAATTAATTATTTTTGTGTGGTTACTTAATGGTTTTTAGGGAAAATATTCTCTTGAGAAAGCGCGGGCCACTTATAGTCCAAATGAAAAAAATAAGAATAAATAATAATATAATATTTTTAATCTATATAATTTTGATTTGATTTGATATTTTTCTATATCTATGGATTATAGTATTATTTATAATCTGTAATATTATAATAATATGATTTACTATACATGTGGCTTATAGATATATGAAAACTTGTCTGAATTTCATAATTATTTATGGTGGCTAATTAATGACAGTTAAGTTGACATGGTCTGTCAAAATGGATGAAAATAAACACAACCAATAATTATTTTAATACACTAATGAATTATCATACATTAATGTTACGGTTCTTTAAAAGCTTTGAATATTTTTACGAGTTGTATATTAAGATCGTGAACATGTATTGTTTAAGATTGTAACAACATGTTTGTAAAATAATTACTACAGGTTCTGCAGGTATTCCCTACCCATACTACAATAAAAACAGTATTTCGTAGTAAATTATGAGTATGTTTTTACTTTAGAAAAGATACATATACATTCAATTAGGTACTTAGTATGATCCTCTTGCAGGTTAATTCATCATTATCGTAAAATTACGTGAAATTAAGTACTATTTCTTTCATATCATCGCAATGGCTATTGCTTAATGTACACTTACAAGGATATATGAGTAAGACACTGTAGTAACGCTGCACGAATTGAATAGTCTGGGAATATTGCTGCACAATAGTGTACAAACGGCTTTTTAAGTATTATGGCTTCGACAAGCTCGTCGACTCCACTGCCATCTACTTCAAACTCTCCTCCTGTGCCGGCGTGGATGGGCAGAATTTTACATGAGAGCGAAATCGAAGGTAAATATTTGAAAGAAGAGTAGAATTTAGTCGCTACAATTTTATTAGAATAACTAACGTAAGTCGATATGTATTTAAAAGTGCCCTCTCCAATATTTTAGCCCCTTTTTACACTTTTCATGAGAGTTCCCGAACGAAAGATAGACGTAAAAAAAATTACTTTTCATCCCACCATCTCGGAAAGAGTATTTTTAATCTTCAATATCTGAGTGGAAAAGCCGTTTTTATTCTCTAGAGGATAAAGTAAATTGAATTTAGAACATCGTGTGCACTAAGTTTGTGAATTAAAAAGATTATTCTGTAATACTTACTGTAGAAATTAATACATAAACTGAAATAAAAGTGTACCTATCTTGTGAATGTAAACGTTTTTTTTTTGCATTTAGTCATTTCCTCGTTGAGGTGGAATGAAAAGTTACGTGTTGCACTCGAGTGCAAAGATTTTTCACCTCGTGCTCTTTTGATTCCCTCGCTAACGCTCAGGATTCTAATTTTGAATCCTTCGCTTCCTCGGTCATCAAAATTGAACACGCGGTTAAAAAGCAACTTTGCACTCTTGTATAACAAATAACTATTTCTCGTCTCTCAAGCTTGACTTTAAAGGGCACGACATGCATAGGTAGTACAGTTTTCACAGACTTGTGCAAGTTTCCGCATGATGTTTGTCCGTAAAGGTGTTAGTAGTCTGGATATTAACTGTGACTAATAAAATCCGTAAAAAACAAACTTTGTATGCATCGGCAAGGCCACCTTGATAAAATCTTAAAGTAATAAGTACTTGTAAGGCGTAATGCGCTGTGAGATGCAGTCAGTTGTGTTATTAGGCGATTTCGAAATCAACTGGCCGATTATAATGCTGGAAGGACAAAGTCGTTTCTGCGTGTGGGCCCTGTGTTTGGACCTTGGAGTGGCGCACCAGGGAGTACCCGGGCAGTCTTGCCGCATGCTTGAAAAGATCCTCGCTAGATTTGTACGAGAACACAGCTACTTACACGATGGTGAGTTAATATAAGTACTTAAAACTTATTAATCCATTTATTTGCTACCAATATTAGTAGGTAACGTCTCAAACTGAAGGTAATTTTTTTGTGTGAAGATGATGAAGCCTGGCAAGCTTTTAAGCGTGCACTAGCGTCCAGATTTATCCTGCTGATGGGAACGTGTGTGCGACTAGCCACGAAAATGCATTCAGGGAACATTCGTATCACATCCTCCGCGCTTCGCTCCTTCCTCTCAGCCAGAGGCTGGATCTACTCCCAGCAAGAGGTGTGCTCGGCAGAGTTCGAGGTGTACAAAGGATTGGGTAAGCTTTGCATCTTTATCGTATTTTCTCTTGAAACTTGATCTTCGATGTTAATGATATAAACATATTGAAGGTACTCAAATTATTAACTAGAAGCTGTTTATAAATTTGTCAGATTTCCACATTCCCGTATGGACTAGCGTGGACGTCGGACTGATGTTGTCCAGGGAAGTAGGGCTGCCACGCTGCCTGTTGAAGAGCGTGGCACTCATAGTGAACGTGAGCGAGTACAACCGCACCAAAATTGAGAAGCGCATGCAATGGCTCAATAGCTCTACTACTACTGGTAACCCTATACCTCATTTTCATAGTATTTATGAATTTAGGTCCCACTCGCAAAATTTTACTCATACAAATTATAGTATACACTTGCGGATCTAATGTATCAAATAACCACCAAAAAGAACATATACATAAACACACATGAACCGCATACTACTTAGGTACGATTGGAATCTAACTTGATCCAAGATCCTGGTACGCACGCATCTTATGTGTGCTTACTACGATTCTCCACCAACGGAGGAATGCGTACTCCAAAAATGAAAATGGGTTTGGTAGGGCACTTATGTGCTTCAATTAAATTACCACCGGTTTGGAAACAAGCTTTCAACTTCTGATTTACCTTTCAACTTTGTGGTTGAAGTCTACAAACGGCAACCGACCGGCACGGATCATGTTAGATAGTAGCGACCACTAAAAATTTACTTGATGTAAAAGTTATTTTGATAGGGGAATTAAGAACTCTGTACTTGACGGCTGGCTCGGTAGTGGCCACCGTTCGGATCTTCGACAGCCGGGTGTCCGACCCCACGGACAAGCTGGCAGCGCTCGCTCGCGTACACACACTCTATCTCAAGTCCATCACCAGCGTTATCATAGCCTTCATTAAGGATACCAGCGACGATGAAGGTCCCACCACTCCCAAAAGGATTAAAATAAGAAATTAAGCACATTAGGTGAACCTAAGGTCATTATACTATTACCCTATTATATTTTTTTTATATTCGTTTCGTGGCATTTCGCGGTGAATAAGCCAGTTTTACACATGAACTCGATAGAACTTTGATAAAAGTCCGGTGATACACGTTGGTTACTAACATTATACGTAATATTTATGTGACTAAATCAATTACTATCGCAAGAAATAAATTGTGCATTCAGTGATTGTTATTTGATCCAGATCCAAGTCGAGCTCATCGCAATAACCCCTAATAAACTAGTTTAGTTCGATTGCATATCCGCCACTAGTTGACTAATGTAATTAATTAATTGCCTTACCTGGATATACTAAAGTTGATAGTCAGTAAAATGATTATTTAAAACTGTTAGACGTGTGTCTTTGTCCAAGTCTGCCTAAAGAGCTTGTCAAACATGAAAGATACAAAATGCACTATTATTTTACTGTTATAATAATATAAATGGTTGTGCCATTAATAATTATATTAATTAACCAAACACAAGGACAATGGGGATAGTAATTGTTAGATTTTTTACTCTACAATAATTAGCTATTCTAACAATTTAATTGTAAAAAATCATTTAATATTTAAATTGTTACGCGTGCATAGCATTATCCTTCGCTCTTACTATGGATGGCAACGATATTAAGTTCATTACTGTAAAAAATTAGATATTTCCACTAGACCCGTCATTTTATGATACGATTTGCATGTCTGGGAAGAATTTTGAAGTGATATTAATTCTTTATTGAGTTGTCCCTATTTTAATACTTATCCATACAGATAAATCATATTGAAGTGTCTGTTTGTAATTCCAAATTAACAGCTTTTCACTAATATAAAATACAATTTTATAACATTACGACATTAGGCCTCGGCGGGTGAAACTGCAGGGCACAGCTAGTTAATAATAGTGTTTAGTATTTTAAAGGATTATGCTTAGATATCATAAAGAAAGTGGGGTCAGAAGGACAAAACTCACGAAACAAATGTATCCGAGATCTCCTTGACGCAGTGTGAGATAGATTAAATCTTCGTAGTTGGTATGTACATGGATAGACCTTTGTAAGTGAATAATTACATAATAGCAATAAATACGTTTATCTGTTTGCATAACACGACTGAAATATTGTTATATTTTTGTAAATATTTTATTAATGTTTGCTTAGGAAGTAGTTTCATTTTGACAACCATGTAAGCGTTGTGTTCCTATGTTGTAGTTGGGTGTAGACATAATAAATCTGTATAAGTTTACTGGTGCGTATGCACCTCTGCCTCGTCATTCATTCTGATGAACGATAAAATTGCTGGCAAAATGTTATGATATACCTGTGTTTAGGTAAACAAAACTCTTGATTTTAATATCGTTAGTAGGCACTCATATTCATATGTTCAGTTAAATCACTAGCTACTTATCTATACTGCCTACTAGCGATATGTATAGGGCCAGCACCCGATCTAAGCAGATATGACTGGCTAGTTAACTGACTAGAAATTTACTTGAGGTGTCTGCCTTCTTTTTTAGATATCAAATTTATTCGCCAAACTGGTGCTGATGGACTGATAACACTTATATATACAATACTAGGTACAGGTGTCGTCAAGTGTTATGAGCGCTCAGTGAAAAAAGTACGTGCGAACATACAGACTCATAAAATGACTACTGCGCATTTAAGGTCAGAGCTATCTGTGCGACTAACCCTGGCCGCATGGCCACAATTACCCTAGATACATTGACTTTTAAGTATGATTCTAAAGAGTGGCAGCAATATGTTTTTGTTTAGTAAAATATATGAAAAAATGGACATCATCCGATATCTTTACTTATTTGCTCGATACTTAAACGAAATGGAGATATAATTTTCAAAATATAATCATAAGTGAATGTTGATTTCGTCAACATGTTTGTAAATATTATAAGTAGTTTATTAGTAGGTAGGTAGGTACTTACCTAATGTTACCTTACCATCTGTTAATATTTTAATAAAGCATTATTTTTTTCATTTTATTAGTTTTTGTTGTTTACCTACACTACAGCCATACTTTGTTAATATTATAAAGCTAAAGAGTTTGCTTGTTTGTTTGGTTGAACGCGCTAATCTCAAAAACTATCGGTGTGATCTGATTAAAATATGTTGGATAATTTATTCAACGAAGAAGGCTTTAGGTTTTACATCAATTCACGCAGCGACGAATAGGAATGAAGCATCAATGGAAAATTATACATAAACCGGAAAAAACATCACTAAGTAACATGGTTTTTATTGTTACTTTATCCTACGTGGGTAGAACAGCGAGGCACAGCTTGTTTATATATAAAGCTATGTGAACAATTATTAGTTGAAATATTTGTCATCTTTAGACATATGTATTGCCTACTTTACACTGATTACTAAGCAAGTATTATAGGTAAAGGAGTATTTTATATAACAATACCCAGGAATCTAAGCGTACTTATGTCGAACACAGGTTAGAACTTATAATATTTACAACACATCACTCTGATCTATGTTACATCCTGCTTTGGTAACAACCCTTTATCTTGTCTGTTAGTAAAATAATTAAGTACAAAGTTTAATATCGGCATGTGGCACGAATGTAAAGCCCTGTATATCTGTGTGGTCGGTTGCATCGCAAGTGACGCAAGATCCAATCTGATCGATCGATCTGTTTGTACAAATGAGTTTAGTGAGGTGACATCGGTTTACGGTGAAGGTATAACGACTAACTTTAAATACCCATCGTACCACCAAGGGCATTTCCAGAGGTAAGGTGGGTCTGAAATGATAATTTGGTGAGGAAACTGCATATTACCTATGACTGGAAATGAATTCTAAGACATAATAATATAATAATGTCTCTCTAACTGTGCCTTGCGACGGCAATGTCAAACGCGTATATCACGTTTATTAAGCTATTTTAATGATGTAATTAGAAAGAAATTCAGCCATTTAAGGGGAGTGAAGTGAAAGGATTAATTTGCTTGTTATCGAAATTCGTCTTTGTGTTCAGGGAATTATTGAAATGTATCTAAGGCGCGGTCAACAACATTAGATATGTCACAGTTTCGATCATTTATACGCAAATATTCTTAATTCAAAATAGACGCGCAGTTAATCATAACAGCATAAATTTATTATTATGATAGCTTCGCTTTCCTAACTCATTAAAGATATTTATTGCATTGCAAAGGCGAATATGTTGATAGTAGAAAGTGAGTGAATATTAAAAGCCGGCTTCGCTTTGCTTTGACTAGCGAAGCGCGAAATATGGCTGCATCGCTGGAACTCTCCCGCCAGCCCTATTCACCCCCACTTTCATATCCACAATATACACCAATAACTTAATTTCAGAATGTGCACAATAATATTAATTATTTCTTGGTCGATAGTCTTATACAGAATGGTGTTCTAAAAGGTTCTAAAGAGTTTTCATATTTAGGTTTACGATTAGGTACATCTACTGACTCTACTAGTTAAGTACTTAAATGACATACATAAATAACAAATTGCATGGTTTTCACTTTTCCAACCATTTTGTCTGGAGGTCGGGGTCGGGATCGGCTTTGAGTCAGTCACTAACCAAATTCTAGTGGAGAATTATTTCCGTCATTTTGTACAGAATTGTCTATTTGAAATATCGGGCTAAGAAATTACAAACATACTTACTTAATGGATACATCGTTGCTTCAAGCTTTGTTCCTTTTCAAAGTCATTGTGTGTAAAGCAGAACTTAAGGATATGCTTTTTACAAGAACAAGGTGGAGAGCTGAAGATTGAACTGATGGTCATCTCGACCTGGCTCGCTTTCACTAAAGTTAGAAGACTCTAAATCAATCAAAATGTCCTCATTTCAGATTTTTCTCTGTGTAGGTGAGTATAATTCGATACAGTATAGCTTCGATCGATGAACATTGGCGCGACGCAGGGATGGCTGTGGCATTCCGACTGCAAACTGAGGCCGTTATTAAATTTGAACAGCGACGTGTATATATGAACTCGATACAGAAAGCCTTGTTAAAACGAATCGTTCCAATCACTGCGCCGGTTACATTTTGCACAATTGTACAGAGAGCCCAACATCACCTTTAAAACAAAATTTACACTTGCAATTCATCGGGGCTCACAGAACGGGAAACTTCTTCTCGTGCCACTGCTTGTAACAGTTGGTAATACGACGAGGATAAAGGGGATCTTACAAATTATAACATTATGCTATCGACGCCAAGAAGGAATAACTTAAATTACTAGATATTAAATCACTAAGATTGTTAGTTATAGTTATTTGACGCCTTGCTTACGCTTGGTCACTTTATTTTAGAAAGTATCTAACGAGTGGGCTCGGGTCAAAGCGGAATGTAGTTTCAGAACGCTGTGGTACTTAGTACATAATGACAAACACTCGTACATCACCTTTATATAAGACAGCTCATTAACGATTAGGGATTTTTTTCTGTATCTATGAACGGTTACAACACAAAGTGTCAAGTCAGTCACACAAAGCGACAATGCTTTCTGGAGGTGATCATACAAAGGAACAGATCAAACTTTCATTAGAGCAGTGTTATTGAACTGCCTGCGATTTTCTGGAAGCCAGAGTCAAATAAGTCAGTTTCACAGAAAATAAAAAATATAACACCTCGTAAATGAAGAAATTTGTACAATTCATAAAGGTCGTCTGATGCGCAAAAATATTTTTGAGCAACAGACGACCGCTTTAGTTATCCATATACACACATACATGAGCATTAAAATATAACATGCATAGCTAAACCAGAATAAGCAGAGATTGTCAGGAAAACGGCCGGTGGGCGTGGCGTCTGAAAGGCGTTGGCATTTTTCATTCGGTCTACGCCCAGCTGAAAATTCTCTGGGACCGCCTTAGCGTCATTATGACGCAACTCGTCGTCAAAAATGGATACCCGTTTTGTTAAACTTAATTTTAATATACCTAATTTCCTTTTTTGAACACTGCGGTCCACCAGTCATCGAGTACAAGTCAACTGAATTAGTTTATGTTGTTCCCGAGATATAAAGGTGTGATAGACAGACACACACGAACTAAGACTGTATAGTCTAGATCTATATTCTTAAATCGGAACATATGTTCTTGAATATGAATTATATTTGGTTTATGCCCAATATTACCCAACTTTACTTTCTAGTGTCTACTCATCTAGTCAGCTCTACAGTAAAACAAACTTTACTATTTTGTGGTACGTACGACTCATCTAGTTAGTCGTGATAAAACTTATCACGAATTCTCGGCAGACTTATGTAAAAAATATATCACGAATGACCAGTGACAAGTCTTGTCTTTCTTTGCGTGGAATTTGTCTTCATTGAGATGTTCTTTTGTGAAAATAGTTTTGAACAATGGTAAAATACTAACTTCCACTAAATGTTCCAGCATAGCTAAGTACTTGGTTCGCGAAGCTCGACAAAACAGTCATTAGTAGTTTCTGTCCATGGGCTTGGGGTATTATCCTGCGGGAAACAGTATGTTGAACCTGAATAGAATTCACGAACAGTCGAAATTCACCAATAATTTGTTAAAATTTTCTAATAGAAGTTCGTAATTTTAGGATTTCGTTTAATAATTTTACGCGTTAAGTTATTTGATCACTAAAGTAGCTACAAAATATCTAGTAAGTGCCTTTTTAAATCGTATGCCGATCTCAACAAAGCATGGAGCTCTGTGGTGGTTGACACCAAACCCAATATGGCTGGTCAACCGATTATCACGTTATAGATAACAATTGGCACACTTATTTATTACCATGAGAATTGTTTCAAACATTTTAACTTTACTTACCTTTATCATAACAATTATCCATACTCATTCAAGCACGGATAATGTTACTAACCTCAAAACATTAATTTAATTGAAGCGATCAGCATACGTTAACCCCTATGGTCGGCGCATTTACCCCGACATCTATCACGTGCTATCGAACCTCGTTCGGTCGGCGGATTTGCGTTCAGACAGCTCAATTTCACAAACGATATTGGCTGCGTAGCGTAGGTACCACCGTTACCCTTACGGTAGCTGTTTAAATCTATACTAATATTATAAAGCTGCAGAGTTTGTTTGTTTGAACGCTCTAATCTCAGGAACAACTGGTCCGATTTCAAAAATTCTTTTAGTATTGGATAGTCCATTTATCGAGGAAGGCTATAGGGTATATTATATTTTCAAAATAATTAGGGATCCGTAAGGAAATCGCGATTTTGTAACCCAAGGTGTAAAATTGAAAACCTATTTATGCGTACGCTGCAAGAACTATTGACAATAGAACAAAATGATGTACTACGGGTTTGTAGGTCTTATTAAGATCTACAAAAAAGTCCGCAAGAGCATATATCTAACTCTCATAGTTTAGTCACAATAACCGCTTTAATGTTCATAAAAAAATTCAAATCACCTGAAGAAAGAAACCACGTTAAATGTGTATCATAGTAAGCATAATGCTATCAAGAGTATTCATGTAGAAGTAAAATACTGTTTGTTTTATTCCAATCGGACATTTCGTTGAGAAATAATCACGAGTATAAAAACACAAAGAATTAGTACCTAATGATGAGTTATTTGCCAAAGAGTAATCTCTGAAACGGCTAGACCGATTTTAACGGGACTTTCACTGGCAGATAGCTAATGTCACAAGGAGTAACATGGACTACTTTTATTTATAAAGAAAATTTAGGTTTTCGCGGTAATCAAATTAAATCTACGCGGGTGAAACCGCAGGGCACAGCTAGTAATTAATATTGTTTGAACATTGTCGATAATGATAATAAAGCGGAATACATTTTTTTATTCATGTAAGTAGTTTATGTCTGTCTGTCAATCTGTGGACGCAGAAACTATTAAGTGAATTTTTATTAAATTTGGCGTGGCGATAGCTTAGCACTTGTGTGAACATTGGACCTTTTCATATCGTTTTAAATAGTTGATTTAAGCTCTTAGTAAGTAGGTATGTACAGGGCAAAAGTTTTTGTTTCAGATGAAATTTTGGTCAACCCGTGCCAATAAAGAACCGAATCTAAAGTGGCGACTCTATTCATGTCTTCTAACATGCACAATATAACCTATGTGTGTGAGTATAAAACTTATGTTTACGTGATTTAAACAGAGTTTCTCACTCTGTATATTATTTTTATCTTACATGTTGAGCGCACAGTAGTATTTTTTTGGGTCTTTTATGGGGCGAGCGCAAACAAATACATGCTAAGTTATCCCCACTATTTTAGCTAAGCGCTCGTAGCTCGTGACGATTTATACTCTCAATAACACAAAGCACATCGTTCGAACGTTTTAGCCGTTTAAACGACGAGACAGTTTTGTTTTTTTTTATTAGCACGCAGTGAAACCTACGATAATTTGAAAATGAAAAAATGAAAATGAAAATGAAAATGATTTATTCAGTTTAGGCCCTGGTAAGGCACTTATGAACGTCGAGGAATCTACCACCGGTTCGGAAACTAGCCTTCTGAGAAGAACCGGCAAGAAACTCAGCTGGCATCATGTACATTTCATTACACAGTAAAATAATAATAATTACAAAAAAAAAACATCATAAATTATTCACAATAGTGAAAATTGTATCAGCATGCATGTGTAAAAAATAATAATTAAAAACGTAAAAACAATACCAAATGATTTACATATCATGTTTGCATACCATGTCATTGCCAGGAGCTACTTGTGCAGAGTTTTAATTCCATATGTCTTTATCATTTATGTAATCCGAAATTGTATAATAAGCTTTCTTCATCAGTACAGTTTTAATGTGTGTCTTAAATTTATCATAATTTAACGCGTTTATTGACTGTGGGATTTTATTGTAGAAACGAACACAATTCCCCATGAATGATTTATTTACCTTTGCTAACCTGAATCTAGGAGCTACAATTTTGTGTTTATTTCGTGTTGAAATTGAATGAATGTCCGAGTTTAAATTGAATAGATGAATATTTTTTTTCATGTATAGCAAATTCTCATAAATGTACAGTGACGGTAGGGTGAGAATATTTATTTCTTTAAATTTATCTCTAAGAGAATCTCGGGGGTCCAGCGAGTATATTGCCTTGATGATTTGCCGCATAACAATGCTTTTGTCGCAGTCCGCATGTATTTTAAAGCGAGTTTGCTTGCTAAGTTGAACGCGCTAATCTCAGTAACTACTTACTCACTGATTTGAATTGAAAGCGAAAGTTATGTGCTGGATAGTAAATTTATCAAGGAAGGCTTTAGGCTTATCGCTGCGACCAATAGAAGCATCAATGGAAAAAAGTTATCTATACATACATACATATTACAGATTAATATGATTTAATTGTCTATTTTTCACTAAATGCAGATGAACGTAAGTAACTAAAATACAAAAAAAATGATTTTCAAAAAATATCTCAGTCCGTCTGTTTGCTCCGTTAATCTATGAAACTTTTGACGGGACTTTCACTGGTAGATAGCTAATGTTACAAGGAGTAACTAACTTTTACTTAAAAAGAATATTTGGGGTTCTGCGGTAATCAAAATTAAATGTACGCGGGTGAAACCGCAGGGCACAGCTAGTGTTATTATAAATAACCCTACACTATTATTGAGTCTTGTCCGGGATTTCCTCGTCACCGACTGATATGGAAATTCCTCCGACTTAAAGGTTCGGAAAATGCTCATATTTATATTATTGTTGTTATTTATTTTCTCCGGTGAGCTGTAAAATATGGCAATATGGAAATGCGGGGATTTGCCGCGTACTGTAGTTTGACAAGATGACAGTTATAGGAAAGGGCACATAGCGCTCGGCGTTCGCAGTGTGCGGAGGGTTGCAACAAGAACGATATCCATGTTGAGTTATCCTTCTAACACGCTTATAGCGAGTTATATCCATTTTCACGTTTGTTATGTCTCACCCTTTTCGATATCATCACATTTTTATTGAATTATATGTTCCTGTAGGATTGTTTTTATACTGTGACTAGTAACCGCGCGCGCGTTCACTCGCATGGTATTTTCCACCCACATTTTTCCAGGTAAAGAAGTTGTATGTCTTTATATGAGTCCTATTCTTTATTGGCACACAGCCAAACTTTAGTAACAAGCGACCAAACTTTCACATTTATAATATTATAAGGATTCTTAGTTATTTATTATCAACCAGACTGTGGTTTTAACGTACGTTTTACCAACAATTGTAAGTACAGTGTCCGAATCATGCACGCTCATAATATAAACACTTTTACGCTGTGCTACATTGTTCAGCAGTCTGAAAAAGAAATCAAAACAAGCAAGCATTCCATCAAGGAATGCCAAAGTTCCGGGCCTTTTGATAGTTTTCTTTGTTCTTTCAAGCGTGTAATCACATGGAACACGTTATGAGATGCACACTCAGTGGTTCACATAAGATTATATGACTAGTGTAGGTACTGTGTTTATGTTACTATACCTCGCGCTGAACTCAAATGAAGGGTGGATCGAGGATTATTACTCCATTGTAGATACCATATTGTTGTGTTAAAAATAAATGTCGTAAAATATCGCGAAACACAAAGAATAGGTGTTAAACACGGTGTCCAACAACATCTGATATCACTACGTAGACGACACCGATGACATATGCTAAAAGGTTTTCAACACTACGCTAAAGTGAACCTTAAGGTAGCGTGAGTAGAGTGCAATACCAATTTCATATGTAGCCATTTACACGCGTATGAATTGCACATTTAGTTGCGAGGGTGCGAAAACTTGTTGTTATCTTGAACGAGACCAATTTCAGCAAATGGATACTAAGTCCTAACTCTCGTATCTTTTTTATGTCGTGTGGAGCTCGCGTTCATTTAAAATATCGACAAACGACATAAAATCGAGCCGACGTGTAAATGCAATTTAGAAAGGATTTGCTTTACTGCCGCTGGGTAGACAACGTGCGAGGTGCTAAGGACTGTGTACATTAACCACGTTCACCATATTCGTTACAATAAATTATAATTGACACCCAATATTACTGAGTTGCAAGAGTTTATGCAAGTTTAAATTTATTTTATGAGTACTTAATCAATTTTAGTTCACTTGATTCTGTAGCCAATGATTATATATCTAGCAATTAGTTTGATATCACTTTTACCAATATTGATCGCAATACATTACCCATAGTGAAGGTTTTTAGAAAATAAACTTATTGGAAGTCCATAATTTTTTTTTCTTCTTATTTCTATTAATATTATACCGTAGGTATTAGGTACACTAGTTATATGTTGGGCTACAGCTTGGTTCCGGGTATTTTTTTAATTTAAGCCGACTTTTAATTCTCTTTCACATTAAATTCAGCTAATTTTATTTGGTTTTACATATCCTTACGGGGCAATTCATCGGGCGACATGTATATGGTATCAAATGGTTTGGGCTGCGTGTCCGTGGCGTCGGTCATGTTCGCGCCTCGCTGCTCGCCCTTTGACGCGTAACCATGCGAGAAGTCATCCACTTATCGTCAACGCGATCTAATGCCGGCATTTTTCTCGATTTTCCCCATCTTTTCGCCCGGTTGACAGTGTGACATAATTGAATCTGCGAGACCGATTCTACTTTTGGCAGATTGCTACAAATTAATTCAGACGGACGACGTTATACAAATTAATAAACAAAAACGTGATTATGCCATACTAAGTAAGTACCTATAAGGTCTATATTGTGAATTAATATATAACATAGTCCGTGATCGTATTGAGGTGTGGTTTGATTAGTTTGTCTAATTCCAGCAGTTTGTTTGACCACGAGTAAATATGGCAAAGGAAAACTAAAAATTGTAGTAGCAGCATCTGCTGTCACGTTGGTACCTAACATCTTCGGGTGAGAATTGGGTGTTGTAACACCCTTTAAAAATGCCTACCTTTTTGGGAGTTGACGAGATCCTTTTGGGAAGGCGTGAGTACGTCTTTTAAATTTTATGTAAAGGGTGTAACAACACCCAGTTCTCATCCGTCTTTTAAATTTTATATAAGTAAAGAAATAAGTTGAAAAGAAAAAAGGTACTGATAGAATTTAGAGACTACTTTCATTTAGAGATAAAAGAAAAACAACTTCAAAGGTATGTAGTACATCCACACCCTTCCCATCCTCAACTGTAATTACCTCCATACAAGTACCATCAAATAAAAAGACAGTCCCACCTGGTAAAAGGCTTTGAAGACCCGTTTCACAGAGCAGTGTAATGCAATTTGCTGCGAAAATGAAAGCAACTGTACTCTACACTGTCTACCCAGATCACCCATACAATAATATGGTTTCATTGGATCAATTCGTTGGTTCAGATCTATATTATATGTGTGTGGTTAATATTTTACGGTAGTTTGTTGTCTCGGACACGTTGTTAGACAACATTATGATTAGATTAATCAAAGGGAAATCGCAATTACGGTATGAAACTCATATGAATATTTAGTCAAACATACCACTTATTCAATTGTGTGTTTTGTTTGGCCAGGGATAAGGTAAAACAATGGAAGCGTCGGGCTTGTGTCGGATGCAGTTTGCGGTGGAATAGTGCAACGTCAAGCGGCGTAACCAAACGTTTTGCCGGGGGTTTTTGCGCTAGCGGCCGGCCATATCAGTGCGGCACACACCCCTGACCGCGCCGTTTGTCTGCCTACTCTATAGAGATGGGACGGCCAGCAGACCATCTGATAATGAATTTTTGGAATTTTTAATTTTTGTAGGTATTATGTTCTAAGCGTACGGAGCATTTATATTTTAGACATATTTTACATTGAAAGAAAGCTTGTAATTTTACTTTAATGACATTTTTACGTTAGTTTGACGCTCGCCATTCATATGGCCAGCATCAATTATTGACACAAAACATATATAAAGCTACTTTTTATAACGTGCAATTTTTATAAATAAAAAAACGGTAATATGATTCATTTATGAGATGAATGAACTGTCACACTTTCATATTTTTAGGTGTTCTAGTGATAATGAATGATCTAGTGACTATAAATATAAGTTTTTGTGCTCATGCGTTTATACCGTTGACACACTGAACAATGCCTACGAACTTCTTTCATCATGCCTATAATAATGTCATCATTCAGGCGGGTCTTACGAATTAAATTTCTGCAATGGGCTTTTAATCTGTGTGTGAGTAGGTATTTTTTCTTTCAATGCTGTCAATATATACTATAACTGATTATAATTATGAATGACTAGTATGCAAATAAGACATTATTTCAACTGCAATTTTATCGACGTTTAGGTGTGATCGATGGGTAAGTTCGTGCCTGGCCGGGTGGGGGCGAGTGTCGGCGTGTTTTGCGCCGTGTGACACGTGACGGTGTAATTAGTGCGTGACCGCCGTCCGCCGCCTGTCCGACGACAGGACGCGACGTGCTCTCAACATTGCTATAACACTACTTGTTTACATTCGTTAATTTCATAACAAGCTAATTAAAAATGATACAGACGATTGCTTCTCGCCAAAACCTTCTTACATATATCACATAACAAATATAAACGCAGCTATGGGTGACGAAAATAAATATATGCGTATACCCAAAAAATGCAGACTAGGTGAACGATTGAGAACTTATTTATACGTTACACTGAATGCAATCTTTAGATGTGTACCGCACAATCAATTCGGGGTAAATTATATAAAAAATACATTTCAAGCTCCAGCTGACTGTGAGATGGTTTCTTTATTAGTTTTCCCGAAGGCGCCCGCACACCGGGGCTCGCGGGGACGTGTGAAAAAATCTTACCGGGATTAAGCTCCCGTTTACGGAGCTTCGAGGCGGACTTATTGCCGTAATACAATCTCTGTTATGTCGCGCTCGGATTATCCGCAACGTATTTTATACCAAACTTCCGCCATGAACAAACGCGTATGCACAATAATATTACTGGCCTCGTATCAGAAGTTATGAGCACTTTTTTTTAGGATTTTTGTCATTTTGCTCCCGAGATTTTTGTATCTGCCAACTGATAATGTAGCTACAATGAACTTTGCGTACGAGTTATAAGAAAAGTGTGTTATAAAAATAGTGTTGTAATATTCACTCTAGTAAAATCCTGCAATAAAAAAATGTACTGTATGTTATTCAAATGTTTTGTGTTATAAAGAGTTATTCACTCATGATAACAATTTATCTCGGCACGATTCTGCTAATTATAGTAATAGTCGTGCTCGATGTAATTATTCCACACGTTGACCGTGTCGTAGGAACCACTTAATTTTATACTCTGAAAGGTTGTTAGGTGTATATTTGACCGCACCGGTAAAAAAAAACACAGATTGTATTGAAGTTATTAAGACATTAGTATAATGATAAAAACTTAACAAGTAATAAGTTCACAAAAGGGATCTACCACAAATATTATATTCAAGTTCCATTGTACATAATGTAAATTATTCAAAAACAAAAAATAAATCACTCGTCCCAACGCCTGTTGAAAGCTCAAGTTGCAAATCCTCTCAAATTGAAAACGCCATTATCGAGTCTAAGCAATTTGTTCGCAGCTGGTGCTACAGCCGCTACGGGGCTAGTCGTGACTACGGCGTAGCGGTTCGTAGCGGCACCGCAATCAAACTCCTAATGAAACGTTTGAAATATATTACAGTTTTAATGTGGTACGTATACACAAGTAAGATTTTATTAATTGCGTGTAAAACCACACAAAAAACTTGAACGATTTACGTTACGTGTGTGTAGCCACCAGCACAGCTGCGGTCGTTAGGGGGCGAATCTCGTAAATAAGTTGAGATGTTGACGAGCTATCCGCGGGAGGAATTGAAAGTAGCGCCCCGCGTGGGATCGCGAACAAATATATGACCCACTAGTTTTTCACTTATTCTGGAAAATAGAATCGATAGAAGAAGAAAAAATGCACTGTCACAGTTAAAACGAATAACGTACATTTAAACACGTTATTACAGCAAAATTAATTAATCGAATATCGTTTATCATTCATCGTCCACCGCAAATCAGAGGCAGAGCGTCACTCAGCTATTAATTTCTCATAATACCTCAAATTATTTAAACAGGAAGGGTTCAAATGATATTTTGCATTATTTTCGTTGTGATCAATATACATTGCCTTTCTAACACCGTTACTTCACAAAACTTGTGGTTTTCACGCAGCAATACATTGAAATGCTTTTCGTAGAACGAAGGCTTATCGCTAAGACGTGAAGTGGTCGTTAAGAAAACTTCCCCCAATAAACGAGTATTGCCGCTGTTCTGTCCAATTACACCCTTCAATGATTCAACGCGACCCGCTTAATTGAAAACATTAAGACAACATTCATGTTCAAGTTTAAGTAAAATAGCCATGATATTTCAATAACATTTTCTAAGTAACCTGAAGCTATATGGTTATCATTTTAAAGTATTCAACGAGGTGTAACTTATAGTAACAGAGTTGTAAGAAGAGCAGTTTGTCTACTGAATGACGGTGCGCAGAATGAGCACAAATATATTGTATTAATTACAATATATAACAGTTAGAGCAATGCCCTAATTACACCAAGCTTAGCTATAGGTCTAAAAGAAAACTAAACATCCCGCGATATGAATTATCATATTAAAAACACAGCGGCGACACAGGCAGGAACACTTTACGTTGTATATTTATTTTTACTTCAAGGAGAGATATCGATCATACTACGAGAAATGTATAAGCCCAACTGGTGTCAGTGGCTGAGCCTGGTTAATATCAGGATATAACATCTGTAAAACGAGCAGATTGACTTAATGGTGTTTGGAAAGTTTGGCGTCGAGAAAATTTTAGTTCGCCGCGAGTCCCACTAATGCAAGGGGTGACGGGGGCGATTAGTGGCAGCTGTCATACCTCGCGAATATATGTTATTTATAGATGGCATCAATCTACAGAGAAGGTAGTGGTAGTTTTTTGTAAAATGTTTAAGAGAACATAATTTTAAAACTTACTCCTTTATATCAGTGGCATAAATGCAGATTGTACCTACGTCAAATGTATCAACACAGATATCATAATAAAATACTTATATTTACAGAACATTGTATTAGGAAGGAACAAGATAGGTATATTTCCACTCCTGTAATGTAATAAAACTTTGATTTCACGTTAAAGTTTAAGTTGAGAACGAATGGTGTTTGGCTCGCTGTGAACAAACGGCGCAACCGCACCTGTCAGCATATTAGATCGGCGACATTAATCTGCCGCTGTGGTCGGCGTCCCCCGTCCCACGCCACCATCGTCAACGCAACCAATCAAAAACCTCATTCTAGAGCAAACTCGCACAAAACCATATTTTCAAAACCATCTCCGGCCGTTGAATACGTCCTACAATTGCATGTATTGAGGTGAACTCTATAACTTCCCATACATGCTTGACCACGATTAACATGATTGCTAACAATATTAAGATATAAGTACTCGTAATTATATAGATGCGAAAAAATATAAAACGCAAAGCTAAACTATAAAAAAAATAGGTTGTTTTTTGCTAAACGAAGATTTTATACCAATTTTCAAGAAGAATATATATTTTATACTATTTTAAGCCCATATTCTTCACATTCCCATACCAACTGAGCCGTGCAGTCTATAACATAAAATAACGACTTCTTAACATTAGACTAAGAAATTACTTATATACATTAGATTAAGAAAGATATGACAAAAAAAATTGTAAGATGTTATAAAACGAATATCACGCAATATAAGAACTCTTTGTTATTTTGTGGGGTCGAAACTTATTCATCCCGCAAATCCGCTCATGTACGAACCAAATCCCGCCCGGTCACCGCTGATTGCATTGTCATGTCTAGCGGTCTTGCATCCTGACAAAACGTTTTGAGCCTTACTCATAAGTAAATAGGCGTTAATGTTTAACGAATACCTACTAGAGTCACCGGAACTCACGTCGTATCTGTTTGTAAAACAAGCGAACCAACGTGATTGGAATGTTTTGTTCGACCCTTGGAACATATGAGGCTCGTATGATGTATGTATTTCCTTTTGATGTATCGTTTAACGTTGTGTTATTGAGGTTACAAAACAGTATAATACCATTTAAACATATGACGTGTTCCTTATATTTTTTTTTGATGAAGCTTGGAAGATGACAAGTACGCATATCTATATGGTTCGGTACATATATATAAGGTTCAAGCGATTTTACTCACTCAGTACTTACTTCTATAAAAAACAATATATAACAAAATATGGGACATAGCTATATATGGTTATATTATCGAATTAATATAGCGTAACTTTGAAACTGTTTGGAAAGGACTGAGTATCACCTTTTTGTGCAGTTTCATAACGAGAACATAAACTTTCTCGAACAGCATGTTGTCAAACTTGTTTAATAATCGAAGGACACGCATTGTGTCTTACATAACTACAAATAACTTTATTCAAGGTCTATTTTCTAACATTAAAATAAGAATATTGTACCTATTTACAGATAAATGGCGATGAACGAAAGGGAACAAGAATTTTAAGCCCTGTAGACACGTTAACCCCATTATCAGCCGTTTGGATTAACTATCGTTAAGCCCCGCTGACAGTGGGTTCGATTTATGCCTACACGTACGCAATTTGCTGATTCTGATCGCTTATTGACCGCTTACTTAACTAATCCAAATTATTATTATGTATAAGTAATTAAACATTACAATATTATTTTAAATATTGACGAAAAAATTTAAAACGTATACAATCGGGATAGTGGAAATTATGTAACCATTTTTAATTACGACTTTAGTAGTAAAGCAATTTCGTGATTAATGACGAATAAATGAAGAACTAATATTTTTTTTCCATTCAAATACTGTATTTCCGTTTACTTATTAATTATTAATCATTACTAGATGTGAAAAGACCACGAGTGAGATATCGATATATTGATGCTACAACGCCACGCTCGTAGCCGCGCCGCTACGAGCGCTACGAACCACAACACTAATCCCTCAATCCGCCGAAGCCGTGCATTTCACGCCTCTTTATTACATTAATTTAAATGTTTACATGGCGAATTCCAGAGATCAGCTCCCTGCTATAATACACCTATAATAAATCATGACGCTTAACATACTTAAAATCAAAACTTAGATATAAGTACAGATTAATTGTATGACAAGATGTTAGGATCAAAAATGTGTTTGGAAGTCCAAACTTATTTTTTACTTTATTATCTATATCTATACAGATAAATACAATTGAAGTGTCTGTTGGTAATTTCAAATAAACAGCTTTTAACCAAATGCATATGAAAGTATTACTCAAAGTGGTACTCGAACAAAAATCCTATTTAATTTTTTTTTCTTTGTCTGTCTGTCTGTCTATCTGATTGTTCCAGCTGAAATGACTGGTTCGATTTTAATGCAATTTTTACTGGCAAATAGCTAACGTTACTAGGAGTAATATAGACTACTTTTATTTAAAAAAACATTAAGTCACCGGAGGCCACTCATAAAATTAAATTAAGTCTACGCGTGTGAATCCGCGGCGAGCAGCTAGTTCATAATACAACAGTAGCCACAGAATCTGTGGCTATTTACGTTTCCGCGCTTGTTGGTACTTGGATTAATGTTGTCAGCGCACCTGGATTCGCAATAATAAACGATGGTAATTAGTCACGCTAAGCTATTGGAATACAAAGAAAATATTTACTCTAGTCTACAGCGTTAAGTTATTGCAGTATAATCCGATAAACAGAGATCGTTCGCTCGAAAATTGTATTATCGCTGCTGTAAAGTGTTTGCAAGTCGCCGCTTTACGAGGGCAAGCGTCGGGGGCATGCAAACATAAAAATTCTCTATCGGGACTAATAGGAGCGAAACAAATAAAAGGATACGTAAATAGAAGCGTCGGATAAATTCCAGTGGGGCTCGAGTGCGCGTAAATCCGCGCGATTTGTATCTGTGACAGGGGAGTGCGGGCCCGCACCCGCACCCCGCGCCTCCCCACACGAGCTGACAATTAATTTGACAGATAACATTTTTGTAATATATACCGGCACTTTCTGAACCCGCTAACTTATATCAATTCATTAGATTTGACAGCGTGACTTCAGACAGAAAATAAGCAAACAGTTTTTGAGTTACATATACAATTTTGACCAAACATTAGGAGTGTTATTTGGTATTCAAAATTAGCATCGTCCATAAATTGTGTAAAATATTTAATTTTAGTATGTGTAAAAAGCCATCAACCGCATACAGCCCACACAGCCGCACCGCGGGTCACGTCTATGCAAATGATATTAAATTAGAAACGCTTAATAACAACTGTGCCTCGCCGCTCCAGTAAAGATGTGCAATTACACCAATCAAATTGAAATTTTAGACCACTAATTGCACTCGACATGTTTCATGGCTTCTGCTATAATCCGACAGCAGTGATGCCGTGCGGAGGAGTGACATTCGCTGTTCTAAATTTCCGGCGGCAAATTGATATTTTAATTTACCCCTATTTCAGTTGGTAGTTATTCTGATCATTTTTAAGTTTTAGTTCGCTCACTTTCTTCATTTATACATCAATCTGGATCAACTCAGTGCAGTACGATTGGACGACATTTGTGTTCAATTCTATGTATTGAATTATGTTGAGCTTTTAATAATATGAGTAAGTAACTTGTAAGTAAGAATTAGTGTAGTTAAATTCGTAGGTACTTCTAACAGGTGTGACTTATTCATAAATCTCAAATTTTAGGGTTCCTTCTAAAAAGATAAAAATGGGAACCTTTCTCTACGATATCTAACATCATTGTCTCATTCGAATATCTGTAATAATTTCAAATTTGTTAGTCTCGTAAACACAGGGCCAACGCAATGCAAATAAATTTAAACACATTTTAAATTATATTTACAAATGGGTATAAAAGTGCATGTCCATATAATTTTAAAGAGCTTTGGTTACACTTATGACAGTTCGTTTGACGAATTGGACTTTAGAAATATTGTAATATTTTGTAGGAAAGATTGTAATGAGATTGTAAAGAATTCTGAGTGAGTGAGGTGAGTGAATGTTCGTACTTTTCGACGGGCTTTTCCTTGCTTATTGAATAACAAAAGAGTACGCGGAACTTACCACAAGTAGAAAATTTTACCCAAATCGATATTCCTTGGAAATTTCCGTATACATTTGTGGCAACTTCCAGTTTGTGGTAATGTAGCAATTTAGATGTAGAAGATGCATTGCAGTTTGCAGAACAATACAGAATAGTTCGAATAAAAAAAGTCTATAATACATATTAAAGTCTACATGAATTAAACATTTAAATAGGAATTAAAGTTAAGGTAACCTACTAATAGCAAAACATTATAAATAAATCAGAATTTTGTACTGGGTCTGCGGAAACAATGCCCAGAAAGCTGGCTGTGCTACCTCGATGGATCGGTTAACTCATCCTCTGACCGAGTTTATGTTATTAATATTATAATTCAAACGAATTCATAATATACCATTTAAATGCATCAAAAACTGCTTACATAATATATTATGTAATAATATTCCGAAAAGTGTAACGATACGATAATTCCTATAAGCCATAATGCATAGTCGTCAATATCGTATAAATCACGTGGCACTAGGCAAGCCAGCAGCAATAGTGTGGTAAGGCGTTAAGCCCGGCCCGCATCGCACCTGCGACCGCATCAGCGGGTGAACCCACAACTTAACACCCCCTCCTCTACACACACCAAATCACTAGCCGAAATACCCTACCAATGACTGGCAAAAAAATACACTTATTACGAAACTAAGCACTGTTATTACTCCAAACAACTCGAACGCTTGTACTTCAATACAAAAATAAAATTACGTATTATGTCATTTGTAAAAATACTTTAAATACTCCCTACAACAGTTTCCTATATAATATAAAAACATTATTCTACAAAAACAAAGCAAACTCATCGCGGTGAAGTCTAAAGCGGGCAATTTAAAAGCGAAATAAGCGTCGTATCAAGGAGTTTTTCTTAAAGGAGTCAAGCTCGCAAACTACGTTAAAATGATTTAATTCCCCCTAGATAGCGTTACGAGCGCCGCTATTATTGAGATCGCCGCCGGCCCGGGGCCACCCGGCTAATAAACGCTTATCAACGCCCTCATTATCACACCCTTAACATCGCTTTAATGTCTTGCTCTTGAACAAAACATATTTAATCACATTTTTCCCCGGCGAAGAGAACTTTTTAAATTTCATAAATTCACAGCGCCGGAAAAAGTTGCAGCTAAGTGGATCTTGTCGAGTCGAGGGTACCCGTGTTGAGTTGGAAGTCTGATATTACAAGGTGACTTTTGCAAGTTGGAGTGGTTAATGTTAATTACTTCTTTATAGTAATCAAATTCGAATCTTGGAATTAAAACTAAGTAAGGCTATTAAAAATAAAAACAGGTTTATTCACTGACTTTACTTTTGCAAAGATACTGAGTTACCTACTAGTAGCAACAACTCATCGCAATATATTTGAAAGGCGAAGTAGCCGCGGCACCACCGGCCTGACGTCGCCACCACCACACTATCCGCCTCAACCCTGATCTTTTAAGCCCGACTTTACTGCTCGTTCGCGACACTAAATTATAATATAACACATCGTAAATTTACCAAACTATCCTTTCTTGACATACCCGACTTAAGGACTCTTGCACAAAGCTTTAATAAGCCCACTTAAATGTTGTAATCGATAATTTTCTACACTTATATTACAATATGTCATGTCATGTCATGTATCTACATGTCAAGTATCTACCTAATGATCATTAATATTCGTCAATCAAAATATTGGCATTTGAAATCATCATCCGCGTCACCCACATATGTAGCTTATAAATTATTCTTGTTGTAGTATTTTTATAATTTAATTTGAATTTCCAGACTTATTATATCTCCACCTAGCTCAAAATTATGCATAGATGGGTACCAGACAAAAGATATAACAATAATACCGTAAACACTTACTTTATTAGTATGTATAGGTAATAGTTATAAAGTAATTTCAAAACAGAAAAACAACATGAAATAGAACCAGGTGTATTAGTCTGCTTAGCCTAGGATTTGTCAAGTGGCATTTGAACGTATCTCTCCCCCATATTTAAAATCAAAATTAAGAGCCTGCAAGCAAACAGTATCGTTGCAGGGAAAAAAAAGGGTGTCGTCGGCGAAGTATCTACTCGTTACGCGTAATATTTGAAGCAAGCGAAAGAACGGAATTGAATATTAAATGAAATAATTTATGCCATATTTATCATTTTGCAAATGAACAGTCTCACCTTAATGAAAACGCTGAAATATTTTTTTGTTGCCAGTTCGTTTGAATATTTGCTTTAGAACTCAAATATTTCTCTGGTGTTCAATTTTTAATTAAAAAGTATTTTTTAATTCTTCTTTCTCACCTTAGTGAAATTGGCTAGATATTAATTATATTGAGCTTCAATGATGTGTTATAATGTTAATCAGGAGGTATGATAATATGATAAAACAAGTAGTCATTGCGGCGGCATGTTGGTGTCCGTTACTGGTGCCGTAAACAGTGTGAAGTGTGAACATTAGTGGTCCGAGATCGATCGTAAATCACCTGGGATCAAGCATGGCTATCTGTGACAAGGGACGGGGAGGTGTCGGATAATATGTCGGACTGTTGTTGCAATGCCAATTTTTACAATTTGATTTCATTTTTTGATATTATATGTATGTGTTATATATATGTTGACATTGCAGGATAAGAACAGGAAATTTAAAAGAAAAAATTTCAAATACAAGTCGGACATGCGTACCGAGGTGTACAATTGTATTGATTAAAAACTGTGGTCTTTATTTGACACTCGCATTATTTTCCCCCCACAGAGGAATCAAAACCTATAGCGTACTTCCCTTTGACTCAGAATCATGAAATTTGGCATGAAGCGAAAGTAAAGGAAAAATCTAAAAACAGTGTATTTCTAGCCACATACAAGACAAAAAATACAATAAACTTATTTACTGCATACTGCAAACTGTTATATGTAATACTGAGCTACTTAATTAACATATGGAAATGAAACAAATATCTTCCCTTCACAGCTTAGCTCTTGATCCTGTTGGTAATGCTTTCACTCACCGCAAAATACGTGTCGTTAAAATTGTCTACAAGTTAGCTTGAAGAAACTCGTTGTGCTACAAAAAGCTATCGAGATTTGAATCCAGACATCCACACTTTGCGAGTGATAGCCATCATGAAAAGGGTTGGTACTACATTGAATTCATGCAAACATACTTATAACTAAAATTGAAGAGTCTGTTTGTATTTTCATATGAACAGACTTTCGCTATTAAAATTGGGTTCCGCGAAATACCTAATACCACCCGTGAAATTGAGTCCTTGTGGGTGAAACTGCGAGTGCAGCTAGTTAGTAAATAAATAAGAAAAATATTGATAAGACTAGTTGGGCGTCACGTTTCCACCCGCGTAGACTTTTGGTAGTAAATTGTTTTATTTAAAGAAAAACTTATGCATTTAAACAAAACTGTTAATTTGGAATTACAAAGAGACACTTCAATTGTATTTACCGTGGAAGCTAAAAGTCCATAGTTTCACTGCAGTGCTATTGAGGACATCTACCAGGACCGATTAAGACGTGACCACTTGGTCTAGCTATAGTATAGCTATACTTCTGTACTAGGCAAGTGGTAAGTCAAAACAGAAACAGATTTAGAAATAAAATAAAACAACGACCAGGTAAAGGTGACGAGGGGAGGGAGGTCTTCGTTAAGGTTTAATTAAATCGTCCTCGGCGGCCGCTCGCGCTTTAATTCCACCGTTATTAACGCTGTTAAAAAGTGAACACCCAGAACAGAGACCACCATGGATTTGCCTTTCTAACATTAAAATTACGTTGCTCCATGAATTTTTTTTTCATTATTATAAAAAAGTAATAACGATTATTTCTTTATTAAATTAGGTATTGAGTAGACGTTTACAATCGCACAAAAAGTATAATTTATCTTTATAAACAGTAGATACTAATCAAAATTACGGTACATTCTATAATAATTGACCGATTTTGATTTAACTTAGCTGGGGTAGGTGGCAGCCTGAGGCAATGAATAGAAGCGAAGGGGTTATTATTTCAAACAAAATAAATCGATATATTCAAAATATGTTAGAACTATTACAATTCGTATATCTCTGTTCCATAGAAATTAAAAAAAAAACATGATATCCATGACGAATTCCACTCGTAAGAATTCAAGTCCAAGACACTAGGACAAAAATTTCTATTACCTACTAGCCTAGTATAATAGGTATTCCCTTATTGTAGGTAATATGAAGTAAAGTGTATGTATAATAATGGTGACGTTATCTCTACTCAATTTGATTTATTAAATATTTTGTTAAATAACATTCTCCACGCATTTGTGAAACAGACAAGTGGTCTTGGGATTTCCGCAGAGATAGTCGCGATAAGACACCACTCACCTCGCGGTGCGCACCACCCCTCGCTCAACGTCTCCAGCCATTTGTATTTTAATATTAGCCTTAAGTGTTGTTTATAAAGACATCTATTTCTAATTACTAATTTAACTAAAAACGATTCTTACTGATTTTTGGTACTATTCCACACAAATTACTTACCAATAAGACTAATTTAGGGACCCATCTTCTTACAAGTATTGAAACAAGTTACTAAGGATACATTATAATTTTCCTATTATAGATACTTACGCACAGATAAGTTTACGCTTTCCACCTACTAGCTACCAAACTAAGCTAATACTAGACAAATCAGCTAGTTCGCTTTAACAGGAATAAAACAAATAACAGATGCCGTCACGAGTAATGAGCGCGCAGTGAAAATAGTAGTAAATAGGGATACTGCGCACGTTTTTATTCACCTCACGCCATACTCATAAAATGACCACGCTGCGCATTCAAAGTACGCGCTCATACATTCGTGACCACGTTATGTTATATGACTATACTTGTCATAGTGGAAATATCTTATTTATTGTCATAGTTATACATACATCTATTCTATACAGATAAATACAATTGAAGTGTCTGTTTGTAACTGCAAAATAACAGTTTTTCACTAAATGCATATGAAAGTATACACGGTACTGCCATGTAAAAACAAATTTATACATTTTTTTCTCTGTCTGTCTGTCTGTCTGTCTGTCTGTTTGTTCCGGGTAATCGTCGCAACGGTTGGACGGATTTTAACGGACTTTCACTGACGGATAGCTAATGTTACAAGGAGTAACTTAGGCTACTTTAATTTTTTTTAAAACATTAGTGATCCGCGGGAAACCATGAAATTAAAATCTACGCGGGTGAAATCGCGAGGCACAGCTATACATATTATAATACCTCAACGCTCCGCAGCAAATTATATAGTGTATATTAATTATTCGCAAATTCTTACGGGAATCACTACCAAAAACGATGTAACTACCTACTTACCTCTCAAGTCCTTTTATAAATTTTTTACTTTTATATTCTTGGATAAAGTATCTCACTATCACTGATGATTATTGTACACTTAATCACTATAATAATAAAAAACGGAATTAAAAGAATATTTTTAGCAAATGAACATTCAATATTATAATTCCCGCTCAAAGCTTCTTGACGTTCACTGAACGAATGGAAACATTTGTATCCGTGTGTTGCATGCATAGAAAAATACAGAAAATATTCAAAATTAAATACACTCTGTGGTGTATCAATGTTGATATTTCAAAGACACTATAGTTTTATCGAGAATATCAGCGTAAGTGACATTTATGTCAATGTGTCATGTTATGTCACGAAGAGACATGTGTCATTTGTCATTTGTGTCAATGCCAAAACTGTCAAAGTTAAGTCGTATGGTTTGATTTGGATGGTCGGGCACACGGACAGGTTGATGTAATAGGGGAACTTATTAGTAATAATATGTGTATAGTGGATACAGCGGCATATTAAATGATGCAAAACTTATATATTATTATACTCCTTCAAGAACAATGTCCAAGTAGCCGTTGTTATTTCCGCAACACCCGCGATCGACCCTATTATAAATATAAATAGTAAAACTTTTGTGTGTAAACACGACGTAAATCTGTTCGTGACGTGAAGTTTCGTGAAATGGTTTCATGAGTTTTCTAAATGCTTCTCGGACTATAAGCGAGCTATTAAATTAGGAAAGCAATGGCTGGGAGTACGCTACCCGAAAGGGTAGCTCAGATTTACTATACCTATGGGTTATTTTGTTCATCCTATCCCATTGCTGCGATTACCTTAGCAATATCGGTTGTGTTAATATGTTGGTGAGTGCTTGCTTTATTTCAACTTTTACCTTTTTTATTGCATACGAAGTATTCCAATAATTGTATCGGCTGTTTCAGTTATCCCTTGTTGAATGTGCCTCTGCCGGGCAACATACCCACAGTTGTAAACTTACCATTGTATGGTGACAACCCACTGTATGTGCCAAAACCAGACTGCTTAGGCACTAATTGCGCACATGGTGAGTATTGATTATCAAAAAGTTTTATACAAATTCACATATATACAGCTATAAATTCTAGTAGACTAGAATAGTGTGGTCATTCAAGAAATATCAGCATTTTTAATATCAATTAATATCAGTGAAATCAAATGCATAATGAAATGCCAATTAGTATTTAAATACCATTACTTGAAGGTCATTACTTGGTTTAGTATATGAATAAGTCATTTTTTGTCCTGTTTAAAATGACAACATCAGACCAATTTAAAGATCATAATTATATTGTACACAATACATTAGCAATGACATAGATACCCCAAATAAATATACATTTGATTGTAAATGAAATAGCAATTATTGGGCCAAAGGATCTAAGTAAGGTTAATAACATCCATCAATTAAAGTCAAAGTTTTAGAGTATATTGTACCAAATCTATTGACAAACTATGAGCATAGTTGTATGATGAATGATAAGATGAATGTCTCATGTTTTTAAATATGGTGCAAATTATTCCTTACAAATTTTCATTCAGAATACTTTACTTTTAACAAGAAAGTGGTGTTCATGAATCAAAACATAGACAAGAACAAAGTATAGGCAAATTGATTTGGGAAAGTTCATGTTAGTTGTTTTACTGTATATTATCATCTAGTTCTTAGTTACTTATTTGTATAACTTATATTGATATTGTTGTATTCTTATTTGTTCTCAGGGACTCCTTCGGAGCTGGATATAATTTTAAATGAAACCCAGAAACTGCCATATATGTGGGCAAAAGATAAACCAATATTTTATGTACAACAGATCATCATGAAAATAGGTAAAAAAAAATCTTTTCCCAATGTTTGTAAATAGTCAAATTAATGTCTCAATGCCAAGGCTATCCTCACTAACACCGAACAGGAAACACTCTATTCTTAGAATAGAATGGCTGCAGTACTGTCAGCATCAAAAGTAGTTAACACTAAAAACTAAACCGCAATATCTAAAATAGGACCATAATGTTGTTTTACAAGAATATTGCAAAAAAAAAAATTTAAGAAAATTGACAGGTTAAATTAAGGATTTAATTATATTATTTATCATTTGCAATAATTCCTTTATAGACTTAGGCCTGACACACTGTTTTTAATGTTATTTGTAACAATCTAGTAGTAACCTAACTACTACCCTGGGTCTCAATTACTGCTTCAAGGCAAACATTTAATTTATAAAGAATTCTATTGTTCTGACAATTGTAACATCAATATATTCACATTTTGCAAATATGGATATGGTCAGCTGCTTTTGATGGTGATAGTACCAATTTTGTTCTAAAGTGGCTGTGGCGAGTTGCACACAATATGTTCCTACTACCTTGAACATCAATCAGCTATTGGTTCTACAATGTACTGTAGGTGTCTTATAAATGTGAGTGTCCTTGACATTGATTTGAAGAACTGTGATTGTATCCTCTCAGATGATACATGGCATTCATAGTTAAGTGATCATCTTCATCTTGATTTAATGGCAACAAGCTCAAGCACAGCTATTCCATCTTATCAATTAAGGTGTCAATTATATAATTCTATTGGTTGCAAGTGTCCTGGGTTCGATCCCTGGGTAGGGAAAATATTAACTTGGATTTTTTTATCTGTAATTTCTTAGTAGCAGCCCTGAGTCTCAATTAGTGCCTGATTAATGGCGATAGGCTCGCCCCTTATTATATGTGACCTAAATATTACTAGCGAAATGTAAGTACACCTCTTCCTACCCCTTCTGGGAATATGGGCTTGAGCATATGTATGTATGTAGCTGTCCGATTGATCTCTTTAAGTCATCTATCTGATACTAATATGTCATGCAATTATAGGCTATGCCTTCTTTTTTCATAATTTATAATGATTCATTTTAACAGTTGTAATTTAATTGTTACCAGGTGTATCCCCGTGGAATAACAATCTTAAGATGTGGGATGCATTCCGAGCACCTCTGCAGGAAGTGTTCCGATTACTAGAAACAGTAAGGAATCATGAAGACCCTGAGAGGTAACTAACTATGAATACAACCTTACAATATTATTTAAATTGAATATGTAAATGCAATGCAAACTTTCCTATCAAAGTAGTTATGAAACATGCTAATTGCCTTTGTTTGAATATTGACAATATTCTGTAAGTGTTGGTATCAAGCATTTTTTTTAAAGTAAAATCCATTGTTGATTTTATTGCCATTTAGATATAAGTCAATATAGATATTAATTTATTTATACTATTATGTTAATTTTAGAAATTTTCTTTTAAATTACAACTATTAAAATGTATTAGAGTGAGTGGCTGCCACAGTTGTATAATACTTTCAATAATATTTTTTATTCAATTTGCACTTATTGACATCTCGAATATAATAAAAAGAAGATCTAGTGGATGATTTATCACCCAAGTCTAATTTTTCACTGACTAAGATATTTATAATCATAATTAAAAATCAAAGATTTTGTTCATATTCATATATCATAATTATATTAATGATAGTATTTAAGTATATATTGGAATAACTTTTTGATTTAACAATGTTATATTAGGACCTGCACTACGCAATATGCCAATTGAAACATGTAGTAGTTTTATTCATTATTAATTCAATTTCCTTGAGACTAGAAGGCTCCTATCAAATTATTTTTTACCATAAACTATACACCAACCAAATCAATACGGAAAAATATGTGACAATTATCTAACAGGATAAATACATTACTTTTATTTAAAAAACTATTTAAAACTTATAAGCATGCCATGCTGTATATGAAAATAAATTATATCTTTGAGATGTAATAACATTGCAATGCGAATTTTTTTCATTATATCAGCTCCCGCTATGTAACATATTATGACAGCATATAAGATCGTGTGTGACCGACCATTAATATAAGATCTATTAATAGTCGCGTTCATTACAAATTTTGTGGTTCTGGTTACAGTCAGGCCATAAAATTTTGCATCTTTTATTTATTTACCAAGGGTTTTATTTGTAGCATTGCTTTTTACTAAAGTTTTATGCCGTAAAGATAATTGAGAACATCCAGTGTGCTTTTCAGCAAGAGTTCCCTGCTTCAACACTGCTACCAGATAGGAGGTATCCAGCGGCCGGACAGCAAGGCGAGCAAGGATCGCGTGCTGCCCGAGTACAGCTGCCTGCTGCTCTCGCCTGCCAACCTATGGCAGCAGAACCTCCAGACGTTCACGCTCGATGCCAACATCGTCAGCACTGTGCACTCCTACCAGGTTCATAGACAAATACTGGTTTTTTTTTGTGTTCACCTATATATTTGCATATACGTCACGCCTGACTCACATGCGTGCAGCATAACTGTCGATATGATTCACCAGATGATCCAGTAAATTCATGATGCATGTCTTCAACTCTGTTGATGGCGCTATGAATTTGATGCTTTTGAAAGCGAACATTTTGTTAAATAGTAATAACTATGGTGTAATAGGGTAATAGTAAATCGAGCCGAATGACCACATTTAAAAATGTTTATCGATTGTTTCTTCCCATGACACCTTTCTTAAACTGGCTCTGCAATGCAATAAAGTATATCGGCATGTGATATATTTTGCAGAAAGGAAAGTCGTCCATCGCTGAGATGGCATTCGGTATGCAGCTTCGCGATACTGGCATCAAGCGTTACCCGCTGCGCGCGCGCCCCCGCGTCCTTCAATATGCTGTCACCATTTTCTACCAGTACCCCGAGCAGAAGTAATCAAACACATTCACATTGATGAATCATTTAATTCACGAAATGATAACTAATTATCGCTAATCATGATAACACCTGTTATCTATTTCAGATTTCTCCAATCTCTGACAAGAAAGTTAAAAGCACTATATCCTTTACACCAAGAGACATCACAGAGTTTCGTGGATGAGTTCACGCTGATATATTACCCGGGCCAGTTCAACTACCATGAGCTGGTGCCTCTCACCATTACATTTGTGGGACTTTTCCTGTACGTCTACTTTTCTGTGAGGAAAATTGAATTTATAAAGTCGAAACTGGGTCTGGCTGCGTGCGCCGTGCTGACCATCGCCGGGAGCTTGTCCATGTCGATGGGCATCTGCTTCTACTTCGGGTTCTCGCTTAGCCTTCAGGGGAAGGAGATCTTCCCGTATCTGGTGATAATCGTGGGCCTGGAGAACGTGCTGGTGCTCACGAAGAGCGTCACCTCAACTGACTCGCGGCTGGACGTGAAGATCCGGCTGGCGCAGGGTCTCAACAAGGAGGGCTGGTCCATTACCAAGAATCTCCTCATTGAAATCACAATATTCACTTTGAGCTTCTTCACGTTCGTCCCTTTCATACAGGAGTTCTCAATATTCATGATAGTGAGCCTGATCTCGGACTACTTCATACAGATGGTGTTTTTCGCCACAGTGCTCGGCATCGACGTGCGGCACATGGAGTACTTCCAAGATCAGAACAACAAGTTCCACTTGAAGGATTACTTCAATGCGAACGACGCTTTCAACTGGCGGTTCAGGCACGGCTACAACGAGGACATAAGTTTCTCCCCGCAGCGGATGACCAAGTCCAAGTCCCACCCGCGGCTGAACGGTCTGTCACACCACAGTCCCACGGACGTGGTGGCGCGCAATGCCAGCCCGGTGCACCAGGACCACCGCGTGCCCAAGCGCATCCGCCTGGTCAACATATGGGCGCGCACGCGCTTCTTCCAGCGCGCCTTCATGCTCTGGATGCTCGTGTGGATCTCCATGATCGTGTACAACTCCGGCGTAGTCGACTATCTGATCAGCAACGCTGACAAACTAGAGGCCACCCCGGACAGATCTAGGAACAACTTTGAGAAAGCTGACCCCAAACAATTGGTGTTCGCGTTGTACAACGGCAGCGACAAGAGCCCGCTTATGTTCCCGCCGATGCTGGACCTGGCGCACGGCGAGAAGACACTCGCCGACACCAACGACACCATCATATTCAAACACTCGCCTCTCTCGCGACCTTGGGCCAGGTTATTATTACCACAACTTAATGATTTATTACGTTAATATGGTTGTCTGATATTTTTTTTACCAAAAGTACAACAAGTTGGTGGCAACATTATGCTGCAGTTAATTCTGGGTTTTAGCCAAATTAAAGGGACTTGAAAGATGAAGCTGTACTTATATATTTGTAGATAGAGTACGACTTGTCAGGGTTTGATGGTGGAATTTATGCGAGGTAAGTTGATTTCGATGGTGTCAGTACATGGTGTTTGCAGGCTATCGCCGTACCAGTGGTCGGGCATAATGAGCCAGTACAACGAGAGTGTAAGCGGTCGGTACGCGGTGGTCCTGCCGCCGGTGCTGCTGAGCCACCGCGTGAGTGCCGAGCGCGCCGCCAGCCTGCGGCACCCCGCCGAGCGCGACCCGCCGCCGCTGCGGTGGCAGGCGCTGGCCGCCGCACTCGACCCCATCGATATACTCCCAGGTGCCATGAACCCTATAATATCTTGCTTTGAACCACCACATTAAGGCGTAGCTAGAGTCTATACTTTGTGTATTTACTTGTTAATTAACATTTTTATAAAGAGTAAGACTAGCACCTACCTAATAAGTCACTGCGTGAGCGGCGATCTCAGTGCGGGTCACGGATTTTAATCCAGTAGAAAAGTGCTCGAACCTCGGTCTTTTCTGTGAAGATCCAGAGATCAAGCCATGGAAAGATTTTCCAGCCCGTGTCTTGCCTGGGAAACCGTTACTCTAACTGTTCTAGTTGGAAACTCGTATTACTCAAGCCTGCCTAGTTGGTCTAATAGTCGCATTCGAACTCTACTGAACTCGAGGTTCCAGGGTTTGATACCCGGATCAGGCAAAGTGTCGTTAGGTTTTTGCACCTGTAATTTCCCAATAGTGCGCGGAATCTGGATCAGTGTCCGTTTAACGACAATGCAATAAGTGTCTTGTGCCTTGTGCTTTAAGTGCACATAAACGTAACTGGCGAAATGTGGGTGCACTTAAAAAGTACATCTCTGCCTTTCCCTTCGAGGAATGCAGTCGTGAAGAGTGAAGAATAATGTAATGATTATAATTCAGAGTTTGAATTGGTGGAGGGCAAGAGTCCACCGCACCAGTGGGGCAAGGGCTCGGAGCTGCCCATCTACCCCACCACGCCCATGGAGATCCTGCTGCTGGCCATCCTGTGCGTCATCAGCGTCATCGTCATCGCCTACATGATGGTCGTGCTCTACAGGTAACAACCAATCACACGCTATGATCATATATCTTGTGAGGCAATGGTGGTTATCAAGAGCCTCAAAGGATGATAATATAATTCTACCTGTTATACACACCTTTTGCGTACAGTGAAGGAAAGCATTGTAAAGAAGCATGCATATAGCTAACCCTCTGTAACTTTTGTGAATAATTTATATCAATTTTAAAATAGTTAAAAAATATTTACAAGCTGCCAGCTTAGTTTCTTGTTGGTTCTCCTAAGAAGGCTAGAATCCGAACCAGTGGTAAATTTAACGATGTTCGTAAGTGGCTTATCATGGCCTAAATAAATCATTGTGTTGTACTATTTCTTTTTTGCACTGTGACTTCGAGGACCCTATTGAAAGACCATATTATGTGTTATTAGTTCCTACCGTAGTGTTGTTGAACAGTGTGTCGGTGTTATAATAAAAAAATATGATATAAATAGGTCCCTAATAATGTATGCGATTTCTCCTAAAGTTCTCATTGCTGTAATATAGAGAGTAATGCGTGGTTTCAGATGCGTGTGCTCCCGCCACTACGCTGAGTGGCGCGCCTCCTGGAGTGAATCCGATGAATATAAAAAGATTTTAGCTAAACAACCAGCAGTTCAGGTGAGTCATTCGATTTAGGATGTTGGTGATCCATTAAAGTTCAATTATACATACAGAATTTTATGTATAACTAGCTGTGCTCCGCTGCTCCACCCGCTCTCGTCTCTTAATTTCATGGGTGGTTTTATGTCGCGGAACCAGCATTATTCTATTTAAATAAAATTTGCCTGAGTTACTCATTATAACATCAGCTATCTGCTAGTGAAAGTCCCTTTAAAAAATCTCCACGCGTAGAGAAATTAGCAATAAAACAGACGGACAGACAGCGAAAAAAATTAAAATATATGTATTTTATGTGAGTACCGAGTATACTTTCGTATGCATTTAATGCTAAAGCTGTTAATTTGGACTTGCAAACAGACAATTTTATTTTATTTATCTGTATCGATGTATATGCTGTTGTATGTAAAGTTGGTGATGGAAGCTGTGCCAGTGGTGGTGGCTGGTCACAGTCAGGAGGTGGAGTGCTTGGTGACCGACGGTGAGAAGGTGGTCAGCTCCTGCCTCCAGGGGAACATCAAGGTGTGGGACTCGCTCAACGGCGAGATCATCACCAACATCGACCGCGGCGCGTCAGTATTTTACCTTATATATTTTTATTCTTCTAATACTACAAACAAGCTTTTAGTCCACCTGATACTAAGCGGCTACAGCCTATGAATGTTTCTAACATCAAGACTCTCACGCATTGCCTACCTTATATAGAATATGCTATCACACCCCTACTCCACCCCTCCATGGAGCCCTGACCTTACCGCTGGAACATAACACTACACAAAAGTAGCATTATTTGTTTGCGATCTTCGCTGTGGTGGGAGTACATTCGACATCTTCACAACAATACCAATAATAATTAAGGCTAGCTGTGGATCGTAACGGTTATTATATATGCGGTAGCCTGAAGCTGAGTAGTCTATACCATTTCTCATGTATTCGTGAGGGTTGGTATACAGTTTTTCACGAAGAGCTCAGACCGATTGTAGTAGAAATACATATAATATAAAATGTAAGCAAACGTTAACATACTGACTAAAAGTACGTATTGCAAGCAATAGTTCAGTGCCCAGCACCGGTTTGGTTCGGGTACAACACTGTTAACGTCACATTCTGTAGTTTTCATAATATAACTAGCTACAGTAGAATTTAGGAAAACCCTTTCTAAATGGATACCTACTCCTCACAACCCACAAACTCTCCAAATTGCATGTCTTTGAGACCAGCGCCTTAGGCTGAGAGGGATCAATCAGAATTTCAATTTGTATAATACTTAGACCAATTCATTCAACATAGCATATATAATGTCTCGAGTATCGTGCGTGCACATAGGAATTATATGCGGCCAACTTACAACAGCAAGCCACATTTTCAAAAATTGTTTTATTACATTAAAACACCACTAAGGTTGAGTTAAGATCTCTCTTAAATCTATTGAGTAACAAACGAATTTTTTTTTTTGGATATGGTCTCTCGCAGTTGGTAGGGGGGAGTTACCTCCACTGCTTAACCGGACTATAGGGCGAGACCCAAGGGCCTCCAGCCGAGCTTAAACTTAAATACTAAGCAACACAGCTAAGGGCGCCCCGGTGCGGGGCTCGGACCTCGGCTTAGGGCGTTGCTGGGGGATGAGCTAGGGAGCTGGATCTGAGTGGTATTATTTAGGGACGTGTTTAAGGCTAGCGGCTCGGCGCGCGCCGGCCCTAGCAGAGGACGGGGGGGACGATGACGTAGAGTTCGCGACGAGCCTCGCCGGCGAGGACGGAACAATGGTCGGTTTGGTGTGTGCTTTTGAGACATTGCTTGCTGAAGCAATGTGATATCGTCGTCAGGGTCAAGGAGAACGTGCCTCGGACGGCGTCGGGAGGAGATACGAGATGGGGTATATCGGGCGGCCGATACGATTGGATGTTTTTCGGCAGATTCGAAAAAGCGCTTAGAGGCTCTTTTCATGAACTGCTTGATGGTGGGAATTTTGAAGTCTACATGGAGTTGACTATTGCGAACATACCACGGGACTCCCGCGGCCTTTCGCAAGAATTTGTTTTGGAGGACCTGCATTCTATGGATGTTGGAGCTGGCCGTGTGTGCGAAAACAACACTGGCGTATGTCATTATGGGATGGATGGACGAGAGATAAATTCTCAACTTAGACTTAAGTGACAATTTGCTCCGCGCATTTAGTAGGTAATGGAGTCGACCAAGGGCAAAGGAAGCACGTGACCGTACTTTCTTTGTGTGGGATGCAAAGGACAACCTTTGGTCGAGGATGACGCCTAGGTATTTGGCCGTGGATTCCCAGGGAATCGGCTGGCCGAACATGGTTACAGAAGGCGGAGGATCGTGATATCGGTCGCCAGAGCGGCAGAAGAGGACAGCTGCGCTCTTATCTGGGTTGACTTCAAATCTCCATTTCCGAAACCATTTGCCGAGGGCATTGGCTGCGGTTTGGAGATGTTTGGCGATCGTATGACGGTCTCTGCCTCTATAGTAGATAGCCGTGTCATCGGCGAAGAGAGCTAGATCGGCATTGGGACTTTTGGGGATGTCGCTGGTGTACAGCGTGAAAAGGAGTGGGGAGAGCACGGAGCCTTGGGGGACTCCAGCACGAATGCGGCGAGGGGAAGATAATGAGCCCTCGATGCGATATTGGAAGGTGCGATTCGATAAGAAGTCTCGTATGATGAGCACGAGTCTGTCAGGCACACCGATTTGGTAAAGCTTATATAATAAGCCATTGTGCCAAACTTTATCGAATGCTTTCGCTATATCGAAGAATAGGACACCCGTTTGCTGTTTGACTTGGAACCCCGCACTTATGTGTTCAACGATGCGGTGCACCTGTTGAACACACGAGTGCTTGGTTCGGAAGCCAAACTGCTCATTCGGGATAAGTTTGTGGGATTCAGCGAAGTCCTTAAGTCTTTTGAAGATCAACCTTTCGTAGATCTTCGCGAGAGTTTTAAGGAGACTAATGGGGTGATAACTAGAGGATTCGGATTTGGGTTTACCAGGTTTTGGTATCCCTATGACAACTGCTTCTTTCCACGATTGTGGGAAGATGTTGTTTGAAAGATCAGCGTTAAAAATGGCTGTCAGGAAGACAATGATGTGGAGAGGAAAGAGTTTGACAACTTTATTTGTTATCCCGTCGGAGCCAGGAGACTTCCTAGGGTTGAGATCTTTGATGAGGGATTGAACCTCATCGACTGTAACTACTGGGAGTGGATTGTCTGGGTCCTCTATTGGGGGCTGAGCTACCCTTCGTTCGACCTCGGCGTCCACCTTTGTGAGATGGGCCATGTCTACTTGTTGGGAGCTGGGAGAACATTGGGATTCTAGATTGTCGGCTAGACATTCGGTCTTTTCGTCGTCGTCGAAGGCGGGACTACGGCCAGGACGATTAAGAGGAGGAATGCCGCAGGCTTCTTTGACTCTGAGCTTGCGTTGCAAGTGCCAGAAAGCCTGGTGATTAGAGGTAAGGCTAGCCAAGTTTTTTGCGTTTTTTGGGTGTATCGGGTCCACACCCCACTCGGCTTCGTTGGCACCGCTAGGTATCCACCGAGGACCACCAAACAGTGGTTTTTACCTTAAGGGTCACAACTAGCGAGACTTGTCTCACACAGAAACAGAGATGGCCGAAACCCGCCTTGAAAAAGGCAAGTTCGGCGAAGGGTTCGATGCGCAGGTAGCAGCACGCAGGTAGCAGCGGGCGGCGACTGGACAATGGGCAGCGGCGGAGCGCGGCAGGAGAGCGCTTCGAGACGTCCGTACGGGGCGGAAGTCGGAGCGCGAGTTGTGATCAAAGATCCAATATATATCACGCCAGGGAACGTAACCATAGCGCGATTCAAAAATACACAACGCCATCTTGTGGCCGTAGAGTTAAACTTAATATGAAACATATCTATAAGAGCCACTTTGTTAAAGCATTCCTGGATCTTGATAATGTATGTAGGTATAGAATACATTATTCATGAACTCCATTCTTTATATTCATGAACAAGCGACGCGCCCTCGCTTCGCTACATGAATAGAAGTTTTCTTAACACAATCAATGTTTCTGAGTGTGAAAAATCTACATATTTCTAAAGAAGTTGCTTTACCCTTTAAATAGGCTTTACATAGTTATATATGCGAGGTCTAATCGAGTTACCACCCCGTGACAGACTGCGGCAAAGGCCTCATTATCCGCCGGTTTGATGAGCGTTCTATTTCAAATAGCGATTTTCTGAGATATCCACTTCGATTATATAGTATAAAAAGCATTATTTATCTTAATCCAATTGTAGCTAATGTGATCAACAACAATATAAGTCAGTTTAGCTTCGTAACTCTCGTCGAACAAACTAATTAGATCTATAATGATTGTTTGATCATACATATATTCTAATCATGATATATTCCTGAAACATAAGTTTTTTTCGTTTATTAGAACCTTCTCCTGACAGTATAAATACAACTAAAATAAATAAATAAAAGAAATTGGTCCTGCGTGAACAACGTGTGACGCTGTGACCAAAAGATTCATTTGTTATATATTTTCCATGGATTGAGTAAGGGTGTTTCCTCCTGGCCAAACTATTTCGCCCAACTGATTACTTAGAATATGATGTCTGTATTTCAGGTTCTTCAAGTTACAAAAAGAGGTCTTTAACAAAGGCGGTGTCAAGGTGTCGTCACATGAATCATGCGAAGGTTGTATAACTATTTATGATGATTACATTAAATAGCATACGCTACAGGAATATTAATTAAGAATATTACTTTTCAGAACCGTACAATGATAACACGCCCCTGCAGAGTGTCGAGGTAATTTATTTTTAATACTAGCTGTGACCCGCGGTTACTTCTATCTTCTATCTTCCAGTGAAAGTCCCGTTAAAATCAGTCTAGCTATTTCGGAGATTACCCGGAACAAACAGACACAGACAGACAGAAGAAAAAAAAATCAATAGTTTTTTTATTATCAGTACCGTGTATACTTTCATAAGCATGTAGTGAAAAACTGTTATTTTAGAATTACAAACAGACACCTAAATTGTATTTATCTGTATAAATTTTACTCTCAACGCTTGCAAAACGAACTGCACTCAGTTGGTTTTGCAAGTCACTCGTGTCTTGCCTTACAGTGAATACTTCTTATACTTACCTACCCCTGCTTATTTATAACAGATACCTATTGCTATCACGGCGATCCCAGCCTTGCTCGTCTCTCCATGAGACATTTACGAACTAACTCTCCGCAGGAACACACTATTGCTCTTTCGGCTAAAATCTTCTGTAAGTTGGTGCAACACTCAATAAGTCGAATTTTAAATTTATTTATATAGCTTTTTTTGGTCTCATGGTTTAGGTGTCAATCAGTTCACCACAACAGTCTAGACAAGTTTTAGTTATTTACATGAGTTATATAACATGTCCGTCTTCTTACAAAATTAAGTCTAAAATACAGTTCCGACCCTGTGAACGGTTATTCCCGTGCCCCGACACGGGCTAATATGCATATATATATAATAAGCAATTTACCTTGTATACTTGAACTGTCAAGCTGAACTGCTTGAATCAGCTATTAATAAAAATCTACAGACCGTGTACGAAGAATACTAATTTGCTTGTAGCAGTCACTCTTTACTGATTCAAGTAGTGTTTCAAGGCCCTTTGTGGTGTGTTCGTCAACAGAACGTGCACAAGCTACGCAAAGGTCTGGGGACCTACCTGAAAGGGCTCCGGTTCCGATCGGTTGCGCAGGAGCCGCCCGCGCACCTCTCCGTCGCTGAAAACACCAAGTACGACTTCATGAAGAACTACAGGTATGATAATACTGTAGTTTCATTAGCCGGATTAACCCTATTAACCAATGCAATTCTCGCCGCCCCTTTCCGTTACCATTTTCTTATTTTTTCAAATATAATTTTTCCTCCTATATTATTCGCCTTATGGATAATCCTGCCCTGATTATATTTATACTTTCCAGGGATCTGTACAGCAGTGATCAGTGTGACGAGGCGTGCAATGGTTACGAAGCTAAAGAAATAGCGGACAATATACCTTTGAATGCTCACGGTAGCGACGTGACACATTACAATATCAATGACAACGAGTGTTACGACGATAACATGTTTGTAGTAAAGTCTGTGATTGACCCTTGTGTAAGTAGTTTAAGGAATAGGAATAAGAATAAGGTTGTGTGCGGAGCGAGTGAACATAGTAGGAGTAACGGCTGCGAGCCGAGGCCCGTGTCCAACTTGGATTGGAAGGGTAGGGTGATAGAAGAATCTCCGGTGTGGTGCATGGACTTCTGCAATGACCTCATCATAGCGGGCTGCGCCGACGGCCGGCTCGAGTTCTGGGAGGCGGACTCCGGGAAACTTTTGGTGAGGCACTACACTTATACACGTATTCAATTTGTACCTTATCTAACCTTCACAATAAAAGATTTGTACATATGTGTTACCAATATCTAATATATCTAATGCAATTTACATTTTAAAGACACATAATTAATGCGAGAAGTACCAACGAAATTTCAAAAAAATATATACAGTGATTACACACCACCATAATATGCAGAAAATAACGTGAGAGAACATCGTCTTAAAAGTAATTCAATGACGTGGGTAGAGTACTTGAGACGGCTACTCACCATCTGTTACGTTGGCACCAAATCATCTTGGATCACAACACTTGCTTACCCCTTCGGGGAGGGGACGCATACATTTTAAACACAATAATGAAGCTTCCTTTATTTATTTATTTCAAAAATATACACAATTATTGAGATAGTTCTTAGTCTTACAATACATAAATCTTCGTTAGATTTGGTATTAAATTTAAAAACTTCCCTATTCGTAATTTACCATTTACTCCCGTTAGTTTTCCCGTTAGTTCCGTGATGGAACTAATGAGACTTCCCGTTTTGGTACTGTATGTTAACTAAGTAAGGTAATGTGAATGTTGTAGTGTGTGTGGTGTATGAGGGAGGGTGGTGGCGGTGGTGTGACGCACGTGCGCGCGTTGTCCGGCGGACGGCGGGTGGTGGCCGCCTCGCTCACCGGACACCTGGCGTTGCTGCGCCTCGACGCCTACAACGCCGCCTCCGGAGCACACGTCGACTGGCACTTCAGCACCGCACACCGCAGAAGTAACTATTTGACTAACTACCGTTATTTTGTTTGATATGTCTAAAGCTGGTAAATTGTATCTGCAAACGATTCGACTGTTGGTTCTGTTATCGTAACTTTGTTTTGTTTATAGTTTCATTTATTTTGTGTATGTTTCTAGGGTAAACGTGCGCTTAGGGAAAGGAAGGGAGTAACTGTGCATGTATCTTATTCGCCTCACACTATACAGACAGACTATGTGCAGTGATTTCCAACACGTGCTTTAAGGTGAATAAAAACATCGTGAAGAAACCTGCATAATATCTGAGAAGTTATTCAAAGACATATGTATAGTGGCTGAGACGGCGTATTGTGCCTAGACTCACGATCTGTCACGTTGGCACATCATCTTCGTTGAAAAGTGGGTGTTGTTATTACAACACCTCTGCCTACTCCTTCGGGGAATACAGGCATGGACATATGTATGTGTGACTGTATGTGCTTGTGTGATAAAACAGCGCACAAACGCACTGGCTCGGCGGGCTCGCTGCACTCGTCGCTTGGCCTCGACGACTCATCGCGCGCACGCTTCAGTTTCTCCTACGACGCAGATATCACCGATAGAGAAGGTATGCTTTGTTCATTGTTACTACCTGGGGCCCAACCATGAGATCTTACTGCAATGTTAATTCGGTTATGCGACAGTGACAAATGTATGCACGTCACATACATCTGTCTCATAAATGAGTGAAACTATCAGTGCAATAAGAGCTCAAGGTAAGGCCCCTGATACTTTTATCGTTACTTTATATGAAACACAACACTTTAGATTTGTGTTGAGTAAATTTAAAAAACCTTTAACTAGAAGAAGTGGGTCATTATAAATATCACACAGTCGAATTGAGAGCCTCCTCCTTTTTTTTAAGACGGTTGAGAACAGTGTATGTTATGTATTATAATTTATAAGGTTGTTAAAAATGGATTGTGTGAAATATGGTGGAAAGGAAGCGAATGCAGATATGACAATTGATAATTGGAAGAGAAAAACATCTGAAATAAAATGGGTTAAGGGTAGGAGGCTGATAATGGATATTGATTATTTTTAGGTTTCTTGCCGGGTCTCTTCACAACAATAGCAACCTTCCGAACCCGGTGGCATCATTTATATCCTATATTTTTTGTGTCCTGACAATTTTAAAGTTCTTTGTAAGAAGTATAATGAAATAAAGATATTTAGAATTATTTAATTGAGATTTTGTACTATTATAACACATAACACAGCATAATATGTGTTTTTTCAGAGATAGTGTGCGCTCGCATCGCACAGTGCCGTCCACACCAGCAGCCCATCACTGAGCTACGCTCCGAGGGCGGGCGAATACTCACAGGGGGACAGGACCACGTGCTGAAGGTAGATTATTTTATATTTTATTAGGACAAGTATTATACTTATTTATTACGGTTGTTCTATGTGTAATTTTCCAGTAGTAGTCGTAATAAGTTACTGGATTAGTGCCCGGGTAATAGCGTTTGTAAATTAAATTGGCGAAATGTGAATGTACGATAACGACGCCCCCTTATTACAAAACAAAGACTAAGATAGTCCTTGGCCTAAAGTAGCTCCATCCCTCTGTGATACGTATTTAAAAAGTGATGGACGTAGCTTTAGCCCGAGTTTAACCATACATACATATGCTCACGCCGGGGTACGCACCCCGATAGGGTAGGCGGTATGGAGGTATAAACCATGGTTATACCATAAGGACGGTGTTCATAGCCTTATTGAACACAATGCCTACGCCGCAAAACGACTTTGAAGGATTACGTCTACACGGCTGACAGCTATAAGACTAAGTGTAAATAAATAACATTATGAAGATATTTATTTTGCCACTTAGTCTTATGGCCGTGTGGACGCCTTCAAAGTTATTTTGTGGCGTAGCAATGTGATCAAAAAGTGTACATAGTCATACGGTGGCATATGTCACATGTATGATCAGAGTGATTGTGTGTTAGGTGTTCTCCGGTGCGGAGCTGAGTGCTCTGTTCACGTTGCACGGCCACTGCGGGCCCATCACCAGCTGCTTCATAGACCACGTGACGCCCACCATCGCGGGCAGCGGCTCGCAGGACGGACTCCTGTGCGTCTGGGACTTGCATACTGGTACACGCATACACTACCCGCCTGTTAATATTGCACACAAACTATACAGGGTGTCGGAGAAAAAGGAACAGTTGTCTTCTAGAAGTTGTAGGGTTTTATGAATATATCACTATATTGAAATTGTAAAATATCTAGCTCCAACGATAACGTAGTTGCAAGCTATGGCCGAAGAGCTCGCGGCCTTAAGCGATTGAATGAACGCGCGGCCGCGTTTACCTACATTCCGTACGGGGTTATTCATCTTTTTAAATTAAGGGGAAGGTTAATGGTTTCGAAAAATGGTTTTATGGGATTATTTCAGGATTTATTAGTGGGAGTAAAAAAATAAAAACGTAGTTAGATTTTACGTGAATAACTCTACGTTACAGCAGATTTTTATGCGAAAATAAGGTATTAATATGGTCAACTTTGAACATCAATTACTCGAAAACGGAAGAAAATATTTTTGTCATAATAATTTTAATTGCTTCCTAAAATTATACCCTATCACATATTTTAAGAGCTGTCCCGAATTCCCCGACACCCTGTATATACAAGCAGTATGGATGCTTGAAATAAGAACGTGTGTCTCTTTTGGACCGAGTTGTAAATTTTAAAGTTATTTGTTCAAATCGACAATGGATGCCCCATTTACGTGTTTTACAGACATTAATCTAAACTAAACGCTATCGGCCGCGATGTGATATCTCTTACTGATGCGCGCGTCTGTGTGATTTCGTACGATTTGTTCCTAGATTCCGTACTGCTTACAGTAATAGATATATGCACTGCGGTAAAACACTGTTTCTGTCGCACACTACTGATGTGATGTCGCGACTGGCATGTGACTGATGTCACAAACTGGATACAAATTTTATTTTATTGTTTCTTACACTCATTTATTTAATCTAACAGTAAAAACGCCTAGCGGGAATAAAATTGTCGCAAAAAAGCTGGAATCCCATTTCTACCAGAGCATCCATATGAACATTATAACGTCTCTGACTGTATCCCTCTTCACGGCTAAGCAGCCCTTCCGATATGGCTTAAATGTGGTATAGGTTGGGCTTAGCACGGTACTTAAACAACGCAGACAAAGTCGCGGGTATGGGCTAGTATTGCATACCGGCGGGCTAAGTTAAATTTGTTTTATCTATGTTTCCAGGTGCGTGTTTATATAGCATGCAAGCGCATGACGGAGCAGTGACGTCACTGGCCTACACCGCGTCATACGTGGTCTCCGCCGGAGCGGACGAGCGATTGTGCATATGGGATCGGTTCCAGGGACACATGCTCAACTCCATACACATCGTGAGTGCCTCTCATGTATATATGTCGTGGTCAAATCTTAGATTTGTACGTGCTAACATTGATTAAAAGACATTAAAATATATTGCCTTCCTTTCGCTAACGCTTAACAAATCCCGAATACAAAGCTCATTGGCGTTCTTATTGCACCCGGCGATCAATTATCTAATCTCCGGCGATTATAATAGAATTCACACATTAATATTACACATATTAATGTGTGACTTATACCTAACATCAAATTTGATTTTGGGTAATGTAGCTACTTGTATCCAATAGTCCAAATCCAAGTATTTGAAATAAAAAAGTAACATATTGATGATATGTTTATGATGCCTGGCTGAGTCTCTTATCGGTTCTTCTCAGAAGGCTCGTTTCCGAACTAGTGGTAAATTTTAGACATTCATAATTGCCTTACCAGTTAGGATTTCCAATGTCTAGGGTTTGAACTACATGAGCCGCATGCTGCCGCTGACGCACACGCTGCTCGTGATGGGTGACCGCAGCGGACTCGCCACCTACGACCTGAGCAGCGGTGACGTCATACGGAGGGTGCTTCTAGGTATTACCACAACACTTTTAACCAGCTTCAAAACAAATAACTTGTTCCATATCTATACATCTATACAGATAAATGATATTGAAGTGTCTGTTTGTAATTTCACTACATGCATATGACAATGCACACGGCACTTACTTAAAGGAAGGATTATTAAGGTTTCACGGACTGTCTGTTTGTTCCGGCTGGACCGATTTAGGGACTTTCACTGGCGGATGTGGGAAGGAATGAGTAAGGATATTTTTTTTTATTTAATAGACGCGGTTGAAACTGCGTGGCTCAGCTATGTATAATATAAGCTTGATTAGTGCGATGTAAATATGATAATTTTAAAAGCACTTCATAGAAATAATTTTTATGTGAACTCCAACTAAAAGTCCCGAACGCCACTGCGGAATACGAAATCCTGGGTTTAGTCCGTAGGTTAAGCAAAGTGATATTGGTTAATTCCATCTGTTATTTCCCAGTAGCGGCCCGGAGTCTGGATTAGCGCCCGGTTAATGGCCATAGGTAGGCCACTATTAAATAGGACTTAAAAGTAACTTGCGAAATGTGGGTGTACTCAAATACATCTCTGCCTCTCCCTTTGAAGAACATATACATCGGAGAAAAAGAAACAGTTGTCTTCTAGAAGTTGTAGGCTTTTATGAATATATCACTATATTGAAATCGTAAAATATCTAGCTCCAACGATAACGTAGTTATAGGCTACGGCCGAAGAGCTCGCGGCCTTAACGCGTTCGCTGCTAACGACGCACCTGCGCGTCCAACTGTTAGAGAATTTACGAAGAAGACGAAATTTCAGCAGCGAATGTGTTAAGCGATTGAAGGAACTCGCGGCCGCGTTTCCCTACATTACGTACGCGGTAATTAAACTTTTTAAATTAAGGGGAGGGTAATGGTTTCGAAAAATTGTTTTAAGGGATAATTTCTGGATTTATTAGTGGGAGAAAAAAAATAAAAACGTAGTTAGATTTCACGTGAATAACTCTTACGTTACAACTGATTTTTATGCGAAAATAAGGTCTTGATATGATCAACTTTGAACGTCAATTACTCGAAAACGGAAGAAAATATTTTTGTCATAATAATTTAATTGCTTCCTAAAATTGTACCCTATCACATATTATAAGAGCTGTCCCGGTTTCCCCGACACCCTGTATATGTAAGAACTATAATGTTTTGCAGGTCAAAGCGATGGGTGTATATTCGTGAGGCAAATATTGCCGCTAAAGGACGCTATTGTGTGCGACTACGCGAATCAACTGAGGATAGTGCGATTCCCACTCGTCTCCAAGCTGGCGGACATGAAGAACGAATAGTACGTCATTTTAGTGATTTCCGTGACATTATATACTGCGTGTAAGCAAAGTGGACAGTGTTCTAACTTACGCCCGGGCCACAGTATAAAATATAAGCTTACTAAGCAGTATGGAATCTAGACCAAATTTTTTTAAATAACACGTATACTTCATTCGAGTTTGGGTTATAATTTTTTTAAATTTTCCGTTATCTTCAGACAAATTTATTGAGATTTGTCGATTTGAAATAAATAAATGACGTATATATTATAGTACTCTTACGGCCACGACGTGACCTTACCGACATTACGCTTATTATCGCGTGGCTGCGCGCGTCTGTGTGAGTGTGTCATTTCGAACGATTTGTTCTTAGATTCCGTACTGGGGCCAACCATGAGCTCTTATTGCAATGATAATTCAGTTGTGCGGCAGTGACAGATGTATACAAGGCACATACATCTGTCTTATAAATGAGTGAAACTATCATAGCAATAAGAGCTCATGGTAAGGACCCCTGCTTGTAGTAAGGTCATATGTCTACTGTGCCACAGTTTCGTGTATATGTACAGTCATATAAATTACATAAACAATAATCACAATATACCTTATTTATTACACTGTGATAGATTATTAAATGACAAGAGTGACTGCGCAATGTTGTCGGTCTCGATTGATTTAATTAGGCGTGTGATTGTATCTATAAGTGTGCTGTCAATTTCAAAGGTCGTTAGCAAATGTAAGAAAGTATGTGTAAGTGAATATATTTATATACTTAGTAATAAGTGGACATCTAATGTGAACGGCTGCGTGTTTCCGAGGTAATGCAGACGTTTTTATTTATAATAAAAACTGAAGATATTAATTATCCTATTTGGTCCGAGATTCCCAAGTGTATGATATGTCATAGCGACCTTAACGTAGTGCAAGTAACATTCCGTACTCAATTCACTGTAACTCGGTAAATGCTGATTTATGTTCTCGCTTTGACTTGCTTGATTAAATAATAAAACAATTGCTATCACAAGCTTTTGGGGAGTACCTTCGAAGAAACTCGTTAAGTTATTTTGTAGCCTGTACTTCATTGAGGCCTAATATTTATTTTTGTATATTTCGTTTGTCACACATTGAGAGATTGCAGTTTGCACATCTTTGTATTGTATCATCACAATCTACAATGCCCAAGTATACATTTCGAGATTATCCCTATAGATAATTTTGAATAGAAGTACAGGTCCTTATCATCGTTGTGTACTTAATGGCATAAATCGACAGCTTTCTGAATAACGACGGGTTGATAAATATAAATTATAATACACGTACCTTGTAAATCATTGTCGCTGAACGAATTGGGTTTTGTACCTTTTGGGACAAAATGTAGACAAATGGTAATTCCGTTTGTTAACTGGGCCCAAGGTCCGTCTTCCGAGCGTTGACTAACACCAAATATTCCATATCAGATACTATTTATACAAACAACCTCGAATATAAGTCATCACACGAGTTTAGATGTCTAGTAATGGCTTAACGAATATGTTATAATATCATTTTATTGGTACTTAATGCCTGCTCATAAAATAGTTCGATTATAAAATACAAAACAGAGTTACAAATCGATTTGTCGCATTTGTGTTCTTGTATCCATATTATAGGTGTCCGTTAAACCACGAAGCAGTGGAAGTGTTAACAAATGCCCAAATATTTGACAAATACGTACGTTTACCCATTAAAGGAGGTATTTGTTTCAAATGATCGTCCCGCTTAGCATAGCATTTCGTCAACATCGAATTAAATTAATGCTATTTCTAGCCTGGGTTTGATTTAAACAATCAAACCCAGGCTAGAAATAGCATCTTACTTTAAGGGCTTAAAGAAGTTGATATTTTATCGATACATGTCTGAATATACCTAGGAAGATGTGTATTAATAAAACTATTATTCTTTTTTGTGAAATGGGACTTAAGATTGGGGCGGTTTGCGTGTCATCCATGCCCGTCTATCTTTCATAATCCCGATGAATCAAACAACCAAAATAATACATTGGCATAAATAACTACTACCAAATCCCAAAAAATTAAAACAAACATTCAAACTGATGCTCATTCCGAGTTTACTCGTGAAAACCCACGTCTTTTCAACTCAAAAACAATCCATTGTTGTAGTGTTGTATTCTGTGCGATTGTCTCGAATGTTGGTAATGCATTCAGTCAGACTGATTGAAAGCGGTTGAAGCAATTCTATCGACTGCAGTACGGTCGCAGCTCTAGGCCAACTAGGCTCTCTTCATCAACTGGTTTGACCAGACATGCTTAAAATGCATTAAGTCTAATGTATGTGTGTAGTTTCCTTTTGTACATATGTATTACAGCCAGTTGCATAACGTGGCCTTAATTTATTATACTTTTTCTTTTATAAATGTTGATCTGAATATATTTATTATTATTATCTTTGTTTATTTATGAAGCCTATTTAAGATAGTAAGAATAATAGCAAATTAGTGATCAATGTTTCGTAATTTATTTCATAGTAGGTTTAGGTTATATTGTAGGTTTTAAAGAAATATAAAAAGCACTAGTCGATTAATAAATGTCTAGTTGATATGTGATGCTTAAGAGGCCTTGCTTCTCCATACTAACGGTATATGAACGTCATGGGAGCAGATTTATACCATTTTGATATTAGTCGGATGCTAATTGTAATTATTTGGTCCATGGGTACAAAAATATAAAAATATAACTTCTCTTTTGATTCTTATTAAAAATACCAGGATATAATTAAAATAAGATATGGAAATATATTTAAATTAAAAAATAATTTCCTTATACTTTTATATGGGCAAGCAAGCCTCCGCGGGGATCTAGTCTTACCTTAACCTCTTACTGCCATGATACCTTGGCTGTCTAACAGTGACAGCCTTATACACGTGTCTCATAATCATTGTCAAAATATAATGGTAAATAGAGGTCATGGTAGGACCCCCGTTCGGTGCCCGAAATATAAGTTGACATGTACAAACGTGGTCGCCTTCGTTTATTTGCTTTTTTTGTATGGAGGCTTAAAACTTGTTACACTCGCCACATTAGGGGCTTTTTACGTTCCTGAAAAATTGAGAAAAATGCGAAGGCGATATCGTCAACGTAAAAATATGTTAAATCCTGTACTTGGGGCACTGTCTGAGAAGTTATTTATCTTCAAGACGCTATTGCGAGTGTGTTTTGCAGGAATTCAACTATGGTAATGTTATAAAAAATGTAATTCAATAAAATGATGTGTCCTATGAGGGTTGCACGTCAGCTTGTCAACTCGCACGCGCAACTGTGACTTGTCCTCGCTGGTCTATTTAACGTATAAATGTTATCGGATATTTATATTAATTATTGACATTTTTCAGCTGTACCTAAATAGTTCAAATTTGAAACAAGTGACTATTAAGTTTTGTCTAATGTAAAATACCTTTCCCTGCGACCTCAACACCCAGTATCGGTTGTTGTATAACGGAGTTTGTCCTGTCTTTCCTTATCCTTTACATTCCTCGTTTTAAATAAGCTTGAATGTTCTACACAAAATCATTGCTGCATATATTTGTAAATTGTTAGCATATGCACCGTTACAGATGTGAATATAGAAGTAACAAATAAATTTCGAACGTTGCTTGGAGGTTGATCAATGCCCCAATGTGCGTTTTAGCGTGCCACCATATATATGTATCCATTATCTTTGTTTTACAATCACAACCCAAAAAGTATCAAGAAATTTCTAGCTACGCTAATGGGCGCTTTCCCACTGCCACGATATCGCTCGTCTATACTTGACTACAATGACACAGTGTGAAAGCGTTCATTGATAATTATATCAAACTACTAGTCTGACGATATCATGTCGTTACCGCCCAATGTGACAGCGCCCAATACGCAACGAAAGTCGTCGACTTTCAAACATGTCAAAACCAGGTTCAGATAATAATACTTTTCTCATCTTAAATGTGACGCGCAAGACATAACATTTTAAGTACCTCACATAAAAAGGTAATTCATGTGCATAAACTACACAGTACCTACAATTAGACATCGTATCCCCTTATAAACACAAAATTGGCAAAACCCGGACCAATATCTTTTCAATTCCATATCACAAGAAGAAACCGAACCACTTGTTAACCAGAGATAAGGCCACGTGTTTAAATAAGGTTAACTTCACAATCACAATATTTGATATGAATTGGTACTTTATGAAACACTAGATACTTAGCAGTATTTTTATACTCACAAATATAATCTAAATGTTGATATCATTAAACCTTTATTACTTTGTTCTTCAGGCCTTGTTTCCCGTAGAAATATGTTTGAATAATGATTTATTAATACCTAATATGCCGCGGTTAAACGTCCGTGGTACAATAATGTATTATTTTGATATTTAAATAAATTGAAATATATCTTACAATACTGAATAATGTATGCGTCCATATAGCTATTTAAATGTTTTTCTTAAATTTTCCCTAAAATATCTGATATATGTGATGATGTTTGATGATAAGTCCATTCCTTCCTGCTTCACTAACAACTTACAATAATTATGTTTTTTGTAAATATGAGCAAGTATTTTATTAAATGTTTTATTTAAATTGCGTTGTATTTTGTTTATATGAAAGCACTAACATAACTATATAAAATATAAAACAACATTATGAATTTCCCCAATGCACCTTTGATCTGATTGATTTGATGGATTATTAACCTCCAGAGCTTCTGGGCCGATTGTGAAAATAATCTAAGCAACAGATCTATCTATCTACACTAGCTCCGAATAGGTAAGCGTGTTGTATTTTATCCTATCCATGCTATATGTCAAGCACGTCACATGTTTTTTTAATTAATTACAATTTGCGATATTTTTCGTATCGTGTCGATGGCAGGTACAGTTTAAATTTTTGTAGCCCAGAACTTGGCTACTTCAACAGCGTTATTGGTGGCAGCCATTAGATCTTCCCGCGTGCAGCTGGTGGGGCACGCAAGACACTATATGTGGTAGGCCATAGTTTGGGGCGCAGCGCACACACATCCGATGTTGGCGTCATCAATGAAACCCCACCTGATCATGTTGTCCTTGCTTCGACCGACCTGAATCCGAAGTTTATTTAGAGACTTTTTGCGGTAATCATGACGTTTTGACGATTGGAAAACCATTTTTTTTAAAGGTTAATGATATTTTGAGTTTTAATTTTGAAAGCTTTGTGAACATCGCATAATTTATGCTTATTTACCTACGATTCGCAGACGTATGCGAAACGTAAAATATTAAGCCATATACACAGAGTCTTATGACTCGCATAGGAGAGAATTGAACGCGCTATTCTAGGTCCTGCCGCCACTGGGACCCATAGTGCTATGAACAAAAGCCGAAATAATGAAGATTGGATGATTCCTCATAAGTCCCATTGATTTGGACTTTGAATCTCACCACCTGGCATATGAATAACAGAATAATTCAACTCAGTTTCATTATAAATGTATATTTCATAATCTAAGTACTTACTTATAAGAACTATTAAATGCGGTACAAACCTAAGTTTAACATAACAATTTCAACGTAAGTTTTGTTAACTAAAACGTTTACATAAATTTCAAACATAGTTGGATATAGTAAAACGTAATACATTTAAGCTTAACAAATATGTGTACCATTAATATTAGATTAAGTATCTTATCTATAGTCTTCAGTCCCTAATACGCACGTGCAGGAATGTGCTCCCGAGCGAAATATGATTTGCTTACCTGATACCTATGCCTAACGTAACTAAACTGGAATGTTTATAATTGATTAATGTACGAAATCATTAAATGCTTACAAATGTGCTGGCGATAAGCAGTCTTTATCAAGAGGTATTTGCGGTCATAAGACTTATATTTTACTTACGGCTCATACAAGTATACTTATATATCTCCGATTTAACCACAGCCATTATATCTAGTCATATTGTATAGCCACTATTGCGCAACTCGTTACTTAAAAAAATATTATAAATTTGAGCAGACTTGCCAATACCCTGTTAAGTTTTATATACTTACAATATGTGAATTTGGCGCCTAGAACTAGACCATACGTTACGATGAACACCATAATTATTAGCTGTTAACTTAACTGAAACAAATTAGTGCGAATTCCTATTGAGTTCCTTTACGAAACCAGAAATGACCTATAACTAAAAAAAGCGTAGCACATATAGTTTTGGTAATTAACCAACTAATTGCCCACCAAAATCCCAATTATATAATTACCCACTTTCCTATTTAAAATGCTTAAGAAGTGAGTCAGAATGCACCTAGTTATAAATGTCGGATGACTTATTCATCACAACAACATTGAAATTTGGCTGGATATACAATCAATGGAATGTTTTTGTGTCAAACGTTTTGTGACACAGTTAATTGCACCCAATGGTGGGTGAAACTGGTGGGTGTACGGGCCGCGACCCATAAACATATACATACCTACGGTCTCCCTACATTATAGTTTAACACAATGCGAACTAGCGCGGCGCTAGGGGGAGTCCTAGATAATATCACCAGTCAGCCAGTCGCAGCGACACCGGGGACTTGGGCGCTAACAGGAAATCGAATTGAATGTCCAACTCGCCGTCGAACTCCACTCGCCATCTTTGCAATATCTGTTAATACAATATGCTTTTGAAGGTTTAAGAACAGTTGTTGAGAATCGATGAAGCTTGTCAGTAAAGCTGATAAAGTAATATTAGTGACCTTAGCGAGTATCAAGTGCAGCTCGAGGTCGACGAAGCGCTTGCCGGGGCACATGCGGCGGCCGCGGCCGAAGGGCGCCACAAGCGCGGCGGCGTGCGGCTCGCGCATCGCCACCCACCGCTCCGGCAGGTACTCCTGGGCGCGCCAGAAGTTCTCTTCGCGCCGACACGCCGCGCCCGTGTGCGCCAGGATAAACGTCTGCATCAGGAACAACATGTATGTTATATAGAGTGAAGTGAATGAAACTATCATGTTATGTCTTAGGTATATAGGTACCTAAAAGCCACATAGCTGCTTCCAGACTCTTTTTGAGGTTTCTGCATCGGTGAAATAGAAGCGACTTAACCAATTGACCTTTGATATTTAACGATGAATAATTAAACTTTTCTATTCAAGCTTATAATTTCAGCAGTTTCCCTATTTCATTGTCGATTATCGATGTAACTTTAACTCTGTTTAAACGATGACAATTATTAGGTAGTTCACAATGGCAAAGCTTACCCCGGCGGGCAACTTGTATCCGGCGGCTGTCATAGGAGCGTCGAGTAGTCGTGCGAGGAAGGGCGCGGTGGGCAGCAGCCTGAAGGCCTCCATGGCGGCGGCGCGCACCGAGGGCGCGGCGGCCAGGTCCCCTGCCGTCAGCTGCGAGGTGTGGGGCAGCTCCGCGCGGATACGCTCCTGCCAGTCCGGCCGCCCGCTCAGCAGGTACAGCAGGAATACCAGGCTGTTTGCCAACTGCCGAGGTTTGACATATTATGAATACTTATAAAAGCTAGTAGAATACCTATAAGGTTTGAAGTTAATTTGAAATAAAGAGTATAAGGTATTAAGTTAGGAATTAAGAAAGGCAAATGGTTTTGAAAGTATTATTGAAATTAGTGTTACTGTTTCAATGCCGGCAGTGATAAAGTCGATGACCGCGGCCTTCTTGTCTCGCATGTCGACGGCGGGGTTGTCGAGGATCCGGTGGAACATCTCCCGCATGGAGTCGTCCTGCGCCGCGCCCGCCGTGCGGCTCCTCGCCTCTTCCATCAGGTCTGACACTATCCTAGAAATTACATTACATCTTTTTTCAACTCAAACACAACTCGACGACAAAACTAAGACAAATAAAATGAATGTGACCAAATTTTTATTTTTGCATTGTAAATTACTTCTTTAGCTAACTCACTACAACTTCCTTTACCTAACAAGTCTTTTAAATAATGGTTTGTTTACTTACGAGTGTATAGTCTCCTCGCTCTTGACAAATCTCTTGTAGAGGTTGGTGGGCGCAAACTTCCAGAGAGGAACGCCGTAATAGGAGTCCCGCTGGGCCCTGAAGTGGTCCTTCACCGCGCCCGCCAGCACCACGGCCCGGCCCGACATCCACCGCTCTAGGAACCCCAGCCTCGAGCCCAGCATCAAACCACACACCGCTGCAATACCATACCACAGACTAGGAAATAGGTGAGGAGAACATCCGATGAGATAGCAAATCGAATACAAAGCCTGCTCCAAAAATTGCAAACACTAGTGTTAAGTTGTTGTTGGGCTTATTAATTTTAAGTACCTATAACATATCTCTCTATAGTAACAGTTGAAAAATAATAATATGAAAATGCCCTAAATCTAAAACGTCAGTTATGGGATTTAACTTGATAAATAAAATTTAAACTTTTAAAAATCATTCAGTCATTACGAATCGTCTCGAACGCAGGTTTGATGACTTCCAGCCTCCCGAACAAGCCGGTTTCCGAAAAAGTTTTAGTACCATAGACCACATTCACACGCTCCGCCAGATTATACAGAAGACAGAGGAGTATAATCGGCCATTATGTCTAGCGTTTGTGGACTATGAGAAAGCCTTTGATTCAATCGAAACCTGGGCAGTATTGCAGTCCCTCCAACGATGTCAGATCGACTATAGGTATATCGAAGTGTTGAAGTGCTTGTATAGAAACGCTACCATGACCATTCGACTTCAGGAAGAGAGCACGAAGCCAATCCAATTGCAGAAAGGTGTGAGACAGGGAGACGTTATTTCTCCGAAACTGTTCACGAACGCATTGGAGGACGTTTTCAAGCTCTTGGACTGGAACGGATTCGGCATCAACATCAATGGCGAATACATCACTCACCTTCGTTTTGCCGATGATATAGTCATCATGTCAGAGTCGTTGGAGCACCTCAATACTATGCTCAGCGACCTCAGTATCGTTTCCCAACAGGTGGGCCTTAAAATGAATATGGACAAGACGAAAGTCATGTCGAATGTTCATGCGGCACCCGTACCGGTTGTTGTTGGGAGCGATACTATCGAAGTTGTAGACCATTATACTTACCTTGGACAGATTGTGCAGCTAGGTAGGTCCAACTTCGAGAAGAGGTCGCCCGAAGAATCCAACTCGGATGGGCAGCGTTTGGGAAGCTACGTGACATCTTTTCATCGAGAATCCCGCAGTGCCTTAAGACTAGGGTGTTTAACCAGTGTGTGTTGCCAGTGATGACATACGGAGCCGAGACGTGGTCTTTGACAGCTGGCCTTTTAGAAAGACTAAGGGTCACTCAACGAGCAATGGAAAGAGCTATGCTCGGAGTTTCTCTGCGGTGCAAAATCCGGAACAAGGATATTCGCCAGAGAACCAGAGTCACCGACATAGCTCTTAAGATTTGCAAGTTGAAGTGGCAATGGGCAGGCCACATCGCTCGTAGAACTGATAACCGATGGGGAAGAAAAGTTCTCGAGTGGCGACCACGGACCGGAAGACGCAGCGTAGGCAGGCCTCCCACTAGGTGGACCGACGATCGTGAGAGTCGCGGGCAACCGATGGATGCTAATAGCGCATTGTCGTTTGGCGTGGCGGTCCAAGGGGGAGGCCTATGTTCAGCAGTGGACGTCTTCCGGCTGATGATGTATGTATGATGTATTTTAAAAATAAATATACGATACTTATACAGTATCGTATTACACATTTTGGCTATCAATTGTTTGTTAAATCGGCATAGTAAAGATAGAAATAAGCGTGAATCAAATCAAATCAAAAAGTTTTAATCAACATATGGGACACGTGGAACACTTATTGAACGTCATTTCTCTTATGCTAACTTAGGTTAATTTACTACCGTTTTAGATATTTTATAATTCGAGTTCAAGCCTGGAACTAACGCCGTAAAAACAGCTCGCATGTTGTATTTGATGAGGATACGGCTAATGAACGCAACGTGTTTTTTTAACCGTCGTAGTGGAATAAATAAACCCCAGAATAGTCCAGCCACTGAATAAAGTAAGGGTGAGTGTAAAAGGTAGCATCAAATCCGTATTAAACTACCAAGGAATTAGCGGTCTGGTTTCTTGTTAGCAGCGTATTGACCTATTTGCAATCCATTATTTCATTTCATATTTTAAGCAACCTTCTGAGGCACGAGGCTGGTAGTACTAGCTGGACGAACTATATATAACTCGACGTACAACTCGTACCAATAAATCTATATCGGTCATTCCTGTCTAATAGATTTGTCGTCAGCCGCTGTGCATCAGTTGTGGGTATTATGCTATTTCTTTTAGAAGTTGTTTATTATGCAATGTATATAAATTATATGCCATTGCCAGTGCAATAATAAATGAAAGTCGTCTGCGCAAGCATACCCGTATATTTATTGTACTAGATCAACTCTACAGCTGGCATCTAGTATCAAAAACACGAACACGCAGCAACAGGTGAATATTTCAATAGCCAAGTACCTACCTACATGGTAAGGCTAAATATAAATGCAATGAACACTGTTATCTAGTGCCCCCTAACTATTTATAGTTTCCGGCTGTCTGATGCGTGTTAACATCTCTGAAGAGAGATACAAAGTATATTCTAATGCAATCGTCTCTCATACGAGTCAAGCGGCCGGTTTGTCGGACCCTTGTTATCTCTAGCTTCACTTAGACTACAACTTACGTAATTTTCTTGTTATTTCTATTGCGTCGCGTTCCTTTTCTGAATGTAATTGCAGATATAACTCATAAGTGCATTAGATTGGTGCATTCCACACATGTTCGTCGTAAATTAAAATCGGTTGCAATAAAAGAGACCAAGATCTAGCCTTCTGCGTTTCTTGTACGTCTAATGTCGAATTTTACCGAGTATGTAAAATATACCCAAATCGCGGTTTTTTTTAAATAAAATGTCTAGTGTGAATATATATTTAATAAAACTACCAAAGATTGTAACGTAATAACACAAATTTAACTTTATTGATAACACACGTATATCAATGAGGATTCAGGATTCCAGAGTAGGTACCTTACAGAAGTCTTGTGCTAGCACGCGGTACTTAGCAAACACCATCTCAAAACGAATTCGACAATTCTTTTACTTTTTTAAGCATCCATCGGCTATGGATCGCTTATCATCCGTTTGTTGGCCATATTTGTGGTGAGTCGATAGCTATTTAAATACCTTCCTAACACACTTGTACTATGTTCCATGCACATTACTTAAAGTATTCGTAAAGTATCAGAGATACCAAGTACCAGTTTACGAGCGACCGTACATTAGGACGTGCCAGAACATTACAATGTTGTGCTCTTAATATTGGAAAAAATATGGGAATACACCGTGGGATTTTTTCAAAGTTGTTAGTAACTCGATAATGATACGTCTATTTAAAGATATCTTGTTCAATGTAGTGTGCGTAGATGTAATTACCACAAGACTATGGCACGACGGGCGATAGTTGCCCGGGCTTAATTACATTCATTATTACTTATCTCCACTTTGGAATAACTTCAGCTAAATGTGAAATTATGAGAATATCTATCGTGTTCTTCGAAAACCATTTCATGACACCATGTTGATACAAATATGATAACAAACCGTGGCTACATTTATTGTCAAACATAATATAACTTGGTTACTTTTTTATCCGAAGCTGAAACAGCTTGTATATAGAGTAAACCTTTTAAAGATTTTTCAAAACTTAAATAGTACATTACATTTCGCCGGAATCACCATTGGATAGCTGTGCCCTCCGTAGATACAATTTCCTGTAAAATTAGTTCATCGAAGAATAGCCAGAATAATCAGATTTTTTTTAAATATTTATCTTTTCGATGTGCCGTAGATACGACTTATAAGTAAGTTAGTACTCATGTAACGTAAATCAAAAGCTGTTTGCTATTGTCACATTACACAGACACTTAAATGACTAATAGAACTAGATTAATTGCAAAATGAACTTACATTCGAGACCCATCCGGTTGGTGAGTTGGTCAAACCCCTGCACGGTGCCATCAGGGTTCCGCGAGGAGTTCAGCAGCTCTAGGAAGTCGTCACAGATGCTGTTCAGCTGAGGGACGAAGCCTTGCATGGTGTGCGGGCTGGTCAGCTCCGTGGTCAGGTGGCGACGTAAATGGTGCCACTTCTCACCCTGTCTGGAAAAGTTATAATTTATCATTAAATAGTAAAAAAGTAGTATCCATGCAAAATCATTGTCAACCTAGAATTATACAAAAATAAAATACAACCTAGAATTATCAATACCTATTCGTTTTTAAGTGAAGCATTGCTTCTACCAGATGTGCAGGTCATCTAGTAAAAACATCGTTAAAAGTTGATGAGCTTTCGTAATGGTTTGTTAGTAGCTTTTGCCATAGTTACTATAAAATTAAGTAGCTTCCGCCATTTGTTCATTTTCGTTGTGGTCTCAAGGAAATTGTTTGATACGTAAGAGGGATTTCGAATAAAAGTGTATGTTTGAGCCAACATACACATATGTAGATATAATAAACATATACATACTCGGAAAAATTAGTATGTTTTCTATTTCAAACATTACTATTTAAAACCAGTACCTAAACTTTGCCATTTCCTCGGTGTAATAGACATCAACGTGGTCTCTTCAATTAGGTCGTTGAAGGCTTCGTTTCATGGTGATTTTAGTGCTAAGTACTTTGTTAATTTAAAAGCCTTAACACAAATTTAGGCACAGGAGTTACTTAAACCCTTTCTTCACGACGAAGATGATTGAGATGCCAACGTGACGTAATGTGGGACCATATACAATTTACTTAACACAGGTACGTCTTTGAATTACTCCTCATAAGTAGGTATGCCTGTTTTCCTTCAGCGTAAGTGTGGAAGGTTTTTTTAAGATTTGCTTAATTGATGCCCACCCATGAGTTTTGAACTCGTGTCGGTAAACTCACAATGAAGCAAAGATGTTTAAGCACCGGTTTAACAAACTCGATGCTATCCCATCAAACTACTTACCGGCTGCTATTTCTGAAATTATCGATATTATTCAACATAAGAAGAGCTCAGTGAAGTCAGTTTGATGGCTAGGACATCCTAAATACCGCAAATTATAAAAAATATTCAGCGTATTTTTCTCTGCTCATTAGAACGATCTACGAGATTTGAAATGTACCTTAACAAAAATAAATCGCAAAATACTGTCTTCATGTTGCTAACTACTTATCTATCTAAAGGTGCTATCTAAAGATTTATTGAAAAAGAAGCGTAAGAGACGTAAGAAAATTGTGAATAACTGGAATGATGTTAAAAAAATCAGAGTTATAGTACTAACTCGTTGACGATGCCAGTGGAGGCGTATCTGTCGGGCCTGCTGCGGCGGTAGAGCTGCACGATCTCAGTGGGCGGGCGGTAGGGTCGGCGAGCCGGCGCGCGCAGCACGGCCTCGAGCGGCGCGCGCGCACACACCGACACCACCGCCGCGCCGCCCGCCGTCCTCTCGGCGAACACCTCGCCGTAACGCCTGAACATGTCTGCATGGAAAATACGTTTTTATTTGTATGAACATTTAACCTCTGTCATGGCATATTGTCTGAAAGAGACAGACAGACTTCGATTCAGACATAGACAGGTTTAAATTGCCTAAAAAAATTATGATAACAAAAAGTAGGTACAAACATGGTGCAAATGTATTTAATGCATATGCAGTTAGAATGTGCATTAATAAAAATCAAATGAAATGTACTCTCGACACGATACAGAGAATTTTGCATTTTATTTTCAACGCACGCGTTTTGAACACTGTCCCGAATTAGCAGAGTAAGTAATAGGCGAAGGCGGTTCGGGTTCAGATGCCTTGTTCCCCATACAATAGTACTGTGACTATGATTAAGTCTTTAGATTGTTCGATACTAGGTGTAACTTCGTAACGAGTTCAAGTACCTGTCTCATCTTGAAAGTGACATTATGAATTTTATTTCTTTTAATATCAATAAGTTAATTAATTTCCAATATCACATAAATAAGGTTAATATAACCAATTAACAAAGCTTTTTTCATTTTTATAGTGATTCGAAATATATAAATCAACCTTAATGATACTCGGATACTATCGGATCGAATAGTTGTTCATTTTGTGATTTATGAGCAAAACTAAATTAATTTACGTAAATAACGACCTATATTAACAAAACAAACACGAATTAGATACCTAACAGACTGGCAACCTTTGTCTGCGTTCGCTATGATCGTGTCATCACTTACCTACAGAATTAAAATATTTAATAGTTGTAAAGTAGTAGCACGCGGAAGCTATCTATGCTATATTATAAGCACCAACTCGAGACCTGCCGGTTTATTCACTAAGGTTTCTCAGCGTCGCACTCGTCTTCGTGTGACTAAAGATACGATACGAAATTGATACATTATACTCTATGTATATGTATCAATTTCCTATGATTGAAACCAACGCTCGTCGTCGAGTTCGACGATGAGAAACCTCGTAGTGAACAATGCGGCCGTACTTTATTGACTAATCTAAACTAAAGATGTTAAGTAAAATTGAGTGAGACAGAAGACATGCGTAGAGTTTACGTGTATGAAATAGGGGCTAATATTGAATAATAACTAGCAAGTAAGAAAATATACAATTTGTAAGTAAAGAGTTGTAGGAGAACATACAGAGTGTTCAGAAAAGGCAGGTAAGTAAATAGATCTCCGTTAAGCCTCACCCTCATACGCTTCATGAAGCTTGTTCATCCTATAGCGGGACCAGAAGAGCCACCTGGTGCCCAGCAGTGGCAGCGCCGGAGGCCCCGGCAGTCGGTGCGCTCTGGAGTTGACCGTCCGAAGGAGCAGGTCCGTCGCCGCGACCAACAACGCGATCACCGCCAGCAGCAGGGTGGGCCCGCACGACCAGTCCACTAGAGGCGACTGCGAGCTCTGCCGACAATTATATCATGACATATTAGTATAAGACATGGATATGTTTTACCTTTGAGTTCATATGTTATGTACATAATTAGTATTAGCAAACTATTATGAAATGGTTGCTATAAAAAAAATAAGTAAACATTTTAGGCGGCTATGCTTTTTTTTCAGTTCCTATCTTATACTAGACCTTCCCCAACTGTATTTAAAAGAGCTCTATGTATGTATTACAATCCTTAAATAAAACATACAGTTGAATTGATAACCCCCTCATTTTTATGAAGTCAATTCAAAAATAAAAAATACTTGATTAATGATTTGATTGCCTTTGATGTCAAACACAACATACGAGTATCATCGGTAATTATGGATTTACGCAGATACAACAGTAATTACTTTCTCGTTATCAAAAATAAAACAGTTTTATTAATTGAAGATATGCTTTTAATTTATAGTTGTGGGGTAAAACAGTTCACGGCATGCAACGATAACTTCAGATATTTAGTAATTCAAGACCAAGCATCGACATTACTCGTCGTAGCTACGGACATAATTTATAATGAAATAAGACCTCAACTGCCGTACGAATATGATAATGGAGGCTAGAATATATAATACGATACGAAGGCATGACCTATCACGGCATGGGGGAGACGTATGGCGTCTAGATTATGAGCCCCCGAGTCTGGTACCTCGGTACATACGTAATTGTCTATAATTGGACGGTGGGGAGGTTTTTGTTTGTGACCGGCGTGTGCGATAAACACCTGCTCCAGACCACTGGCAATATAAAACATAGAATATAGGTGCCTGTATCGATTGCCAAGGGACAAACAAAGTGTAACACGGGGAGAGGTGTTTCGACGCATAAGTATAAAAATATACGGGTTTTAGGTCTCACACCTGATTTTAAAAAGCATACACGGACTCTTTGTACCGCCAAAGTATTACAAACTTTCAAGGGATATAATTCATCCAAATATCTAACTATAATCTAGGATTATTATAATATTTTATCAAGTAAAATTAGGAGTAAATTGTAAATATAAAATGGATTTTATATTTGTATCTGCGGGAATGGTGTACCAGAAAGCTGGCTGCGTACCTGGTTGGATCACTAAACTGATTCACTGACCGAGGTTGGGAAGAGCTCGACGGTCACCAGAGACGTAAACCAGAAAAGACAAAACTCTTTAAAAGGGATTATCGCATTTGGCCTTCAAAGCCACAAAGTCGGCAGGAATATAATTATAATTTTGACTAAGATCTAAATACTTCCACTTGATGTTTTTCTTAAACTCAGCCACTGCCCCAGCTTACTCCGAGGTCGAATTTAGGTATCAGCGAGCAATATGTCCATGTAGGTCGGTTCTGCACAAAGGGCTTCACGACACTCCAGAGAACTAGCTCCATCAGGTCTCCTGCCATCTTCCCGTGAAATGCCGTTCGTTTACTTACCTCAGATTTAAAAATCAAAATATTCCACCGTCCAAGCCGTGTGGTAAAATACAAACCATCGGAAAACGATAAGTAATATTTAAAAACAATCTGCGATTAAGGTACGATGAAAGGCAGACTGGAATTATTTATTTTATAAAGGGTTATTAACCCTAGGATTTTGAACTTGGTTGACCGGGGCATGTACCATAAGCATTTGAATGACACAATCGTTTTAATACATAAGTCATTTTTTGAAGTCGTGCTGATTCCATTAATTCTACTCTGTATTGTATGTACTTAACTTAAAATAATTAAAACTTAATTAGTTATTTTGTAGTATCAAATATTTTTGTCTTTGAGTAGACAAATAGGTTTAGATACATGCATATTTTTTACAATTCCGCCGTCTTTACCTACCTCCCTCGAGCTCATGGTTGCCTTTCACTCACTCTATCACGCGTGGCTCGAGATTACAGAGTAATTAGTGTTATCAATGCCACCTACAAGGGTACCAGTGTATGCAGACTGCAGGAATGAACTAAGTGCAAGTTGAAGGACGACGTTCAGCAATAACAAAAGCGAGCACACACTTACGACGCAGACATGCAGATAAGATAATGCGCTATCAAGCGAACACAGATCTCGATCCCTACTTCCCATCCGTCTCGTGGTGCAAATTCGGTAAACGATCTCCAAGGGCACGTGACCTCATCTCTGGAATAATGTTGCATTGAACGCATCGCTCGCCCGATAACACTGATAAACCTACATTGCACGCGAGCTGCTCTTGAATTTATTGGCCTTCTATCATATTGACTCATTGTTATAACAATTGGAGATAGTTCAAAAATACGGCCAAGTGCGAGACCGGTTCGCGCGAGGAGAGTTCCGTACGATCCAGAAAAAAATCACGTTTGTTGTATGTGACTCCCCTTGAATATTTATTTTATTGTTTTTTAGCATTTGTGGCGGTGATAATAGCGGCAACAGAAATACCTGATCTGTGAAAATTTCTACTGCCGAGCCATTTCCTAACTAATATACGACCATACATAATGACAGATACGTCGGATTATTACTTAAACATACTTTGTCATATAGATTGCTTACAAGTTTAATTGTAACATTGATTACACAGTTATATCATCATCATCACACAGTTAAATACGTTTAATTGACAAACTGTGGTGAATAAGAAATAATAACGTTTCCCTCTTCACACTTCACAATAAGTCAGACATTGATGATTACTTGAAAATAATTCGTTACAACAGTTGCAATGCAACACCAGAGGCAAGTGTGCATTAGTTAATTAGTTACATTATACTTACATACTTATAAGGCATAGAAATATAGAAAGAAGCGCGTCAAGCCCTTTAATATAAGTACTCTACGCCTCTTTCACACATTTCAGTAGTGTATTCAGTCAAGATGCCTGTGTCAAAAGAGGTGATGTTTTTCTACAACTTGTTCTACAAAAATCTACGTATAAATTTTCAAAACAACATACAATGCTTTTATTTTCATATTCAGACTTTGTAATATAAAACACTTAAGTTTGTGTGTAATATGCACACGATTGTAGGTGCGAGCACTTTGTTGTTGGATAAGAACCTAAGTAAATGTTTTTCTATATAATCTGATACCAATATATACTCGCAGCTTACCACGCAATAAGTGGCGTTAATAATATTTAGTTTGCATTGCAACAAACGTTATCACAATCATCGAAATTCACAAATAGTAAAGCTTATAGCAACCTGTAATGTTAACTCTTAATGAGATGAAAATTACATTTTGTTTTATTGGGGCGCCATTTACATGCGCATCGGCTGTTGGCTACAAAGTTGCTACAACAAGTCGTACGCAATAAAGTCTGCAACTCGCTACTGCAAATTATAAATAGATTGGTATTTATAATTTGAACGACACATTCTTCAAAAAGTAGACATAATATTTTTGTTGAGCCATACATAAACACAACATTTAGAAAATAAATGCCAATTCTAGACGAAATGTCTACGAGCGCATAATATGTATTAACACTACTTATAACAAAGCTGACTCGGATTTTTTCCGAGTTTCTGTTAGTTTTTTTAGTGCATCTTACCAAAATACCGAAGCAATTTTATTGAAACTTAAGTGCAGATTATCGAGTTTCACGAAGCTGGCTGAATTTATTTGTAATTAACTAAAAGTTTGGTTTAGATGCAAAAGGAATAATACCTGGTGAAATTATTATTCATAGAAGCTTTTATCTTTTGTTTAGGTACCATGACTACCAAATTAATTTGCATTATCACTCGAGATAATCGTCTATAGGTGTATACCAATACTGCTTACGTAGGTATGTTTTGGGACCAAGTGAATCGTAACGTAAACATGACGAAAATGTATCTTTACATATATGAGTATTTACGGAATGACGAAATTAATGAGCTTTATTAAGCTTGCATCGCTACTTCCGCGTTCCTGGCACCGCTATTGGTGGTGCACCCACTCTCCCGAAGGATGATTGATCTCTAACAGAGGTTACAAACCACATTTCTTTAATTTATCTGAATTTGTAAAGTGTACTTCATGTGTACGATTCTATCTAACATCTTTTGTGGAAAGATAATATCGTTCGTGTTTGTGATCTTAGACCTCGTAGGTAGTTGAATGGAGCTTCGCTAAAGAGGCAATGGGCTGAATGAAAGCTGGGATCAATGTAATTGGAAAGTGCGGTAGTGCGGGGTGCCTCCGGTCGGGTCACACACACGTCGCGGGTCCCCTGTCTGCTAGCATCGGTTTTGTTTGTGAAGGTCGCCCGGTCGCGCCGCGCCGCCTGTCGCCGCATCACATATGTGTCCCTATGGTACCGTGCATACGTATGTTTCAATTCTCAGCGAATACAGCCGGAACCGGTGTTGAAGCGAAAAGGGTAACACATCATGTCCTACCATTATTATGTAGTAGGTGCCTCTCACTTCATCGCATCAGCCGTTACTTGCTTTTTTTACCACACCATGCATATTTTGCAGATATACGACTAAACGAATGAATTATTAATATATTCCACTCGTCACATGGTCGCTAACATATTTGTAGTGTTAAGAGTCTGCATAGAATCAGTTATTACATACCAACGATGATGTGTTAAGGGTCCAGTTTCTTTTCACAGCTAGTGTATGTCATCTATATTTATATTTATATGATTATTATCTATACATATCTATACTCTATACAGATAAATAAAATTTATGTGTCTGTTTGTAATTACAAAATAACAGCTTTTCACTAAATGCATATGAAAGTATACACGCTAGTGACTATAAAAAACCAAGTTTTAAAAAAATTCTCGCGACAATAAGGATGAAACTAAATCTACGCGGGCGAAACCGCAGGACACAGCTAGTTATATTATATATTATACATATACATTATACAGATAAATAAAATTGGAGTGTCTGTTTGTAATTACAAAATTACAGCTTTTCACTAATACTATTTAACTAACTAACTAACTCATTTCAATAATGAAAGTATACACGGTACTGACAAAGAAAAACGATATTTTTTCTCTGTATGTCTGTCCGTCTGTCCGTTTGTCTGTCTGTCTGTCTGTCTGTTTGTTCCGGGTAATCTCCGAGACGGCTAAACCGATTTTAACAGGACTTTCACTGTCACATAGCTTATGTTACAAGGAGTAACTTAGGCTTTCATTTTTAAAAAAGCATGAAGGTTCTGCGGGTCAGCCATGAAATTAACTATACGCGGGTGAAACCGCGCGGCACAGCTAGTATGTACTATTTGTGTTAATTATATTTCGGCACGATGTTACCGCTCCCACCGTCGACTGGCGGCACTACTAAATCATTTACACGAGACGCCGACATTAATTATCTAATATATAAAATTCTCGTGTCACAGTTTTCGTTGCCATACTCCTCCGAAACGGCTTGACCGATTTTGATGAAATTTTTTGTGCTTATCCGGTATCTATGAGAATCGGCCAACATCTATTTTTCATCCCCCTAAATGTTAGGGGTAGTCCACCCCTAAATTTTTTTATTTTTTAGACAAAATTCTAATCTACGCTGGTGAAACCGCAGGGCACAGCTAGTAATATTATATTTTTTATCCAAATTGATCCAGCTTAGAGAAATTTCCAAATTAGATTTGTTGCAGCACGTTGGTCTGTTGGTTGGTACATGTCTTACGTTTTACTTCTTTTGAATTTCTTTGCATTTATATTAATAGCATAATTGCATTTGATCCACGCTTAATAAATGAGCACCTGAATGACATTGAAATCTAGCTACTTAAATCGATTTATCGGCCCCGAAACGCCTTGCATACTAAATTTCATGCAAATGGACTCCAATCTAGATTCTGTTAAATCAAATAAAATTAAAAAGTTTTATACAATATAAGGGACACTTGGAACACTTATTGAACGTATTTTCTCTTACGCTAACTTAGGTTAATTTACTACCGTTTCCAAAAATAAGCCTGTCAGGAGAAGAAACGGCGAAACAAACTCCCCGGTTTTTTGTTTTTACATGTGTCACTTCTATACACATAGGGTTGTTTAAGTACATTTTAATGGAAGAGTGAGCAACTCATTGTCATGTTTGGCTATCATCAATATACTCAGTTACACGATAATATGCTTTTCACAAAGTTTATGTTTGATGATTGCCTTAAAACTTAAAAATTTTAATTTAGTAAAAAAAAATGGTTACATAAGTATATACATTTACAAGCATTTTTCGTTTAATTACCACTTTTATTATATAGGTACTAGCTGTGTTTCATGGATTTACCCACGTAGGATTTACAACAAAAACGAACTATGTTACATTGTGATAATATTTCCCATTTTTATAACATTTTCCATTGACGCTTAATTAACTATCCAACACGAAAATAGTTTTTCAATCAAAACCAGTAAGTTGTTACCGCGCGAGTATTAGCGTGTTCAAACAAATAAACAAGCGAACTCTTCAGGTTTATCATATTAAAGTATAGATAGATCAATAACTAGGTAAGTAGTTGAAGTTAAATAAAAGTTACTAAAAGATTTATCCAACTAACCAGTTTCAGAAGGCCAGCAAGGTAATGTAGACGAAGAATTTAAATTACGATCGAAATAAAACAAATACTTGACTGCCCCGTTGTTCTAGTGGTTGCAACTTCGGAATACGAGCTCCTGGTTTCTATCCCCGGTTCGGGCCAAGTTTTATTTGGATTTTCTGTCTGTAATTGCCCAACAAAGGGCTATCTCTCTGTAGGTAAAAGCCGCGTAGATATCTATCCTTAACTAAACATAATAAAACTGTACCGAATCGAAATCTATATAAATTTAAAAACATTTACCACCATACGACCGAGACTCTTCGTGAAATTAAAGAAAATATTAATTTATTTTTTTTACAAGTGGTGGAATTCAAGTAAGTAGGACCTGTTAAAATAACAATTAATAAACTTTAGAGAAGTCACTAGTAGGTAAATATCAAACTCTTTCTGTAATATCAGAGATAATAAACCTATTTATAAACAAATTAGTTGGACACAAAGATGTATACTTAATAAATACAGCGATACACATTTATTTTGTAAATAAAACTAGTCAAGTGCGAGGGCTTACCCAGCGAGGGTTCCGTACGCCAACACAATAATGATTTTTATATTTCCAAAACTGTCATAGCCAAATAATTGTGTCCTAAACTAAAATGAATAATATATAACGCATTGGACCTGTGACTTGATTTTAGGCTTTAGTGAATGACTAACACTTTCAAAACTATAGTTTCAGTGGTCGAGTCAGGTAGACACTCAAGTGAGACTTCAGTATTTTGAAAACGGGTACCGTTTGTGTCCGTTAAGCTGGCATACACATGGTGAAATTCAGGCTTGGGTGTAGCCTATAAAATTGTGAATAATAGGTGCCTTATTTAAAAAAAATAGTGCCACTATAATTATTTAACGTCCCGTCAATGGTGCGTACACGTTCTAGATATCAATAACGGCTTTCATTAGAATGATGCTTTTACTGACAAAAAAGTGCCTTTTTGCGGAGCCCTAAAATCCAAAATTCATCCTGCATACTTATACTCGTTTGGCTTCGACATAGTGCTATTATTTTATTTTATATTTTGTCTGGAAGCATGCATACATTTTAATTAGTTACCTATTTTGTATTCATAAATACATTACATAAATCGAATTTCTTAAAATTATTATCATTTAACAACTAAATAATATAATACACAATTTCTAATCTGTTTACCTACCTATCTTCTTACAATAAAACAGGTCGAACTCGATAAATTGAATATTTGTCGATAATTTTAGGTGGCTATACCTAAAGTTATCGAAAAATATGTGGCGATATGAAAGCTTATCCGAAGCTTTTTGATTTTTGTCTGTCTGTGTATACCTTGATTTAATAAAACGTGGCATGACTACCTATAGCTGATATCACGGACGGGATAACATTATTATATCGTGTGTTAAGAATGGAAGTTTAAAAAATAAAAGTGATGTGTTCCTTAATATATCAAAGAACCACACCTACTTACCAAATTATTAAAAAAAATTACACAAAAATCTACATCTTAGCTGGTCATTTTTTTACATGGAATATCTTACTAAAAATACGGTTCCTCGAAGGATAATATTCCAATCCCACGGGAAAAAATTGTTTTAACGCCTTACATACTGACGATGTTAATTAATTTATTACCACGTTTTCACACGTCAAGAATGGAAGATTTAAATATAAAAGTAATGACGTGCTCCTAAATAACTTAAAGAACACACCTAGTTACCAATTTACTCAAAAATTTTACAAAATAATCGACATATTAGCTGGAATTTTTTTTACACGGAATATCATATTCAAAACTAGACTAAGATATAATCTACGTGACATGAGGTATTTTATTAAGTAAATTATTTTATGAGATGTGTTCAGTGCAAAAAATAAACTAATAAACTTAAATCTCAAGTCAGGTTAATAAAACTTAATCTCACACACACTGATCCCAGATTAATTACAATTCCGTAGAAAAATAAAAACCAAATATTTTTGACGAAATAAATACAAAATAGAAAATGGCTTTCTAATGGTCGCTTATTCATAATTTTCATAAATTAACGAAGGTGTTCATTGAAAAAAAAAAAGAAATTATATCTCTTTTATGCTTATTTATTTCCATTGCCATTATCGTAATGCACGTTATTCTGTCATTTAGCACCTTTAATGTTCTAACAATATTATTAATGTTAATTTCCAATCAAACGACAATAGCGAAGCGACTACATTTAATGGAATATAAGTCGAAAAGTCTAATCATATTCATACCGCAATATATAGAAATTATTTACTGTATTATGATAAGAAAACTGCAAAGACCCCTAAGAGTCTAAGACGAATAATCTTATTCGCTTCCCAAACAGCGCATTTATGTAAGTAATCATATTGTACCTAAGTACTTATATACGCAACCAGTTCTTGGCTAATAAATAATAATAAAAATGATAAAAATCACCTTCAATATCGCTTATGATATGAGAATGCAAAAAAAAATACTCTGAATCGGAGTAGAAGTAAGCGACCGATTGAATATGCATAGAGCAAACGCTGAATATTTAACGTCGCGGTCAGCCGGCCGCACGCACTGCCAAGCACTCTCAAGCTAACTGTTAGTTTTTTTCTTAATTTTTATGTTATATTTCAGAACTACTAGCCTAAGATTCAACTACTGATCCGGCCAACGGCAGATCTCATGACCAAGTTCCTCTGTAGTGCTACTTAGTGGAACGCATGACAGTTGTACCATAAAGATGAATTCCTTTAACAATTGACCAAATGTTAACCTGGCTCATATGGTTGATTGTATTTTGCCAGAGGGAGGGCTCCAAATCTCTTTACCAAACCGACCATCGTTCCGTCCTCGGGCCGGCGCGCGCCGTGCCACTAGCCTTAAACGCGTCCCTAAATAATACAACTCAGATCCAGCTCCCTAGCTCATCCCCCAGCAACGCCCTAAGCCGAGGTCCGAGCCCCGCACCGGGGCGCCCTTAGCTGTGTTGCTTAGTATTAAAGTTTAAGCTCGGCTAGAGGCCCTTGGGTCTCGCCCTATAGTCCGGTTAAGCAGTGGAGGTAACTCCCCCCTACCAACTGCGAGAGACCATATCCAAAAAAAAAAAAAACCAAATCTCTTTATTAGCGCTCTAGTGCTACTGTACTGCGTAGATAAGCTTTTACCATGCGGTATGGAATTATAGCCATTTTTTTGAAATAAGAAATTTGAATAAAAAAATACCTTTTAATTTACCGTCATAATAATGTTGATATGTAATTTTTAGGTACATATATTTCTCTGTCTGTACTTAAATAACGTAAATCTGCACTAATTAATATTATAAAGAGGAAAGATTTTATTGTTTTTCTGTTTGTTTGTTTGCATTGAATAGGCTCCGAAACTACTTGGCCGATCTTGAAAATTCTTTCAGCAATGGATGGCTACATCATCATATTATACATACTAACTAGCATAGAATTTATTTTATCCCTGTACTCCCACGGGACCGGTAACTACGCGGTTATACCGCGTGACGTCCGCTAGTTACTAATAAGTGGTCTAACATCTACTCATTCAAATCGTTTAAGTAACAGTAGCTCTCAAAGTTTAGAGCTTTTCTTTAGATCCTCGGATGTATAACTCCGACTTCACTGTCAAACTGTAAGTCTTTCTCTCATTAGAATCTAAATTTAACATTACGGTATTTATCGGTTAATAAAAAACTGAATAAATTATACGTTCATCTTATAAAGAGTGGGCCTCTTAGAGATAAGATAGTATTATAATATATTGTCAACAAAGAATAAATTGCAAATACCATTTGGCGGACTATATTAGTGCTTTATAGCGAAAGGTGGCGCTATAAAAAAGTACGCTTACACAATAGGAAGAGACGACAGACCTACTTCTACAGAATATTAACAATCAACATGAATAAAGTGTTAGAACAAAATAGTAGTAACGAAGTACATCCATGTCAACCGGAGCGTGTAGACAAACAAACCTAACTTTAAAGCTAAGAGAATTAGCAGATAAAGTTGGTTTGTTAAGGTTAATAATACGAACTTTATTCGCATTAGTATACATATTTCGCAGCATCATCACGCAGACACACTACGCGAGAGACGTGATATTATTACCTATGTTGTTCTTATTTTTTTATTATAACTAGGTACCTGTTTTTTTATCCAGAAGCTGAATGCGATATAAATGAATATTAGGTAGGTAGGTATACTCAGCTAGGCATTCCATTGCTGTCCACGTGAAATTTTTTAACACAATAACTTTACGGCATGGTATACAATACCTTAGTACTTACATTTTAAAAATGACGTGGAAAATAAACGTGAATTACTTGTTACTAGTGACTTTTCGTTATTTATGTTCTCTAATATAAAGAATTGTGGTAAAGTTAAGATACGTGGTAATACGATGAGTTGTATTGCTAGAGTACAGACGCGTGGCTGCCGCACGCCTTGTGAAAGTCAAGCAGTAAACAAACGCTCCGTTTAAAATTGTCATTAAACAACGTTATCTGTGTGAGTTATCAATCGTCCGGCCGTTTAATGCTCTAAGCGCCACTGCAATAATAGATAGAACCTCTTGTAAGCTTTAAACAGACAGTTGTAAGATACATTTTTGATGTAAATGACGACTTAGTATTTGTGTGTGAACTAACAATTTACGTAGATAACAAAAATTACATAATTAATTATTTCAAAATCGCTTAGGTATATAAGGAAAAAAAACTTTAAGTAATTTCAAACGCCTACAAACAAAGTAGGTAATGCAAATTAAGATAATTGTGACAAATAATTATTTAGGCAGTTTAGAGGTGTGTCAGTGTGAGGTGTGTACCAGTGCGAGCTGCCTTGAAGACAGAACATTGAATACTTGGGAGGAATTCCTTTTCTTGACTACCATTTGTCAAGAAAAAACAGCGTTAACTTCAAATGTATTAAATCATAACATCGCGAAAACACGCAAGCTCAAGCACGCTTCATAATTGGCAAGAAAAGATTCTGAATAATGGAAATAATCTACTATGTTGCTATAATTTACACGTGTGCGAGCACCCGGAGTCAAAGAAATATACCATAATTTCGATCTCGGACTACGGGATCTCGCTACTTATAACAATCAAACTAAAAAATACCTACAGACCGACTGTTAATTGCACTTTAACCAAAAACAATTCTTAATCACACAGTAGATGCACGTACCTACTTATGAGTAGGAATATTGCATCATAAATCTCGTGATCATTATGAAGTAATAGCAAAAAAATAAACTTACCAAAAATAATTCCACATAGTGCGAGAAGGGGTAACCTCCTGTAAAAGTCATGGTTGCAGTACTGCGTTCAAAATCTAAGTGGCTGAGCGAGCAGGTGATTTTGAGTTTTACTAAAAGTTCACTTTTTGTTTACTAACATGTGGAAAAGACAAAACATGGTTAACCAGTAGGTAATTGTAGCGGTGAGTCGATACGCGAGGGTTGTAAAGTGGGAGCACCGGCGGAGTGTGGCGCGCCTTCGTGATGCCCATCAGCGACTGAAGCCCGCCCGGCGTGCGGCGCCCCTATATACCCACACGTCTTATTTCTTGCTTTGCCTCTATACTTCATTTCACGCTCTACATCCATACTCACTGATCGTGGGTTATTACAATTAGGTAGTATGTAGTAGACACCCTCTAGTGGTTAAGGCACAAGACATTTTTCATGGTTAAAAAATTAAGTACTAAAGTACCAATCTAAAAAAGGCGGCACATTGGATATTATTAATTGTTAAGAAGGCAAATCAATCAAATCATATCGAAGTGTCTGTTCGTAATTTCAAATTAACAGCTTTACACTAAGTCATATGAAAGTACGAGTACTTATATACTTATAATATATAACATAAGGTATATTCCCTGTCTGCCATAATATTAGGTAAAGTACGAAGTGCCCAGAAGTTTTAACATTCAAATATTTTACAAAGAAAAATATTGACTCAATCTGCAGTAATTTTGGAAACGATATCCTTTCCTTTCTTTATATTGCAATATAACAAGTCGACGACGTTTGAAAATCCTGTAAGTGAAGAACACGCAGTAATTACGAGTCAGATTGTCTATGTCTATACATCAAAGATCCCTGACATAATGTGTTTACAAATATTGCTTTGTGCAAAATATTATAAAGCATACGTAATTAATGAATCGCAAGATATCAATATTAGTTCGCATCGGTCAATGTTCAAACGACAGAATCAAACTAAATACCTACCACAACGACCACCTGCCCAGTCAGCAGTCATGCCAGCCATCCACTCCATCTTCCTACCAGTATCGGGCCTGTAACAAAACAAAATATAAGTATTTAAATTTGATATGTTCATATTTCATATTTATACGAGTACTCACCCCGCATGGTAATTTGTAATGGAGTGTGATATAATTACATATGTATACAATCTCCCGAAAAATTTATGACATCGATGTAATAAGTATTTGATTAGCTTGATGGATCCATGTCACCTATTAGTATGTTAGTTTAACAGAATAAGTTCCAACTTCGAAATAAACTTCGAAAATGTTATTGAAATCTCTAAATCTGAAACAGCTGCCGCATGATCAATCCTAACTTTTGTTAGTCAAAAGTTAACTTTAACTTTAACCTAAAGAAGTATGGCCGTCACTAATCCAATTTCCAAACGTAGCATCCTGAAGTGAATCGCTATCACCAACCTCTTCCCTTGAGTCATGGGGAGAGTGATCATTAACAGCGCCAGGATATTTATTGAGCGTCCAACAATAAATATTATGATGTTTCAGATATCCCCGACATCTTATGCACTAGGCAAAAAAAAACTTATAGAATAAAAATTAGGTACTCCAGCATTTTTTAATTACGAGCACGTTACGAGTTTAAAGTAGATGATCTCGCAGGCCGAAGCCAGTAAAAAATAAAAAGCAATTAGGTATGAGGTGTATTATTTATAATTACATTATTTAAACTACATATAAGTAAAAAACTGAATTGAAATTGAGGCATAAAAGTTTAATATAGCAAAACGATTCCCGTGAATACTTTTTTTTGAACTGCTAATACAAACCTACGTATATATTTTTTAAAAATATACTTAATTAATACTATTAAGTATGTGCATCATAAAATGTCTTATTGCTTATTCTGGCGTTATGTAAATATTTTACTTGGAAAGGCAAATGGGCTTATTTTAGCTTATATATGATGACTTATTTGCTTCTTGCTTGGCATCGTACCTACTCATCACTCTTTAACCTGAAGACTTCGCGATGTTTAACATTAATTCGCACCCCATTCATCCCCTGCTTATTCCACTATGCCTACGCAAAAGTATACACACAACAAAACCCAATTACTTACGTTCACTTGGAAAACTTCGTTAGAGAATAGACAATAGTTATTTGTTATACAAGAGTGCAAAGTTGCTTTTTAACCGCGTGTTCAATTTTGATGACCGAGCAAGCGAAATTAGAATCCTGAGCGTTTGCGAGGGAATCAAAAGAGCACGAGGTGAAAAATCTTTGCACTCGAGTGCAACACGTAACTTTTCATTCCACCTCAGCGAGGAAATTTTAGAATCCTTCGCATGCTCGGTCATCAAATATTAACACGCGGTTAAAAAGCAACTTTGCACTCTTGTATAACAAATAACAATTATGCTTATGATATGGAACATACTTAAACACAATATTTTTAATAAGGCTATGCTGTTTTAATACGTCATATTTTCATTAGAAATAAAATCAACATTCCTGTGAAACAATGATAATAAGCATAATTTCTAAAATGGTAACATGACAAATACGAAAACTGAATAACTTCTACTGATGATTGGACACGGGGTACCTCTACTCTGAAGATCGCTATCCAGATAAATCATAATTTTTAAATGTACCTACTTATAGGGATTATTTGACTAACATTTTTATAAAAAGGCTAGATAGTATTTTATGTACCTTACCTATGTAGTTCAGTTTATCAAAAACCTTTTAGTCATGAAATAGCCTAAGCTTTCCAAGCGGACTAAAGCTAAGTCTGTCCCTTTTGAAATCACTAAGAGATGGACCTACTCATAACCAAAGATTTATTAGTCTTTGTTTTGTAATAAGGGAGTGGGTATTTTATTTGTCTTAACGGTTACTAGTCTGCAGCCACATCATCGGTGTTTCCTATCAACCTTTATTGCTAATTTTCCATCAGAATATTACGGTAAAAAAATACATTTATAGGCCTCCCACACATAGAGTACTCTACAAGGGCAGCAGTCAAGTTCAACTGCTTGAAGCTGATTTTGATAAAGTGCTGCCACCAGTTTCAGTCGCGACTACTAGAACAGACCGAGTAGGTATTTGTGGGTACGTTTGCTATGTAGTTGCAGCTTGATGAGCTTGAAGCAGTCGATCTTGACTACTCAAAGCAATCCGTGTTGGAAGGCCCACAGAGAAACGTATTAAGTGGCGTCGTGTACTGTTATCGGTTATTATAACTTACAAATTCATATCTTAATTTATTAGTTTAAACCGGATTTATTTCTGCTCTCTACTGACATGAAGAATGTTAACTTATTCCCCAGCAGGACCGTTTGATATGTGGCTGCCTTTAGGTCCTTCCGATAGGAAAGGATTAGGATCCTTCGTATCTTGTTAATATAACAAATAACCATATTAACCTTTACTCTTACACTAATACCTAGCTAACCTAATAGACAGTAGGTACAAACATTGCTACACGTAAAGCTGTACATCTATTTGTATTCTGAATATGAATATTTTTTTAAACTTATTACTTACTTAGTTTTTAGTTTATTTTTGTCTACCTTTTGCAATCCCGCTAAGAATATAAGTACAAACGCCGTGGTTGTATAGTGGTCTGAGGAGACGGCTTATATGCAAAATTCGGTCGGTGCGGTGAGCCCAAACCCATAATTATCTAGAAACTTGGTGCAGTGTGAGACCACGACCTTTACGGTTAAGACCATCGAGAGGAAGCCTGCATGTATATCTGAACAGAAATTCAAAGACGACGAGTGTCTGACACGGTGATAAACTCACTTTTATGTCACGTATTGTAACAGCTTCTTACCACTTCGTTGACCCTTCTGGGCCGTGAGCATATGTTTTTGTTTAGCTTATACCCGCGGATTTTTCTACGTTGAATTCGTTGATATTATTTTCTGATCACTAGCTTAAAAAATAAAAATGCTTTGTGCCCATTTATTTCCAAAGGAGACCTGAAATGTTCCAATTTCTACTGTTTCAGCATACTTACTAAAGATGTCGAATTCTATTTCCAAATCCACAATCAACTTTTTCACATCTCTGGAAAGAATACATAAAGTTTTCTCCTTGGCGTCTCCAAATATCATCAAAATTACATGAACCAAACATCGCTCCATTCGTTTGGGATGTGCTATTTTTTGTGCATAGATTTGAGTTATGCCGTTCATACATGATCCGCCACGTATAAGCTCAAATAAAATTTTATTCTTTCCTATTGGATTGACATTATATTATACCACAGTAAAACGTAGGTATTCTAAATGATTGCACCAGCAGTCTAGCTATCACCATACTATATCTAATTTCATAGAAACCCCCTACAGAAGTTTGTACAAGATGCATGCACATGTAGACCGACAGACTAGTAAAACGACAAAAAATTGTAATTTTAAAAATTTCATCTCAGACCCGCCGTACCGCCGTGGTATTTTGAAGTTAAACGATACTGCTGACTTTAACTTCATTTAATTTTCAAACAATATTCAACTTATCTTGGTCTCGTTACAGTTATACCTATTAGCCAGCTTAGCGTACATAATCCCAAAAGGTGCCTCCAAGTCGTAAGCAGAGACAACAACACACTAAAATTTGCCAACGTGACAGTGGGTGAGTCCATCGCCGTCTTAGGCACAATACATTATGTCTTTGGGTTACTTCTCAGCCGTATGCAGGTTTCCTCATAATGTTTTCCTTCACCGTAAAGCACTTCGGGTGAAAGTTCTTAATACTTAAGTTATTTAGAAAACCCACTGGTACACGCAGCTAAACTTTGAACTGGCGTGGCAGGCGACTGCTCGAATCGCACGGCCACCGCGGCTCTTAGTAAATTACGTATTATTTATAGGTTTCTGTAATTATTTCAACCCATCGACCATTCGGACTCAGATAGAGACCCAGCAGACCTACAATACGTTCCACGCAAAAAAACATTTCCCGTCGCGACCCATTGGCTACCGACAATTATAGTTCCTTGCTTTGTTCTAGCAGCCAATAGAACATGACATTAAAAATGTTTAAATGAAAAAAATGTTATGATATTATTTGTTCCAAATAATTTTGTATCCGCAATCCAAACCGGCAAACCGCTGCCCTAAGACAACGGTCAATTTAAACACACATGGCAAACGTAAGTGGTAACTCTAATGTTATCAAAGCAAAAACAATGATTATGGATCAGTTGCCAATTGATGGTAATTTATCATGATATCGACGGGGTCGAAAAACCCAGCGTGCGCACGTCTGGGAGAACTAGCTTTACTAGGGAGTCTCGCAACGGAGCCTCTTACTTCGCATTATTATAAAGCCCTAGATATCATAGTTGTAAATATACAATGCAGAGTCCTGCTAGTTTACAAATTAGTTTATAATTTATTAAATTTTTATTTGGTGTATATGATTCTATATAATACTATTAATAAGTACTTATGACATAAACATGTATCCCCTAAGTTTTTATTATTGCGTTAGCTATTTAAAACTCAGTGTTAACTTTTAATAAAATTATAACTACATTATTAAGTTTTTGTAACTACTTCCAGAACCAGAATACTTATGTGGAACAAACACACACTGTGATCACATTTCTGATCTCAGACCAATTTCTGTTAAAAAATCTGCTACGCATCACTAGTACCACCGAGAATGATCTACAACTGGGTGTACTAGCAAAATTTCGTCCATGAATGTTCTAAATAGATACCTGTGTTAACGAACGATCAAAAATCCGAGCGGAACTTCTTCCACGGAACTACTGGGAATAATCTTCGACACCATCAGATACGTCGGACATTCACACGACTGAGATCACCTTACATGTCTGACCACATAGCGTGGTTTACGTACAAATATAGAAGATTTTTTTGTAATTCGTTATGAAGAGTCAAACATTATTGAATCGCCTGCGCAAGTGTCGACGATAAATAAGTGGTCACAGGATAAAATTTTGCTCGAATCTAACGGCGACGGGCACATGTTGCGGGAAATATTTTGTCATCTATTTAGCACGCTGCTTTATCAAATATTATGTACACTGGTGAATATGTGATGTCAATCTTAGGCTAAAATAGTATGTCAAGATATTTAACGATCTAAAGACTTACATGGTACTGTAATAGGATAATTATATTTTAATATTACACACATCTATTGAAGTCCCGGAGAAATTTAGATTGGAGTTGAGACATACCGAACCCAACTATTAAAAATTTATGATTGTTCGATTGTATTGGAACTTGGAGGTTGCAAGCATCTTCTTATGTCAACGTCAACTTGGTAAATATCCTGGACCTAAGCTTGCACAATCTCTGCTGGGGCAATCAGTAGTTAAATGGCAAATTTTTAAAAGACCTAATTTCCAGCTTCATCACATCTGAATTTTCAGTCAACGACTTGCCTTCACCGTGTGCCTTGACTCCCGCAAACATCCGTCTTCAAGTCCCCCAAGCAAAATTAATGACCGTCGCTTATGAATTCATATTTAATATCGTTTTGGGTTGACTAAACTGCACATCCAATCGAAATTACTCAGAGTCATATAACTAACATTTAGTTTACGTATAAATATTTAAAAGATAGTAAAAAATCTATTAATTTAAAACTAGCACTAACACTACCTTATCTCCTGTTTCGCAAAATTTGCGATCATTTCTGTACTTATACAGGCTACTCAAATACATTACCTAAACTATGATCTTGAAACCGCATCAAGTCATTGTGTTGTACTTTGTAACGTATAGTTAAGAAGTAGGCGTTTTGAAGTTCGTACAAAGTATTGACGTTAAAAAAACGCATAAATACGACCTAAATGTATACCCAATCTTCGAGCCCTTTGTTTAATTTAACTCCATTTATCCTTATTCAACTATGGAACCTAACTCTAAGGTTCAGTGAACTTAATAGCTATTTGATCGACGATGGTCTCAAGTTATTTTTGATTTCGATTTAAACGATCCATTACCGTACATTACACTAACTACTAAATATCGTATCTTATGAAATAAGTATATCTACTAATATAGCGATGCATGAACGTTTTTCTAAGCAGTTATCATACTTTGAGAATGAATAAAGCCAACGTCAACGTATCTCCGTGCTGTTCTGTGCTTAACATATTGGATCAGTCGCTTGATAATTTGGTACATTCAAATTGTTATCTCACTGAAACTTGGCACTTCATATAACTATCCCAAAGTATGAAATCTTAGAGCAACATAATATTCAGTTATCTGACTAAAGTGCAGACGCGGAAGTGCGTTAACAGTTAAATATGCACAATATGAAGACCGTACGTTATCTGGGTAGTTTTTTATGAATATAATTGAGACTAACTTAGGTATGAACAAAATAGTTCTCTTACCTATAGGGATAAATAAATTGAGTACTTAGTTACATTAGGGCGTAGAATTATTTTAACTTATAATTTCATTTTAAATAAATAAAAGTAATTTTAAAATAATGTATAATTACTAAAATAATGTATATAACTAAAAACTATATTCCACGTATAATATAGAGGAATTAACAAATTCCAATAAGACACGTAAAAGGGCAACATCATCATCATCATCTTCCTGTCCTTATCCCTACGTATAAGGACAACATAGACTAAAAAACAGGCAAATACCTAATCTTTAATTATGAGATAAACTAGTAAAAAAATATCAGTAAAATACGATCTTCATGTTTTGAAGATAAATTTCTAAAGATTTTCAGCGCCCAATAAAAAAAATCTACCTTAGCAATATGAATAAGCAAATGTTACCATATTATCATTATTACTAATTAATATTGCTTTTGCATAAGACCGATTTAGTTAAAGTACCTATTTAGTTTGCGAGCTTGGTTGAGCATTCAGAACAAGTGGATTGTTTTACTTTTTTTATTAATCACTAAAATGTTATGAAGTTTACGTCTCTTTATGATTGTGAACACCGTTAGTTTATTATGCGAGATAAAAGAAAGAAAATTGTAAATTAATTGGGGCTACATTTGTCCGATACCGGTACGTGCAATATAGTCCTAGCAAGCCCCAGCTCTGTGGATGCCAGAATGTTGTATGCCATGGTGCAACGGGTGACCAAACGCAGACTTTGACCATATTTTACTACTATTCTAGTTTTATTTTTGTTAAGAGTAACGAAACTAGTTATTGTTTTGTTTTTTCTTTTTGTGTTACCAATAAGAGTGGCGTGCACTATGTGCAAAAACTCTTTTTTAATAACTGTGAATAAAAAAAAAATTTATTGCGGACTGTACTCCTTACGAAAAAACGTATTTATTTTCGATAATTTATAGTCTAATCATGAGAACCCTCAAATAGTGAATTTGAATGCGAAGGTTCCCTTGCGCGCTGATTGTCTTCGAGAGTCTGTCCGATTTGACCACTAATAAAATTTATGAAACAGGTTGTAATTCTGTATGTTATTTCTAAATTACTTACACCCAAAGCCAAGCGTGCATAGATCTCAACCAGTCAGCCAGTTCACAACTAGACGGTTTAGCATGGATACATTATAAATTACCGCAAATTAATACGTTACATTGTAAAGAGATGGCACAGTTCACAATCTATCGACAGTTTACAAGCTCGCGGGATAAATTATAATCCAGCGTTATAAACTACACTCACGAACGTAACACATACATTAACTACACTCACGAACAGTATCAACTGCTCCCGGTAGTTGCATCGTTGCTGACGCAAAGTTCGTATCGACTACCGGAAACAGTTGAACCTTTGGGCGATCATTGTAGATACGATGATATAATATGGTGAGTATATATTGCTTATTAATACACCTAATTCATTCATTACTATATAATGTAAAGGGGCTACAGGGGCCGAAATATCTGTTATTGCCATCACAATTCCAGCTATTGAATAGGACAGAATTCTATTCTTATACATCTGTCACTATCACTTTCTACCTGGATCTGCGATAGCTCCGAACAACTAATGCAAAGCTTCATTTACATCTCGACAACATCGACATCAATGAAGGTGACTATTTAAATATTTTAATGAATGGCTATTTCAACGGATATCTAACGTACAGTGAAAATCAGGATTGGAGTATTCTCACCCAAATAACAATGTCATTTGGGCATTATCTATTAAACGTAAAAGTTGTGCACTACATACCGCTATATACACTGGCGTACAATATTTTCACGTACAATGACCGGTTGCTATTGACATTTCATACAAACATCTACTTTTGTATTCAATCGCACATAAAAATCATAAGACGGAGTGGCGATACATGACCTATCTTGTAATCTACTAAGTCTACCTATACTCAGCTAAGTTACAATTATTTTGAAGAGTAATCAAGATTGGTGTGGAGTTCGGATTGTTAGAATTATTTTAATAAGCAATCCAATGCTTTGTCTATAAAATTTGCATTTGATTCGCTTATGTAAAAAGGTCACAACTTTATCTATAGGACATGACTTAAACCAGCTAAACTATATTATTGCTGGATTTCATAACATGCAAGTCATACCAGTTCATACATATTTCTGATCGTGCCATCTTTACTTAAATATGATTTTGTCACACACATTTTCGGAACTTACCAATAAAGAGTCTAGGCATGGACTAATACACACGTGCTATGGGTAAAAAAACAATCCAGAAAATGCATATCATGTAGACACTGCTAATAGCCTCGTAAACTTCACAGTGCTAGTCCATAGCTTATCAATCACTTCACCAACAATGCAAAATAATTATTATCACTTAAATCGCTAATAAGACATTTATGTCATAGATACATATTTACTCTCTAAGAACCATGTCATCGAACAATGACACCAATCATTGGTTTGCGAACTTTTCAAACTCGCAGTTCGTGGATGTAACCACTACAGGAAGCAGTTGCATGCGCGGGGCGCTGTTTGTATGTAGTACGCCCACCATTTATTTTGTTTTGTTTGAGTACAACAGCGAGTCCTCGAGGTAACAGGCCAGCTATGATCGTTAAAGCAGGGCGTATTAAGAACTTGCAAGTACCAAAATGAAACGACAAAGCTCAGAAGTTCATAATACGCTCTCTCTTAAGCCGATGATGGTAGGCCCATACATGTTCACATTACCATATGCTTTTTTTAGACCAATGACTTAATACATTTATTGCTGTGCAAATATATGACCAGGGGCCAGCACACGGAGGTAATCAACGCATCAATTGGGCAGCAATGCGAAATGAGAAAGAAACGCCATAAGAAGCATTTGTTGCAATCGCTTGTCAACTATTTAGCTTTAGCTTTTATATAAAAATGTGTGCACACATTATAAAAAAAGTAGCACATAAATCGGAAACAATATGTCCCTTTTATTAAGTCGATACAATTGAATATTCATTGAACTGTAGAGCAAATGGGTACTGAGATGTTCAACTACTTGTTATTAAAATGTTCACTTATTCTTAAAATACAATAATATACAGGGCATTTATTTACCTTTAAACGTAAAATCTCAGCTTGATTCAAAGAATCATTCGCTTCTACCTTAAAATAACTTTATCTAAGAATTGTTTAATTGGTTTATGAATTACCAAGCTGTTGTTCAACTTTGTATTGAAACCATTAGTTTGTATAGGGCTTGAATGAATGCAACAAATTACATTTGGTTAAAATTTAGATATTTTATAATCGAAAATTACAATACTTCATAGAAATAAAAAACTTAAAAAAACTTATTCGTTGAGCAAGGTACCAATGACATATTATTTTCGTGCGTGATGTCTTAACCATCATTAAGTAGTACCTGTTACCTCCGTGAGCCTGCATCACAAAGTACCTTAGTAATTACGAGCATGCGCGATTAAAAGTCTCTATTAATATTTTATCCGTGGATAAGCAAAATGATTCCATGCGCCACAGACAGGCCAAACAAAGGTCTCTGCACATTACAAAATTGCTGTTTCGTGACACTTCACTTTGTCATCGAAGACACGCACTCTCGATGGTTTTAGGAAGTGCCAACTTTCTTCACTAGTTGTTAGTCCATCCGAACATTCTCCACTCCACTAGAAAAAAAAAGTATGGTCAGTTATATTCGTCGACTTTGAGAAAGATTTGCAATAGAGCATTATTAGCATAGCCTATACTAGTTATACAAAAATGTTTACCTTCGCTTTTCGCATTTCACATGAGTCGAACGCGAGTTTCGAAGCGTATGAACAGAAGCACAACTATCTCTAATCTCAAAACTATAAGAAGACTTCGTAAATTTATTGATTACTAGCCTTGATCGGAGATTTTGTATTACTACCCTTAGTAATACAAAATCTCCGATCAAGGCTTAGACTAGACATAGGTTACTGAGAGCGGAAAAAAAATGTTCGCTGTAAATATTCCAAATTTTAGCAAATCGGTTAATAAGATGAACATATTACAACACAAGTCAAATGTTTACGTTTTGTCCAATCAGCAAAATGCTTTTCGTCTGAGGGACATTTGTTCCTTTAAAAATACTAGTATGGATTACCTCACCAGTCTACATTAATCTCAAATAATATTAATTAAACGTGCATAATATGCCTAAGAAATCGAGCCATATGTAGGTGGTGAGAGACTGTAATAGACTCACACTTTGATATCATCGGGGTATCGCGGGTTTGGTAACACCACTGCGCCAACTTATATCCTAGTCCGTGTTGAATAAGTAATTTGCGATTTGTTTTTAGTAAATAAATAAATAGTAATACTTTCGTTTAGAAAGATTTCAGAAATTTGTTTGAAATATCGCCACCATTACGTCATACTGTTTGGAGTTGAAATCCCTTATCATAGTTGATCCCTAACAGCCTTTATCATCTTCGATAACCACTAGACGTGATTCGAACCCACGACCCCCTGCAAAATATACAGTTGCTCTGCTAATGGAGTCTTTGTACACGTGTCTTGATGAGTAGCTCAATTAACAGAGCAACAATCACAGTTCGAATCCCATCTGTGTTCGTATTTTTCCTAGCAATTTTAAGAATTTAGAATTAGCCCATATAATTCATGCATAAAAAATCATTGGAGTATTCGAAGAGATTACATTCGAAGAGACACTAGTATTATATTGTTTCCGTATACTTGTAATATTTTCAGTAAAGCATGTTTTGAATAATAACTTAATTATACATACAAGGATCAGTACTTTAGCCCAAATCGGTGGTCGTGCCAATGCTGCCAGGCATTGACACGACGACGAACAGCTTCTTTGAAAACTCTATGAGCATCCGGACATCCAAGGCCCCCCGCACATTCAATCGCAACCAATGCAAGCATATTTCCGGCGTTTGGGGCATTCCTGCTGAGTAGCAGCAGCACCGGCGGTAAGTAAATATGTTATATATTAATACCGGGCGAGGTAACCATATGCGTGCTTCCGTTCAGTCGCTTCGATTTACTCTTAAAGTTGTGTAACTCTCGCTGTGCAAAGCAATTCATTTAAACAATTCGCAAGAATAATATTTATGATGATGCATCAAATATGGTGTGTAGCCATAGATGTAGTACTTGGATCGTCTAGCTAGAAATAGGTTAACCAGAAGTACTACAACTTTGACACAAGCCTTTGTTGTACAAACCTCTTCACCGACCATGGTATGGTGTAAGTAGACAAACTATCTCCACACTGACCTTATGTTGATTGATATCGTAGTGAGTTGGCACAAATAGGGCGCGAGTTATACCTTGTTGGCGTGAATTACAAAGCTTTTTGATTTGACGACGATATCGTATTGCTAGCAGAGATAATTCTGCACTGCCATAGAACAGCCTTACGGTGCTTGGACCCGGCATGAGCCGCGACAAAAAAAAGGATTTCTAACGTTCACGTCCCGAGTCACAGCAATTCCCAAGGTATAACTGTCGATGATGTGAATGGACAGAAGTTGGCAGACAACTTCTCAAGCCAACAGAATAATGCATCTATGGTCTAGGCACCTAAGAACCGAGACATATCTTTTAGAGCCAGACTAGCCATGAGTGCTAAGTCACTCAGCGAGCTTTGGAGCGAGATATGCTCAGTTTCGCTGAAGGATAGAATTCTAAACAAGGATAGCTAGATGTTGAATGATCGACTACACGGACCGATGGGAGTATAAAGATCTATAAGAGAGGGCGCCAACACAATTCAGTCTCTTTGAAATACTTCTATAGTAAAATAAGTTTTAATTCTTCCCAGATGTAGGGTATGCGTGACGTGTTTATTCTCATTCCCGTTTAAATACTATTAGGGACCCGGTGTTGAACCGAAATTATACCGTTATCCTTAGGAGGGTGTCGTCGGTTCGCATGACGTAAAATCGGCAAAGAGCTGGACAATAATTGACCTACATTTACACCACTGGTGATGGTAAATACAAAAATATTATTTGTTGCCCAAACGTAAATTATAATTGTATAAGGACGTTTAATTTGGTGTATTACCACCGCCAGCGGTGTAGTGTCTTTTTGAGTTGAGGATCCATCCACCATACCATCGTAACGTTGTTGCAACGGCGAGAGCTGTGGTTGAGCCACAGAGTATCTCGCTCACACTTATGGTATCAGTCCGTAGCGGTGTAATAAGCGGATTTGTGCCGGCATTTTACAGGTTTTGGTACCGAAATACCGCTAAGGTAATGAAATAAACAAACGTTACAAAAGGAAGTATCTTATCAGTACCGTACTAAGTGATGCTGAGTCCAAAAAACACCTGTACGTATCCAAGTCAACAAATACTCATTAAAACCTCCACCTCATAAACTTTAAGACAATGCTCTCCTTAAACACTTTCAAATCGTTTGTTGATGAATTATTCGGTTAGTAAGGTACCTACTTTTTGTAGTGTTATCATTGCGTTTAGATCCCGATAATACGAAAAAATTGTGGATAAAAGGTAGGCGAAGCGAGACGTAATACGTTCCAAATCTGGCATTAAAAGCTCGGTTATAAACAACGGACAAGTGAAAAATAATAAGTAATCAGATGGAGGAGGTGAACCTGCTCAGCCGCATTACTAAACTTGTGCTGAGCAGCTGAAATGTACAGAAAACAATCATCATGCTATTTAGGTCGTCGTCACTTTTTCACTAGTCCTCGTCAAGCCGGAGGTCATCCCATTTACGTCGTGTGCACTGTGTTCTGGAGATGGGTTGCGAGGCAATGCATGATTCGCAGTCTGCGGTGAGTGGACTGAGCGAAGATGTCAACCTCCAGTTGGCTGGCTGCGTGAATTTGATATGACGTCACTGGAGAGACGAGTGCTAAGACCTGCAGAGCGGCGCAGCTTTAGTGGACCTTTTGATACTCGATGCTGGCTTGCTGTGTTACTGCTGCTTGGATAGATGGATCTAAAGGCTGCTGGTGTACACGTACTCAGTCCCATCTAAGGTAAGATCTTCTAGGTAGGTGGGTCTTCTGTTCTGATTGGTAACTTGTATACTCAATTACATATAAAACTTCCATAGCGTAATTTAGGTTGTCATCTTGTTGTACACATACTGGTTCACTAATAGCGCCATTTACTCGTACGTAGGGTCCGAAGGGAGCAGAAAAGCTGCCACACATACATTGTTGTAAACGTATAGGTAAGTCTAGTCTATTTGAACCCGACATGAAAACCAAAATTAAAATACCTACTATATACATTATTGATGTTCTTTTGTGTCACCGGATATTATACTATTACATAATGCATAATAATTATGTGGGTGATATACACTGAAGCAAGCTTCGATACCTATAGAATCGAAAAAAATACATATATGTAGAAGTAGATGCTCAACCGCTTCTGGGAAAGTTATATATAAAAGTCAAGCAGGTGATGCTGTCTAATAGTTGTGTTCCTACTTATCCTTTAAATTCAGAATTTGTGGTCTCTCTCGGATACTTGCTGATATTAATGTATACTTATATATTTACTTGTACATACATATGCTCACACCTGTATCCCACGGGGCGGACGCACGGGGTAGACTATTTGCCACATGAAATGATGATTGGGGCTCCTTGGTGCTGTTCATAGAGGTAGAGGACACATTCGACACTATGCCGCACGCATGCGTGCTATTGTTAGCGTTCACAGGCTACAAATAATTATCTTGGGATAGTTTCCATTTCTGACATACTTCCTAACGTTGTATTGTGGTAATACTCTTAATATTTTATAGAATACTCAAATCCTCGATAATCATACAAAATAATGTATACGCCCTCAGCGGGGATCGAACCCGCGACCATCAGTTGCTTCGTTTGAGGATTTAGTTTATTCCACTTTGCTGATCCTGCGGGTTCCTGTAAATATTCAATTTTACAAAGTAGTTTATAACATGCCAGCATTTTCCCGCGACGTCCGCTTGGATTACTATTGAATACTTTATAGCCTAGGTATATACTTAGGCTGGCATAATGATAAATTTACTATTTATAACATAGGAAAGAAAGAAGTATATCAATATGCCTAATGAATGAACTCCGTTACTATGTTTGCCAAGTGCGAATATTATTCCTACACTTTTTAACATTAACATTTCTTTGAGTAAACTATTGAACTCTGGCCTCCTCAATCCATATATTGTATTGATTTGAAACTTCGCATATTAGTATTGTTGTAAGAACGAAGACGACAGACAACAGAATAAGGTACCATCGCGATGATCTAATGATGTTGCTGTACGTTGCTCATACGCACTCAATGATGACTTCAATTAAATATGTGCATAGCCGGTAGAAAGGTTAATCAATACTTAATAAGCTAACAGAATTTGGAACTATTTAATTGAATTGGTTATCATATATAAGTACTTTTAATTGCTCATGATAATTAGGTTGATTGTTTAGGTGATAGTTGCAAATCTAGAGTATATTTATTGTATTTCTTCCTTAGATTACAATAGGCAGTAAGATGATGATGGCTTATTATAAAATGTCAGCTTAGAAAAATAACAAGACTATCGCCTTGGCCTATACTACCGATACATTTTCAGGGTCAGATATTTTTACACAATTTGAATGTCATTTGTTAAGGACAGGGAAATCAGTAACCTGGGTCAAGACTTTCTTAGGCTCGTGGCCGATGTATAATATTTGCAAAAGATATTAGCAAATTTGCCACGAGCCATTTAATATGAATGTTAGCATATATATGGAATTAATTCACTTTGCACAAGTCGCTCTTGGTAATTTAAAAAGAGATGGAATTGCAAACTTATTTAACTCTCTGGCTCTTCAACAATCTGGTAGTCTATTTGATTAGTCTATACACATTTACAGCTGTTGTAAATATTTTATAAATCTTATTAACGAAACATACATAGGCTGAGCTTTACAATAGTTATATGTGTAGTTTGTGAAACAGTTTTTTTTACAATGAGTGAAACTAAATGTATTTTTGGTGATGATGATATGGCAAGCATGATTATATTTTAGTTTTCTATTTCAACTATTCATTTTATTAAATTCTAAATTCGCTCATTCAAATACGCAAGGTATATTTAATATTAATGTAGGTAATTTCCAAAATTTTATCCAGGTTCGAAGAAATGCATAGTTTATTTATCAAATGTATGAAACACTAAATCCTAAATACAAAGTAAATTTGAAATAGAGAATGTTACACTACGTATATTGTTTTTTTTCATTATTGAGAACTCGCACAAGCAAAATAATATTAGGTTAACAGTAAATATTACGAGCAGTATAGGATTACATGTATAACTTTAGGTGCTAAAGGTTGGTCTTGGGCCGCCTAGGTGAACCATGTGCAACGGTAACCGTGGCAGACGGTATTTGGAAAATATATACTAGGGTTCATTGAAAATAGTTAAATGCAGACTAGATGTTGCCTGTTACGTTTAAGGCTCTGGCAATTGGCAGCCACTCGCAATGGCCATCACATTAATGGCCATCTTAACACAATTAGCCGAAAATGGTGAATAAATGACTTGAAAACGACACGTGTCATTACTATTACAAATTCGCAAGGGTGAGCAATTAAATAACATTATATTTATTTGAAAAATATTTAATATGTATGTTATCATATTACAAAAATATCAGGTAATTCGAATCACAACAAGATTGTTAAGGCAACATGACTATAATTAACATTATCCTACTTAATTAAACAATTAGGAACCATATTAATCACGGTATCCACAAAAAATGTGGTGTCATAACATACAAAATATTTATTTTAAAATCAGGTACAAATTCATTATTTATTCAGTCAATTCAATATTTCTTACTATTCTAATTATTTGAGGCAATCTTTGGACGGTTGTCGGTATAAAGCTGACAGTTGAGTCGTAGACAAAGGAATTGAAAGAAATAACATGTCCATTAAAGTAAAGTAAAATAGTTCAGCAATTACACATATTATCATAAAGATTAGCATTTAAAAATATTATTCTAATATCATGCATAATAAAACAATTAATAGTAAAAATACGAGGTAAAAATACATTTGAGTCTTTATCTTACATACCTAAGTCGCAAAGGACTAGCAAATCGCATAGCCTTAATATCTAAAAATACTTATAGTGTGACGTACCGTCTAACATCGACATGCCTGTCTTCTCAATTCAATGAGAATGAATTATTAATAAACATTGTCAAGATGCACAACAACTACTTTCAATCAACAATTTTTATGGATTGGCAAATTGTTACACCATTTTTGTTATTATTGGTGTCAAATACTAGGTATATAGTGTACTGTTATAACGATTTTAACATAAACATTTCGAGAACAGTTCCTGTGCAAACACAACGGTCAGGTCAATGACAGGCGGTATCATAGCAGAGCACCAAATATAGCATAAAATTACTTAATTAAATCAGTCGCAATAGATCAATAATTGAGGTATACAAATGTCATAAAATGGTAAAAATAGTAATATTCAATGTCAATTCAATAATATAAGTGGGGCTATTATGTATGTTTCAATCAAGCTCCAATCAGTTTCCAGTGGAATGGTGTGATGGAAAATGGTCTTTCTACGAACATTAGTTGTGACTAAGAAATCTTAATTTTTATAAGAATCTGGTAATATGATTGAAACAATACATAATCTAACGGATTGCCACCAGTCTGTTCTTGCAAACCTAAATGATATCCTATAATTATAACGTCTTACTCGCACACATCTCACACACACACCACTACCTTAGAAATTTTGTTCATATATGTTCCATTTTTCAACAACTGGGGAACTCAACAATTTAATATATAGACAGGATTATGGCACAGATACTAACAGTCTGAGCATTGCAAAAACTAATGGGTAAAATGGCACACAGCATGTAGAACAGAACAATATCATCATTATTTCGAGATTCAGGGTCAGATAATGACTCTTGTAATAGGATAAACGCAAGCATTGCTTTCTTAGACCATCCATACTCAGTTTATATAATTAAATCAGCCTTTCATAATGTGACCACAATCGGCTACATCAATAAAATAAGTGCATCAAAATGTTATCACAATTTCATGGTACAGCAGTTTTTACAACATGGAAAATTGTTGGGTGAATCTGACTAAAACCATCAGTAAGCAAAAGAGAGAATTCTTTGCATACGTCAAGGTGCTGCCGTGAAAGACTACAATGGAATGTAAAGTCTGCAGAAGCTTTAAAAAAATATTGGGCTTCTACATCTCCAAATATTATCACAGTACATTCATTTATATCAAGGTCCTATTTTCTTCTACATCATGAAAATTAAAAAAAATATTACATTTGTAATTTTCACTCAGTTCTCACTTCAGTAAACGATACAAAAATACATCGGTAAATCTAAAACTACTTCACTAATGAGTGTGTTGAGCGAGCTTGTATAATTTATCTCTTAACTTAGATTTTTGGAAAATGTTTCATAAATTCGCTAGTGCATGTTAGTTATATCGCTAATGTAGCACGGAGCCAGCAGTAGCAATGACATACCTCGGACACACTGTTATTGTGGCGGGTAAGAAGGCGGTTGCGAGGCGTACCGCCAGGCAGAGTAGTGTTGCGAGTATGTGACACCGTTGTGCGCGTGTAGTGGAGGAGGCGCGGGGGCGCACGCGGCGGTCGAGGGCAACGCGGCCGCGGGCGGCGCTGCCATCCGCGCCTGGGGTAGCGCGTGCACATTCTGCGGCACATCTGAACACAACAATCACAAACATGTTATACACTACGAAGGTGACACAAGCGTGCACTCCGCCTGATGGTAACAGACCAATGGAGCCTGTGAACGTGATCAACACCACAGTGTCACTCACACATTGCCCATCATGAATAATGGAACCGCTGTACAAGATATGGGTTCCACTATGCGCAAGCGCAGCGCCTCCACTTCTTCCCTCCTCTCGTGGACCATTGGTGACCTTACTCACCGCATGAACACAATACCTACCCTAATGTATCATTATTAGACTGCGATCTTATGTAAGGTACAATCCCCAATCGGGCAGTTCCTAATTCCGAACGAGAAACCACTTTATGTCCTACCTCTCTTAAAACTCTTCAACACGACACTCCCAGCCAAGTTAAACTTTATGGAACAGGAGGCACAATTTGGCATCTCACCGCGTCCTACGCCTGATTACTAGAAATAACAAATCCTTGTCGCCCATATAATTTTTAAATATTTAAAATGTAACTTTATGATTTGACTGAATGTTCAACGGAATTAAATCATATCCAAGCAAACTACTCAACTCTACCTGCCAAATGTATTAGGTCAAAGAAAGTACTAAAACTAATAAACAGATAATGTTATCCTCATTATTATGGAAAAGAAGATTTAATGTAAAATATACTAGGTGGACCCGCCCGGCAACGCACGGGTACATTAATAGCAATTCCTATTCAAAATAACCAATTAATATTCCTTCGGGATTTCTAGTTTTCAAACTATCCTTGTATTAAAGTGAACGAAACCAAAGTAAGGACCAGCGCCTAGAAGTGCATCAAGGCATTATTAGTTTTGGAAGGTTTATACCAATTACTCCAGGTACAGGTGCCTACAGTTATAAATAGAATAGAAAGTGCAATGGAAAAGGTGAAAAAGAATGACAGCATTTAGCCTATTGTGCAACAAGAAAGATTATAAGAGTATGATATTTCAAGCATTCATTGCAAAAAAAACAAGCAAGACAACCTAAAAAATTATAAAAAAAGAAAGCTTTATATCAGTACCACGCAGGCCTTGAACAGCAACAAAATGAAAAGTATAGAAGTACATAATTTTTAGCTAAATGAGGTCACAGCAAATACATGAGCAAATTGTTGCAACCTCTCATTGGAGGTCAATAAACGCGATGAGTAGGATATTGATCGTTCCACTGCTCTCAGATACCCACAAACACCGTGAATGACAGTTTGAGTGAGGTGCTATATAGTAGCAACCACATAGACATACCTAAAAACAACACAACGTACAAATACATATAATACTTATATACTTTTTTCATTGTATGTGTCATTGTAACAGTTGGTGAACATCATCTTCAGTGAAAAGTGAGTATTGTAACACCTCTGCTACCCCCTTGGGGGACAGCTCTAGGACGGCGTGAGCATAAGTATTGACTCATTTATACTTAAAATACATGCACCCAGACACAAAGCCAACATAAGTTGCTGATCACATAAAATGTTTGCCCTGACACAGGACTCAAACCCGCTACGCCTAGTGTACCCCTTTTTACAAAAACTATATTCCTTGGTTTCAAATAGGGAATAATATGCCCCCCTTTAACTACCTTTTGATTATTCATATTATTTTGCATTGTATTAAACAGTGGCGTGCATTGCATATAAACAGGTAAGCAGAAGTTACAATTTATGAACACTGAATACACTCGTGTCGTGTGTGTGTCTTTACCAAGACGTAAATACGTATGCCGCTTCACATAGGTATGTACTTAACCTGCCTACCTACCTACTTATTGTTTATGCCTACCCCAATGAAAATCCAATGCACGCCCCTGGTATTAAATAACTATCTAATAGTAAAAACTAAATACTATAACTAAATCATTTTTATCATTTGGGAGTGGCACCCTGACACATGCGAGTTTTTGAGGTCAAGTGATAAAAGAGTTCAACTAAAATATGTATTATTTTAAAAGATTTCTTCTTTTTCTTCGATCATCTTTTTCTCAATCTAATGGTCACCTTGTTCTTGCATACCCATGTCATTATTAATTGCTCAATATAACAATCCAATGGAGTTATAAATATGCTATTTTTACCATTAGTTGGCTAAAACAATGTTTGATTTATTTCGTATTATCTAAAATATTATTATATTATATATAATAGTCTAAAATATTTTTGCTAAAGAGTAATCATTTCAGATTTTCTGGCCATGTTCCTCTGAGTAAAAGCAACCTACCGAACCCAGTGGTATGATAGCATTAATTAATTAACCATCTATTAATTAAATTCATTCTGACTATTTGTAAGTACTTTGTAAAAAGAAAAAACAAAAGGTAAATGGTAAATAATACAAACTGTTGCAATTGGTGTTGAAGGCTTGATATGCCCCGTTGGGTGGAGGCGGTAACGCCGGTTGGTAAGGCATGTATGTAGAGGCAGGCGCTGGCACCGAGGTGGAAGCAGTCGGCACGCCGCTCGGGTAATTCCGTCCCGCGATATTTCCGTACTTGGTGTGATGCGACAAATTTCCTGAGTAATAAAAAAAGTATGTTGAATTTTTTCTTTAAACTACTATTAATATAGTGACCTGGGGTTTGGGCAGTCGCCTGCAAATGACGCAAGTTTGAATCCCTTTGGCCTGATTTAACACCGCAGCTTTACGATAAAGGAAAACATCTTGAGATTATTCAAAGACATATGTATAGTGCCTGAGACGGCGATGGATTCACTATCTGTAACGTTGGCACTTAATATTTTGTGAAAAAATAATGTTGTAATTAAAAATTTTCAGCAAATAAGTCAGTAAGTCACATTCAATGTAAAATATTGCATTGCTATAACGTGAGGTCCTTGAACAACAAAGTACTTACGATTGCGTAGCACTTCCAAAAACTCCTGAATAACGCCGGATGATGTATTATTTGTATTGTTAGATTTCTGAGTTGCAGCCAATAGGGCATGCAGTTCAGAGTTATTATTCAAAATAGCAGATGCTTGCAGCTGAAAAAAAATGTTGGTATGGTTAAGCACACTATAATTTTTTCTTCATATGATAATTAATCATTTTCAAAATTAAGAACCAACTTTTGATCCAATTAGTAGGTATATAAAATAAATTGCAAACTTTGAAGAGAGAAGACATCACATATTGTTTTAAGTTACCTTACTTCCACAGCCTAATAATTATAGTATTTAGTAACTTACCGCCTGACTATTGAGATAATTCCCTAATCCATCTTGTGATGAACTCTGTAATTATTTGAGACAATTTAATATTATAATATAATAATTACTTAAATCATAATAATGTATAAACAGTACCATAGTGAGATGTATAATTACCTCGAAGTAATGATCTATGACCTGGAACAACTGAGGACCAATGGCAGATTTTAACATTTCACGACCAGTTTCATATTCTTCCAACTTTTTTTTATACTGAATATTTTGGAATTCCTCCTCGCAGTGGAGCTTCTGCATTTCCTGTCGATACATTTCAATCCTGTAATAGAAACAACAATAAAATATTGTGAACAATACAAACTATTATGAATTAATCCAATCAATGTCACTGAAAGCAGTAAGTTTAAAAAAGCATAAACTCTTGGTATCATGTACAAATATTCCGAAATAAAAAAAAAACAAATATAATCTACCGCCGCGGGCGGCGATACTCAGACAGCTTTAAGATAGTGGCAAAGTGGATACTGATAAACATGTTACTCTTGATATAACTATCAGCTCGAATATTCGCTTAGACGCTATCACTCCGATCGCGAATTTATGTAATCAATCCATAAAAAACATAAGTCTATTCAAGGCGCTCGCACTCGCAATTCAGACCACTCTCATATATCATTGTTAAATGTATAAGATGACTTTTGGTTTTAGTAACCTATTGATATTTTGATACAAATAAGATAAACTACAGATGCCGCGCAGCTCATAATAAAATTTTAGCTTTTTGGAATGTATTCTTTTTATTATTTTGAATGTTAATATTTCAGTGATTGACTTTGATATTCAATATTTATTGTTCGCAAATGTTCAGACCTATGCGAAGTTTTTTTTAACCGATGTGTGTAATAATAATGAATATACTAGAAATTATTAGACATGATATACACATTATATATATAGAAACATGGTTTTTCATATAAAAAAATAAACGAAAAGTTGAACATGATATAAGATAATAATTTAACATGCAATTTATATATTAACCTCTAAGAAACATAAGGGAAATTTTAATTAAATTCGCTATGTATTTTCATAATATAATGTAGGAAAAAGAATCAAGCTATAATACACAAATTAATTTATGCATGGCGTTATACTGAACATAAGGATAGACAACATTTTGTTTATTATTATGATGCAATTATCATATGTTAATAGTGTGAAATGAAGTCTATATTTATATACATTTCTGGGGGTAGTTCTCGTAGCTACGATGAGAAATACAAAGACATCGACACGAGCGAGGACTTTAACTGTAGTTTCGTTGTTAATTCAAAAGTACAACAATAATATTTGATAGCACATCACATCCTATAACAAGTGGTAATGAACAAATAACTTTTATATACTTGTCTATTGTATTGTATGTCGTTTAGCAAAAAGCTTATTAATAATCCTTTTTAAAATGAGATGTATCCATAAGGCCAGGATGACTCAAAGGAGTAGTTTTGAAGTGCATGCTTGCTACTAATGTCTCGCCTGAGCAATTGGTCAACTGATACATATTTTAATAAGTGGTCTTGCTCTGCTTGCAAAATCTTGTAAAGTGCATGCATTATTGAAACATATAAGCTTATAATTATACTAATGTCAAACCTGATTTCTCTCTGCACACAGTTGTCGCACAGATTATCAACGTCTCTGGGGCCTTCTGTTTTCTTCATTTTACTTGGACCAGCTGAAAATACAATCAATATACGCAAAGCCACATATAAACACAAATCTCATCGTGCTCTGTCTACATAGTTAATATAAAAACAATAGTAATCGCAATAATTATCGTAACAATAAAAATACTAAGATGGGTGTTATTATAAGGTGCAATAACCAAGACATGGCCTGGTCATGGCATAAATATAACAAAAAATTATGGGTAATTTGACAACGCCAGTCTGGTGAGATAGCTCTTATTTACTTGTATTGAATGCATAAATATTATCATATGAATACTATAATGAACTAAACTAATACTATAATAATATGAAACTTAAAATTTAAAATACTTATTTAAACATTCACATTTTATAATGAAATACTTAATATTTATGCATGCCGCAAATGCATATCTATGACTGGCCAATGGCGATACGCGCGTATTTATATGCAACGCTACATTACAAAGCATTGATAGAATATATTTCGTTGATTTCAGTTATTGAATGGATTATTTACATTTTTATTTATATAATAGAAAATGCTGGGCATTAAAAAAAAATAATATAAATATAAAGTGAATGCTCACCTTCTGATGTATCATTTGCAGTCCGCTTCAATGCACTCTGTGCATGTGAATTCTGATGAAGTGGTGGTGGCGGCTTAGAGGCATCAAATCTGCAATTATGACAACAAATAATGATGTTTATTCTCATTTACAAATGTATGCAATAGCGAAAACAAAAATATCTTTTTGCTTAAATAAGTACTTAACAATAGTCAGAATTTCATGATTATACAGGATCATCATTGTTACTGCCAGGTTTGGAAGGGTGCTTTTACCCAACAAGAAATTCAGTGTCAATTATATTCAAATGTTTAAAATTTCGATCATTACACTAATGTAAATATGAGCTTGTGGAATGAACTCATATATGCAAAGCACAATTTTAGAAAAAATTTAAATTATATAATCTATGGCTTGAATAAGTATAAAACTTAAAGGATGATGACCAGTCCCTACAAGTTGCACCTGTTCAAAAGCATTGTGAAGTGACCATTCACAACAATGACCGGAAGTAGCAAAAAGCGACCTTTCACCCAGATTGATATAAAAACAACTTGTATGTTCGACAGGACATAACAAGATCCGGCTACTTAATTATTTAAGACGCAAGACAAATGTAATCTTGTGTGTCTAAATAAGCACCTTGAATGGTTGTAACTGTTGATTGCACTAAGTTGGATGTTTAAACAGCCCCAAGAGACAGCTAGATTTCAACTTAAACCCTGAGAAAAAGGGTCTTGACAGGGTTCATTCATTAATTTAGATATACTTAGTTTCCAAATAAAATATTTTAAAGTAAAGTTAATCATCATAGTTAAGGTAAGTATACAAATAGCAATCAATGATATAGTGTTACTGGTAGCGGTGATGAAGTAATGAAGTGACTCATACAGGTGCCAATTTAAAAAATATTAAAACTTACTTCGCTGGAACCATCATAGGTGGTTGAACTAGGTAGCGCCCCACTTGTGTGGAGCTACTTTGAGGGGGAGGTACTGGAATACAAAAATGTTAGTAATAAGATTATTCTACTTAAAGTAACAACAACACTAAATATTGCTGGAGACTAAAATAATATAATATAGAGACTAAAATTGATTGCATATGATGAAAGGAAATTGTGTAAATAAATTTGCGGAATAATACACAAACTGACAAAACTTCACAATCTAATATATAAAATTCTTGTTCGAAACAAAACAGTGTTTTTAACTTGTGGAGCAACTGATTTTTATGTTCATTAGATCTGAGAGTAGGATGTAAATTATTTTTGCCGGGCACAGCTAGTAATATTATGTGATAGATTATATATGTATAACATACCGGAATATATGAGGCCTGTAATTCGTGGTGCAGTAGGAGCGACAGTAGGCGGTGGTGGCGGCGGCGGCGGGCGCGCTAGGGCGACCGGCATGGCGGCGGTGAGGGGCGGCGCGGGCGCAAGCATCGGGGGCAGCGGCGCGGGCGCGACCGTGTGCACCACCTCGGGTGGAGGCGGCGGCGGTGGTGCTTGCAACTTGCTGAACTGCTCCGGCACAAAACCCATCGGAGCACTCTCGGGCACCGCGCTTTTTACTGTGGAAATAGTGGCGTGCCGTTCCAATAAAGCGCGTGGTATTTGTCCCGCACTCAAGAATAGTTCCTTCTCTTCTCTGGTGCCGTGGATGTAACTACAGTGTGGTCTATTGCACCCAATTCTATTTTGGAAATCGTTGCAGAATACTACGATCGATTTCATTGATTCCACATCCAATTCATGACGGAACTTGCACTGAGAACCTTTAGTACATATGCCCCACACAAAATTACGACAAATTCGGCTTGACTTATCCGATGTTGTCAATGTTTTCTTTTTCATCCATTGGTGTTGTTGTTGGTGTTGTCTGCTGCCGTTATTGCAAAGCTGCGGCTGCTGTCGGCCATTTTGTTCAATATTGTGCGTCATACATAAATGAATGAACTAAGTACTATCTACAAAACCTACGAAACGTAAATGATATTAAAAGTTAACTGAAAATATAACACATCGATAATTGTTATCGAATCATAATCATTATTAAATATAGAATACTCAACTAAAATTTTACGTATCCTCAGCACAAGGTCAACAGAAGTATCAAATGAAAGTGAAAATAAACAAACTACTAACCACCTACTAACCTCTAAAACAGTCACACTAGACACAAAATTATTTATTTTATTACAATTACTAATTCCATTGAATCATTATTCAAACGAAATAATACATTCCTAATACACTCCTGGTCTAAATCATTAACACGATCACATACATTTTACGACTCGAAAAACTTTGCTGCCACACAAACACAGATATAAAAGTTTATACTTTGGTAGGTAGGTACGTAGGGTCCGGAAAAACATTACCTGTATAGAACAATACAACCATGGTTTGTGTACTAATATTAGTACCACGAAAGAATGTGTAGATACAGTCACAAAGCCCCACCACGCCACGATCCTTTTACGCAACCACAGTCACAAACCTACCTACCACAGTGAAAGTTATAAAATCATTTAAAAACTCACTAGGTACACTTTATACGAGCTACCCAAAATATATAAATTTATACTTACATATAACAATCTGCGTCTTGCCACTTCGTATATTATGATATTATTTAGGTTTGCAATACTACATCAGATCTTCGCCCAAATTCCGTCCGACCAAATTGAAATTACACAGAACACCTTTCTTCCTAGTCTTGCACTGAATAAAGTTTCTCGTCTCTTCCTCGCCTACATGCCTCCAATGATTTTATTAGACTGATAGCTACAGAGGCCCTTTGCGAACTGAGTTAAAGGTAATTTCTATTGTGTGACGTGTGTGCGTGCGATGGTAGATTATATTGTCGGGTCGTCGGATTCATCGGTTCATCGGTGTCGACAGCGGGGCGGGCGGGCAACTTCTTGACAGTGTTACCATCTCTGAAAATTATAAAGCTTGATCTATTTGATCTAAAGCTTTAGTCAGGAACCCCATCAAATCGTACTTAAATAAAATAATAAAATCCAGATAAAATAATATCACTAAAAATAACAATAAAAAATCGATAATTAAAGAAATAAACATAAAATAACACTATATTAACATCAGCTTTTTTTAAATAGGGTTCTGCGAAATTAAGTCAACGCGGGTGAAACCGCCGGGCACAGTCTATAATATTTGATGTCGCCATTTTCATACAATTTTTTTCTTTTTAGATTACTAGTAATGTACGAAGAATAAGGAAAATTATTTTGTCTGTTTGAACAAATTGTTTTTCCCAACTACTTTATATACGAATCTTGATACGGTTTTACTAACATGTATGAGTTGAAATTCGATGGGTAAATAGCTAAAAAAATATAATATTATATAATATATTATAATAGATACGTACATTCAACAACTGTTGTAACTTGCTAATCAGCGTGACAATCGAATGATTTATCGAATGAACGGTTTGCAGCGCCATGCCACCATCCGATACCTATCTATACTAATATTATAAAGCTGCAGAGTTTGTTTGTTTGTTTGTTTGAACGCGTTAATCTCAGGAACTATTGGTCCAATTTCAAAAATTATTTCAGTTTTGGATAGTCCATTTATCGAGAAAGGCTATAGATTATACTTTATTCTCATAATAAATAGGGCTCCGTAAGAAAATTGCAATTTTGTAACACAAGGTGTAAAATCGAAATCCTATTTATGCGTGCGCTGCAAAAACTATTGACAATAGAACAAAATGTTGTATGACGGGATTGTAGGTCTTATTAAGATCTTCAAAAAAGTCCGCGAGAGCACATTTCTAACTATCATAGTTTAGTCACAATAACCGCTTTTATGCTGATAAAAAATATTAAATCGTCGGAAGAAAGAATCTACGTTAAATGTATGTCGTAACATTAATTCTTATTAAATTAAGCATTATGTTATCAAGGGTATTCATATAGAAGGAAAATACTGTTTGTTTTATTCCAATCGGACATTATCACGAGTATAAAAACACAAAGAATTGGTACGTAAGAGTGAGTTATTTGCCAAAAACTTTTATCAACATGTCGTTTGTGTTCCGAGTAATCTCTGCAACGGCTGGACCGATTTTAACGGGACTGGCAGATAGCTAATGTTACAAGGAGTAACTAACTTTGATTTAAAAAGAACATTTGGGGTTCCGAAATTAAATCTATGCGGGTGAAACCGTAGGGCACAGCTAGTCTGAAGTAAAATTGTACAATTGCCCCCTTTTAATTAATGAATTAATCTAATGAGATGTGTTAGTTGACTACCCGTTCATTGAAGAAATATTCTGTTATTTAACCAGCGAATTTTCTTTGTCGAGAAATCATATTAATGTGATATTGACTAGAATACTGGATAGTTTATGTTCTCTCGAAATATTGCATAGAATGGTTAAAGGTAATCGGTAGGTAGTAAAAGCTAAATAGTATGAAACATCATTGATATTGGAAAAAAGAACCCTACCGACACTATCGAAACCCGGCTCAATCTCAAGAATTCTATCAATTTATAATTTTAATGCCATACAAATTACAATAATATTAAAATGGTATTATGGCGCCGTTTGTACTCGTAGCAGGATATTAAGATGTTACAATCCACAATAGATTAAGTTGCGTGACTTCTAGTGAACATTATTATGTTATGTGGGTAGACATTTAATCTTCTCGTTACGCTGTGTGAATAAGTGAGTGAAATATATCAAAATATGATGGTAAATCAGCAAGTTTGCCATAGACGCCATCGGACGAAAAATTGTGTAGGCACGATGTGAAGGTTAAACTACTTTACATCGTGCCTGTACCAATTTTCGCCGAGGCCGCTTATATCCTCGTAGAGGGCGCGTCTGGGCGTTTGTCATTCTAACGATTAATATGGAATCAGTAGGTACTGCTAGTAAGCTTAAATATATACTGTGCTAGCTTAATGTCAATAAGGGCTGTCACGTGGTGGTGATCGAGTTTTCATAACTTGAAATAGTCATTCTACATACTTAGGTACTTTGACATAAATAGGAGAAAAAATTAAAACTTTAAGACTGACAACCCTCACGATCGATAGGCAAAAGATCTCATTTCAAAAAAAATATCTAGATACTATACTGCTTAGTAAGCTTACAAAGTATACTGTAAACACCGTGTTAAATAAATAAATTTGAACAACGTACGCAATCACTACATAAACGCTTAGGAGTACTTAATACATATTATTTTTTATTAATTCTCATAAGATAGTAATTCAGCAACTTTTGTAACTTGCTAACCAGAGTGACAACATTGCGAATGATTGATCGAATACACGCTGTGTGGAATGCGGAATGCGTGCCTCTGCCGCTCTGCCACGGCGCCATGTCATCGTCCGATAACTATCCCAAGCAAAGTTTTACAAGTACCCCCTTTTAAAATAATAGTTTTTTTTAGTAAACTACCCGTTTATGGAAAAAGTTATTCTGTTTTTTCACCAGCGTATATTTATTTTGTTTGTATAGAAATGAAATGAATATGCTTATGTCTAAAATACTGGTTGGTTTATGTTCTTGATATATTAATATTAATGATGATTGGAAGGTAGTAAAAGTGAAATAGTATAAAACATCATTGATATTGTGGAAAATAATCCTACTGAAACTATCGAAATATGGCTGGATCTCCAGAATTTTATCAATACATTATTTTAATGTCATTCAAATTACAATAATGTTACGATGGTATTATTCCGCCGTTAGTTCTCGTAACGGGATATTAAGGTGTTACAATCCACGATAGAAATAGACTTTGTTAAGTTGCATGATTTCTTGTGAACTAATAATGTTCACATGTTGGTAGGTCAAATATTCTCTGTTGCACTGTGTGAATTAGTGAGCGAAATACATCGAAATATGATAGAAAATCAGCACGTTTGCCATGAACGCCATGGAATGAAAATTTGTGTAGGCACGATGTGAAGGTAGTTTAACCTTCACATGGTGCCTGAACAAATGTTCGTTATATCCGTGGCGTACACATCTAATAAATTTTATTCGGATCGATATATCTCTACAAGCAGATAGCTGGTAACGCGGGTAGGAACCGGTAAGAAAAAAGTTGGAGTTAGCACGGACCTAAAAGTTGCATGTCGAGGGGATTAATTCGTTACAATACAATACGGATCGAGTATTAAAAATTGTACAATAATCAACTACTAAATAGTCAACAAGAGGCGACTCACCGCAAATAGTCGAATACTGCAAAGTGTCCAAGGGCTAGGCGCAGCGCCCATCCGCACTAACAGGCAGAGGTGCTCACACGGTCACGGCAGTTGGAAGAGAGAAAGATCGAGAGCTCGAGCTGTTCGAGTCGCCCGCCGGTAAACGACGTCACTTATACAGAATGTTCTAAAATTCGAGAAACTAGGGCTCATGGTATTAAAAAAAAATCAATATTTATTTTACCTGTTTTTTTAATTCGTTTGTCAGTGATCCTTAGATAACTGCAATCAAATATATACTATTAAAAAAACAAACATTTATCAAAAATATCTTATGAAATCATAAGTCCATGTATTTTTAGACAAAATATGCACTTAGACAAAAATTATAAACCCTACTCAAGGTAATAATTAAGCCAGATCTTTTGATACTTGGTGGCATCATAGTAGTAGTTGAAGCTAGCAATATTACATTTACTATCTATATATATAAAATGAATCCCCATTTCCCTTGGTCACGGCATCACGCGTGAACAGCTGGACCGATTTCGATAATTATTTTTTTGTTGTGTTCGTTATTGTCAGGAGATGGTCCTTATGATTGAATAAATTGAGAAAATTGCGCGGAAAATTAGAAAATTTAAGAATACTAATCTAATCGCTTTGAACAATATAAACTTTTTTAATGTAACCTTATGACGTTTGACATATAATTGACAAAATGCCAATGCAGAATGCAAATATCCTTAAAGAGGATGAAAAAAAAAGTAAATACCGTTTAAAACATGTGCTTCGGTCGGAGTTATTTTATTGATAAACTAACTGTCCCCAGCGGTTTCACCCGCGTAAATTTAGTTTCATACAAACTTTCCTTTATATTTTATCCCCTTGGGGGTAGAAATAACCAAAATCCTTTCTTAGCGGATGCCTACGTCATAATATCTATATGCATGCCAAATTTTAGCCCAATCCGTCCTGTGGTTTGGGCTCTGCGTTGATAAATCACTATCAAGTTAGTCAGTCAGTCAGTCACCTTTGTGTTATATATGTTTAGATACATGTAGGTAAGACAGGACACCGTCTGTCGGGCCGGCTAGTAATTCTATAAAATATAATCTATGCGTCTATATTTTTACAGGTGAATAATGTGTCTATTTACATACAAACACGCCTGTATCCCATGGGGGTAGGCAGAGAAAACCGTTTACCGTTTTGACAGACCAAGACTGTTTTCTTTTTACTTTATGACATTAATATATTAGGTAATAAGGATAAAGTTAGAAAATTAAAAAAAAAATTAACAAAAAAGCCGCCTTCAAAAAGAGAAAAATAAAATTACCTGAAAATTATAAATTACTTACTTTTGAAGTTGGTGTTTTTATACCGAGTTTGATATCTGGCTATTTTTTTCGTGCTTTTCAGTGACTTTTTGCAAATTGCTCTTACATCAGTCATAACCCATCTGGGTGTAAAGTTATTATCATATATCACATACGAATTAATCAAGCCCAAACACTAGGTACTTGCTGTAAATCGCTGAGGAGAGGAGTTCCTTCGACTGTCTTTCGGCTCCATCAACAGACGGACCTTCATTAAAATGTAGTGCTTCAAACACTTAATGCAAATAATTAACGAACGCACTAGTTGCCCCTTGCCAGTAAGATTTTCAAAAGTTCCCCTCGATTTGTCATGAATGCTACCATGAGAACTGAACCAAAAAATTGGAAGTATCACCTTTCAAACAAAACAAGAATTATCGTAATCGGTTCACCCAGTCAAAAGTACTGAGGTAACAAACATAAAAAAACATACAGTCGAATTGATAACCTCCTCCTTTTTTATTAGTTGGTTAAAAAATGGTAGCATGCCAAGCTAGTGCACATACATATTTCTTGCTAGACGAAGTTTTAAAGTTGGCTTAAAATATTTAATGTCTTAGATTTTAATATATATATTTTTTTATTTATGCTTGAAAATTGGGACAGCCCGTATATTGTAGTGGCGCTAGTGGAGCCTAAAAATTCCATAGACAGTTACAATATTTTTATGTCTATGGCTACTTTACACCTTTGTCTATGGAAAATCCTTTTAGTATTTTTAGTTTTTACAAGTTTTTTAAGTGATTTTTCCACAGTCAAAGGTGTAAAATAGCTGTTTTTAGAATAAACCGATTTTTTTTCTTTATCTATGTATTTTGTTCATACCCATAGATAATTAAATCCTTTTGCCTGCCAATCGCCAGCAGTATTTATATTATGTTGAGTATTTATATTATTAACGATACATACGACTTAATAATTCCATAATTTATTTGTTTGCCATAGTCAAAGATAAATAATGTCATAGATAGATCATTATGGTCTAAGAAAATGTCATCATTTTAATTTTGTTGTTCACTAGTGTTGTGCGTTCAATACGTGCATGTTATCGATATAGTTTATAGTCGACATATTGTGAATAAATCCTAAGTTTATTCATAAATCTTTTTCTTCGATAGTTGTACTCAACCAATATCGCCAACTCGTCAATATCAATAATAGGGCTAACTTTAAATAATAATATTATATTTCGACAAAACAACAATAAGATTTACAAGACCAATATGAGATTCAATAGCAATAGTAATGTAACAAAAAAACAAAAGACAATCGAACTATATTTAAATTTAAATTATTCTTATTTTTAATCATAGAAGGCCAGTATTCAAATAGGCCCTGGCCTTCTTGCTACTTACTCCAATATAAATTAAACATATTGAAATACGGATATTTGTTTCGGCATATTTATGACATAAATATTCGTTTTATAAATGACTTAAGCTTGCATTACAAAAACCGGAAATTACAATAATCATAAAACTATCGGTTTTACGAATTCTAAGACTTCTGTACCGATTTATAGCCCAGGGAAATTACGAGAGTTTGTATGGAGGGGTCGGCACTAATTCTAAACTCCAATGTTAAATGCTGATTAGCACTATTAGCCTAAAAAAAGATTGTAAAAAATAAAATGGGAAAAAAATATTCAGTGCAACATAGAAAAAAAAAACAATTTCCAGTGAAGCTTTATTGCTCGCTTACCAAAAATATCAACGAACTGATTTTTATTTGTGTATTACCTATTTTTAGACACTACACAATGATGGAAAAATCTGCCATATTAGTTCACGCATTATAAAATAAAAAAATAAAAATAGATTTTTAATTATTACCGATTTTTTATTTTTCATCATGGTAAACTTTTTATTGTAGTCTCAAGAGTTATTGTTTAACTATTTTATATCATTGTTAAGCGAATTATATTTATAAGTTAGCTAATTTGATAAAAAACTGTTATCACACGTAAGTAACTGTATTCACACGTTTCACAAGCAAAATTCTAACTGGACGGATTTTTGGTTAACAATATCAAAAATTATGAAACGAACATAGTTACTTGATTAAAAATTAGCCTGTTTTGTTAAGGCAAATATTCTCTAACGACTATTTGAAGTTTACCGATTCTGATACAATATTTGAAAATTATATAAGTTGCCGCGTTGTTACAAGGTTAATTTTATAAAAATATTTAATTGAATTTTCTGAAAAGTTTACAGCGTTGATATTTGTAGATTGGGAGTATAGCCAATTAAAAAAAATGAGCGTGTGGCCGATATACTTTGTGACTAATTTTCATGAACATATACGAAAGGTATGTCCAAAAATAATATTCTGAAAAAAAATTGCCAGTTAGAAATAGTTCCGGGTCAAACCGTAATTTCCCTGGGCTATTATTATGAAAGTTCCACTTACACAAATCACATAGTATTCTTATACACATATCTGTAATTGTATCATAATGTATTGCGAAATATATTTGAAATAAACCAACACCGTACAATAAATTTATCGATATGTCTATGTCAATATAGAGTCTATCACTACTTTACAATCGAGAGGTTGCTTAAATGTAAAAAAATGCAAGTCGCTACTATTAGTCCATAATTTCTTATTTCGTTTAATAAAAAGATTCACATGTATGCATAATACAATTAAAATTTAACCAATTCCATGTTGAAATAATGAGCGAATTTTACAATTTAGCAACGTGAAGCTATTTAAATTGGAAGATTCACTTACTGATGAAAAGACACAGTCCTTTTATCTACCGTCAATCCACTAAGTCATAAATTTGCCGATACAAATAACCGTATTTACTACGTCGACTATAAACTATATCGACAACATGCACGTATCGAACGCACAACACTAGTGAACAACAAAATGAAAGTGATGACATTTTCTTAGACCATATGAAAATGAAAATGAAAATGAAAATGAAAATGATTTATTCAGTTTAGGCCCTGGTAAGGCACTTATGAACGTCGAGGAATCTACCACCGGTTCGGAAACTAGCCTTCTGAGAAGAACCGGCAAGAAACTCAGCTGGCATCATGTACATTTCATTACACAGTAAAATAATAATAATTACAAAAAAAAAAACATCATAAATTATTCACAATAGTGAAAATTGTATCAGCATGCATGTGTAAAAAATAATAATTAAAAACGTAAAAACAATACCAAATGATTTACATATCATGTTTGCATACCATGTCATTGCCAGGAGCTACTTGTGCAGAGTTTTAATTCCATATGTCTTTATCATTTATGTAATCCGAAATTGTATAATAAGCTTTCTTCATCAGTACAGTTTTAATGTGTGTCTTAAATTTATCATAATTTAACGCGTTTATTGACTGTGGGATTTTATTGTAGAAACGAACACAATTCCCCATGAATGATTTATTTACCTTTGCTAACCTGAATCTAGGAGCTACAATTTTGTGTTTATTTCGTGTTGAAATTGAATGAATGTCCGAGTTTAAATTGAATAGATGAATATTTTTTTTCATGTATAGCAAATTCTCATAAATGTACAGTGACGGTAGGGTGAGAATATTTATTTCTTTAAATTTATCTCTAAGAGAATCTCGGGGGTCCAGCGAGTATATTGCCTTGATGGCTCTCTTTTGAAGTATAAAAATTGAATCTAAGTCTGTTGCGGAACCCCATAACAATACGCCATATGACATGACACTATGAAAGTAAGCGTAGTAGACTAATCTAGCAGTATCAATATCCGTCATTTGTTTAATTTTTCTAACCGCAAACGCAGCTGAACTAAGCTTTTTTGACAATGCTTCAATATGGGCGCCCCATTGTAATTTAGAATCTAAGGTAAGACCTAAGAATACTGTGCTTTCGACCAACTCCAATTGACTCCCAACTAATGATATATTTGTATCTATTTGCGATGTATTAGGTGGTGAAAATCGGATACATTTTGTTTTTTTAGAATTTAAAACGAGATTATTGGCATCAAACCATTTTGAAACAGATGTTAGAGTTTCATTTAGTGCCTTAAGATCTTTGTCTTTTCTACTCACTTTGAAAACTAAAGATGTATCATCTGCAAATAGAACAATATCACAGATATTTTCTACAACAAGTGGTAGGTCATTGATATACGCTAGAAACAGGAATGGGCCTAGTATGGAGCCTTGCGGCACGCCTGTTTTGATTATTGACCCCTTGGATGTTACACCACCGACGCCAACTTTCTGATGACGATTTGATAGGTACGAGGATAAAAGGTCGAGAGCATTTCCGCGAATTCCATAATAGTTTAGCTTAAGAAGTAGCGTACGATGATCCACACAGTCAAAAGCTTTAGAAAGGTCACAGAAGACTCCTACTGCGTCATAGGCGCCCTCCCAAGCCTCAAAAATGTGTTTTATTAATTTTGCTGCCGCGTCCGTTGTTGATCTACCTTTAGTGAAGCCAAATTGGTGATCGTGCAAGATGTTATGTACGTTAAAGTGAGCTAACATCTGATTAAGCAGAATTTTTTCAAATATTTTGCTAAGCGCGGGAAGAATCGAATATGATCTATCTATGACATTCTTAATCTTTGATCTAGGCCTATATTTTGAAATAAGAACGTTTGCTCCAGTGAGGATTGTCAATAATGAAGAATTTAAAATTTAAGTTTTATTTATTTTCTAGGTCGTCGCTTTAATAAAATCATACGTAATTGACGTTTATGCAATTGGAAAAGACGTGGCACCTTTATTGACGCCGTACTAAAATGCACCTCGTAGATGAGCGCTCTCATTTTGAACGATTTGTTGCTCTATTCCTTACTGTTTGTAAAGCTTATACTTATATGTGTCCTAAATTCCTTCTCGTCGACGACGACAACGACGTAGTCGTCTGCGATCCATTTAAGTCTTAAAGATATCTTATATCATAACTAGCTGTGCCCGGCGGTTTCACCCGCGTAGATTTAGTTTCATCGTTATTGTCGCGGAACCCTAATATTTTTAATAAATAAAAGTAAAGCTTAAGTTACTCCTTGAAACATCAGCTACCTACCAGTGAAAGTCCCGTTAAAATCCGTCCAGCCGTTTCGGAGATTACCCGGAACAAACAGACAGACAGAGAAAAAAATTTAAACTTGGTTTTTTTAGTGTCAGTAGCATACACGCTACTTTCATATGCATTTAGTGAAAAGCTGTTATTTTGGAATTACAAACAGACACTTCAATTTTATTTATCTGTATATATAGATATAAGACATTTTTCATCCCACCATCACGGAGTATTTTTAATCTTCAATATCTGAGCCGTTTTTATTCTCTAGAGGATAAAGTAAATTTAATTTAGAACATCGTGTGCACTAAGTTTGTGAATTAAAAAAAATATTAAATCTATTTATTGTTACCTCTATGGTGCCGAATATATCATACAACTTTTTTTATAATTTGTTAAAAACTCAGACTCGGAACTTGGTGTTCTTATTGCAATATGCTTTGTACGCGGTTCTTTACGTGGCATTTTTTCACGTCATTATATTAAAAACAAGTGAAAAAACTAAAATGAGTGTTTCAAGCGACGAGGAAGATTAGTATTAAAATTTAAAGTTATAATTTAAAGATTATTCTGTAATACTTACCTGTCATAATGTAGTAATTAATATCTAAACTGAAATAAAAGTGTACCTATCTTGTGACTGTAAACGTTTTTTTTTTGCATTTAGTCATTTCCTCGCTGAGGTGGAATTAAAAGTTACGTGTTGCACTCGAGTGCAAAGATTTTTCATCTCGTGCTCTTTTGATTCCCTCGCTAACGCTGATTCTAATTTTGAATCCTTCGCTTGCTCGGTCATCAAAATTGAACACGCGGTTAAAAAGCAACTTTGCACTCTTGTATAACTAATAACTATTATTTATCTGTATAGATATAAGACAAACTATAAATAAATAAATGGTTGGAATCCCCTACTATAACCTTGCTTCGATAATAGAGAGTAAACACGATATAAAAGAAAATGCTTAGTTTCCTAAAATATTTATTTTAATATATCAAGTAAATTAACAATCCACGCACCGTATGGTACCATAAATTATATGTGTAAACGAAATCTATAACCTCACATATTTTCAGGGAGAGGTAGGTTTTTCATACAAAATAACTGTAAGTACGAATTACGAAGCTTATAATTTATAGACACTTTACACGCATACAGGTGACACATTTCAATCAAAGTTACACGATAAAGACATCAGACTTCTGATAGTAAAATTTTTAATTAACACCACTAATACCTAATTACACATCGTGACATACAATAGGTACAACATGTCAGTGATTTGAACAACCCTGGTAGGGTATACACGGAGTTTGTATGGAAACAGCTAACACAGAAAGTTACTCGATGATTGACTTACTCTATGAGCTATATTATAATACACTCCATGTCACCCCCTGTAAAGTTAATAGAGAAGCTATTGTACTCCCTATGTTGATCCATCTATGTGTCAGGATACGGTTTAGTTAATCCTAGTAGTATTACATACAACCTATGATCATCAAACATTATCGATATAACTACTTGATAAGAGGTAAATTATGAAATAACTACACGTAAAGTACATGGGTTCACAATTGATAGATATGGGTAACAAAGAAAATATAAAAACTTCGTTTTATGTAATAAAAAAGGTGTAAATATTATATTCAACAATTTGTTTAATATATTTGTCACAAAAATTACTTCAGCAGAGTCATCTGGGTGAGCAGTGCTACCTGTTAGTCAGGCGCCTCATCACCAGCGACGGGAGCCGGGCTATCGCCGACTGAAGTCAATGTCGATATATTGATTGTTACCTAAGTTATACACATATATAATATATAAGAGTACCGCGAGGGTAATCAGAGAGAACGCTGCGACAACATATCCTTTATCGTGAGAGTAGCAACGTGGGCAAACACTAGTTATATGGAGACACCCGCCATCTCCCGTTACGTCTATGCACCAACACACGACAATACCACTTCACCAAGTATCTAACAGTCCTTAATTCCGTCCGACACAACATCCATCATATATAAATCCACATGATTTAATTACTTAACATACAGTACTTTCGTTTGAGTTGACATGATTGTAAGCAGAACCCTGCGTTTCCCATGAGACCATTGGCGGTATCATAATACGCCGCGGTCAGGTTCGTTTTGACCTATTTTATCAGTTGAATTAAGTGTATCTTATAACCTATTTTATTCTATAGTCCATTATACAATCAAATAAATACATACATTATAAAACAGTCTCTATAAAGCAAAGTAAAAATTTTGACAAGCATAACATTATATACACAATATTATTTGGACATCATTGTTAAATTGTTTTATTGAACCGCGATATAAATACGCGTAAGTCGAAATGGTATATGATCGAGTACAGATGCCGTCACGAGTTAAGAGCGCTCAGCTAAAATAGTGGTGATAACTGGGCATTCAAATATCAATCAATACTCAATACAAAAATCAATACTCTTAACGGCGACTATAATATGTCAGTAGTTACGATTACGATGAAGTAGTTAGAGAAATTCGCATATGAGAGCGTATATGATAGTTTCGACGTGGTAGCCGGTGCATGTGGGGCAGTTGAGCATGTGCGCGGGCTCGGCGGTGATGTCGCGCCAGAGGGATGGCGGCGCGGGCACTCTCATGAAGGCGGTGGTCGGCATGCGGGGCGGGGGCACGTTGTAGAGCGGGGGCGGCGGCATGTACAGTGGTGGTAGGATGAATGGCGCGAAGCGCAGGGGTGGCGACTGCTAGCGGCGCGCACCGAACTCCAGCGCGTCGTCCTCGGTGATGTCTCCGTGGCGCCACAGGTTGAGGCGCGCGCTCTTCGCGTGCTCCTGCGCCGCGCGGTACTCGCTCACCAGGCCGCCCAGGCGGTGCTCGCGGACACTCTCCACCAACACCAGACCCTCCTTTATCAGATTCTACACATACACACACAAACATTGTTACGACAGTCATGAGTTTGCATAAATATTTTTTTTTCATTACATTCAAACACAAAGCATCGCCTAAGGTAACCCTTCGTTTAAAAGTAGTTCCATCTGTTATTGTAATCCAGATTTCAAATGAACATAGATTTATTCCAAATATAATTCATTTAATTAAATCATGTTTTGTAATAAGGGGGTTACAGTGTTTTATTATTGACCCAGAATACGTTAGCTTCACCATGACTGTTTCATTTAGTACAGTTAAAAAAAATGGAAAGCCACTACGAAACCGTGAGAAACTCAACTCTCACAAACTCCACCACCTGTCACGTTGGGGCACGAGACAGGGACCAACTCCACCCTCTGGGACGATAGCACTTATCGTTGGTGGATGCTATGATGTTTCGAGGCGCCATCAGTTCAGGCATGTTCAGGTTGGTATGCATATAACATACCTTAGCGAGATCAACATTGGTGTTGGGGTCGACAAGTGTGACCGCGGGCGGGGAGCCGCGGATCTCTACGTTGAGCAGCAGTTTCTTGTTGAGCGTGTCGGCGGAGAAAGCGGCCACCGCTTCGGACCGGTCGTCCGGGTCGGCAGGGAACTTAACGCAGCACAGCACGTACTCGGTCACATACGGAGGCTCGGTTTCTGTGCCCGCGGGGAGAGCTGCCAGTCTTGTCACATCTACCACCTAAATCATGTCCTTATGTATTTAACAGTTGTGGAGCACAGTTGCTATTTATTGGCCTAGTTTCCTCTGATATTTATAGAGCATGGTAGGCCGTTGATCCACCATCTAACCATCAATGATAGTAGGTGACAGGTCTGTTAGAAGCCTAAAAAAGTCTGACAACTGGTTCAATTCAGCTTAACAACCTTCCATGTAAAGTCAAATGAAACTGGGACTTAGTATGTAAGTAATATTGGAATGTCTCGGGTGGATCTCAATAAGACCAAGTCGAAGATAATAATGGTACACAAGGAAATGTAAGGAGCTGTTTGGAGTTCACACTTCGCAATGTAATAAAGAGAGAGAATAACAGTGAAATCTTATTGAATATGGGCAACTGACCTCTCGGTTTCCGTAGTCAATATAGAAGATATGCACCGTCTTGTCATCTGCAATCTTCTCGACCTTAGCTCTGTACCACTGGTTGTCCAGGGCGAAGCGAGCTGCGCAGATTTGTCCTCTTCGCGGCACGTACGAGCCGGGCAGGGGCGCGTTGTTTTTGAACTCCTGGTGGATTTTCTCCATTAAAGTCTCGAGCTTGGCACCGTGGTCGACATTCTGCGTGTAGAAGTGCCCCTCGGAAGTGATCTCTGTGATGATCACTTTCTCGTATTTGACTGTGCGGTCCTGTTTGATGTTGTTCCTCTCAATTTCGGCCTCCTTTTCAACTTCGACGTAGTTCTTCCATAGGCCGATCCTCCTCTTGAGGGCATTCTCCTCGGCGGTCTTGATGAGGCGCGCATACTCCGAGGTCTCGGCGGTGTGGTGGGTGGTGGCGAGGCCGTGCTCGACGAGCGCCACCGACAGGTTCTCGTTGTCGACCCACAGCCAGCCGATGAAGTTGCCCGCCTTGTCCATCTCCTCGATGGTGACGACCACGTCGTGCTGCAGGCACTTGTCCTTGGTGAAGTGCAGCGCCTCCTCGCCGAAGGGCTCGGCGTCCTGCATGCCCGGTGCACCACCCACCGCCGGACGAGCGCCGCGGGGACAGTTCACGCCGGCCAACAGGAACGTCACCAACACAGACTCCTTGGGAATGTACAGCCTCATACGAGATCCGCTCGCCACGAATTCTACTATGGCTTCAGTCTTTTGAGCTCGCTTCAGGAAGGGGAAAAATTTCTTAGCCTTAGCGGAGTCACCACTGGTGTCTTGGATGCGGTGAACGGGGATGTCTTTCTTGGCGTGCACCCCCACGTTGGCCTTCTGTGCCTTGTTTTCAGCTTCCAACAGTGAGTGGTATTGGGAACTTCTCTGGTCATTGTCGTTTCTGTACCTGACCACTGTTGCATAACCCTTTGATACTAAAACTTCTGCAACATTTCTGTGAACATTATGATCATTAAAATATTTGACAAAATATTCATAATTTTGCACTCTACCCAGCCACAAGGGTAATTAGCAACAGTCATAGTGAGCTGTGATGGAGTAACAACGGCATGAAACACGGAAGTACAGAAGTGAAAGTACATATTATAAGAGTTAGTTTAGTTAGATATTTTATATCCTCCGTAGAGCCAGACAAGAGGGGATAATTTGCTTTTAGTAGTTTCGATACGAAGCTACGAAATAATCTTATATATAAAAATGAATCCCCATTTCCCTTGGTCACGGCATCACGCCTTAACGGCTGGACCGATTCTACCGGGACTTTTACTGGCAGATAGCTAAAGTTTCAAGGAGTATTTTAGGCAAATTTTTTTTAAAAAAACAGCATGAAACTAAACTTACGCGGGTGAAACCGCGGGGCACAGCTAGTTATAATATAATATTGTTACTTACGTGCCGCTTGCTAGGACTGTGCAGCAGGTTTTCTCTGGAAAGTTATCCTTGGCAGGCTGGATATAGTCAACTGTGACGCTAACTTTCTTCCCCACTAATTTACGAAGGTATTCACGAGCTTCGAACATCCATGGAATGTCATACAAAGGTTTGAAACCCTTTGGCCTGGGAGATTGCTTGTTCTCCTCATCACCATTGTTCCTGGATGTAGAAAAATATTGCTTAGTTAGTTCAAATATTGAAACTACATCTGAACCATACCTGTGACCTGTGTTTTGTCTGTATGTGTTACAGTCACACATTTATATAATTCACAATATGGCAATGACCAAACAAAAGCAAATTTTAACCTAATTAATCAAATGACAGACGTAATTTTGTTTAAGTTTGGTCCGATACAAATTTGCGCCCTCGCCGTCAGGCTCGGGTCACTGAACTCTGTATATATGACACAAATGCTAAACGACAACCTGCATATCAACCTCCGTAAATATGGCACAAATGCAAAACAACATCTTGTATATTTTGTTCTGAACTGAAAGGCAACTGATGTTGTATGTTATGTATCATGCAGAGGAGACGTCACTAGTTATGAGCGCTGACTATAATACGCAGTATTAATTTAAATTTTATGAGTATCTGTCTCTTTGTATGGAATGACGCGAATAAAATACATACATAGTATAATAGTGGGGGTCCAATATTATAACCGGCACCTGTAGCAACAACAGTTTCATAAAGCTAGATATATGTGTATAGAACTAACTTTTCTCGCGGTGGTCTGATGCTGGCGAGGAATATCTTCTTCAAGGTGTTGTTGGGGAGCTTGACGACGAGAGCGTCACCGTTGACGACCTCCATGACGGTGGCTGTGAACTCCTTGTCCTTGGCGGCGATCACCGGCGCGTTGCTAGTGTAGTTGGTCCAGATGCGCAGCCTAGCGTCCTTGGCGGCACGCTCAGCCGCTCGCAGGGTGGACGCTCCTTCATCATAATGACACATTAAGTTTATAACAATATCATATAGATCTTTTTAGAGGTTCCCAATTTAACATCTTTTGGGAATTGTTACAGTTCAGTAGGAGGCTTTAGAGTCCGACAACTGGTTTAAGCTAGATTACCGATTTTCCTCGTAAAATGGGTTACGAAGGTCAGATGGCTGTCGCCTCGTATAAAAATCAGAGATCAAAAATGTAGGGGATAAGGACAGGGAGATGTGATGTTGGTGTGAGTGAGTGGTACTAACCAGACTTCATAACGGCTAGGGACCAGTCGACGCAACGCGCGAAGCCCTGTCTGACTAGTGCCTCGGCGATGTTTCCCTGAGGGTGCAGGATGGTGCCCACGAAGTTGTTGTTATTATTGTTGTTCACGGCTTCCAAGATTACTTCCACGTCCTTATGCAGCAGCTTGGACTCTAGGAAGAACCGCGCCTCTTCCGCGTAGGGCTCCGCATCCCCGGTGTCTTGCCTCATCATAGTCGGACACTGGGGACAATGTAACACCAGTTAGCATTGGAAACAATATGAGACTCATTCACTGCAAAAACTGCTGAAATTTTATTAACTGCTTTTATAAATATTCACAATAGTGTCTTAATTATGACCAAGATGACTTTTTAGACAAATCCAAGACTATCAAAGAAATATAAGAAACGCTTGAAAATTATGACTTGTTAACAATAGCAATGCTTTTGGTAGTAGTTTACAATATTTCTTACCCTGATTCCTGAGAGCATGAGTGTGATGGTGGTGTAGTCAGGTAACAGACATAGCCTGACCGTGGAGCCATCGCGAACATACTCGATGATGGCCTTGACTGGTTGACCATTCAGTTTGCTCACCAACTGTTTCGGGTTCTCCACAGACCATTTGATGTCTCTCACATGTGCCTGTGCAGTGACAAAGTCAATGAGTTAAACATGAGAAATAAAAATATATGTTGCTACAAGGGAAATGTATGCATAACCTAGAGAATTCTCAGGAAAGCAAATTATGTGATAATAGCTACTAATGAAATGGTCACTGTTTCTCTGTCATACACAAGGCTATAGGATAGAAATTCTTAAAATGGTTTAGAAAAATGTGAATAGTAGCAGTAGTATGTAACAGGCGGAAAATTAATTTTACTATGGCGCTGTAAGCGCGCGTGGACTGGTGGCAACGCTGACTATTTCAATTCAATTCAATTCAAAATATCTTTATTTGATTAGATTTTTAATAAAGTACTTTCAAATCGACAGAACAAAATGATTACACAGGATTATACATGCAACCGCCAGGTTAGGAAGGTTGCTTTTACTGAGAAGAATGATGAATGAAATTAATAAAAATTTGATAGTAACTTAGGCCAAACACTGAAGAAAATTCCGTGCAGATCAAATTCTAGCAACACAATAATAGAGTAATTTTTTATAAATAGTAATTTCATGTTGCAATATTCCATAATTTTATGTTTATTTGACATTTTAGATGAATAAAAATATATTCATATTGTATTACCTGACAGTCATTGCCCCAAATGCCCTTGCCCTGAGACTTGGCGGTGTCTTCGATCTCAACAAGACGCTTCAGCTGGGGTATGTTCCTCCCACCATCTCTGACTTTAACAAGTCCCTCGGCCAGCAAGGCTTCGGTCATGTTCTCGTCCTTGGTGGGGTCCTTGCCAGCCCACACAGAGCCATACTCTCTTGTTGCAGAGTTGGGTGGCTTCTCAGCAGTGAAGATTACCTCCTTGCCAACTAGTTTCTTCCTGAGGAACTCGCGCGCCTCCCATGCGAACGGCTCGTCCTTGGTCTCTGAATCACTGTAGAAAAATTATATTGATTTACATTTTCTTATAACAATGCTGAAAATTATGTACAAATATTTACTAATAATTATATATTTACAATACTTAATAGGGTATTTATTTATCTCAGAAGACAAAAATCTCTGATATAAACACCCTTACTCAACACACTATAAAATACAATAGCTAAATAACTTAAAAAAAACAATACCTATGTAGTGAAAAGGAGATACATAAAATTTAAACTGATGATCAATATATGTTATAAGTAAGTAAGGATATAGTTACTGGTTGAGTAATTGTGTTAACTAGTTTCATTATTTGTTCATAAAAGCTGTATACTACAGATGGAAATATGTCCCAAATTGTGTCAAGTATACATTATTTGATACATGAACTAGATTAGTAATTTGTCAATCAGTTGTACATTACAATGAACTTGATAATTTCTACCATAGAAGTGTAAATTGATGTTTGTCAAGGTAAATACATTATTATGATTCGCATTGCATAAACACAGTTAAATACTGTTACTACTATTACATTTTTCTCAAATATGTCCTAAGAACAGCAACTATTCACGCCTATTAACTTAATATCTGTTTGTAGAAATCGATCTCCATAATGAATTCATGGCCTGGCTGATATAAATAAATCATCATCCTGTATCTAAACCCACCCAATATTATAATTGCAAATGTGTATTGTATCTGTCTTACCGTTACCTTATAACGGTTTAATCGTTGAACTATTTTTGCTGAAATTAATGATGGACACAGAGTTCTTAGAAAGGAAGTCACAAGAAAAAAAATTCTAATAAAACTTTAAATGTACACTAAATCATTGCGTAGCCTTCCTTTAGTTTTTAAGCTTTTGGTTTGATTGATGTAAATATTCAGTTTGTATGTTTATTTAATCTTACGCAAAAACTACTGAATGGATTTTGGAGAAACGAAACAATAGTATAGCTTATACATCAGATTACACATTGTGTGAATTGTCCAAAATATAAAGATAAGTCGTGGGCACCAGCTAGTGATTGATAAAGAGAGATAATTTGTATGCCAATATTATTGTCTCAGTTGTATACCTACAGCATTATAAAAGTATGCATACATATGCTATATCAACCACAATTGATTACAGTAAGATGACAAGTGCCTAGAGACACCTTCATCAGGTTGATTGTGTTCCAACATAGGTATTATCTTAACAGAAAACAATGTATTAATTACATATCATTGTCAATTCAAGATAACTTGTATGATGATGTTTTATCCTACAAATTATGCAAGCATATTATATTTTGTCCACGTAAAAAGCAGAGCTCGCACATTTTATGGTATGTAAGTAATTTTAGAATTGTAAGACTCAACCAAATTTTATATTAATGTTTAAATGCTATTTCATACAGTTTTGTACTGTTCATTTTATTGATGACATATGAGAAAATTATTACTATATAAACAAAAAAGTTACTACCCATGTAAGGTACACTCTAATGTACTATTTACATTTCATACTACAAATAAGTACAGTAATTGCATCCTAAAATATAAGTATTTTTTTTAAATTGGATCTGCAACTTTGTAAATGATCTCCTTACATACAAACTCTACCTCTCTATAGCAGTAGTACACATAGATTGTAGTGGAAAATGTTTGTCGTAACAGTTTCATTTCATAGGTACATTAGCAAGTACAGAATATATAGTTGAGTATACTTTGTTGTAATATTAATTCGCTAAAGCATTGGCAATGTGATTACATCATTACATTCACCTTATTTCATACTTTACTTTCACTCAGTTCAAAGTGTTCCAATTTATTTTTTATTTTTGTTTCTTTGATTATAATGCTAGCTTGAAGCTTCTCTTAATTCAGTTGAGGTGTGAATTGTGACCCACTTGATGATCTGTGATGTCTTGCAAACTACCCTTACAGCAATAGTTAATCACCAATATCATATACATCATACATCTATCTCCTACACTGATTTAAACTAATATTACAATAGGGATTGATGGTTTGAGAGTTTCTTAACCTTTGCTTAAGTTTCAGTTTCAACATTACATCCAATGTGTTTCAATGTTAATCAAAAGGGTCAATACTATAAAATACTTTCAATTTTTAAGTTAAAAAGGGTAGATGTTGTTATATTCTGAAATTTTCTCAAGTGTGGGTGTGGCCATATTAAATGCATTGAAAAGTCAATAGATTTGACAAAGCTTGCACTAGGATTTAATTTTGGACCTACATGTCTTAAAATGTGCTCTCTTTGCCACTGAACACTCTAATAGTAGTATGTAATCTATTCCTTACTATATTTAAGGTTTGACAAAGACTATTACAGTGAAATGCGCTGTTCAATATTTGTATGAACATAATAGGTAGTATGATACTGAGTGATTGGATAGATATTGTTAAGTCCCTGATAAACCAGCATTTATTGTCATTTGTGGAGCAGCAGCAGCAGCAAGTTAATAGAGAGGTCAGGTCACTCACTTGTTGGCAGTCCTCTGCCTCGCTAGCTTCGGCGCAGTAATGCCCGAGAGCGCGATCACTTTCTCGGGCGGCGGCCCACCTTTTGGCTGCCTCCTTATTACCACTGTATCTCCTGACAACACCTGTAAAACACAATATCAATTTAGTACCTCAACCGAGAGTTGACTCTTAAAAATTTTGATGTCCAATATGGTTCAACCCTATTTACCTATCAACATTCTAGTTGGCAGAGAGAACAATAACTGCATGCGTTCGTTCTAATAGATAATTCAACAATTTGAACTAAAATTGTAAGGGTACTATGTGGTCACACATAGGCTCAAAGGGGTCCGCGATGTGGTGCCAACGGGGCACAAGATATTAATTCGGCACGAGGCGCCCCGTAGCGTATGGTGTTTAGCGCAATGCAAGAAAATATAAGAATAATGTATTACCTGTTTTACTACTCCTATCTTGTACACAGGCGAAGGTGCTGAGGCACTCATTTTTTTTATATTTGAATCTGTTAGCCCGATGAAAGGTCTAAGAAGAAACAAAATTAATGACGAGTGAATACCTAACAAGACAAGATTGGCGAAACGTGGCGGGCCACTAATGCTACCACCTTAAAAAAATACAATGCGCACAGATTATACAAATAACTTTCCTAAAGATTGATTTTGAGATGACATCCTATTAAGAACCATAGATATAATAAATTACATCCACAGATGTATTATAGCTTTGCTATAGAAAATAAACTATGCTGAGAGTGAGTCTATACCATGAAATTAATATTTATTATAGATAGATAATTTTACATAGCATCCACGAAAATTTTTCAGCAGCATGCTTATTAATAAAAAAAACAATTTGATATTTTTTCTCTTTGCATAAAATATACATAAAATAGGGTTCAGTGAAATAAGCCTCCTATAAAATTAGTCTTTGCGGATGATACAGAAGGGCACAGCTAATCCTAAAAAATATAAATGCCTTGACTTACACAGATCTTTGAATTTCTTCTCAGACATACTCAGCGGATCAACTTTCATTCAACGAAATACGAAGTTTCAGTCGAGAGTTCGCCAACTACCACCACCCTGGGTGTTTGTTATTCTCACTTACTAGTTCTACATTAATTAAATTATTCAACGAACGAAATTTGAGTTTGGTAACATATTTGCTGCCTCGGCCCAGTGACTTCACCCGCACAGACTTTTTTTAATGGGTGCCTTATGTCTCATCATTAATTTTTGTATTGCCTGTTGGCTAAAACTATAGCAGCAGTCTTTCGTAATCTTCTCGAAAATTCTCATGCTGTAGATACAGAAATCACGTCTTATTATAAAAGCCGATCGCTTGGGGAAGAAAACTCTAGAAATCGCTAAGTACGAGAGACAATATTGACAGTGGCTGGTAATATTTTAGATTTCGTCACCATAGAGAAATTAAATTAAATTTCGAATACCCGAAAATAAATGACAAATGACTTTTCCATTACTACCCAGCTTTGAAGTATGATTTATTATGTAGCATTTTCCAGTGTCGATCACTGCTATTCATATATTTTTTATTGAAATAGTGTATAATCTTAACCGATTTAAGTTGAAGAAGTGATAAAATGGCTAATTCAGACTTTAGAAAGGATGTAACTATGCCTGTGCGCCCGAGAAGTGTCTACACTGCCCACTCTTATAATCAGGTGAACTACATTTAAATAGCTTTTGCTATGATTTGCTTACTAGGCTCATTTGTTGATGTCTTCATCCACAGTGAAGTTATAAGCACTATCGCAATGAGTGAGTGCATAAGGTAAATCAAATTTATGCATAATAAATTTAACCTTCACGTATACAAAGTAAAGAAAGAAAAGTATATTATTTAATTAGTATAGCTAAGAAGGGGTTGTTTGAATTAATTAGCTCACTGGGGGGCTAATTATAGCAAGTAGGAATAAATGTTGACGTAGCACTTATAAAATATATAAAAGGATTCGGCTTCTACTATAATCATGAAATTTGGCATAGTTAATCCACGAGACTTGAAAGTTTTTGTACCTACCTGCGCATACTGGTTATTATTTTTATACCATTTCCAATAGGTGGCGCCACGTGTGTGTGCTTATACGAAACCTTCGAGGGTCGTATCACATTGACGGTTGACGGTAGATAGGTACATAATTTGAAAGTGCCGCATATAACGCATTATGAATTATAAGTGCATAACCAAACAATTTCTATGCTTTTTGCATGGATTTTATAAGTATAAATGAAGAAAAGAGTTATTTCATGTTTATAATTATAAGGACATTACATAGCAAAAAGCAAAACAGTACATAGCTCAGCATATACAAAAGCTCGTGGCATTGTCAGCAAGCAAGACATCGGGCCGAGTGCTCTGATTCATTAGTTTTCACAGCTGCAGGGGCTCAACCATGAGCTCTTATTGCAATGTTAATTCAGTTGTGCGACAGTGACAGGTGTATACACGTCACGTACATCTGTCTCATAAATGAGTGAAACTATCATGGCAATAAGAGCTCATGGTAAGGCCCCAGGACGACATAAAATAGTCTTTAAACTGAGTTACGAAATAAGTACAACTGGTAAAATCAGTTGCACCATTTTGTATGCCTACAATAGTAGCAGAAAATATAAGTAAAGTATAAATTACACAAAAAAAAACAGTCAACAGACTCAAAGATATCAAATCTTTCCTTAATTCTTTCTTTCCAAATCTTTCAATAAACCTTGCGCTTAATTGTTTGAGCATAGAAGTATGGTATGCCATAGTGGCAGAAAGTAAATTACCCACGTAATATATTAATAATGAATGCGTCCGTCATTTCCAGATCGAAGATTGTCATGTAAGTAACAAAAAGTATTCGTTACCGGGTATGTGATCGGTACTTATTATTGTGAGAGCGTTGATGTTAAAATGTGTTGTAACTAGGAGGAATCAAACCCGTCTGCGTTTCAAGACTACAGCAAGTTCCTGGAGGGTGGGTTGGGACAGGCTGAGCTGGTGGGCGCGGCGGGCTGGCAGCCGCCGTGGCGCGCGCCTATTCAGAGGAAAGCGCCCTTCTACCCGGGTGACGACATTTTCCACGCTGACACGTGGCGGGAACTTGAGGTACAGCTGCTTAACCTATCCTGCCTCTACTCTTATGCTGCATGGTTGCATCAAATAACTTCAACTACGTAGGTATAACAAATTGTTTAAGTACCAGATTGGAAGAATAAATTGGCAATTGACAGATGACTATGACTTTAACTGTTAGATTTAACTGCCTATGCCTTTCTTGGTGAAAATTACGTTTATCAAAATGTGTCAGTTGACAGCGAGATTAGTGGAACACATTCACCATTCAAAGCTAAAATCATATGTACATCAAATCATTATTGGGTAAATCTTGCAAATTTTGTTGATTATGTAATGGGACCCTTTTTATAGCAATCAATGGGTTGGATGAACTTAACTTTTCAGGTGACTGATGTGATTGGGGGCGCTGGGTACAATGTCTCCGTGACTCCCCATGGAACCATCTGCCTTCGTCTGAGAGATCGTGTCAAGTTAGTGACCATAATATAATATACTTACTTAAACTTGGCGTAAAAGGCATAACGAACTGCTCGTCCAGCGATGTGGGACACAACCACATACAAAGTTACCAGGTATGGTAGGGGGATACAAGATGCGGTCGTTTTTTACGAATCGCATGATAGAAGGAAGAACTCTATACTGAATTTGATCCTTTATGCAGGCTTATTCAAGTGAGTTTCCATAACGCAGTAAATGTATGATGGTTATTGATGTAGGGTGGACATGACAATAGACGGCGCGGTGCGCATGATCAACGCAAAGAACAACATAGTCCTGGCGCTGTCACGGTCGGGTGCCGCCGCCGCCCTCATCCACCCCAACGGCCGAGTCTACCACTACGGCTCGCGAGTCGAGATCCAAGCGCGCCACCAGCAGGGCAACAACAAGTGGGTACTTCATACATTGGTACATTTATTCACCCGCCCGTAATTATTATAAATATATTTATATATTATCTGGGAAGCTGGCAATGCGGGACATTGGACGGGCACTTGACCGTGACCCGCGGTCAGGCAGACCGCTAACTGGTTCACATATGAGAACTACTTAGAAGACTGAATGTGGCGTAGCTAGTGAACCAAAAAGCAAACTAAAGGAGAGGTTCTTCATACTAGCGATAGAAAACGTAAAAAGGGTTCGTGGGCTTATTTAATTTTGTTGGCTTTTTTAAAGGTCCTAGATTGCGCAAATTGTTTATTAAATTAATTCCTAATAAATATAACAGGAATTAATTTGATGAACGTTAACTTCCACTCAATGGGTGCATTTATTCAAGTCGGTCAAAGAACAATCGCCTCAAAACTATGTCAATTGGCCGTTTATCATTTGCTAATAGGACAATATGGCTCGAGAGAGTCAGGGAATGTGACCTAGGCACACTGTGTAAACATGTAATTGCGGTGACATTTGCTCTAAATGCACTGGTAAATGCTAGTACCAACGAAATAAATAACGCGTATTTGGACATTCGGGCTTAAGGCCTTGTCAGGGTTAGGACTATAATGCAAATCCGTTTTAAAACATATTATAACGGATATGAGTGTGTGATGTATATAAAGTCTTAAAACGTCCACGACATTAAAAAAATACTTTTACTTTTTGAAGACCGAAGTTACGCTAGAATTTTCTATCCCAAAAAACCTTGTAATTTTCATATAGGACTCAATTGTAGAAGTATTTTCTTGACGGAATGTACCGAGTTTACCTTGTGCTCAGACAATTCAATAACTTACGAATTTTGACCCACATTTTTTTATTTAGTTGCTCTTAAACCGCCGTACTTATTGCTATGGGATCTCACATATTTTAAGAGCACTACCGCATACCTTTGGCGAAATACATAAAGCAGTCACTCATCGCCCTGCAAAATGGTCGTTTATTGTATGTATTGTATGAACATAAGTGTTGGTGGGTCGGTACAGGTACGCCAAGATGTGGTACAAGGGCGTCTCGTTCACGGCGGAGCAGTGCGCGCTCGTGTACTTGGTGGACGCGGCCGGCACGCGCACCACCACCGACACCTTCCTCGACATGAGCCATGACTTCACTCTCAACGTCTTCTACAAGTTAGTCTTTAAAACTTCAAACAAACACGGGATTTAATGTATAGTGCGATAAAAATATTGATTGTAGTAACTACATGGCATCAGTCGCAATACTTTTACATTCTCATCATTCTTTTTTGGTTTTCATCTTCGGAGGAAAATAGCATGATCTGTTAGAGTCTATGAACGGAACCATCACAAGTGTTGGTTACGTTCATAGACCGCCTATCTTACATAGAATGGAACCACTATGGCAAAATGAACACGAATGTACAAATTTTAGGACAAAATAGGTATAACAGCGCCTCCACTCTCCTCCTATTGAGCACATGACGACCTTTCTCATCGCATGGCCACTTACTCTGGTGAAGGAGTTGGTTACTCTCGGGATATCCTTAGAACGGTATGGTGATTGCAGTGAGTCTCGCCACGGGCCGTCGTATGTCAACGAGGCGCTGTCCCTGCTGCAGGCGGCGCAGTACTGGCTCACTGACGATGGCATCGACAACTGGATCATCAACAACGTCCGAGTCAGCCAGACTGCCGACGGACTTGTCAGGTAGACAGCCGCCCTTTTAATCAATTATCAATTCTCACAGATTGTTAACATTTATTTTCTGATAACTATGTTGGAAGACAACATTTCAAAAAATGACGAAAATGAGACAGGAGATGAACACAAAAATCTCATATTGTCTCTGTTTCTCAAAAGTAAAATAACAGTGACCCTTATATTGTACCTGGGTAGATTCAGTTATTTATAGATACTGTAAATCTGTATTAAAAATATGATCGTTGCAATGTCCGCGTTGTGGCTAATGGAACGAAACGGCTTCCCCTGGATTTGATGAAGCGTCCGCTTTCACAGTATGTTTTAAGATTATAGTGACACATGTGTTTTGCATAAAGATTGTTATTTTTAATTTCTGTCCTATTAATCCCGATTAGCCTCACTTACATACTTAGGAAGGCGTGTGCAGGTATAGGTATTAGGACACTCACAGCGCTAACAGAGAAGTGACAGATAGTTTATCGCCGTCTCAGACGCTACATAATGTCAAAGAATTCCTGCTCGGACATAATATGCAGGTTACATAACGATGTATTCCTTCATCGGTTATGTTAGACATCTCTAACTCTCTAGCTTGTGGGGGCTGGTCATCTCAAGCTACGCATTTAGATATAATTAGAACTACTAGACTTTTCTTTAAATTAATTTTATCGACATTTGTACATTGGAACTGTGTCCATGGGCTAACATTTCTCAAATGATTTATTTTGTTTTTTTTTAAATTGTATAATATTTTTGAAAAGAGTAATTACTGAGTTTCTTGCCAGGTTCTTCTCAGTAAAAGCAACCTTCCGATCCTGGCGGTAGCATGTATAATCCTGTAAATTGTCTCATTCTGACGATTTGAAAGTGCTTTGTATAAAGTCTAATCGAATAAAGATATTTTTGACTTTGACTTTGACTTTGACTCTACACTTCAGTTTTAGACTTAAGCTTAGGTATTGGTACTGACCCGAATATTTGAAACTTGCTTAGGAGACCAATGAATCCTTATTTATATTGATTCTTATTTTTTAGCTTGGGTTGCATTTATATCTTTATATATAAAAATGAATCCCAATTTCCCTTGATAGCATAATATTACAAGGAGTAACTAACTTTTATTTAAAAAGAACATTTGGGGTTCCGTGGGAATTAAATTAATTATATATAAAAATGAATCCCCATTTCCCTTGGTCCCGGCATCACGCCTAAACGGCTGGATGGATTTTAACGGGACTTTCACGTGCAGATAGCTGATGTTTCAAGGAGTGTTTTAATTTAAATTAATAAACACCCATTAAATTAACTCTACGCGGGTGTAACCGCGGGGCACAGATGAATGGCCGAACCATGAAACTTTTCTGTGTACATTTCGTTAAGTAGATACCTACTCTCAAGTAATAATGTCACACTAAAACAATTTTTTTATCTCAAAATTCAGGTACATGCTTTGGTAACTTTATTGTTATTTTTCTTTCGGAATACCGAGCACATAACGGTATCAATCAATCAGTCTGTCAAAGGCTGTATAACGGCATAGCATTTAAAAAAACTAAGTACCTAGTTGAAAACGCAGGTAATCAGTTCTGTGATCTGTCCAATCATGAATTTACTCAGCAACGACTGAACTCCAAATGATTGGTATTGATGGCTGACGATGATGATGATGATGATAAAAGCGATTATACACTGATAGGATGAATGAAGGACGTTTTCAAACAGTAGATAAATTATAAGTACTAGTAACAACAGCGTCTCCATGCTGTCTCCGACGCAATCGGCGCAAATTGTATTCCCGCCGGGAATAGAGGGAGGAAGCTAGATCGGCAGAACGAGACGTTTCCGTGGTTTGCTCATTTAGATTCCATACAATTGGTACCTTTAAATTAAATGAGGGGTTTGTGTTTCACATATACTAAGAGTATCTTTTTTTTATATAAATATTTAGGACGTGAATTAGATACTCATTACTCTCCTGAAAATTGTCTTTCGTTCATCTTTACACACTATTGTATTAGTGTTTGAAATAGTTTTATACAGCCATGTGTGTTGGTTGTTAGGATCCATCGCTGCAGCCACAAGTACCAGCTGCGCACCAGCCCGAGCAACGGGTCGGCGTCCATTACCAGCCCTTTCTTGCATTGCACCGCTTCTCTCGGTCAAACGCAACATTTATTCGTGCGGTGAGCTGCTTATCATGTTTGTTTATTAGGACTTATTTTCAGAGAAATTAACGCAAATGCTTACTAGCGCAATGGTAACTCATCATCTCCCTGGCCTTATCCCATACATTTTTGGGGTCAGCACTAGATTCAACTGGATGTGGCTGATTTCAGTACAAAGCGAGGAAAATCGGTAATCCGGGTTAAACCAGTAGTCAGACTGTGTTATAATATTGCCAAAGATGTTAAATTGGTAACCGAGAACGACGGCTTTGGCGAGCAAGTTATATCGCTAAAGCACGGAAGGATCTCGGGCGGGTCACCCTTCCATCTACTGGCTTGGCTTGGGGTTGAGTTACTTCGATCATCGAATGATATGCGCATTAGCAACTGTGCCACGAGCCCCTCTGCATAATGGTATAGATTTAACGATTTATGTGCGATCTGATGTGTATGCATGTTTGTCGGCTCCCTTGTTATGGTTGTGACGTTGAACCGTTTTGCAGCATGAACGGTTCTCTTGGCGTACAATAAAATGTTGTTCATAGACGCGGCGAGCGGCGCATGCACTTCGACGGGAACTCGTTCATAGTCCGCAATGCCGGCCACTCCGCCGGCTTCGACGACAAGAACCAGCTCAAAGTGTACTGAACACCAGCACCAGCCCCGCTCTTAGCCAGTACCTAGCGTAACTACGCTTACCGATACAAACTAATCGTAATCGTAATTACACCAATATCAAATGTTGTATAGAACACTGCAGTCTATTCTAACAATGGCTATATCCGCGCTTAAATACTGTCAATTCGTTTCCTTTTTACATTCTCTTTTCAATCCTTGATTTCTAAACAAGTGGACAAGTCGCGTTAAAAGTTAACAGTAACGGATTAATTCTATTTTATTGACGCCATGCCAGTGTGTAAAGCTTGTCAATATTTTTGGAGATTTTTAATTCTATATTTTTTAGCTGCCGAGCTTGTTTTTTTTCTATACCTTCGACTAGATCTGAATTCATAGTAATTAAGATTACAGTTTCAACAATAAGTGATAGATCGTCAACGTTCCATAGTGGGTTACTGATCATGCGAGTAATTTTGTATCATATCATGTAATGTTTTTATACTTTTCACATCCTTGCAATAGGATCACACGAGAAAGCAGTGTTAATCTAATTATTTATAGCTCCGTTCTTATCTACGATATTGATAACGGCGCGTTAATCGATAAAAAGATAGAATAATTCAATATTAAAAATAATAATGATATGAATTTGATTGAATTGTTCAACTCTAGTTACAAAGCAAGAGACAATTTATTATCACAGCGAGGCACGGCACGTAGACACCCTCGTGCGGGCGAGAAACGCAACTTCAGTGCGATTTACTGTTTACTATACAATTGTTATAATGGTATCTAGTCGAGACTTGTTTGGCAGCGTTTGGAAAACATTCAGTTTGTTTATTATTACCTATTTGGAATGAATGACTTGTCCCTTATCTTTATTCTATGTTAAAAGTTCAAGTTCAATATTGCTATGAAATAATAAAGCAATGTATGCTTCAAATTTGATTTTTATTTTGAGCTCCATACCCAATACTCGTACGATTAGACTTAAATAGGTTGTATATTTGGTGCAAGTTGCAACCACATTGCGCTAGAAGCCGGGTGCAGCATCATTAGTCTAGTAGGTATGGTGTAGCGGTTGCAGCGGCGCGGCGGTAGCGAAGCGCGCGTGTTGTCCAAGGCAGCGGTGTGCGGCGGCGGCGGTGCGGCTATCGATCGGCGCAGATCGCGCGCCGGTGGCGCCGCTGCGCGGCCTCTGGCGGCGGCGCGGCGCCCCCGGCCCGCGTGCGCCAGCTGTCAAAACCGCGTGACGTAACCACGTATAGGGCAGCGCGCACTCACACGACCGCTGCCAGCCGTCCGCTCAGTACGTCCGCGCTGTACGCTCCATTTGCCGCTCACGGTCTCATTGCCGCGGTCCGGTGCACAGAGCTCCCCACGCGCATCGCGCCGCAGGTGAGGTTGGGGCCGACGTGGCCCCGGCCGCTCGGAGTGCGCCCCTCGCGGTATCGATCGCATCCCGTCCCATCTGACTGTTTCAATGTTTATAAACAGCCGGCCGCATCCAATCGACGTCGCTTGTTTTTGATCAGTTCGGCAGACAGTGCCGCCTGCCGAAACGAACGGCCGGAGCTGGATGCACCGCGCACCGGCACCATCGCACCGCGCCGACTCAGTGCACGTACGTACACATGCACTTGTTTATAGGTACCCAATTTTATTTCCATGGAACAGTTTTTCAGTTGCGTTTTTCATTTCCAATACGCACCACTTTGCTGACGACTACGCGTTTACGTAGGATCATCGGTGTGACAAACTATAAATAAAATAATATCAGTGTTTCTAAGAATTTGTAAACACGCTGTAGCTTTATAATGCTTTTTCTCGCGATTCAGTTTTTCAAATAACATTGTACCTAATCTTATCGCAACGGTACTTGAAAATAAATAAATGCAACGAAATAGTCGGCTTATTGATAATAGGTTCTCGTAGCTACCTGCACTCCGACTACTGCAATAATACCAATGCATAATTTATCACATTGGCCGTTGGTCTCGTGGTAATTGTGATCTAGCACTCCTTAAAATTTGGCCAAAATCAAAATAAAAGGCTAACATTTTTTTTTGTAGTGGATCGCGCATCTACCTGGTCTAATATATATAACATAATTTTGATTGTGAATATTATAGGTTTGGTGTATCTATCAAATTAGTATAAACTGGACCGAAATTGCAAAATATTTGAGTTCTTTTTTGATCATACACAAACACTAAATGTAGGTACTATTGTACCTATGGTTGCTACAAGTACCTTAGTTTTGATGATCGGTTAGTCAGTGAGTGATTAAGAAAATAATCAAGTTATAATTATTAAACTACGGGTCCAATTTTGAATGAAATTTGAATAACTATGCAATGCCCGGGCCTGTAGATACGTAACATTATGGTCGCGCTTTGCTTATAGAAACTATACAAAATGTATGGGAATGACATATGTCACGTGCCTGATTTATGTCATTCCCATACATTGTGTATCGGTTCTATTAGCGCACGCGCGAGAGAATATTAATTTGTCCTAGGCGCTACAGCTTATTTATTGAAAAATACAGGCTTCTAGTTTTATTCCAAACGAAGTTATAGGGTCAATAATGCCATGAACTACTTCGAGAAAATATTCGTAAAAGCCATGCCGATTTTGCTTTTCCTGTTTGACTTTGTGGGGCGCTGTTATGTCTAAGCTGTTAAATTTAAGTAAAATTTCTGGTAAATTAAAAGCATAGGTACAAATAGGTAGGCTAGCAAATATACTGTTTGCTAACCTACCTATTTGTAGTATAACATGTGCCTCGTGGTACGTACCCGCGTAGCGGATTGAATTTGGGGTTATATATTTTGTATTTCAGAATGGAAATTATTTGTGGATTTCGGATAATATTCACATTTATCGGGTGCATGCAAGCAAAGCCGCGCGCCAAATCGAGCAATACATAATTTATTAACCAAAAGTCTGAATTAAGCCCTTTCATTTGATACCAAACAGGGCACAACGAGCGAATATTTTTATAATCACCACGAGGGCGCCACATTCAATTATAGTATGCGATTTTATATACATACCCTATAATAGCAAGTTTAACTAGCAGACAATCCAGACGCATTCCACGATATACATGGAACCACGGGGGACAAATCTACACATACAAACATAGATACATACTTACTTACATACATACCGGTCAAAATCATAACCCACCTTTTTGGTTCGTTGTAGTCGGGTAAAAAAACTGTATTGATCTCTCCCGCCACTTCATAATCGGAGACATAGACTTAACAAGTGATACTTGAATAGTTGAGTGATAGTTGAATAGCTTTCCGCATAATTTTCTTAAACCAAATTATCTTCGAGGGAATGAAGGGAATAACAAAATAAACAAAGCTTAGTTCAAGCCTCGTGGTGCGTTACCATGGTTACTCACTTTTATTACGAGTGTGCCGATCCAGAACTGGGTCTTGGTTTATGATGACAAATCATCACGTTCTGGGCTTGCCTGCTACCTTTGGATATTGGTAACACTGGGAGATGACTTAGGTATCACAAACCACAGGATCAACATTATATCACTAAGTAACACCTAAGTTAATAAAATCCGAGCATTCGCAGATGTGTCAGTTGCAAGGGGCTCGATTCTTTTATCGATCTGGGTGTATTTTTTTGTGAAATTTTAGCATCTCGCCAGAGGACGTAGAAATTGTAACAGGTGTCACACGTCGGCTACATATGGGTGGGTGTCGAAATAATTGGTTGGACATTCGATACGTACTCAACGATGCCTACATTTCCTGTGCTACCTTCGCCCTTTATTTCAGTATTTACAAGAAGCTCATAAATCAGCCTTTTATTACAGGTTGCCTAGGTACGATATTATTGACTGGCTATGCCCATGTTTCACCCGCTAAGACAAAATTTTATGGGCTATTCCTTCCTTCCTCCTCAAATTATTTTTAACTGCCATAATTAAATATTATTACTCGCATTTTCAGTTTTTTTTGTTAAATTTAATTTCCCATTCTCATTGATTTTGTACCATGTATGGTAAATATACGTAATAGTTGATATGGGAATGCTTATCAACACACGGTTGTTTCCACAGGGCTTGATAATCCGTTATTTTATGTTTAAATTCGGCGGTAGATAGTAACGACAATGAAAATTTCCACTAACAGCAGTACCATCAGTGCTACAGTTTGATACTAGTGGTAACCACGTCCATAGGGGATATGGTATAGGACTGGATTTGAATGAAAGTAACATTAATAAGTGGCAATTCAAAGGATAGCTTTGTTGTGGAACTCGGATGTAATTTGCAGCATTGGACATTGATTATTCCCGACAAATATTTGATTTCGTTTATTTCATACCCGGTACCTATTTAGTAATTGAGTGTAAGTATTCAAAGTGTATCTTATCTTATCTTGTTGTGGCATTATTGGGTCCGGTTGCCAGGAAGCACGTCGACCCTTGGGATCTTTTGTACCGCCATTGCCTTTATGCTCTACGTACCTGAATCCTCAAATACTCCCTGAACAACCGGCAGATCTTGCCCATGGGGAAGAGCCACTTGACCATGGGGGGATTCAAAGTGTAAAATTAACGCAGCTTAATAATATGTGAACATGCATTGATTTATTCATATACATTATATTTGTTACATTAAAGTCAGTTAAGTGATACAATATAAACGTATTTAATATAATTATGTATATCAAAAGTAAAATACGATGAATATACCAAAAAATACCTGCCGCTCGACCTAGTTTCGTCTGTCCATTAGGTGAGGTCACCACCCAGATGATTCTAGGTCTGAATGATGGCAGGAAACATGCATTTTCTACGTTGCTGTTTCAGACGGCTAACGTGCCTACCTACATCCTGTTAACTTTCGAATTGTCATCGCAGAACATGACAGTGACATGACAAAATTGTACCTATGTATATTAGCAAAATATGTAGGTACATATGAGATTTTTTCAGCGCTAGGTGGTCGTTACTAGTGAATAGAAGTGTGTAGATGTGGAGTGGGCAATTAGTGGGCACATATCTTCAAGAAAAATGCGCCTATCATAAATGTGAACAATACAACAACTGCTCGTTCCTAAGTTGACGTTATGCTCACCATCTGTCATATGAACACTTAATTATGTCCACTTAGGTTTCCATCTTACATTATGCATATTTGCCAACATAAATTTTGAGCTCGATCGTGAAATTGATTAGAAACGTTTTACTTGTTACTTCATCCACAACACTTTTTTAGAAGCTTGTCTGATTTCCTGAGAAGAAATTAGCTACAGCTGGCTCTCCTATAAGCTCAATAATACAAACTCTTAGAGAGGCTGGGGAAACAGTCACGAGTTTCAAGTTCAATGATATCTGAAGCGTATTGTGGCGTGCATAATACAATGAAGCTTCAATATTGCACATTGACATTTCTCCGTTATTGAATGCAAGCTGGTCGTACAAAGGGTTTTTTATAGTTCACCGCCTTGCCACCGTACTCGACTAACGGTTTGCAGCATTATCTATACAGATAAATAAAATTGAAGTGTCTGTTTGTAATTCCAAAATAACAGCATTTTTCACTAAATGCATATGAAAGTATACATGCTACTGATAATAAAAAATCAGTTTTTAAAATTTTTCTCTGTCTGTCTGTCTGTTTGTTCCGGGTAATCTCTGAAACGGCTGAACCGATTTTAACGGGACATTCACTCGCAGGTAGCTGATGTTTCAAGGAGAAACTTAGGCTACTTTTATTTATTAAAAATATATGGGTTCCGCGACAATAAGGAAGAAACTAAATCTACGCGGGTGAAACCGCGGGGCACAGCTAGTATTATAATAAACATCCCGACAGTACATTTATAACTGCTTACTTATTAGAAATTAACTTTACGGTTGATCGGTGTTGCATAGCAAGCATGATATAAGAGACGTAAACTTCACTTGTACGTGCTTGTCCTGATTTTAAGTCAAATTAACTGAACGCTTTTGGATGCATAAAAGGGTTTGAGTTGAAATGCTTTCCCCTCCCAACTAATCCCTCCCTACTCCCTGTGCATGGAGCGTTGCGAATTGCAGATAGCTAATCCCTCTGGGGAGGGTAGTGACACTAAATAAATGCATACTGAAGGCTGGCTCCCAGAAGAATTTATAAACGTTTACTTACGAGGATTTCGGTATTAACCCGCGCGTATGCGTTGTGCGTGCGTGCTATGATACTCGATAAGTGTAGAGCGCTGACCTTCTGTTGTCATCATATTTAGTGCAAAAGGAATTGGGGGAACGTGTCTGCTGTGCATGCATTTACTTAGTTAGATTTGAGAACGGAATCATCTTGCAAAATAAGTAACCTTTTTCGTCAGTTTAAAATGTTCTCGAACCCTTATTTTGCTTGCGTTTTTTATTTTATTAATAAGTTACAGTAATTCTGTATGCATTTCAAAGCGGTATAAGCGGTGAGATAATGCGATAACTTTATACAAAATGTGTACCCTATTACATACGAGGTTAAGTTCAATTTCGAATAATAATGTCATTACCGTAACCGTCACTCGGGCGATTGCACGGCCGAAGGGGGTTTTCTCGGATATTCAGCGCACTCTTACGCAGTTCTCATTGTTCTCACTATGGTTTCCTTCATTTTGATCTTCTGTATCATTTGAATGTAATTCCTCGCTAAGTAAACATCAAAGTGAATCTGGAGTCGAGTACATTTTTTGGACTCACATATTGTATAAAAACCACAGACTTCAATTTGTATGTTTTTTGAGTTACCTAGCTGCTCCGTTATAAGTACGTTTTTACTGTACGTATGTATAAGGTGTGAGAACATGCTTCCGATCCTAGATTTTCTACAATGATGGAGTTTCGGAGTGTATGGACCTTTAAAGCGAGTTGTGAAAGACACGACATAGCGGTGGTGCCGCTGAGTTACCATCTCCCATAGATTACAGTTTGACTTTTCATCAGATGAATGTGTTACACACATACACTCAAGTCGATTGTCAATGTAAATCAAAAATCTGATGGAAACGGCCTCCCCGTTTGCAAATGCATCACAGTTGTGGTGATGTCATAAATACAATCAACACAAACAGTGGACGTCCAACAATAGTGCGCCCAGCCCACGTCACCTGGGTGCGCCAAATCTATGTCCACCTACATAACGAGCTGTTATTCGCCTGATGAACACGATACATCGCGTAATGTAGGTATGCCAGTTCGCTCTTATTATACCTAGGCAATAGGTATGATGTATCACGTGGCGTTTCACTTCCCCAGCTGACCTTTACGATTTCTTAGGTACATAACATCTTTGTGGGTGTTTAAGCTGTCAGTAATGTATCTAACAAACCCTATCTTTGTTCTGATGTATAGAGACTAGAGACTTTATTATTGTACGCCATAGGTATTGATATGGCAAACCGGTGGTTAAGACTGCTATCTTTACTACGTTACGCCAAGCCAGCAGCAGCTTATGAGCATTGTTTAATTAATATGTTTTAACAAATAGATTTGGGAAACAAACTAAGTTGAGTGGCTATATTATGTTTTAAACATTAATCAAATATCGTGTTAATATTTTACATACTATAAGTAAATACCTATCTATACTAATTAACTAAAACTATTTCATCAATTAAATTTTCCGCGGTTCGCTACGAGTCTTTCCTATAAATATATGATACATGTATGATAAATATATGGTACATGTATGTAGGTATTATTATGTCAGTGAATTCGGTGCCGACCATTCGACTCCCTATAATTGTCCTTTGTTTAGGAAACCTGACTAACAACCAAACTACTACTAAAAAGAAAACACCTACAAAATGTCTTGGCTACGTAATTATTGTCCATTAATTATCAAAGCCATTCACAGGTTAACCACAGATCGATTTAAAAGATTACACGTCCGCCTCGTGTTTCTAATGTTGTTGGAACGTGATGCGCTTACAGTCTGACAGTGGTGAATTCTCATGTAACCGCGGAAGTTCAGGAATAATAAACAATTTCTATTGATTGCGTCGGAAATAAAGCTATACACAAACGGTACACATTGCGATTCCATCGGCATCTGATTGATGTTTACAAGATGTTAGGTACATGTGTTGCTTACTTACCTACAACATTTAATGGGATCAAAACATGTGCTATCAATTTATCGCCATCTTCAATTTATTAAAATAAAAACATCATATGCGTATCATTAAAATTAGTCACGTATTTCGTTTGTGAGATGTTCCAATAATGTTTACTTAATGAAAATGAAAAACGATAATTATTTATTTAGTTTACGCCCTAGTAAGGCACTTAATGCTGAAGAATTTACCACCTGTTCGAAACTAGCCTTCTGAGAAGAACTGCTAAGAAACTTAGCATCATCATAATACAAAGGCTATAAGCGCATAGATCAGAGAATTTTTGTCTGCTACGATGGGTGGGTCAATCCTCACCGATCTATCTTTATGCTTTGAAGAGCATGTTATACCCTCGGTCCCATATGGTCTTATATGTGTGGCATTAGCAACAGCTAGAGTTGACTTGTCCCAAGCTCTTATAACCCCGATAGTTTGTCTGTGTTTGTCAATATGTCATGGCAACAAGAGTCATAGTACCACAGATCTCAGGTGACCGAACCGGGGTTGCGGATCTAATTTAAATTGTTATGCAAAGCAAAAGGTACAAAATATGGGAAAGAAATCATGATGATGATAGGTAATTGTGCGAGCGGCACTCCGGTACATAGCTACATGGAATTCATAATGCGGGGCTGTGAGTGATAAGCGGTCCACGTTAAAAGCAGGATGCGAATAAACGCAACGTAGCTCATACGCAATTCCCATTCAATGAATCGAATTGAATCAAAGCAGACTGATAAAGAACGAACATGTGCTCCGAACCACGGACATTCGAATCACTAAATTGCTTTTGAACCTTTATCAACCGATTTATATATCTAAAAATTCAATGTCTTGTCTGCCTGTCGGATTCCCTGACATGAAATTTTGTGGGCGCGTTCTTGATAAGGTAAGTATACAATATGAAGAGACTGAAATTCCACCCCTAAGAGGATTAAATGGTGTTAGAAAGTTTGTTTGTGAAACGTTACTGCCACGCAGTCGAAGCTGGGTCTGTAATCTAGTTAAATTTTACATACTAGCTTCTGCCCGCTACTTCGTCCGCTGGGATTAGGATCTCTTGATAGACTGCTTCGAGCACGAAGGACCAAATATTGGCGCTGAGTCATTACAACCGTTATGTAGGCCATTCGCGGTTTCATTTATTATATTTAATAAATAAATGAGATATTAAATACAATATAGTCGTGTTTATTTTGATCTGTTAAAATTATAGAAATAATATAAGTTATGTAGGCCACGCTGCGTGCTCGCTATGTCAGCAGAACGTTTGTTCATAATGACCGAAGGAAGTATTAGAACAAATTTTTGTTACTCCTACAAACTGGTGTTTCATTGTTTACTGAGCATTAAGTTAGTAAGATTTTTTCATACATACTTGAACCGCGCGGACGAAACTCAATAAAGTATTTAACAAGTAGGTGACAATGAATTTGCAGATAATAAGTTGACTCGGGTGTTACGCAACATTCTTATTTTTCTTGCTATACATACTACATACACACCAATCAAGCTACATATACATAAATACCTATGTATGCTATCTTTGTACGTACGAGTATATACACACTTTTTATGATATACATTTACATAAAAAATGGTGCTAAACGTCTGTAATGCTTACACAGAATTAATGTAAGTGTTTTAAATATATAATTTACGTTTATTATAAGTATATCAGAATACTAAACCACCACCTCTGTCAAACTTATCATACAAAAACAAAACATAAATGAAATTCTTCAGTGACGTACAATTTGGTTTACTTTATCACTACGTTAATTGGTCTATAAAAAGCTATTAAAATATGTTACATTCAGCTTTCAGTCTCGTTCATCATGAAATATGCGTAGATTTATATGTTAGTCTCTGTGAATCTTTTATACATAGGTGATGTATGTCTGTGCTGTAAATCTACTGATGTCATGAGTTTTGAATGCGATGAAAAGTGACGGGCTTGATCCGTTTCGGGGCTATATAAGAATTTAAAATTATAAGTAAGTATAATTTTAAGTAAACAAGATAGGTGTTCGAGATAAGCACTGGTGTATTAACCGTTCTAGCTATAGGAAGCGTTCTTCTATAAGTGGATATTAAGCCTTCTGTATCCTAACCATAAATACTTTGGCCCACGTGTAACAAAAACGCCCTGTAGGTGTCACTGACAGCAAGCGAAATAAAGCATTATATTCTTACTTTTATCATACAACATATTAATATCCGTTATCACTTTTTTGTTTTAAAAACCTCCAGGCCTTATCGGTATTCATAACTGAGTTTTCGTAAGTGTAACATCTTCTACTGTCATTCGATATAAATATAAATAAAAAACCAAATTGCCGAATACTATGTAAGCGCAACACTTTGTTATTAATGTTATTTGATACTTTGATATTTGTTAAGTTTTCAATGTTTGAAGTTTGTCAAATTTTGGATTAAAATCGATGTTTGAAATTGTTTGGGAAATCGTACGGAAAGTTAATGAAATATGTGTTAAAGAAATTCCATACAAAAAATCAACTAAGGAAAAATTTGTAAGAAGTAACATGCCACGTGTGTTAAGCTACGGACGAAAGCTAGTAAATAATACAATCATTAAAAAATGTCAATAACGACTACGTAAGGAATATAAATATGCCTGAGTATCTTCCCAACAGGCAGCGAAAGAAGTTAGATTATATTCGAATACCGATATTATCTAATCAAATTCAATAAAAAATACAACGTCTAATCTCCATCTGTCCTTTCGTAGCAAACATTGTAATGTTGAAGTATTATAATTATCAGTCAGTTTGAGTCTTCATTCTAGAGTAGGAAACTATAGTACCTATAAAACGCTTAAGTTAACTATTATTATGTGCTATTTAGCGCCTAGTAGGTAGTAACAATATCTAAGTTTGTCATCACTACTTATGTTGTAAGTGTGTCACGGCCTCACGGGTAAATTATCAGTAACTTTAAAATACTAGGTAAAAACTTGACAACGTATATTTCACTTTCGCGAATGAAGACTAATATAGTAGGTAAGTAAGTACCATTGTACCTAATATAATGGGCCTTATCCGGGCAGATCCGGGCTTACTGTAATGTTGGCATCTCGCTGCCAAATTTCATGGAAATCGTTGAACCGCCCGACCGTGAAAGCGGAACAAACTAACAGATTACTATGAAAAGCTCGGATTCATGTCAAATATAGGCTTAAATGTTCCACTGAATTGTTTAATTTAGTTTAGTGTACCAAGACCAACCAACATCGGCCACTCATTCAATCGCAGTCTAATTTATTATTTTCATTCATACTGGAGATATTATTTGTATCTACCTAATTAGTTCATTGTATCAAAATAAAACATAGACTAGATCGATCCAATGTTCGCAATAAAAATTATTGCCAATGTAATTACGTCCGAGATCACGCGTTGTTTGAACGAGGATTCTAACTGAGTCATGTTTAGAAAAATGTGTTACACTTACACTACGCCCGACCTGGGAATGGAACTCATGACCTCTCGTGTACTCGCCGTTTAATTCATTACACCAAGTGATCATTACCCCATTTGAGAATTGTTTCAAAAGTTCAAAGTAGTTCGACGCGCACATGTCGAGTGCTTGTAAGATTGTAATTAATTATGGTGCATTGTGCGCGATGTACATCATTCCATTGCTTTATATCGCCTTAGCATAGCCATTCATTGGCCTTGGCAGAGGCAAGATGTGGAACAATCGTGATGAGAGATCGGTGGTGCATGTCAGCTGCATATTGTAATGATCAAATTAAAAATACAATCGCTTGTTCCTGAACTATGAATTACTCTTCCAAATGAAATATGAATTGGTATTATTATATCCGAAAAGAACGGCATCGAAGTTTCGCCTTTCATCAATTTCACATATTTGGGTCACTGTAGACTTCTGCTCACCTACTCTTTTTAAGAGCATGTTGGTCAAGCGTACGCCTGTCTGGTGGTAAGCTTATGAACTCTTGTAACATTAGGGCTATGCTTGAACACACCACATGTTCTACTTACCACATAATACTAAGTATATAACAAAACAACCAGTAAGTAATGTAATTCAAGTAATGTCTGTAATGTCCGTCACGATTTAGAAGTAAGTAGGTAGGTTCCTTCGTAGGAAGTTATTACACCTAATGAAATCTTAGAAACGCTCGAAAATGTTCGTATATTTAATATGGATGAGTGTGATGCATCGCTGCGTATTCAATAATATTCTAGATAAATATCCCAGCTTTTTATAGAAAATATTTTTCAGTAAAAACACCTGAGTCTTCACTTGTGAATCCTATTAATAAAGATTTATTCTTCAGCAGGTCTAAATATAAATCGGATTTAGATAGAGAGAGTGGTTACGATCACGTATTTCAAAGTTCATTCAAGATCAAGGAGACTATTTTGTACACCGCATGAACGACGGAATAACTTAGTTATTCTCATTTCTCACGCGATATTCCTTACGCAGGATTTAAAAAAAAAGTTATAAGTAATACTTCAAAATTATTTTTATTTTTTTTTATTGTTTAACCTTACATTTAACGAAATCCATTTCTTTTTGTATTAATCTCTGTACAGCAGATTCGAGGTAGAGGGCGATAGAGCTTAAATATAAAGCAACCTAGTTACTTATTGATCAAGGCACCGTTCGTTAGTACAATGTCAAATTACAGTTGACACCCACCCTTTCAGAAGCTTTTAGAGGCTAATGTTCAGGGAAAATTGGTAGGTACTAATGTTGGCAAATAACTCAATTTCCCCCTCTGACATAATTCAGTAGAGCATTGTTCTGTCAAGCTCCGATTGGGCGCTTACTTGTATTTAAATCTAGAACTACAGATTAAAATCTAAATCACAGTATGAATATACCTAAACCTTTATACTGTATCTTAATCTAGTATTGAGAAGCTGTAAATTGGCAGGCATCATAAATTAAATCATCTTCATCAAGTAATGGATCAGGTGAATTGAAACATATTATGTTATTATTATGGATCAGGTTTCTTCGTATATAACTCAGATTATATCTAATCAATCAAAAAATAACAAACACTTTTAGAAAGTATTCAATTGGCACTAAGAAAGACAGGCAGGCCATCACGGAATATCTTCAAACTGAGCCGCCGAATGGCGACGTATAAAAAGTTGCAGCCACGTAAAGTTAAAAGTGCTATGTTTCTGTGCTAATTGCAGGTTGCCAGTGCCCTATCCCTATCGTGGGAAGGAGCAATATTAGTGGAATCGCTCTAGCAATAGTTATCACTATATCGGCATTATTTTCGAAAGTAAGACTTAAGCTAAGGAATTCGGTGACCAATGTGTACGAGCTCATTCATTTGCTATCATTTGAAAATATCATACGAGATATAATAATATAATTGAATTATTTTTAGACATATGACAAAGACATAATGTTTGAGGAGAATAGCCGCGTGATCTGTAAAATATTCTGAGGTGAAGGTATTATTGAGTGAAGGTCAAGGCGGCTACACGAATGATGACGCCCGCCGAGCATCACAGAGTCAAAACGCGGTCATTTCACTCACACAAAAAGTGGTATAGTTGTCCAATGCTACCCAACATAATTTACGTTATGACTCACGTCTGTGGCATCACGTCTATTACGGACAACGATGCTGTACTATGTCTGTAATGTTTTCATAAGCATGCCTGGAAGAATATTTTAAAAACCGTCATGACTTTTGTTACCTATTCTATATTCGCCATTTGTGTGGCGACATCGCGATCTCAGTGCACTGACCACCGATTGCTAAACTAGTGAGGTACTTGTTCAACAGCTATGTATAACAAGCATACAATGCGCGCGTCCTTTTGTCACGCGATGTTTGATAACATAACCAAACCAATGTATAATATAAGTAAAGAATGTTATTAAATGATGTTTTTCTTTCAGATCTGAATAGACTGCAAGCAAGAGAGGCAACCTGCGTGTGGCTGTAGACAATAGCTAGTCTAGTGGCGTAGATACGTAATGTGACTGAGTTATTGAGGCTGTACGTTTTGATGGTGGTGCGGAGACAAGGCTAGGCAGCGATGCTGTCTTACATGGTTCCCGTAGAGGAGAAGCCGCCGCCGGTGCCGGGCAAAGGGCGACTCGCGCTTGAGCTGCTGGGCAGCCCTGGCAGCCCCGAAGCTGCGGCGCGCCGGGCGAGGACTGCCATCTCCAAGGAATCTTCCACCAGCTCCTTCGCCAGCGACCTCACTATATCCTCCTCGACACCCACCGGGGCACTCGACAAACCGAAACACAAGCTACTCGGCAACGGCACCAAACATACCACGTTGAAGAGGTGGGTCCTGCTTTATTTAGCATTAATTTTCTATTCCTTACTGTACTGTAATTATATTATCTTATCCAAGTATACATATTTCTAAATATAATTATTTTTCCAATAAGGATGTATTTTAGGCAAAAACCTTCGACCAAAATGAGATTTGTTTCTCAGAATTTACGAAATACTTTCATTCAGTTCACGCCCGCGGAAAATCGTGCCGTGTAACCTACTCTATTTGCGAATAATTTGGAAACCTTAATGTGTTTTCCGGCCCTCGTTAATTCAAAACGTAATATTTAATTTACGAATCGTCAATAACATTAAGTGTTGCAGCTATGCCTTGTCTAACGCACATTTTTCGAGGTGTTCAGTTTTTATTTATTATCGCGTACAAGTTTAAATAAATAAATAAAAAACGTTTAAGAACGATTTGCAATGAAACTGAAACTGGTAGGTAGCCTCAACTAGTAGCTTGGAAATGAAGACCACAGTTTTTTTATCGCCTTGCTAATTATCAATGCATTATTTATTATTTGTGTGTGTTAAACGTCGGTCAATATTCTTAAAAAGATCATCTAGTTTTGTATGCCTTTAAAATACGTCTAGGAACTGAATACAAATCGTGACCAGCAACCATGTTCCGAACATTTGTAGCATAATTCGAACAGTTTTATTTAACGCTCGCGATACCCATAGGATAGTTTTATTTCGATTTAACCGGCAACTAGTGAGTAGTTAGTATTATAATTGCTAAGTCAATTAAGTAAGTGTAATAACTGCATGCTTTATAGCGTGTGAATAGTGTAATACAAGTTGTTAGCAATTTTAATAGCGACACGAAAGGGATTGCGCCGGGTTCAGTGGAAGCTGATACTATAATAGGTATGGTTTATGTAACCAATGCGGAAATGTAGCGCGGATTATCTTTGATCCGCCGAGAATAGAAGGGGATAATCCTTAATTAAGAACGCGGAATAGTCCTAACAGAATGTCACTTCTCAGATGGCCAGTCATTGGAATCGTAGTCCTCACCTGGTGATTAATTATTATTTGCAAACGACATCTACAGCCGTTAGAAACCTTCGGTTACAAGTTCATATTACAAAGGTTAAAGTGCTAACAAGCGTTTAAAAGCGCTGACAACATTTTATTGGGTGAAATGGTTATTCCAGCAACTAAGTGACGCAGAGTTACTACCATTGTTACGTTACCACATTGTCTTCAAGGAACGCAACTCTATATTGAAGCAGTAAATACATCTAACTGTTTGAGGCAGCCTGTTCTAATTTTGATAAGGGGATCCCGTTGTGCCTAATATTACCTCCTACGAAACTTCGTGGGAGGTAATCAGCATCAACTGATGTTAATTCGTGACTGCCCAGGGGTCGTGCGGTACTTCTGTACCAAGGGGCAATACCTACGAAAGCAGTATCATCCTCTCAAGTTATAAACTTGTTTTATGAGTTCGCGTACCATACCTATTTGAATTCAGATCGGACAACCTATCATCCAGGATTTTGTTGCCACTATTGGGCATTCCCAATAATTGGTTCGCTCACTTTTACATATAGTGGCAAGATGTTGACAAGTTTCTTCAGGTTTCTTAAAGGAAAATACGTTCACAAGGTGTGTTTTGAACCCAGGAACTTCTAAATTCGCATAATATGCGCGCAGTTGCTCTGCCAATGAGCTACTTGTGTGGTATACTCCTAGCGTAAAAAATCTTATCCATATTTTCTAAGGAGCTTGTTTATTACCTCGATGTGGGATCACCGTGATTCGAGCCTTGGGTTGCATTGACTTGTACAAGCGCATTACCACTGATGAACCCACTTTTGAATAAAACAAAGTTAATGATTAACAAAATGTTGTATATTACTTTATAGTATGATCAGACTTAGTATTAATGTTTTCTACTTGACTGACTTCATTACTAACAGAAAGGGTGGAATTAGTTATATGTTATACCTAAGCCCTACGCCTGATTACAGTTGATATGTGTGGTAATTGTGTTTATAATTGACTGATAGTTTGTCTTCCATCCATCAGCGTTTAATAATTGTCAAACGGCGTTTACTTAATTGTTTTTTCCCAAATAGTTCTTGTCATCCCACGCGTCGGGTGCTTTTATCGGTCGCTTCGACAACCACGAAGTGTAAATTTCAAGTTGACAGTCGGGCCTGCAAGTCAACAGTCATTGAGATAAATGTCCTCGATTTAAAAGAAATGTTTAAAATGAGGACATGTGACGAAGCAAGTGCAAGCATCTTACAAGCACCCTTTCATGAAGATTGCAGCCGTGCCTTCATGCAAGTCCTTTCAGACACGTTGAATAGCGCTCTAGCCACACATTTGCTAAGGGTTTGAAAAACTAGTTTTATACATGTTTATGTACACACAACTGCAACAAGCTATATATGTCCAGATTACGTTGACCTCGCATTCCATAGGCTTTCCGAATATCGAGAGGCTATCATCTTCCAATACTAATATAGATAACTATCATACCCAGACCTACACAGATTAGGTACAGAGAAGAGGGTGACTCTAACAAACCTATAATCACTTCGAGTGTGTTTTGAGCAATCTTCGTCCATGATTTTTTATGATAGATTTTAACATAGCTGCCTAGCGTAGTTTTTCTCGGCCTTTCCTTCGGGGGACTTTTATTGAGATTGGTATTTATTATCCAAGCTCATTGGATAGATAGCGAGTGTGGTTGCTCATTAGACTAAGTATCAGACCTACTTGCTCGCGAGCCACCCTATGAAGCCGGTCGAGGTTACAGGCACTGGCTTCAAAGACTTGATGGTGTCCAGCTTGCTTGCAGCTTGCGGTAGAGCGTCAGATGCTTCTGCACATATAGCTTCCACTTCTTCTAAAGTTCGCCTACAAAATAAGAACACGTGCGTAAATGGATATAAATTAGGTTATTAAATCTCTGATGAAAATTATGGACACTGCAAAAAATAAAAGAGTTCCATCACAACTATGCTAAATCAAATTGAAGTGAACATCAAATATAGTTTGAACTGAATAACATGAAACACTTGTGGTGTTGGTTTTACCAACAAGGAGGATTGAAGAGGTCCCCGTCGTCGGCTGGAGTGTCGTTTCAATGTCAGCCGCAGGACGTATCTATTTAGTAATCATTGCGCTCGTTTGTTTATGCGTCTCGTTTTATTTTGTATTCAATCGCGAAAAAGCTACAGAATTTTGGCATTCACTTTAATTTTATTAGGGATTTTAGTACGGTATTTGTGCAATAACGTCTATAACAGCGGCAATTAATTCAAAGGTCAGAGTGCCTAGTGCGAGTTTTTCACTGCCGCCGTCACAAGTCACCGCGTCAAAGTTAACGTAGATTTGTATGGGATCGGAGCAGCGCCTCTGTCGGCCTTAACATGACACTATTGTGAGCCTATACAAATCTGCGTTTACTTCGACGCGGTGACTTGTGACGGCGATTTTAAGAAAACTCGCACTAGGCCCTCAGGACTTTCTACGGTGTTCACGGTGATTGCAGTCGTTACTAGTTGCCGTCCAACTCCAGGGAGCGAACCTCTTGACATTGGTTTCACATGCACATTTAGTGCGCATCACACGTTTAATGTCCATGACTAATGTTTCCACTTTGATGCATCCAAGTCTGTGGGTAGCTCTACTGACTAGAAATACATTGGTGCCTACTTCAGGAACTAGTTAAAAAGGGCACAGAAGATATTGTGGAACAGGCCTAACAAGAAAACTGAGATTATGTATTTGGCTAACTGAGTTATTTACGACCCTCTATTAAAACGTCCTTTATTTAAATTTAAGACTTGATATGCAAATGTAACAATTCTACCACATGGATGTTCCTTGTTAGCCGGCTGCAGTATCGATTTTAACCTGGTATGTACTCGTATGGATCTACGTACACAGCTGGATTACGCAACGACGTGGACAGTTTTGAAACAACATTACTGGAACACAGACATAAAATAAATCAACGACCTTCCTAGACATTCGAAATCATGTTTTAGTTATTCTAATAAGTTTTTATGTTCAACTAGCTGTGCCCCGCGGTTTCACCCGCGTAGATTTAGTTTCATCCATATTGTCGCGGAACCCTAATATTTTTAATAAATAAAAGTATCCTAAGTTACTCCTTGAAACATCAGCTACTTGCGAGTGAAAGTCCCATTAAAATCCGTCCAGCCGTTTCAGAGATTACCCGGAACAAACAGACAGACAGACAGATAGACAGTCAGACAGAGAAAAATTTTAAAACTTGTTTTTTTATGTGTCAGTAGCGTGTATACTTTCGTATGCATTTAGTGAAAAGCTATAATTTTGGATTTACAAACAGACACTTCAATTTTATTTATCTGTATAGACATTGTCAGGTACTACCAGCGCTAAGAGTACCTATGTTACCGTCTTACTCATTGAAGCGAATTTTAATTACTTAAATGTATTAGGTACTTACATAAATTATACATGACATTATCTACATTATGTAAAACAGAACGTGTTAAGCTACATACAATTCTTGCACACGAAATTAACCTTTAACCGCATTTTATTAAAGAAGTAGCAAGGGCCGGAACAAGTTCAAGCTAGTTAATTGATAAATAGGATGAATGTTGAACGTTCTACGAGATACCTAAAACAAGACGTACACTTAGTAGAATGTCAAATTAATAAGAACATAATTTAAAATAACTTAAGCTTAGCCTCAGAACACATTTTTTATTGCGCAATCTTGCATCACGACATAATAATGACATTACCTACCTACTTCCTTGAGTTGTTAATTCAAATCACATTTAAATTAGTTCCTACAGGTTAATGAAGATGAGGGCAGTAATCATCCTTCAAGATAACATTTATTACGATTAATGCGATTATTTAAATTGTCCTTCGAATAACACTTACTACTAGCATTTTAAACAGTAATAAGGCATTTTTTTCTCTTATGACAACATTCATAAGTAAGTACATTAACTTTTAAAGTTATCTATCGGCCACAAATTAAACTAAACTTATGGCCCATATTGAAACTTACGACGTATAAGTATGTACTTTGCAGGTAGATAGTAACTACCATACAAATGTCTAGTCAATGTTGATTGAATTTTTGTGAGCTGATTTACTTGTATCCCAGTAAATATATTCATAAGGTTTCATCGTAATAAGATTTAAAATTTTATACTCTGTGGTTCTTCATTACAGGCTAAATACACTTGGGTTATTCCGTAAAGCATCTCGACGACGAACTCAGGGTCGACTTGCCGGGTTCAATGATAAGTAATGGATAGGCACATAATATGTACACGATAAAGATTAATTTAGTATTTTAAGTCTACAGTTCTACGTCGAGTTATCTTACAGAATAACGCAGCAGTTAAAGAAAAGATTAAAATATATAAGTGTAACTTTCTCTCGTCCAGCAGCCAGCTCCAGCGGTCGAACCACTGCTTCCTGCAGTTGTCTGTTTTCTTCCACTGGGCTCTCATCTGGAACGCCTCTGTGTTGGGGTCATACTTCTGCGACCCGCCTTCTTTAGCCATGGCTCTAAAAATAACACTTTTATCAGACTACGTTCCGTCAATTAAAACTGTTAACTAAACAAATGGGAAGCGATAAAGTTTTTAGTTTCATTGTAACATTACTTTAGCCATGCAAGATTAACCAATCTGCCCGCGGGTAGGAATTGGTTAGGAACGGTATAGATTACGAATCCTAGCGTTCAGTATCTACTTACTATATTTTTTATACGACTGTAATAATAAGGACATAATGGACAGAATTAATTGAGTTTGAAGAATCCAAATCACATGAATAAGGAATATTGTGGAGAACTGCGCATGAGTTAATACTCGCTCGCGCTAAACAAACTCCAATATATGACAACAATTTCAAATCAAAACTCGTCAGCGCTCAAAACTCGTGATGTGAAACCAATTCAGATAAACAGGTATCTACAAAAAAAACAATCGAAAACACATTTAAAAGTTAATATCTATATACGTAAGTAAAAAGCCGTTATTTGGACACTTAAAACCATTCAAGCAAACACTTAAATTGTATATATTAGTACAGATACAAGGTATCTTATTAATGTTGTATGAAATATGGTATCATGTATCAACACAATATCTATAATAGGATGCTTGATACCTTATTCTAGTCAGTTAAACTTTAACTAGGCCAGGCATTACAAAGAATGTTAAGTAGCTTCCTACTAGCGGTGGATCCTGAGCTATAAAATGCTCAAGTTTACGTGAGCATTGTGCCATATTATAAGGCCGTTAGTGGGTCGCTTCGTTAGTATTTAATTAAGATCGACTTCGCTGTTTTGGTAACATCTGCATCGATAAGTTATTTAGTTGAGAAAAATGCGATAAGCGTCAAAGTGTCCTCTGTTGTATGAGAAGTTACGACTTCGGGCTGTTTGGTGGCTAGTGAAGTCACTGTGGAGTTGTGAACCACATGCAAATGCTCTACTTAAGTTTTATCACTTTCGCTATAATCTATAAAACTGTATTGCTACACCGTTTGTATTCTTGCTAATGTCTTACATTTTTTTTTGCCAGATTTAACAGTTAATGTGAAAGTAGCCATGGATTTTAATCTTATTTATCAAAGATTTTTACCTTGTGTTGGGATTCGTGTAAATTGTTACAAATATTCAAAGTGACTAATAGCATTCTTTGACAATTTTACGTCTATGGCCAGATATCAATCAAAATACAACAACAAGTCAAATCAAAAGCAGCTCCTAAAAAGTTGCATCGTTTAAAGGAGGTTTAGTGAACTCCTTGTGCGGCAACGTCCCGCTTCTTTTGTGTATACACACGCTTCTTATTATGTCGCCATTTTATTTGTACCAGGTTGTAGCGCTCGGTTACAGTTAGCTTAGTTCTCACAATATAGTTATTATCTTATATTGCGCGCCGCCGAATTTAGAGGGCCACGAGGAGTGACCTGAATATTAATTTTGCTGTGGTGGCTTTGGCCAAAACAAACAAAACAATGTCACTGTCAGGGAAGTGTCAGTTAACGTCAGTTTCGGCGGATACGGCTTTATTCAATAAATAAGTAATAATACCGAGTTTATCTTGATGGCCGCCGATAGTGTAGCCGTGAACAATATTATGCTGTCTTCTACGACTTTGATACATTTTGCTGATAACACTTATCGACAAAAATCATTCCTCGAAGTTATTGCCACAGTGCGTGATATGTAGGAAGGTACTTACTTAACGGAGTTCAGTGACCGCACCATTTAACCCAAATCCCAGATTTGCTTTTGGTTACTTTATTGTAAGGTATTTAATGTAAGTATAGATGCCGTCACGAGCTATGAGAGCTCAGGGAAAATAGTGGTGCGCATATGAATCAAATCAAATCAAATCAAAAAGTTTTATTCAACATAAGGGACACTTGGAACACTTATTGAACGTCATTTCTCTTACGCTAACTTAGGTAAATTTACTACCGTTTCCAAAATATAAGCCTGTCAGGAGAAGAAACGGCGAAACAAACTCCCCGGTTTTTTTTTACATGTGTCCCTTCTAAATACATAGGGTTGTTTAAGTACATTTTAATGTAAGAGTGAGCAACTCATTGCCATGCTTGGCTATCATGAATATACTCAGTTACACTATAATATGCTTTTTCACAAAGTTTCTGTTTGATTATTGCCTTAAAATTAATAATGGTAGTTCACACATTTTTAATGGTAGTTTATTGAAAAGGCGTATACTTTGCCCCACAAAAGAGTTACCAGTTTTGTGCAGTCTAGTTACAGGGACACGCAGTTTATCTCTCTTGCGTGTATTTATATTGTGCATATCACTATTTTTCTTAAAACTATCTATATTCTTTATTACATATATCAAATTTTCAAATATGTATTGACATGCCACAGTCATTATCCCTATTTCTTTAAACTTCTCTCTGAGAGAATCTCTAGTTTTGAGTTTATAGTTTATATATGACCACCTACTATACTAGGTACTTATTTTATATTGGCCATTTCCGACCCCTAGTGGCTTCAGTTTCATTAAAGCAGAAGTTTGGAATTTTAGTAGGTGAAAATTCAATTGGCAAGTTCCCTCATTTGAAGTTAGTAAAGTAGAAGTTGTCCTTACATCGAGGCATATGGAGTAGATAGCCATAATGTCGACCAATTTCACGTCGAACAAAATCGCGCATAATTGCGCAAGATTTCGCTAAATCAAAAAACACCACCGAAGGCTTTATGAACGGTAAAAAGTTCATTAATTAATTATTGATATTGAAGGAACAGTAATTCGAGAGCTTATTACGCGGCTTGTTCATACCAGTCTGAAAACAATTATTTAATACATATTAACCTCTATTAAGTACTTGTTGAGTGTAATTTTCCTGTCATAACTGAAGTTTTCCTGCACTTTCTGGTTCTAAATTAATTTATATTTGTATTTTTTGATGGCAGGGTATCATTCGGCAGCTCGAAGGGGTCTATGGTGGAGACCCTGATCTTCGAGAGCCCCCTGCAGGAGGAGCCCGAGAGCAGCCCCCCGCCGAAGGTGCAAGAGACCGCGTTCCCATACACGCCCGTTGAAGACGAGTACGTTATATTCATTTGAGTATGTTATTATTCATTTTCATTTCATGCGTTACCGGTATTATGCAAGAAGCGAAGGAATATGCTATTAAGCATTATTTAAGCGGTATTAACTGGGCACGCTTTATGGTATTTGCATGTTTTTTAATTTGCAAACAGGTTCACGCATTTGTAATTACATTATTATGTATGTATACACCCTCTTTCCTAACTAGACGTTACTTCTATATCTTTCAAGTAGGTAACTATTCTTCTTTTTTTAGTGTCGATGACAACCAATACGTGAGTATTAAATTGTTTTGGCTCAGAACTTGGCTGTATCTAACAGCATTATTGGTGGCAGACATCAAATTCTCCCGCAGCTGGTAGGGCTCGCCATGCAAGGAGTGCCACAGTTTGAGGCGCATTTTCCTTGCTCCAACAGACGCGGACGTTGAAATACATTTAGGACAGTCGAGATATCCCTAAGAAGAATAATGTAAAGTAATTTTTTATCAGCTTCCCTAAGTATCTGAGGCTTAGGTATAGATTTTAGTTAAGGTTAACCTCTTTAGGTTAAGATTCTTCTCAACACTAGGCCATAACTCAGATCAGAAGATTCAGGCGGGCTGTATGCTTATTTGCTGCGTTTGTTTATAAAAACAATATCATTTAATAATCTCTTAATTATAGTAGTGATTAACCTGACTGACCCATCCGACCCGGCTTCACAATCTTCGGTCGCGCCGACTCTTATCAGTGTAAGCTCTAACTAAACAATTAAAACTAAACGTATTGAAACCTTATAAAACAAGTTGCCGTTGACCAATCACATCTTGAAGCCATAAATTACAATGGCAAATGAGAACCTAACGAAATAGCAAACGATTCCAAATATCATCAATGTGGTGCAAAGTTGTATTTTAATGTTTTCATGTTCATTGATCCACTTAAGAAATAGGCCAGTTGCAGTCAAACTGTTACCCAATTGCGCTTAACTTTAGACGAATACATGAATAGTTTTTTAACTATCTAGGCTATTCAGATAATACGCTGTTGTAGAGAACTAGGCTTTACATTATTCATCTTAAGTGTTATTCATTCCTTATTTATTCTGGCCGTTCTTTGTTTTGTCCGTTTTTGTGCCCTCGTTGCGTGTTTTATTTCACTTAACTATTGCTAAATTCGTTTTTGATCTTGTATTAGGTATTTTGTAGCCACCTTGACAGATGATGCTTAAAACATTGCTATGTTGTTTTGCAACTATAAATGACATTTAAATGATTTTCATATTTCTACAATTACTACCTAGCTTTTTGTACTTTCATCATATATTCTAAGTAGGTAAGTAGGTAGGTACCTAGGTACTGTAGTCTTCAATAGTTATTAATAATTAAGTCCTTCCGTAGGTTGATGGAAGTCCGTCTTAATTATTAAAGCGTGTTCTATATCAAGATCCAGATAACTGTGTAAGTAAGGTAGGTAGTCTCAAAATCGTTATTCATTATGTTCAGATAGTTACTTATAAAACTCACTTGTTTTATGTAGCCTTACCTATGTAATAGGTTATACTGCGTTTTTGGAATATATATTTAATTTTGAACATAAAAAAGTTTCCATGAAATAAGGATCTTGTGGAATATCAAGTTGAGAAGTTAAATATCTGCTATTTTACACATAATATTCTACATGAGTCAATAGCTCCGTTAGTTATTCAAATTATGGTAATTTAAAGATGAGAATTAAATAAGCACATAAGTATTCAAGTCATAGGAATGTACATTTTAGGAATAGAAAAGTTTAAAGTCCAATTATTAAAAAACGTTAAATTTATTACATCGGCATCCTCATTTCATATCGTGATAAACCTACATAGGTACCTAGATACATTTTCAACAAAGTAGATTTAAAATTAAATACGGTTAACCCACTTTCTGCCGATACAAAAGTGGGTTAGGTGGGCCATTCGACGGCCTCAATCAACAATAGGCAAATATATTTCACGTCATCCTTTTCGGGTGAAGTCCACATCATAGACCGACAGTTCGGCGTCTAGTATTGGAGTGGTGCCAAAAGGGTACGTTAATCGCGACTTCGAGGTCGGGGAGACCGTATTGAACATACTAACCGTGAATTATATGCACTACTAGCTGTGCCACTCGGTTTCAGCCGCGTAGTTGCGTAGATTTCATGAATATTTAAGCGGCTTTAATTCATTTTTAAATAAAATAAAAGTCACTTGAGCTATTTGTTTCGGAAATTAGCCGTACAAACATATAAACCAATTTTATTTTCAGTTAAGCAAACCTAACTTTATAGCAAAAAGTTATTTTGACATTACTAACAAACTAACAATACAACTTTATTTATTTGTTTATATCTGTAGAGCGTAAATAGGTATACTATGGGTACTTTAAACTATCTTTGTACATTCAGGGATAAAAATCTTGCCTTTGATATATCGAAGCATAAATTCTATATAAAGTATCTACCTACTAAAAGGTAAGCTATACACGAATGGCCTAAAAATCTCAATAGAAACCGTCTCGTCCAACTGTTCGTATTAATATACTTACAATGAAACAATGACATTGAGTTCCCCTAGGGATGTGGATTCAATCCAATTCTAAACAGATTCCACTCCATACAGCTGTCTGACGCATTCAACAGACCCTTCAATGGGACTTATAACAAACATTCCCGTCTACGTAACCATATCATTGAGAACACTAGCTAGTGCCATAAAATACATAAGTAGGTAGGTACTTACTATTCCGTCACCGAATTTCCGTCAACAAAATTTAATATCATCGCTTACGTAATATTTATAATCTTAATATGACCGTATTCTCATACCATCTCAGACCATAGACTCACCTAAGTTTATAGGCATTCTGATTTGGATGTTTTGATTCGAAAAGCACGAGGTATCCACCTTGTTAGTACCTAGCACTTACGGCGCATTAGCTAGTTAGTTGTTTCTACTTATTCACGAGTATTATACTAATTTTCACAAGTATGAGTTTTAGCTTACATGAGCACCGACTTATTTATTTGTGATTGAGAAACTCTGTTAAAGCAAGGAAAAGAGTATTGACATAAGTACATTAAAGATAGATTATGATTCCGTTTATTATAATGAGATAAAGAAGTCTAAATACATTGTCTATGCACCTAAGCACTAAGCTCGACTTATAACGAATAAAGGCCAATGAATGTTAACACAGTCCCAGATGTGACAATAATTCAAAGCAAACGTGATATAAGAAGCACGCGTTTAAAAAAAATCGCCAAAATAGCTTGCATGGTTATTGAATGAAACCCTCCGCGTCCGTGATCAATAAACAGCTGAGCATCAGGAGCATCTCCCCTCATATTTGGTTTACGTAACCAAGCACATACCTATAGGCACGGGAGCTATTATCATATGCAATGTACAACTTGCTGTGCCTCGCAGTGTTACCCGCGTTGAATCCATACAGATAAATAAAATTAAAGTGTCTGTTTGAAATTCCAAATTGACAACTATTCACTTAAAGCATATGAAGTTACATATTATCCAGTACTTAAAAAAATACAAATTTATTTTCTTGGTCTGTCTGTCTGTTCGTTCCAGATAATCTCTAAAACGGCTGGACCGATGTTAACGGGGTTTTTAATTCTGCGTCTACGCGGGTGAAGCGCCACGGCACAGTTAGGTTAACAATAAAAACTATGTTAGTGTCAGTGACATATAATAAATAAAAACTAGCAACTAGTTTTTATTTATTATCTCCTTATAGATATTAGCCGGAAAAAACAGATATTATTATTACTATATAGGAAATATTTATATATAATTTTTTATTTAGAATTACAGACAATCAAATTTTATTTACGTGTATAGACACCCACGATCAGATCTCGCTACGTCAATTCACACTATGCAACTACATCTACATTAGTGGATTACTAAGGTGACCATTGCCAATAACTTTATATAATTGTAATGTTCGTCGGAGAGCATTTTAGGGTTCCACTTTATAACTACTGTTTTGAGACTTTTGACGATCATAAGAGCCTCATACACATAATAAAATAATAGCCCAAACACGGAAGCCTTAGTTGAATAAATCATTTTACAAACTCGCTTCGCTTTGATGTTTGTGTCTCTGTCACTTCTAATTTGGTATTGTTCTATGTACTTACTTAGTTTATGATTCATAAACTACATAGAAGTTACTTACCTATAGATAGTTGTTATATTTCCATTGCATAATATTTCTATCGCAGTACAAATTAAATATATGCTCACGTGTATATTCCGTTAGGGGTAGGCAGAGGTGTTGTGTGCACACTTTTCACTAAAGATGATTAAGTGCCAACATGACAGATGGTGAGTCTATCGCCGTGTCAGACACTATATAAGTCTTCATATTACTTCTCATACATATGGTTCCTTCCTCATGATGTTTTCATTGACTGTAAAGCATGAGCATGTTATCACTCAACACAAGTTTTTAGAAATACCCAATGGTACTGGCCTCGCTGGGATGCGAATTTGTGTCGCTTGTGTAGCAGGCGATTGCTCACACATCACGGCAACAACGGCTCTTTTAAAAATATATTTAATTTTATTAAACTTAAACTGTGCCCTCGATTTCAGCCGCGTAAACTCAATTTAATGCCCATGTTTTATTTTTCGTGAAAGTGAAATTTATTTTTATTTCATATAAGTAGGCAAAGATTTAAAAAGTTTTATATCATTGTAAGTAGGTAGTAGTACCTAAACTGGGTAAACATTGTTATAAAGCATTCAGTAAAGAGTGATTTGATAATTTCGACATGACAAACACTTTAATTGTATTAATTGTTCTCGTCATTTATACACTTTTTTCTTAAAATGGGTTACCTAAGTAATTTGAAATAACAGGTCTTGTTTCAAGTGAAAGCTACAGAATACCCACGTAACCAAGATAGCGTGAATTGCAAAATTCGCAATAATTACGCAACCGTTCCAAAAACATTATTACTTATGTATGTTATTATACCTATAACACAAAGGAAAGATCGTATAATCCCGCTTCCATAAAGGGGATATCAGACGACTTTTTTTAGCCTCACATTTGTCTCGTCCCCGTGGGATAGATTGGACGAACTATTATCACGTTAAACTACATTATTACAGTACCTACATTTACATTATAAGCTAGACGGCTACTAGATTTTGATATCCTAAAACTTTCTATCACGCATTTATTTGTTAGTTTTTTTTGATGTATAGTCACGCATAACTTTTCACAGAGATCTCGAGTATTTTTTTTATTGGTAAGTTCATTTATTGCTGTATATTGGGCCCATGTAAATAAAAAAAATCACCTCAAGGGTAGTACAATCGAAAAACATCAAATCGAATCGTGTACGACCTGCTTGGTCACTGTGGTGTTTCTACTTTACCCATGGCATTGAAAGTGTGGAAAACAAACATTACGGAAGTTAGTTTCATTTTTATGCATATATTTTTTTGCGCTGCATTGTACTTTCTTGCGTAGGAAGCCAAAATATCTACCCCGGCGACATGAATATCATGTATAAAAAACAAAAATGTTTCGGATCTAGTTCTCAAGTTCCTTTGAGGTATTTTTTTTACTTTACTGTACTACTTACTTCTGATTTCGAATTTATTTTATAGATACAAACCAAGTAGCTAATTCGGATAACAGTCTAGTGTCACAGGGATTTGTAAGGCAGCTGCAACGTCATACCAATAATTTGGGACTTATTTACCCTGTCATTGAACATAAAACATCCACACTTTTCGGTTGCCAAAATACAAGGTAGGTAGTAGATAAATATCTAGGTAACCAATTGAAGACCAAATTATGTCACCAAATTAGCGGATAAAAGCATTTATCAATTTATTGAAGGAAGCTGTCACAGTTGGTTGGTAGGTAGGTACCTACCTACTTGGTGTTGGAACTGTGCCGCCTTGGTGACGAGGCAAACAAATTTATACTTAAACCTATTATAAAGCTTAAGGTTTGATCGTTTGTTTGTTGAAAGTACCAGAGTATTGTAATGGCGTGAACATTTAGAAATCATTAATATTAGTGCCTTATTATTTGTGAGTGGAGCATAGTATTGTTTTTTGTACTTCATATTTGTGATCACATTATATGTAGATAAGTACGTACCTATAAATTTTTCGAGCGAGCACATAAAGCATAGGTTACACCGCGAGTCAAAGAAGTGTGAGCTGTTTCGACAATGCCAGCTAATGAAGGTTTTTGTTCTAAAACGCAATTTTTTTATAATATGATTATTAGTTAATCATACGTTAGGTATATTTTATTCTCTCAGGTAGGTCATGTACTCAGATATCTAGTTAGGCATGTTTAACTTTGGTCAGCTCGCAGAGCTTACTGAAGCTTAGCTCACGGTGTGATGTGGTTGGCAGTCGGCCCAGCCAGCCGGCGGCGCGGCGCTGCGCCTCACTGCCGCGGTACTGATTTGACAACAGATGATAAATGCAAAAATCGAAAATGATAGGTGAACTATGCGAACAATCAACAAACTAATGAATAGAGCGGTATGAACATTTGGTTCAGTAAAAAAACTATAATTCATACAGCATCTAGTCATAGTAGCTCAGTTTGACCCGCTTACTAACCTAAGCCTGAATTTTAGGAAATTAGGTACTATAAAAAAATGGCCTTAACCTTGACAGAAAATTATGATGAAAGTAGGTACCTATAATAAAAACTATGGCAATGCTTGTGAAAACAATATTATGATAGGTATTTTTTATAGTGTTCCATAGCAGCGTTAGAATATTTATTACGTCAATATGTAGGTTTATGGCAATCACAATGGTATGGCAATTATATGGAATGTGTGCGGAACACAAATGTGTGAATAGTACAGCAGGAGCTGCGTGTGTACACCGTACGCTTCGTTCGTATAGTGCTTACTCGGCTCGCTCGCTCGCTCGCTCTTTCGCTTCGTTCCATTCCATTCACCCCATCAAACGAACGAACGAATTGCGGCTTCGTACCGAGCGAAATCGATGTAGTCAGGTCAGTCAGTCAGTGAGTGAGTGGGAATCACTGTTGTGAACTGTAAAGCGTCGAGCGAATCAAACCTTTCAGCGCTAACTGCGCGGAGTTTCTGTTTAAATTTACTATAACTATCATTACCAAAATAATTAACGTTGAAGTAGATATTGTGTCAGTGATTAGTGATACATAATTTCACAAGGTATGTACCATTATTATTAACATCGATCACGTCACACTTGCGCTGCGAATTGGGTGTTCACTGTCCGATTATTTCCAGTTTTTGTGTGTTTAAACGTGTCATTATTCTATTAAATACATCAGTAATCAATGTTCCCGATTCAGTGACATTTTAGGTCGATAGATTTTATTCTCCAAGAATGTTAAGAAGTGCGGGGAATTTGTTCACAATGACGTCACGAGAACTGATTTATAAACATAAAATGACTTTCGGTTCCATCCAGCAGGCGGGAGCACAAGGTCATAAGTACATGTAGTAAACATGGATTGGCAAACGATTTTAAAAAGGTCTATTTATAATGTCACTATCAGTGATCGGCAAGTAGAGGACCCGCCCTGCTCGGAGGCGCCGTCTCTATATAATTGAGCTCATTAAGGTTTAACACTTGCTGCTTCTCAATTGTCTAAATGGGGCCAGCTGCCAATTGGTGTTTACCTTCATTCTTCAACCTCCTGCATAATAAATAACATTCATCTCCAGCTGAATTTTAACAGAAATAATAACCTACCTTATACTTAATAGGCACTTCTATATGCATATTATATGTGGAAAAATCCAGCATAAAAATAGATCAAATTTGTGTAGGCAATCCTGAGAACTGTTCATTTGTATAACCTTCCTACCAAAACCCAATAATTGACAATGTCACAAAGGTCACAATAATGTTCTGTAAAATGTTTTCTGTCTGCAACTTATTATAATGTTTAATCAACCAATGTAAATAACATGTTATTTTGATTTATAGATGTATAAGAAAGATCACCTCACCTACAAACATAGTCCAGTGAAAGCACAATATAAACACAAAATCTGATAGAGTGACTCTCGTTTGCTTGGAATCTTGTTTAGTAATAGTAGTAGGAGTGCTCCTCATTTGAACCAACTTCATTATTTATCACCTAAGAGCTAGTATACATATAATATATGTGTATGAACCTAATGTGACCCTGGTCTTGCAAAGTGTTTACTCAATGTGTCTGCCATATAACAAGTCCACAATATGCGACCTTGGAGCTTGGTACCATGTCAATTATACTCTGATGTGGTATTACTCTATTTCTGCTCAATGTTGAATCATGTATGAATATGTGTGATGTCAGATTTGTGCTTTTTAACTTACCCAGTTGCTGCTCATCACAATTATTATGTGTGGGCGGTGTTCTAATTTGATGATTTTGTTGTTGACCAGGTGATCTGGTGATTGTGTCACCAAATACTTAATCTCTTTATTGGCTACTGAAATAAATTATCTTTTAGGTTCACATTACACTCAATTGAGAACATAGCACTATAGATTTAAAAAGTACCTTAGTCATCCACCTACATGTGGAAGACAGCATAGTTTGGTGTCTGGTTTTTGATTTATTTAGAAAACTTGCACATTGCTTCATGTAAACAAAGCTTTGGTTATGTTTAACATCCTGAAAAATATTTATGCAATGTAATGTGGTAATTGCACCTTCATTAACAGTAAATACTTTATAACAAGTCAAATTATGAGGAAGATGTATTCAACCGATGTAAAGAATGCGTGGGCATGTAATATAGTCATCTGCTAATAAAAGAGGGGCCATAGTGAATCACCTTCAGTGAGAACATATAGGTGTACACCTAGGTGTGTTCTGCTTGCGTCTCTTATACTGCAAATGCGAATGTTACTACACTTTGTGTTATCATCTTTTAAGTTTTGATTACAGTAATCTTTGATAAATATGCAGCATTAATTTTTTTTATCTTGTCATCAGCTTTATCAAAGACACGTTAGGTTTCAGCTACTTCGTTTTCACGATACTGTTAGTGTTATGTAGCACCAAATGATTTCCGGGCTCCTACAATAATAAATACTCTTACTTAACAATATAGGTATAGGTATGTATAGGAACGATGAATTCCATCTAAGGCGAGGTATTGGCTTTCGCCGAGGCCGTTAGATTAGGAACAGTCATATAATATTATAAACTATTATGCATATCACGTTTCATAATCGTACATACAAACAGTTTGATAGTCCATATGTTTAAGTTAATGGTTGGCCTTACAAATGAATTAATATTTCATACGAGTAAAAGTAGCGAGCTACGGAAGTACGTCAATATATTATTTACTTACGTGGAAGAAGTATCATATCATGTTATAGCTTCTGTTCTGTACCTCGAATTGATGTCGGTAATTGACTCAATCGATATAGGTTGTTACGATATTATTTATTAATCCATCTTCAGTCGAATATCGTAATAGGCGGCGCCCTTATAAATTTATAAAAGCTATTTTCAAAATGAACCAAACTGGTTGCAACCAATATCCTTGGCCGATTTTTTTAAATTATGCAGGTTGCTGCGTGGCATGAATGCGATTGTATTTTTTATTTGGCTTGTTATGTGAGAGTTGGTATTGATATCGAATTACCTGCCTACCTACTTACACAGGTGTTGGCTGACTGAGATTTAATTTGACATTGATTCAACAAGGATTCACCGGAATATCTAGCGATGCTTATGAACCATTTATTATTAATTTTGGTGAGTACAGCCTTCTTGATGGTAAACGGTGGCCGAAGTCTAGTAATACGCGCCTTGCCGATACTGAGCTCAGAAATGTCTGCTCCAGCAGCTTAAGTTCCGTTCCGATAATCGAGCAGTAGCTCCGATCGGAGTCAATTTGTTTATCATTTTTTAAGGCAAACAATATGGTTATTTTACGGTTAAAAGGCGTGACGGAAGATTACAATCGATCACTTTAATCGATTTTTCAAAGTATCAGTGGCTATGTAGGTACCTATTGTGCACAGATCTTATCGATTTTAGTTTGCCTACATAGCTGTAAAGAAGGCTCGCGGATATCAATACTCGGAAAACTAAAGATTTTTCATTTGGGTTCATACATTTTACTTATGCAGAAACAAGCAAATATTATGAATTTGAATTGTTGGTAGATGAAATATTTTTATGTTGTTTTTTTGTCTTGACTCATGGTTACGTAGCGCTTGGCGAATTTTGTTGGCTAGTTATTACTTAAACAGTAACTTTTACTTTTTCTTCGATGAAAGACGCTTCTGAATCGCAGCAGCAAAACAATTTTTTTTCTTTACCAATATTTTATACTGCATGGTAGACTACCTCGTTGGTCTAGTGGTCGCAAGAGCTACTACAGAACACTAGATTCTGGTTTCGATCCCCGGGTGGGTTATTCAGCATAGCGCGTACGCCTCCTCTCCCCGTGGAGATCTGGCGACCTCGCTCTCCGCATGAATTCAATACTACTTCTCAGATAAGTGATATTTGGCTGCGACCTCCTGAACAGGTAGCCTAAGTTCGAGGCAAAATCTTCAGTCGAGCAGAACCGAACACCGGAAGACCGCACATCAGAGATAGGAACTTTACTCACATTTATGACGTATTTTGCAACGTTTGTTTTGCAATAGAAGAGAGATAAAATAAGTCCCACCTAGGTATCTATATGTATAATTTCTTAATCAAGAGCCGGAGTCGTAAACACAAGTCGTAAAATGTGAATGTCATTGTAAGCTTGGCGAAGACTTTGTTTTGAACTGGAACGTAAGTAGGTGTAGCTGTGCCATGACTGCATGCTTGCTGGTAAACATGGAATATGGCCAAAGCGGGGAAAAGGTGACTCATTCTACTAATGGATTATTTACACTTGCATCAGATTCGATATACGTATTGGCTGGATTATTGAGATGAGGTATCTTGACTTCTGCTGTGTTATTCTGCAAGGTTTCTCAACGTCGAGCGTCGGTTTCAATCATAGGAAATTTATACATAATACATATATACACAATAAAGTTCATTTTCGTATCTTTGAAAGCATCCCTCGGCGTCGAATGCGACGCTGGGAAACCTTAAAGAATAACGCAACTGTAGCTTGAAATCCTTAGTAAAAGATCTTTAAAATATTTTACCTGGTTTCACAGAATTTGGAAGAGTACTAGTAGGTAAAGCAAGCAACTAATATGCACTTTCGGTACTACTGATGATTAGAGATAGTATCAGAAATAGCTCAATATGTTTTCCATGCATTTTGTAGCGAAATGAGAATTTAATTAAATAAGGTTTAGACTAAGATCATGTTATGCTATGCCATTGGAAGTGTTATATCTATTTGATGTGTACCATGATATTTTTGTGGAGGACGATACAATACATTAACTAATAAGGTCCATCTAATATCGTTTCAGTTCGGAGCGTTCGAAGGTGCGTGTGTCATTCTTCCAAGGAGCGCGACCACAGTGCCTGTCGCCGCCGCCTGCCTACCAGCCGGAATCGGACGTGCTCTACGAGGCACTGCTCTCGGCCGCTAACGTCGACATGGCCGAACACACCATGTACAACAGGCAGATCAGGTACTTACGCATTCAGAAACAAAAAAATAAAAGAAATAAAAGTTTCCTAAGTACCTAGTACCTACATAATAGTAATAGGTGGAAAATATCAACATAAACGTGTGGCGTGAATAATGGTGGATGTTTACGTTTTTGAATCGCCACAGGGCTTTTTTAAGGTTTAAAGTTAAATCAGCGTCGAAATCTTAATTTAGAAAAATATATGTTGCGGGTTTTAAGTGGTCAGTCTTTTCTAGTCTTTAATACATAGTTACTAGGTTATTATTTATTAGTATTATGTTCTTGACAAAATTTAAAACTTGCTAGATATTTGTTTATTCAGTAGGTAGTTTTCCATTGCCATTCTAAAGTAGCATAAATAGTGTATATCTTAGATCTTGTCTGATGGAAATCTCTTGAAATATATTATCCTTCACATATAAATGTAAGTACTTGAAATTATACGGATGGAATCTTGGATTAAGTCAAAAACGTTGACATATTATCCAATATAAGCATATTCTCAATGAAACCTTTTTTGTGAAAGCCCTTGAATATTGTTTGAAAAACATTTCGAAACCGATGTTACAAAAGATTTCGTGGCCTTGTTTTGATTTAACATTATAATGTGTATCCAGCGGTATTCATTATTTATACAGTTGCAATTAGGATAAAAGTTTATCTGGATAGCTTGTTTACCTGTCTATTGTATTTAATTTAACCAATGTAATGTAGTCAGCAGTGCTAATGTACTGTAATACAATCTTAAGTATGTACTCTTCATAGTGAGTCACATACAATTTAAATGTACAAGTTGTTCAGTGCTGACCCGAAGGAGTAGACTGAGGTGTACTTATAGTACACCCGAATTTCGTCAGCTATATATATTGCCGTTAACCAGGCACTAATCTAGACTTTAAGCTGCTTATAAGATTTTACAGAGAGAAGAACTTAGTATTAAGATCGAACCCAGGAGAGGACAGTTCCACAGTAGCGCTTGCGACCACTAGACCAGAGAGATCAGTGATATAATTAATATCTCTTATCCATATACAAGATCTACTTGCTCGGAGAGTAACACATGGTTAAGCAATACTACTGCATGGTCACCATAGAGAAACGTTTAGTGTACGGCGACAATTGTGTAGCATTCCATTATAACGTATAAATATACAACAATTACGGCATACATCACAATAAAAACACACCTACATTGTGATACACTCATGTTGCAACTTTGACCATCGTTTTGTATCGTACTTGCATCATTCCGAGTGGATCATGTTCTATTCCCAGAGCAAATATAGGTATGCTATGTTATGTTCTAACCATTATCAAATCTATACTCATATTATAAAGAGGAAAGATTTGTATGTATGTTTGTAACGAGTTTGGTCAAAAAGTATTGGACCGATATTAAAAATTCTTTCACTATTTGAGTGCTACATTATCACTGAATAAAATAGGCTACATTTTATTCCCGTACTCCCTCGGGTACGGGAACTACGCGGGTGAAACCGCGTGACGTCCGCTAGTGTTACACGTACTAATAATTTGACTTCGTACGTATACCGTATTTGCCATTGTGTTGTGAGAAACACATTAAGCATCTTCATCTTCTTTGTCATACTATACCAATCTACATATTGAAAAATAATCTAACAACACAATTTTGTCCGAATACGCCATTTACAAATAAACAATGATGTCATTTTACATCTCAGAAGTCCGCTGAATGTCGTTATGGTAATTTTCGTATTCGACGAGAAATGTGTATGGGTAGATACACATTGGCACAGATGTAAGCCGTAACAAATTTGGTATTTTAACGATGTTGATTCCTAGATATAATAAACGAGACGTATATTTAATTAGGTGTTTATTTTCGAGATTTGTGGGTTCAATATTTTGATTACGTAACCAGTTAAGAAAGGTGATACAAAATTATTTAAATACCACATAATATTTTAGCCGAATGCAATGTATCGTCGACGTCATGTAGTAATATTTCCTATAACACTTTTGGTGACATTTCTATAGAGTAAGTAAGTCATTCTTCAAAAAAAAATTTAAAGTTATAATGAAATGAAAGCATAGTGAAAATATCGTGTTTTTCGTATGTATACGCACACAATCTTCGTTTTTAGAGTATCACAAAATAAAATTTGTTTTAGTTATAGCTTTGCGGAAAACAATTTCCCATTTAATGATATCACTAGATTCCGCCCGCAGCTTTACACGCGTGGTATTTACTATTCATGCTTTTGGGGGATGAGTTTTGAATATCATTTGAATTGTTGTTCCCTTTTACTAAGTACTATAATTAGGTAATAACACCAAGTTTGAACTCAATTGAATCACGCTTTGATTTTGTGAACCATCCTTATCATTGACTTTTATCTGCTCACTCAAAAGTGGACACAGATAGCGAATTGACGTACACTTATTGTATAACGAGTATTACATACGTCTTCGCTTCAATAGGGGTATTCATAAGCAATTTGTTTACAAATCAAACAATTTAAATAAGTTGATTGTATCATATCCGAGGCATCATACATTGTACTTTTGTTGAGAGTCTATTGGTTGTTACATACAATGATCGGTGTTATGCGCGTTATGGTAACACTTAGATGATTTTACATTTGTTATTTGAGATTGTATGTTTTTTACCAAACCTATAAAAGTAGCATAGTAAGGCCAAAGGAGTCCCTCCACTTCTCCCGCCCCCATAGAGTCATGACGAACTTACCGCACGAACACAATACTTTTTGCAAAAAGTATTGAATGACACCGATAGTGTAGACAAAAGACACAGAACGGAAAGCGTCGATCATAGTCATTCGTCATATCGAAATAAATTTGAATATGATTGTCTGCACATATCAAAGTGTAGGAGTGAAGCAACATTGACATAACATTAAAAGGCTTGAGATTACATTAACATTTGATCTTGAATTTAAGATTCATGGTCATGTCAGAGTGAAGTTCTTTGTTACCGCATTTATTTGTTCGGTTCGGTAATTGGTTTATGTCTATTAAATTGAAATTCATGAACTTATAACTACCATGACCAATGGTAATGGTAATTAACTCTATCACTTCATGTTTGTACTTATTTTAAGGACCTACATAATTAGCAAGCATGTGCTGTGCAGCTATACTTATGCTATCCATACCATCCGGCTTCCGGAGTATATGTACTTCAGGATACCCTGAAGATGGTTAACGATATAGAATTTACAGACTGCCTCGTTGGTCTAATGGTCGTAAAGTCTACTGCTGAACGAGGTCCTGGGTTCGATCCACACTAATTGCATTAGTGCCGGTGTTTTGGCAATAGGCTCACCCCCTATTACATGGCCATTATATAACAGGCAAATTATGGTGTGAGTTTAAATAAACCTCTATAGCATTAACATATTTTTTTGTTAGCACGGAGAGCGGGTGGGACAATCCGTTCCGGCCGGACGGTGACCTGAGCCGCGAGGCCGACGAGATAGTGTCGCTGATCAAGGGTGGGAAGCCCATCACGCCCACGCCCACCGCCGCGCCCCAGCTGGCCGCCTGCGACGAACACGAGGAGAAGGCCCTCGTCAACAATGTCACTGTGAGTACCCTGTTCTGCCACTCTACGAAAAAGAACTAAGTTTTCTATTCTCTTTGAATGCTGTTAAGCGACGCCAATGACCATGCATTGGACTTGAACGCCCAGTTGTCATTTTGTGGGGTTTGTATCACATGCGCAGTTCTTCCCACTATTTTCGCTGTGCGCTCAAAATTCGTGGTGACCTCCCTACATGGATAGGTATAGACAGTTTCATTTTCCAAATACTCGATATGCTTAACATAACGTTTTATGATTCATATTATAAGCGCTTGATCAGCGTTCTGCAGTGATTTGTTTTTGATATATGAAGCGGCTTCACATATGTTCTTGGAATGATTATCATGAATGAGAGCTTGCAAGTTATTTTCTATGGAATAACACATGCAATTATATACGGTGTAATTGATTAATATTATCACGTAAATAGAGTTTAAATAATGAAGTCACCTTTTAATACAAAATCTTCTGGTCTAATAATCTTATAATAGTAGGAATTTAACTTAGCTGGGTTTCTAGCTGATAAAATCCATGTTATATTCAAAGATGGTAGAGAAATGTCAACGTTTTGTCGTTGTCTAAAAAAGCATAGTCCTTAGTGTACAATAATGGGCGAGTTCGTAATTAATTGGAAGTATGGTATGATCGTTATTTGTATGATGTTGCAGGCGAGTGTTCAGGCGTCGCCGCAGACGAAGGCGTCCCCGGCGAGCCCGGCGAAGGCCATGAACGGCACGAAGCAGGCGGCGGGCGAGGTGCGCACCGCCCACGTGGAGGTGCAGCCCCCGCCCGAGCCCCAGCAGCCGGAGCACGTCACCATCAAGAAGAAGCCCAAGTGCAAGTGCTGCGTCCTCCAGTAAACACCCACACGCACACGCCCACACCGCACATCGGTAACACGCTCACACTATAAAAAGGTACACGTTGGCTAGCTTTCATGCACATACATGACGATCTCGGATGAACGGTGCACTCGTCACCGCCAATGTATGCGAGCCGGGCTTCTGTACCTATTTATTGTGTGACGCTACGCTTCGTACCGTGGCATACAGCCCACTATGGTGTTTACTCGGTGCTAACACGTTGTTCACTTTCTACATTCATCAATCGAGTACCTATACAATTTAAAATCATTCTACTATTATTCGGAATGCATGTGTTCATCATAGTGACAAATCGCTATTTGGCAACTATGTATTGTTGTGTCTTGACTTCATTGGCTCGGAGCGCCGCTCTGGCGCTTCATTGACTCGATACATGATACTTTTACATACTACTATCATTTTATCATTATTATAAGATTGTTTTTTGATAATAATTTTACGTGCTAAGAGTTTTTATCAATTTTTATTAGGGTACAAACATGAAAGTATTTATTTTGTTTTAACTAGTCTGAAGTATATGTTTTCGATGTTACGTAGTAGCGCAGGTTGCTTGGATTATTCAAAATTGCAATGAGGAGTGTGCACCCGTGCGTGGGATGTTGTGTGAAGCAATTCTGATAGTTCGACGAGAATCTCAGCGAGTGGCTAGAGCAGCGGCAGGCGGTAGACAGATCGGAATGCTCTATATCAAAACAAATTAATAAAAATCCTTATATTTCTGCTCATTCGAAACCGATTTACACTACCTATATACAAACGTTTTAAAAACAATAATTTATTTAAAGCTGTTAATTTTGAAGTTGAATCTGTGTTGAATAATATTAACATACATAATTTAAATGTATATTTTTATATCTTAATTTATATAAAAAAGTATTATAATCATTACAGAGTGGCTAACTTAGTATCCTAGAATCGAATGATAGCAGTGACTGTAATATAATTATATAATGTGGGCCTATTCTGGAATGTTGGCTAGCCGATGGCGGGTTAGTGTAACTTTGGTGCAGAGTGCCGCGTGTGCTAGCAGGTGCTGCGGCTCGGGCGCATTCCAGGGCAGCCCCGCGGATGGCATGCCTATACATTACGAGTAGATAAATATTATTACTGTTGTTAGTATTAAATGTAGCCTCCTTCGTACATTTCACGCTTGCGTCCAGTAGTCGACACGCCACCCCTCATATTATGTGACGACATTGAGATCATCCTGTTACTAACATTGTCATGGACTTATTTAACGAGCCTATTATATTAAATATGTGTCCCTGTAGATGTAATAATACAGCCGTGTGTAGCTGGTAGCGCGGCGCGACCGGTAGCGCCTCGCGTCTGTACTAGCGTTGACTGACAGGGGTCGACGGTTTCACTTCATATTCGTTCCTTTTCGATGGTAAGAGTTGGCTAACATCTGAGCGTGCGATAATGAGGTTGCATTTTAACTGATGTAAAGGTTCATTTTCCTAAAGCCATTCGTAAAACGACGCAACAGCAGACGTATTAATTTAAATTATCGATATGGAAACAGTGGCAGCGGAACGTAGATTATGTGAATAAAATTGGTAGGGTGCATTCCCATCCAAACGGAATAGAACTTATATAAGATAGCTAGGTGTAGTTAGAGAGGTCATAGTTAAGGTATCTGCGTTACAAACTTTGTTATTAAACAGATAATTTATTTTTGACTTTGTTTAGGTTTTGTATTGTAGGCGGCGCTAGTGTTGTGGAGGAGCGCCAGTAAGTTAAACAAATAAACTACAAGTACCGCCGATATGGCCTTGTCGCCGAAATCGTACAGTAGGCAGTGATTGGACAGCGGCTATCGAGAGCGGTGATACCGGTAGACGTAGTGTCACCTAGCGCGGCTTGGCAGACTGCACCTTAGAGACGTCCTTGTGTAACGTGTCCTTGTCACGCATTCGTAACGTGCCCTTGTCACGCATGTGTAACGTGCCCTTGTCACGCATGTGTAACGTGCCCTTGTCACGCATGTGTAACGTGGGCTACCGTGTGCGTGCCTCCGCCCTCCGCCTCCACACACTATTTGGTTAACTCTCCTGGTCAACAAACGCTGACGGAAGCATTTTACGAGATTTCATCATTAATTGACATTAGAATGCTTTCCTTTTCTGCAACAAGTTTTTAAATCTCATATCCCATGCCCTTACGACTTACGATGATAAGTGCTTGTTATTATTAATATATATATTGATAATGTCTTGTTATTTTATCATTTTTATGACATCATAATTTTAAGTGCGTTTATTTGGGCACAAAACTTTTATTTACATTTTGTATGTATTTAATAGTGAATAGTGAGGGGCTGCGACAAGACGGCAGATGCTTGGTGCTAGCTATTGAGCAATAGCTACTGTGGTCACATCGAGTCATAAGCAGCATTTAACTTGGTTGTGTGGAGCAGCCCTCACTGCCTCGTAACTATGTGCATTATATGTCTGTATATGTATCAATATATACAATCCGCGTTGACAATTATCTGGTTTCAATTGATGAAAGTATGTTCCTTAATAAAGTTTTTTATTTTTGAGTAAAATACTGGCATTAAGGTTCCATATTGTATCGACGTGTAGTATTTATATTTGGTGTAAAATGTTCATTGGACGAATTATTATATCTAAATATCAATTATTGTGTACCTACATTAAATGTGGAATATCTCCTTATTCCAATACTTTACATTGTCATACTAGCTATGTGTAATACAAATTTAAAGTGACATTATATTTGTATATAATCTTTACTTTCTATTCTATTATTGTCAATCGATGAATATGTACAAATCAATAACTGTGTAATTATTTATATTAAATCTTTGAACGCGACTTACATTTTTTATTTTTTGCTTATTCATTTATAATTAATGATTAACTTAAATAAAAGTATAATTTCAATATAAAGTCCATTTTATTATTCATAAACATTAAAGTTCTATCCAACTTCGCTAGTAAAGAAGTTTGATTATGGAATATTATGCACTATAAAAGAGGCGTATACATGAGAATACGTTCAGTTCTGGATTGGCCATTCTTTATGATTTCTAAGTATGGTTTAAGCTTCATGTTCATCCTGTATACAACCTTTAAGAAAACATCAATACATTAGCTAAGACCCCGGGTTTCACCCGCGTGTAATCTGTACTAATATTATAAAGAGGAAAGATTTGTATGTAAGTATGTTTGTAACGAATTGGGTCTAAAAATTTGGGACCTGGATTTCAAAAATTCACCATTTGAATGCTACATTATCACTGATTAATATCTATTAGGCTATATTTTATCCCCGTACTCCCACGGGAATGGGAACTACGCGGGTGAAACCGAGTGTGCTTATTATTTATTATGAGTCCGATGTGTCCCACTGCTGGGCAAAGGCCTCCCTTCCCTCTTTCCATACCTTGCGATCTTGGGCTTACTCAGGCCAATTTTTCAGGCAGTCATTATACTTACACAAAATATTCAGCTTTATCATATCAGTACAGATAAAACAAACTATTAACTCCAAGATTTCGTAAAGTTTATTACGACTATTAAATCAGAGCCAAATAAACATTTTGATTACCATCAGATCAAATAAGAAAAACCAAAAATGTAGTTTACATACAAACTTTCAACCTAAGTTTAAAATGAGAACTTAAGTTAGGATTAGCAGTTACATATACATATACATACACCCTCCGAATTTTAAGTCTACGGCCAGCGGCAGACAAGCCTTTAGTAGCTGCAAATAAAATAGGAAACATAATCGATCAAGGCTTTAAAAATTATTACATTTGTGATTTATTGTATTACAAGACCCAGTCAATGATATAAGCTTTTTTTAATTGTGTCCCTACGTAATGAGAATCGACCAATCGGCAGATGGGAATACATGTCATTTATTATGACGGGATAATTATTAATTACAAAATCCACAGCTCTTATATACCGATGCTTTTCTCTTCGCTTCATAGAAGGCGCTATGCCTGCCAATTAGAAGTGTTTAATCATCACCCAGACAAATTTGTGCTTTAAGCTATCCCTATATAGCTATAATAACCTGTATGCTACAAACAATATAAAAATGTCATTAGGAAAGAAAGAAGGACTAATATATATGTATAAGCGTGCTAACTAACTCCTTTTATTATCTATGCTTTTAATTGTTGCTACGCGGGTGAAGTACAATAAACCTAGTACCTATAATATATTACGATTATGTAACTTATTCAAAATTACATTCTAGTACCCTATAATAATTAGAAAATATGTAATCATAACTACTTACAGACTGCTTGTTGCACGAGTGATAAATATATCTAAAATAATAAACATTTTAGGTTTAGCAATTTTCTAAGCTGAAATTTGAATGAATATAATAAGAACATTACAGCGATCTAAAACACCAATAGAGCCTTAGCATAACATGGCCGCAGAATTAAATAAATTCTGAAGATGATTTAATTGTTTTTTTTTATGTTTTCTTGATATGAATGATCCTAGAAAATTCCGCAAACTAGCATTCTAATTTCGAAAACATTAATAACTTTGCAATCAACTATAAATTAAATTAATAAATGGTAATAAAAGCAAAAAGTACCTGTTCCAGTTTACGCCCAAAGAACAGGATTTCTTTTTGGACCGATTGATAATATGAACGGGTGCCTATAAACTAAATTTTCCGCTTGGGTCTCGTCAAGATAGGTACATCGGTAAACGTTCATTACACTGGAATTTGATATGCAATGAGTATAAGGTGATAAATTCCATGTTTATCTAATAAAACCACCGTAATGACCATAAGAAAGTACCTTATAGGCGCATATTGTAAAACCCATTAAAAACATTCGACACTTAGGAGCAATTTAGGGAGCATGTTGGTACAAAATAAAAAATTTTGGTTGGCTTTTCGATCGAGCGGAACCCACTTTGTTGAACAACAAAATGTAACTATGAATTGGACGAGTATTCGTATGAAATATTGTTGAAAGCAATTAGAGGATACATTACGGAAAAATCTGTTCTAATTCGTACGATCTTTATCTGTTTTGTTTTTTATCTGACTATGTACAATACCTTAAATCTAGGTATGGAACAAGTTAAGAATACCATGAGATTTCTACATTCATTGTCATAAATAGCTCCTTAATATAAAACTGATTATATTAAATAGACGCCAGATATGTACATTTTACATTTATTGTCGCTTCGTCTTCTGAGTGCCTTGTGCGAGTTCGATTCGGTGCAAATATTGGCATGCTCCGAAATATTCAGTGCAGCGATTGGCCCGTTCTGAACCGTTCGGTGCAGCGATGAGTCCGCCATGAAACTGAACCGTTCGGTGCAGCGATGAGTCCGCCATGAAACTGAACCGTTCGGTGCAGCGATGAGTCCGTCATGAAACTGAACCGTTCGGTGCAGCGATGAGTCCGTCATGAAACTGAACCGTTCGGTGCAGCGATGAGTCCGCCATGAAACTGAACCGTTCGGTGCAGCGATGAGTCCGTCATGAAACTGAACCGTTCGGTGCAGCGATGAGTCCGTCATGAAACTGAACCGTTCGGTGCAGCGATGAGTCCGTCATGAAACTGAACCGTTCGGTGCAGCGATGAGTCCGCCATGAAACTGAACCGTTCGGTGCAGCGATGAGTCCGTCATGAAACTGAACCGTTCGGTGCAGCGATGAGTCCGCCATGAAACTGAACCGTTCGGTGCAGCGATGAGTCCGTCATGAAACTGAACCGTTCGGTGCAGCGATGAGTCCGTCATGAAACTGAACCGTTCGGTGCAGCGATGAGTCCGTCATGAAACTGAACCGTTCGGTGCAGCGATGAGTCCGCCATGAAACTGAACCGTTCGGTGCAGCGATGAGTCCGCCATGAAACTGAACCGTTCGGTGCAGCGATGAGTCCGCCATGAAACTGAACCGTTCGGTGCAGCGATGAGTCCGTCATGAAACTGAACCGTTCGGTGCAGCGATGAGTCCGTCATGAAACTGAACCGTTCGGTGCAGCGATGAGTCCGTCATGAAACTGAACCGTTCGGTGCAGCGATGAGTCCGTCATGAAACTGAACCGTTCGGTGCAGCGATGAGTCCGTCATGAAACTCACACTAGACGCTCAGATTGGCAGTATATTATTATGTTATCTTATAATGTAAGCCGAGCGAAGTTTTAGAACAACCCTTTGCAGAACACATCTAGAGAGTAATTGCTAGGTCAGTACAGAGTCAATTAATATATTGAACTTCATTATTAAACATAATTTCATGATTACTTTATATTTAATATTATTATAATGAGTATGAAATAACCAGGATGGAATTCGTTCGTAAGTCTTAATAGCTATCTATATAAGTATTAATATTAATGAGAATAAATGGAGGGCAGACATAATGTAAGTATGTTGGTATCGAATGGAATGTACTGTTACTATATGCAACAATTTGTGCGACGCAAGGCTTTGACTGGAGTGTCACAATACCTCAAATATTGTTATTGAACGAAAAATTCCCATTTACATAATTTACATTAATCTTTAATTCGAAATTGGAACCACTGCTAATATAATTACGTACTTAACTTGCCGTCCGACATTCTCCCACCGACCCTGGGGCCTTACCATGAGCTCTTATTGCCATGATAGTTTCACTTATGTATGAGACAGATGTATGTGACGTGCATACATCTGTCACTGTCGCACAACTGAATTAACATTGCAATAAGAGCTCATGGTTGGGCCCTTGGTCGCACACAACACTGCTCTCACTACTGCTCACATTTGCACATGCACATTTACACACAGACCTATTTTAAAAGTATCAACTACTATTGAGTCATACACGCTATCAGTATAAAAGCTAGTTTTACGTATTCAACTCGCATTAAAACATGTCATCTTAAAGTCGGCCATGACATTCTCCTGCAGTAATATGCACCTACTAAGATAACTATGTATAGGTCTATTTTAGTTTGCACATTCAATGTCACAACAGTGGCTATGATGTCACAAGCAGATTCAAGCGAATTTATATTAGTAATAAGATGAGGATCATTTACAAATTGAATTGAAACATTATCGTTATGCGAATGTCCGATCTAACCGAAGTGACGCGCCACATAAAAATTAAATTTGAAAATGGAAAAATCACGCCAACGGAAAGCTGTTTTTTTAATTAAAAAAAATTGTTGTCAAAAGCACTTTCTTAGCCGACTTTAAGTATTGTTATTGATATAAAATAATTGAGTTCAGTAAATCGGGAGACATGTTTTTTTCTTGTGCATTGTCTTACACCACTAATATAATGTCAAATCTCAATAATGGAAGTGAAATGTACAATATCTTTTGGAAAACTGCCTATAACCACAATATTTGATAGGTGTAAGTAGTTAATTAGGCCCTGTTTGGGTGGGATTAGTATTTATGCCTATCATAATTAATTACAATAATAAATATATTCGATCAAAATCACTATAGTTATAAAAACGTACTGTATATAACAGTACTTGGTAAATGCGTAAGTTCATATAAAATGATTTATACATAATATAGTGTATGTTTGTACAAAATCTGCGTTGGTATGAGTTAGTTGGTGGATATTTCCACGGCTTTGTTTAGTATTAGAGACACGTCCATAGGTGGGAAGTTCTGTAGCAACTTGACATTGGACGCGAAGTCTCCGCTCAGCAAACTGTCTCGTACTAATCTGTAGAGGAAACAGTCGTAGGTTAGTTTCCAGGAAATTTTAGCTGAATAGTGTTGTGAAAGAAGTTGATTATAACTCAAAAGAAACAGACTCGGATAAACGTATATAATATAAACCCCGTCTGCATGCATAGAAGATAATAAAAAGTGTGGGGACTACAGATAACAAATAGAAAAATATGGCATATATCTGTGGTCTATTTAATCTTTCAAATTCATGCGAATCTATACTAATATTATAAAGAGGAAGGATTTGTATGTAAGTTTGTAACGAATTGGCTCAAAAAACAGTACTAGACCGATTTAAAAAAATATTTCACCATTTGTATCCCCGTACTCCCACGGGAACGGGAACTACGCGGGTAAAATCGCGTGACGTCCGCTAGTAATGAATATTTCTCAAAAAAAATTAAATCTATAAAAGTGTTTGAAATTTGTTAACATATATATATTTGTGTTCTGACGAAGTATCACGAAGAATCTACTGCAGGACGACTAGATCCCTACTGCAAACCTTACTCACCGCACAAATGCCCTTAATTTAGCTTAGAATGTTTTAGTGCCACCGTCTGTAAGGTGGAGTTAAAAAAACAGCGTTCTGAGCTGCAATCAATCGCAATGGGGATTGCTGAACATGTTGAGTTTGTTGAAAAATACATTTTACGACTTCTCTGAATTAGGTTTTTATTAACTCAAAACGTAAGCAGACAAGCGTGTTCCAACTTGACAGCTCGAAACAGACCAGAAGTTAGTGAAACAAATAGTATTATCATCAAGCTTCTACTCAACTAGTGGTTTAAAGGGAGAGCTAGTTACTTACAAGCGCTTGTCCTCTATCTGTCTATTGCGAGTACTAAAGTACTTTGGCTACATTGCAAGAAGGTAGGCAAACGATCTTGAAAGGCTAAGTGTAACTGGAAGAACAGAGGGCAAGCGCTTAAGAGATCTTTATCCAAAAAGATGGCGAGACCTGGTGGCCGAACATTTGGCAATACCGGTCACGTCAGTGGCAGTAACGTCGCATTCCACCATGCCGAAGATAGAGGGCGGTGAAGAAAATCTATTGACACAGTATTTTTGACGTCACGATCCTCAGCCTCAGCACTGAGGGGCTGACAGAGAAGGAGAGAGGTACTTACAGTATCATGGCACAGCAGATGTAAATGAGGAAGTCGAATCTGTTCGGGTCCGCGAACATGGAGTCCCAGAGCCGCTCTACGTCTGGGAGGGAGAACTCCTGAGACAGCAACAAGGTCAGCCATCTGCAAAATACATGCCATATTTCAGTTAAAAAGTCGGGGTGGCCGTGGGAGCCGTCCGTTTGAGCAGTCGCATGCTCAAGCGAGGCCAGTTCGAATCCCAAGAATATTAAATGTTACAATGCTTTTTTCCGCTATATAACTCTAAAATTCGAACGGGAGATACCGCTTTGCAAACTGTCTTCTACTCTTTGTATGTATTGTTTCACCTAAAGCTGTAGTACTGAGGCCTGAGTTCCTGGCGGTCGAGCAGGCTCCAGACGTCAGGGTCGTGCTTCTTGAGGCACTCGCTGAGCTTGCCCATCATGTAGTTGATGCCGCTCTCCGCTTCGTCCAGGGTGCGGATGAAGAAGTCGCGGATCTCCGCCATCAGGTTCGTGAAGCAGAAGAAACAGTCTGCCTCCGCGTGCTCTGCAAGCATATATAACTAACATCAACTTTCAGCTTTCCACAATTTCGTTATACTGATTAATTTTGGTGGGACATATTATAACTCTGATTCTTGTTTCACTTGTTCCCATAAGGATTGTAATTTTTTAATTTCGAAGAGTGGAGGGAAGAAAAAAAAAGTTTAATAAGGTGGTAAGGTGTCAATCAATATTTTTTACTTTATCCCACTTTAAACCACACACGGGGTATACTTTCTCCCATGGGATTTAATTAGTGGGACTGCTTGGTATGGCAAAGCGTAATTACCCGAATATGACCCTCTCTTGATAGGATAATACTAGTGTTTTTGTAGGGGATTCTTCTATATAAATACTAATATTAAAAATAGGAAAGATTTGTTTGTGTCGAATAGGCTAAAAGTAAAAGACCGATCCAAAAAAATATTAACCAGATGAATACGTGAAATGAAACTTTTAATGAATATAAAACGTACGTCTGTACTCTTTATCGGAGTCGCAAGCGAAAGTGTGGTATATGGGTCCGATGATCTCGTTCATGCCCTGCACGTACCCCTGGCCGGGGTTGAGCTTGGCGTACAGGAACAGCATGCGCTCCACCACCTCCCAGTGAGCCTCGCACCCCTCCTTCAGCGGGGCGTAGTCCCCACTGGTGATACCCTCCGAACGGCGCACATCGTTGCTAAGCTGATACACAAATATAACCTCATACATACTTACTCCTTATATCTTTATTCTAAACTTGAGATCTTATCCGTCTGCTTTCTTAATAATACCATAAAAAACTGAACTGTTTTTCTATTTTTGCACATACATATATACATATGCTCACGCCTGTATTCCCCGATGGGGTAGGCAGAGGAGTTATAATAAAAACACGCACTTCTCACCGAATATGATTAAGTGCCAACGAGACAGAAAGTATGCCGTCTCAGGCACTATGCATACGTCTTTGAATTATTTCTCAGACATATGCAGGTTTCCCTCACGATGTTTTCCCTCACCATAAAGGACGTGGTGTGAAATCACTGAACATAAGTTTTTAGGAAAACTCATTGGTGCAGATTGCTCTGATCCGTTTGCGTAGGAGGCGACTACTCAAATCCTACCGCCTCCACGGCTATTCTTATTTATATCTCATTTAGAAGACAGTTCAATCAAAAGACAATCAAAATTTTACTATGCCACGACAAGGTAAAATGTTATCAAATATTCATACTTCTAGCTGTAACCGCATAAAGATTGAGTTATATAAAGTAGGTATGTTGTTTGCTCGACACATATCAGGTATCGGCTACGACAGGTGAAAGTAACAAGTAGAATCGGCGTGACCTACAAATTATACATTCGCTTTGTATCCACTTATCATTGGAGAACAGGGGTCACATTAATTTATCATTGAAGAGCGCACGGTCACTTAATTATAGCATTATTATTAATTATTTTCACTTGTTGCCTCGGACAAGTGTCAAGGACAGCAAGCACAACAAGCGTATTGCTTGCTGTCAAAAAATCTAGATTAACGACAAAACTTTAAAATGTTACACTTTAGAATGTTAAATAATTTAAATAACGCGTTTTTGGGACCATTTAATTTGAATATATTAAACAAAGTCGTTTTGGTACATTAACTCAAAGAAAGCGTACTAATTCAATAAATAAATAATTCCATATCAAGTCAAATTCGAAGCACTCGTAACTGAAGAAAGTGTATGAAGAGATGGATGAATGTAGACGAAGCAAAAGAATGTAAGCATGTGGCAAACGTTGGTCTCTGCCTACCCCCATGGGATGGTAGCGTGATCATATGTATGTATAAATAAAAAAGCAGCTGGACCGATTTCAGTTTTCTACTCCGTCCGGAATTTTTATTAGACTATCGGAAACATTCACAGAAATAAATTTATTCGGGTTAAACCGCAGAACTCAGCTAGTATAACACAAATAGAGTAAAAGTATATCAATCTAAGTGTTTGCGATATCAGGGAGGGAAGGATACTCCCAAAAGTAAGTGAAAAGAGAAGTGTGTCACCGTTGCACATAACTAGTAAGGTAAAGCTATAAGTTAATATACCTTTGCAACACCGAGGCCTCTTCTTTCCAATGTGGAGTATTTCAATACGGACTGTTCTACTCTTTTATGCAGCCGTTTCACGCCATTGCTATTGACAATCTAGAAAAAAAGGAAAAGTCATCTTACTTTGATAACTTCGGAAAATATTTATTACTATCTTAAAGCCAGGGATTTGGCCACACAATTTTTTTTGTTTTAAAAAAAGTTTTTATGCCCCATCTTATACCTTCAAGAATATGTGTAACAAACATAACATTCACATTTATATAATTTGTTAAGATATTTTATTTTATCTATGGCGCCCCTACCTAACCCCCAGTACTTTAGTCGCAGTTCATTTCTGCAAAAGCTTGTACCGCATATGATCACATACCTCTGGTGTGGGGAAATCGGTGGCAGATTGGAAGAATGATATTTCAGGGCACAGTCTCCGTACATCTTTATCTATTTGCAGGAGGACCTCGTTGTCCTTGAAGTATGTGCCCCAGGAGCTGTCGGGGCTGATGTTGAGGGGGTGGTCACTGGGCCCGCCTGGTGACACTATTATCTCATCTACAAATTAACATCGAAACAAAATTTTAAAATTCAAATCTATCTTTTATTGGCTAGACTTTACAAAGTACTTTCAAAGTGTAAGAGTAATCGAAATTTTCTTTAGTTAATTAAACAAAATACTTTAAAATAATTGGATCAACATGATTATACAAGGTTATAAGTACAATCAAAAAAGTCCTATTCAACATAAGGGACACTTGGAACAATAATAATATAATGCTAACATTTGTTTTTAAGCTGATGCTATCTCCACAATGTTGTGTCATCATTGCCTGCCTCGCTGGTCTAGTGTTTGCAAATGCTACTGTGGAATTTGAGATCCCGGGTTTGATCCTTGGGTCAGGTAAAGAATTGTTGGGTTTCATCTGTACTTTCCCAGTAGCAGCCTGGATTATATGGAACTTGAAAGTAACTGGCGAAATGTTTGTGTTGAAATACTACATACTTGAGTGATTGGAGAAAAGATTATCTGTGAAATATATCTAACCAATAAACTGCTTATACAATTGTCTTTTCTTAATGAGAGTGGCTTCTCTGTTATTCTTCTCTTGTGGCAGATAGTGGAGAAGAATCTTCCAGACTAGCGATCTCAGACCTTTCTCATCCGGGATCCCTGCAATTTGTTAATGATAGTAATAAAACATTCAAATCTAATATATAAAATTCTCGTGTCACAGTTTTCGTTGCCATACTCCTCCGAAACGGCTTGACCGATTTTGATGAAATTTTTTGTGCTTATCCGGTATCTATGAGAATCGGCCAACATTTATTTTTTATTTCCCTAAATGTTAGGGGTAGTTCACTCCTAAATTTTTTGTTTATTCTTTAGACAAAATTCTAATCTACGCGGGTGAAACCGCAGGGCACAGCTAGTAATATATATGAACATCATAGTAGGACATTTTGATCACATGCTGAAATTTAAGAATTTTTTTGTAAGTACAAAAAGATATATACACTGATGAAATACAACTTTTATGTTTCATGTTTGCAAATAGATTTAAGTATTAAATACTTATTATAGACAGACATTTTATTGCTCACTTGTGACAATTTCCCATTATAAAGATGTATGTTCAAAAAGAAATACCTACCATTGAATGCCAATTTTTGTAACTGATTCATGTCCAGTACATCTTCGTCAAGCATTATTTCAAATGCTTTAATTCTGTAAGTATTAAACAACATAAATTTATATATTCAAATTATAAATAAATAAATAATAGTTAGAGTAGACATTGGTGTTATATATAATATCGTCACCGGAAAGGCTATAATACTAAAGCGCCAAATGGCCATTTTACAGTAGAGCGATTTAAAGTTTTTTTTTTAACAAAAAAATTCATAACTCTTTTCCTATAATTCCAATCGAAAAACAGTAAAGGAAAACAAATATCGTGAATTTATTATCTATGTACTGAAATAAAGATTTTCAGCATATTTCCTGTAATTCAGGAGATAGCTGTCGCTTTAGTACTTATGCTCTGTATAGTTCGTAAGCAGAAATTACTTATCTCCGTAATAATGTCTAAGTGCAGTGAACGAAAAGTACTGACAAACCACATTTCTCGAAATGTTTGTTAAGAAAAAGTACTAACCCGCATTTTGAATAGATTATACACTCAGTAAATATCACTTAAACACCATAAAATGTGTCAAGACCGATTGGAAAAATGATGTAAAGCACAATTAGATGGTATCATTGTTATGCCAAAACGCCATACGTAACAGAAAAAGGATCAAAAATTAATCTTTTTTTTCTTAACCGTCATACTAAAGTGTAAAAACTAACAATGTGTACTAGCTGCATACTAAATTCATAGGAATAACAAGTCTTTTTGAGTAACGTTTTTAATTCGAACTTCAATTTATGCTTTGCTTGTTATTACTTACCCCGTTTTTATATTTTTCAATAAAATAGTTAAGTGCTTAAATAATTATTTTGCAATATTTTTTTCCAATGGATAGCTGACGCTAGGGAGAAGACCAGTCGTAAATGATGATGTGTATAAGTTAGACCATATAGGCCATGACTAGAAAAAGACTAGAGTTAGCTGATGTACTGAAAGTAAGACTTACAAATGTGGTATATCTTTAGAAGTAAAATTCAAGGGTTCAAAAGCTAGAGCTATTGATAAAGGCTACAAGCCCTATCACATTGGAAGTCAATGCAAACCAAATGGCATGTATGTGTTTGATAGTAAATTGAATAATGAATGATGTATGGGAAAATAATGAGTGATAGGATAATTTTTGCTACAATAATATTTGACAGTTGACATGAATGTAATGAAAGTATGAAGGCATGTTTCCTCTTAAAGCTAGAATTGATGACAGGAGAAGAAATTTAAATGGTGAAGTTGAAAGAATAAATTAGAATTGTGAAGAGAGTAAATACTTGAAGATTGTGGTACATCTGGATTCGAACATTGGGGAAACTCATAGTCACTATTATCTGCTGTAAAAGTTACCATGATTTCCAACAAATTGACAACTTCTTCGCCAGAAGAAACAAAAATTTTATTATGAATAAATGGTCCATAATCTAGCATATTCACATGATGGATCTGGAGCGAAAATAGACTATGCCGTTTTAAAAAACTCAGTGAGGTAGATGCAAAATATCTTAAGCATGTAATATGTATGAAAGATGCAGCCATCTTCTGTTATAGTATACTATAAAACGTCTTTGAATGATGCTAGTGAGTGGAACGGTATATCGAATGGTAAACTAGTGAATACAGGTATGATTTGCCGAAATGTAGAATAAAGGATGGAAAAGAGAGGAAATTAAAGTTGTTAAAAAAAGTATGAATGCTCACCCTATTTCTTAATAAACTGCGCTAGCTATGTATGAAGAGGTGATCTCCAATGAATGGTGCATGCCAAAGCTCGTACCCATGTATCACAACAAAGCTGATGTGCTAGACGCTAATTATTGTGGAATAATAAAGCTCGTGTCCTATTAGTATGAACATTTGGGTAGTATGCGTGGTGGTAGTTACCATAGTAGATCGAATTAAAAATACTGTAATAACAGACAGTTACAAGTTGAAGTATGATGTGGTGACCAGAATTGAAAGAAGTATTTTGAGATGGTATGGACATCGAATGGATGAGTGAAAGGCGATTGTCGAAATAAATTTATAGAGCGAATGTGAGTGGAAGTGTCCGTAGAGGGTGTCTAAGGAAGAGCTAGCATGATTAGTTTAACAATCTTTTACACAAAGGTCAAATTCGGAGTACGTGGGCTTATGTATGTATTTGGGGAAAAGTGATAGGTGGAGTTGGTGGTATGTCCAGTCCTAAGAAGATAAATTCGGGCGATGTACGATAACCAGTCTGCTTAAACTGGCTTTGCGGCTGATGATGGACGAAACAGCAGCAGTTCACGGGGACAAAATTGGACTACCTCTTCCTCCATAAACTGTAGGAGATAATATGCAAGTCAATTATAATCCCTGCTGGTATATGTATGGACCTGAATATAGAGCTACGAAGGAAGGGGTGAAAGGTGAACTATGATGAATGACAATTAGGATTAATTTAAAAGAGAATGTTTTTATGTAGCACCAGTAATTAAGTTGAAGAATAAGCTTTTGCCATGGACACGCCATGGTATACGAACCGATGAGGACAATGATGTGAAAACAGTTTCGTGTATGAATTTGTATAGTCATAATGGTAGAGGAAGACCTAATATAATTGATGGATTGATACGATATGCGTAGATAGTGAGTCAATACAGAGATGATTACCTATAGAGAAATGTAAGAGAAGAAATATTTCACCGTCCACACATGATATCGAGGAAGGGTACGAGACAATTATGAATAAATTTTAGTCTTATCTCGGTAGCTTAGATGATAAAAGAATATTCTTCATTTAAGAAATCATGGTATAATAGCTAGGTTTTAATAGGTTTTTTCAAAAAGTTAATGATAACCTCATTTAATTATATTACCAGCCCATGGATTATGTTATTCATTATGATATTTTTTATTAGTTATTATGATATTCATTATTTTCAGTAGAAATTGATTGAAACTAGATTGACACCCAAAATTAATAGGCAATTTGAAGAAATATTTTGTAGATCTTTTTACTAACCTAGTGTGCCAGTGATAACTCTCGCACAAAATACTAAATACTTATCTAGTAATCATAACAAAACTTAATTCCAAAAGACTAAACGTAATATTTTTTGTCATTTTTTAATACTAAACGAACCATAGGCCCATTTTCGAGTTAAATTTACCATGCTTACCATACTTATTCGTCGATTTCATGAATGCAACACTTCTTAAAAGACACTCAAATACATAGATCCGTAAAGTAAAAATACTAATCACGTCTCCCCTCAGAAAAGTGCGTAGACAGAATAAACTAAAGCGCCATGTTCATCAATACCTGCATAAAGCAAATTTACTTATCAACCCAATCCAGGTATGTTTGCAACCAGCAAAAAATACTGAAGTGACTATAATGATACAAACTACAGTATTTTGACTTGCTGAATGAGGAAAAAGTGGATAATGACAGTGAAAAAAATTACTTAACTGACAAATAAAAAAAAAAGGTTAAGATTTGTATTACGTAAGGATTTTTCGTTGAATGGAAAATATGAAAAATCACATAATTTTCAGGTGCTGAAACGCCAAAAATTGGCTTGGATCTTTATGAAACCTACACCAATCGACGCAGAAAAAAAAATCCAGTTCAACGATATATATAACTCATATTGGCCAAAATGGCGCTTTAGTAGTTTTGCTTTTCCGGTGACGATATTATTTTCTTTGTCTAAATTACTACTACATGTGTATTTCACTGAACTCCCGCAGTACCAAATTGAATGAATTTTTTGTTTGCATTTGGGTGGTGCCTTGGGTGATTTACAAATCAGCCAGGCAGTTGATGCTGCAGTTGTTATGCAGGACAATGTCTGTCAGGTCCGCTAGTTATTTATAAAAAACTGTTGCCCATGACTTAGTCTGTAATTTGTAAAGCCCAAGTAAAAGACAAGAAATCTAAATCCTAGCTACAGTATAAAGATCTTTAGAAAATATAGGATAACGAAGTGAGTAATAGTAAAGTTTGGCTGACTATTGAAGATAAATCAAAACAAGACCTAAATGACACATTTAATAACTACCTAAGTATTGCATTATGGACTTACAAAACATTATTTATATTTATTGATATCATTATAGAGGAACAAGGAATCTGGAAATTCATCGTGTAACACATGCGTAGCTAAAAGAATAAAGTATTTATAAACAAGTGTTATAAAGTACGATAAAGGTAAGTTACACAAAACAATTCGCATAAATTCGCATATTTAATGCTCGGAATAAATATCTGGGTGTGTTTAGTGAATCATATTTTACTTATATATCTGTATGTAGCTTAATATCGCATTGCATTAGTGCATGATCCTCCCCTAAATTTTAAGACCTTACCTTGCTTTATGTAAACTCATTTTGAAATCTCTTCGAGCACATTCAATATTTTTTACGTATTACTTAATTAATACTCAAGAACACAGACATCGCTTGTGATGAATAATTTTAAGTATATTGGTGACTTTCACGTAATATAAAATACAAAACTAGATATTGAAATCAAATTTAATGAATAAAATGATAATAAAATCCAACTAAAGTGTCAAGTAAGTCAAAGTACGCACATAGCATATCAACATTCATTCCGTCATTACGTGTTGCCGCTGTATGTCAGTTTCTGTCAGTTTGACCTATAGATATAGAAAAAATATTCTTTATCTTTGGTTTGACGAATTGGTTATGTGTCATAATGATTGTCTTGTGTCAGTCACAATCAGTCAGGTGTCAACGTCCCGCGTCAGTATTACAATCATTCAAACAAGTGTCAATGTCACATTTTATCTATGAAATTTATCAAAGACTATACGACCTTTTTTTTTCTGTTAGCTAATGAGTAAGAAAGCGTATCCTATACAAAATTTGTTTTAATATTCTGAAATTTTCTTGAATAATACTTAATGGCACCATTTTTCTATTCTATTAGCAATTTAAGGTGGTTGAGAGATGTTATGTTTAAACGATCAGCCAGAATTTATGGAACGATATTTTAAAAATATCTTTTCTAATATCTTTTTTAAGAACTTACGGGTGCACTTTACTTTATTACAATCTAGCTAGACTGTAATTATAGGTGTCTATTCGCTGTTCGTATGTTTTTTCTATCTTAAGTTTAGTACAATGCACAAATACAATTTCTTGTTTACCTAGGTTCTTCTCGACGTGTGCTTTTCAGTGTAGACTCCCGTCAAGAGTCATACCCAAGTAGTTCGTCGTGTTTTCACATGATTTCACCGTACTCGTATTGCCATTTAAGTACCTATCTGTACCATACCAACTTTTTGTTCGCAAAGCTTTTAGCTACGGCTAGATTTTGTTCAAAGTTCAAAGTTTATTTATGTTGACCTTAGGTAATTCGCAATTTCAATGTTATTGAAGGTCACATATAAATTTGCTATTTCTTCTTCTTGGATACTACATATTGCTATCAGAGCTGTGTACGTACATAGTACTTCTTATGTTTATAGAGTAATTATTATGTTTTCAGGGTATCACTAAGTACCTAGAATATGGAGCGGACCTTATACTGCCTCCTTTTGGTACAACTTGTATTTATTTTATAAGGACGTACCTACCTACTGCCCTTAAGTTTTCATAAACTTGCAGAAACATCAGATAAACAAAGAAAACAAAAAGTCTTTTCTAAAATGAAATTTGGGTAGGGTACTCTAAGGGGTAGAAAGAGAGTGGAGTCCTCTGGGGTGCAGAGGTGTTCTGCAAAACAAACTTTTAACCGAAGATGATAAAACGCTAAAGTGGCAGATAGGCAGTCCATCGCGGTCTAAGGTTTATATTACTTTCATAAAAGAATTTAAAAAAATAAGTACGTGCCGTACCAGAAGGTATAGTACGTGGGGTGAAATTACTGCATATAAGTTGGGATTCAAACTTGCTTTGCGTAGCAGGCGACTCCTCAAACCCCACGGTGCCCACGGAACTTTAGAAGAATACCTAGTAGATGAAATCAGTGTTATTGTATAGATTGTTTGGCACACGAATCGAAAGACTGGAGAGACCCAAAGACACCCAAAAGTATTACTCAACTAATTTTATCAGAAATTTAAGTAAATATGCTCACGCTATCTCAGAATGGTCCCCGAAGTGGGTGTTGTAACTACAATACTACTTTTCTCCGAAGCTGATTAACTAAGAGTCGACGTGACATAAGGTGAGTCCATCACCGTCTCAAACACTATATTTATGCACGTCTCTGAATTAGTTCTGAGATATATGCAGTCAGTGCCGGATTTAGAGGTCCGGATGCCTTGGAGCAAAATTGTTTTTGCTCCAAGGCATCCGGTTTTCAAATTATTTTCGTAATAAAAAAGATTTTATCCGAGGTATTTACTGTGACTGCTCTTTTGTGGAGGCCCTAGGGCTGGGCGGTTGCCCTTCCTTAGACCCAGGCCTGTATGCAACCTCCACATTATGTTTTTCTTCACTTACAGTGAAGAAAAACATAATGTGGAGCATTAGCTCATTGTGCGAAATCACAGAATTTTAAGTTTTCATTGTTACATATCGCTGTGATTTGAACATGCGTCGCTCGCGTAGCAGGCAACTACTTATACCACTCGGCCACCACGGCCATTTTTTTGCGTCCGTTGAGTCTGTCGTTGTCCCGAGCGCTTTGCGTATTGTACTGGATCAGCCAAAAAACCGTATAAAAACAAACATACAGACGAATTTATAAACTCCTCCTTTTGTTGAAGTCGGTTAAAAATATCAACAATATTCCACTTGATAACCACCATACATTATGATGAACAAGTAGGTATATAGTTCCTCCAGGGGCCGCCTTCCCGTAGGGGAAGGCTTAAAGATACATACATTTGGAAATAACTGTTGGATTTAATATAATAAATAAATGAATAATGATGTCTTCCCCATTCCATTTCAGTTCATATCTGGAGAATTTAGTTTTGTATTGAAGTTTTATATTGGAAATAAGGATCGCGGCTATAGTAGGGCGCGTTCCATGTTCCTTTGTTTGTTCATAACGTCTGCACTGGTCGATTGATTCGTAATATAGATGGCACAATTTATTAGAATTCCGTAGATTTCATTAATTCCGTAGATTTTTTTGAGTTTAACAATAAAATATTTCACGCTACCCAACTTTAAAACATTGCAGTTTTTGTACATTTGGCTTAATCATTCACGTAAAAACTACTGAATGGATTTTGATGGGACTTTACAATAATAATCATCACATAATATCACATAGGCTATAAGAAATAGATTTTCGTGGTAGTTAAATTAAACGCGAGTGAAACCGTTGGTATCAGTAGCCAGTAGTTAATATAAGTACTTAACGTCTTTGCTTGTTCTGTGGGTAATATCGTATTACTTAGGTACTTACAACAAGTAACAACATAAATACCTTGCTGCTATCGGTTACTTACGGGAAGGCTTAAACAACATAAAAGCGCACCGGCTGCTCCAAGTACTTCGGAACGCTTTTGAGCCTAACTAAACTAACTAAGTAGCCAGCTAGGCTCCAGACGAGTAAGGTGTCTTAGTTACTTATTGAATTTTGGAGGGAATTTGTTTATTGTAAAACTAAGTAAACAGTAATATGGTGTCGACCAAGCAGACGGTGGCGGTTAGCGCCGACATCACACCCTTATTAATAGCTTGTTGTTTGTGCCAATTAGAGTTGTAGTACTCAGCAAACGCTAGCACACTGCATACCAAGTTCAGAGTTAAGCCCAACAGGAGACAAAAGAGCTGGATGAACTTTTCAGACTTCAAGTACAGTCCTGCTTCCAACAGCAAGCCCATGCTTACCAATGTATACGATCCATGCACTCCAATCATTATAAAATGATCTGTCGAAACCAGATTTTCACTTTCCGATGTGAAAAATAAACCGAACGCCATCAAAATAACAGCTAGGGCTCGCAACGCTACTTTCACTATTTTGTAGCCCATCTTTGGTCAATTGTAAATTATAGTTAGCAATAATCGGTAATAGCAAAATACAATATTAAACCTATTAAACATATCAAAAGTATTGATAAATATGAAGAATAACATAAGTAAACAATGTATGTTACGATGATGTACGTGTTATCCACAGATAAATAATTCTAAAGAATTTGCCTTATTCTTTGGTCCGAGAGAATTTGTTGCTGCCACAGAAAACAGATCGCAATAGTGAGCGAATTCATAGAAAAAGAAAGAAGTGGAAAATTTCGCTTTTTGACACGATATGCCTGGCAAAAAAAACTTTCTTCGTTATTGATAAAGTCATAATTCATATTTCATATTCAGGGATTTATTGCATTTGAGTTAGTTACATAAAAGACACAAAATAAACTTAATTATTACTAAGTCAGTATGAGGATATGGTTTAAGGAGCTTTTATTAAAGTTTGACATGAAAATAAAACTGGAAATTAGAATGACAGAACGTCTTAGCATTTCTAGAGAAGATTTTACTAACCTTTGAGTGTCATAATTATTTCGAAATGCTTATAATATACATGATTTTGTACAGTTTTATCGCCCGCGCTGTGTTATGTGATGATAGCAGCAATGAAACAAACCTTACTAAGTTCGAGTACTGTTCCCATCCCGACTGTTCCATGAAGAACCAGCACACAATGTGTGTTGCCGCCAACAAGCACAGTCCGAAGCTATATGTGTACGGCATGACTAACTGGATGCGGTACCAGATCCTCCTACTGCACAACAGACACCGGGACAACATCGCGATGGGCCTCGAGGCCGGTCAGCCGCCCGCCACCAACATGCGCAAGATGTACTGGGACTACGAACTCGAACAGATGGCTGAGCTATGGGCGAGACAGTGCCAGAAACGACACGACGAGTGTAGAAACACTATAAGGTTCAATGTACTCCAAAATATGGACGTGCGTCTGGTTGTACCAAAAGTTACTGAAGCACAACTGCTGGCGGATGTGGTTGGTGCATGGTACTCCGGGTCGCGGGTGCTGCCCCCGGAGCACGTGTGGTCATTCAGGCCGGGCAACTGCAGCGCTCCGGGCGGTTGTAACGCGCATTGGTATACGGCAGCTGCGTGGGCATCTACTTGGCGCATCGGCTGCTCACAAGCACTTTGTGCTGCTAGGAAGCGGAGTTGTGCGGCTTTTCGTAAACGCAGGGCCCAGACGCAATGCGATTACTCAACGAACGTAACAATAGCACCTAGCGTTACTGAAAACATTTTAAGACGTGCTAAATACATGACTTCGACGCCAGATAAATTACAAAATGTCGAGGATTATGCAACCACTAATAGACAAGCTTATAAAGAGTCACCATTACATCGTGGTCTTATGAATTCAAAGAGAACGGAAAACAAAAAGGACTCTCACATAATTGCTTTTACGTTTTGTAACTATGGCCCTGCTGGAAATGTGGATGGTTTCCCTATCTATGAAGCCGGCGCGACGTGCTCCAACTGTCCGCTGGGCACGCAGTGCGGGGATCGCACGCACCGCGCGCTTTGTTCCGTCCTCAACGACCCCGACGCGCGCCCTACCACTTCTAAGCGTTAACTTCATTCGTTATTATACATTGCTCCGTTTTTAAAGGTACATGTTTTTGCTTCTTAATGCAATAAAAAAAAATATATTTACTCATATTTTCGCAACTTTGAGGGTTAAATCCTAATGTCAGGCCCAAAGGAATAGCCACACACAGTTGCGTATAATACGATTGGTACATAAACCTTATTATTTCAATTCATCTTCCCCTTTGTTAACTAAGTAAACCAACAACTAAAATGTAAATACAATTTAGCTACCATGTTTCTAATTAATGTAGTGTTCAAAATGTGTTTATCTGTTGGCCGCAGCAGCCGTCGTATAGAAGTATAGTCTAGTTACTAGACGAGACCGCTTCATATTCGGTCAACTGGTTCCGTGTAGTCACGGGGTGTAGTGAAACTTTACAGTGGCAGTACTTTAATGGAGACCAATTTCCGTACTATGATTGCCTCGTGATGGGAGTACTTAGGCGATGGACCCACGAGCACCAAAGCCTCTTAGGACTAGTTTGCAGTTTGGTTAGTAATACAAGCGATGGACAAAATTTATGCATACATCAAGATAGGTAAGTTCATACTTACCGCGTACTGTAAGTATGAACTTACCTATCGAAATGTATTATACCAATGATGGTAAGGTTATGCCCTGTTTTTACATGAGAGTCCCATGGATTTTAAAGTTAGGTATGTATGATGTTAGTATAGCACTTCATTTCATTACCTTCATAGAAAGGGCGCTTTCAGGCTTTAATAAATGTGTAAAAATTGTCACATGGAAATATTCGAGTGCTACAGATGTTCATAGTTTCGATTGCATACGTAACAATAACCTAAGACAATCCGATGTGACCTAAGCTCATAATAACTTGCTGAATAGGTGATATAATACTAAATTCTTAATAGGTGTTCTTATGACTCGATGTACTAGTCGTGCTTACTAACGTTCTTGAAATGATTAAGTGGTTTCCTGTTTAAAAAAATCGGACCTATGTATCTACAACAATGTACTGGTACAATAACTGTCGCTGTCTTGTTTTGCGACACCTAACATTCTCTGGAGCTTGCGCTAATAGAAACGATATAAAATGTACATTCCCTTATATTTTATATCGTTTCTAGTACACTGCTTAATATATACAGATAAATAATGTTGAAGTGTATGTTTGTAATTCCAAAATAACAGCCTTTCACTAAATGCATATAAAAGACACTGAGTACAAGATACTGAGTACTGACATAGTTTTTTTTTTAAATGTTCTGTGTCTGTCTTCTATCTGTCTGTCTGTTTGTTCCAGCTAATCTCCGGAACGGCTGGACTGATTTTTACTTTCACTGGCAGATGGTTAATGTAGCAAGGAGTAACTTAGCCTACCTTATTTGAAAAAAAAACAGCGTTCCGCGGGCTACCCATGTAATTAAGTCTATGCGTTAGTTAACAATAAATCCCTCCAATGCCCAACCTCTTAACTATGAAATAATTTAAATTCGTCATTCAGTAAATAATCATTTCCACATATTCAACCATTCCATCAGATTCGAAGAGGATTAGAGTAATTATTTCCATTTACGTTGTATGCATTTCATTTATGAAAGGAAAATTATTTTCAGTGGTCATTCAGCCATATTTGTCAATTTAATACCCAGCGAATTTCTAACCGACTTTAAATAAGAGGTTTGTAATTTGACCGAAAAAAATTTGTTGCCGTTTTTTTTGAAAAACAAATCGTCTCCACGAAACCACTCACGTGGTCCTCTCATACTCTCAAATATATGAAAATTATTTCAGTATGTAACTAATCTATCATACCTTTATTCCACGCACCCAGGTATTTCTAACAATTGATTTTGATTTATGCTATTCAGATCGGCTGGCTCTAAATGGAAGGCTTATTTGGTGGAGGTATTTAACAGGGACAGGCAACGCTATCCCCGCGTATGAACTCGGCCTAAACACTAAAATACCCTTTTAGGCTCCCCTACAATACCTGGAATAGTTTTATGTGTATTGGAGCAAATATAAATTGTGTTTGCAGGTTGATAGATATTTGGTAGATATTATTGTGTTCTTTATTTAGATTCTACAAATTTCAACTCTGTTTTATGGTAACGTATAAGAAAACTGTATCTCACTTTTCCACATACAGAGATATATCAGAGAGAGACTCTTCAAAATTATTTTTGATGTAGATTTTTTTTTCTCACCCCCAGTTTCACTGAAGAAGCCAACACGACTTACCTATGGTGATCCTGTCACTATTTGCTCATGACTCTATGGTAGGTACTTACTATACATACGTCTCCTACCCATCCTGGGACCGCTCTGGGAAGGCGTGTAAATCAAACAAAGCGATGAAGTGTCGACATTTCCTTTCGATGTTATCGTTCAGACTAGAGCCCGCTCGCGGCGGTTAATCAAGGCTTTTTTAGAAAATCGCATTGGAACAGTTTGAAGTGATTTTTAGTGTTTGAATTTGAATTCGTGTCACTTGCATCGCAGGCATTACTCAAATTGCCACCACATTAAGAAACTGTATCAGTATTTCGTAAAAACTGGTGTTTGCTTTCGCGTAGTCGCTGAATACCTAACACACAGTCTGACTAAAAAAATATTAACATTAAGACTGATTTCGAGTTAGTTCATGAACCGAAGTTGGCGAATTGTGATTTAGGCTTAGTGCGAATTAGCTCAAAGGCGATAATTATTCGCCTGCCTAACTCAGTTTAGAATTTAAGGAAACGTAAATGTCATGGACATCATTGTGCCAGCAATAAGAAGTTATCTTAGTATTGTACCCATACCTAGTTATTTAAATAGGTACCTACGTGGTACCTTTTTAAATAGGTACCTACGTGGTACCTTTTTAAACAGGTACCTACGTGGTACCTTTTTAAATAGGTACCTATATTTGTGCTGCTGACTATAGGTACTTCTATGTGTTAAATTACTACGACATCGTTAATGTCATATAGTTTAACAAGGCATTAATTAGTATCTTGTGAGCCCATCTAAAACTCATCATCATATTTCAAAATCCTATGAATTCGGCGGCTAAAGAAAACAAAAGGTTCCTTATATGTATTTTAGAATAGAATGTTTTGAAAGCACAGTTTTACGAATTTGAAAGCACAGGAAATTCTCGTACATACGTAATCTTGTTCCAGAAGCTTTCAGTCCTTCGCATTGCACACACACAGCCATGTTATTCACTATGGTTTCTCAGCGTCGAACTCGACGACGAGCGTTGGTTTCAATCATAGGAGATTGATATATAATACAAAGCATAAGGTTCAGTCTCCATCATTAAAACAGACACTCGACGAGTGCAACGCTGAGAAACTTTAGTGAATAACGCGGCAGGTATAACTAAAAGTACCTATGTTTGTTTAGTTTACAAACTAAGTTGATGCAAAATGTAAATGTTAATGTATTCATGCAAAGCTCACTTGCCTTTGCAATGTTAAGGAACGATGCACTTATCTATACTAATATTATAAAGCTGCAGAGTTTGTTTGGTTGGTTGAACGCGCTAATCTTAGGAACTACTTTTACTACATAATATGCTGTCAATCTTTTAAGATGGACTCCTTATGGCTTATAATCTTTTTTATAGCAATAAAATTGTGCGAAAAACCCAAAAAAATCTAAGATTTTTTCTTGGTAGGTGGGTACTTAAACGCGGGGCTCAGCTATACTTGATTATTATGCGAGATCTAACAACTTGCGGTGTGATAACGTCATACACGACGGGACTTCTTGGGAGTAAGCGTAAGATATAACCGTTTTAGATATTTAATAGTAATATTTTTTTTATTGCTTAAATTTATTGAAGATACTCTAATAAAAGTCTCGTAATTCAATGATCTAAGGTAGTGGAAACACTAAGTTTAGTTGTTCCCAAGCTTTATTCGTTTATTTGTTCACTTCTATTATAACTCGCCGCACAGCAAACTCAATCTCAGTAATGCTTTGTAAGCTTTGTGTGAACTATGTTATTGTAACCTATTGTGTAAGTGTTATAAAGCGACCGTTATTGTCTGATTTTATCTCAATTTGATAAATGCTGTATTGTTGAAGTCACTTTGAAGTGTTTTACTCGAATAACTCTTCCTCCACCCCATCGCCAATATACAGTGGAAGTGATTTAAGTTATTACGCGAAAGGTTAACTCTAACTCCCGGGATTTGAGTAGAAGACCCAAAAATTAACTTGCTTGGTTAGAACCAACTAGTTTTTCTAAATTCATTCATTCATTTCATTAGTGCATTGATGGCAGTTGTACGATGAAGGAAAATGTCGCTTGTTAGAAGAAATCCAAAGTCGTAAGTATCTCAAAGAGAAATGTTTTTGTATGACTCACAATCTGCGTCTTAATCATCTTCGATGGGATGTGAGTGTTGTAACGCCTATCCCTTCGGGGATACTCTTGGGTAAGGCGAGAGCATATAATAGCTACAATTTGTTTAGTATTAATAGTGATGTCTAGCGAGTCTATATAGTAGACTTACTAGACATAACTTTACAAACAGCATATGCAGCATTTTACAAACATACATTATAATTCAGTCACAACTAAAATACACAATTAAGTCACGAAATGCTTGGCGATCTTCTAACTAAAATCGAAAACAATATACTGAAATACCATAATTTATTCCGTGGTTATACTCTCGAGTGAGGAGTGCACTCAAGCGCACCTTGAGCTCACAGACACATGGTATAACTTCGTTCACTGTTACGAAACGGCACTCACGCGAAACCTAATTTTAAGCGCTCACTTCCTTGGTGAGCATCATAACGGGATGTAAAAATGTGGAATAAAATATACTTATTCTTTCTGTAGTTCCTACTAAGTCGCTAAGGCTGATTTTTTATGATGATTCACTGAGGATATTTTTAAGGATAATAATATTTTTTTAAAAATTATGTGTGTACGTATACAGAGGTGTCGGTATTGGTAACAGTCTCGAAAGTTTGATGGTTTTTCAATCTCTTTAAAAATGCCTAACGCGCCATGAACCCAAAGAAGTTTTACTTCAATAAATGGTTTTGCGATATTTAATGTTAATACCTTATTTTTTTATTATCAAAAGCTTTATAAAATGAAATTGTTCAGAACTGATAGGTCCGCCTAATTGCCGTGGTTTCCCATCTAATAAATTGAATATTGACCCGGGAAGTTGAGTGAAGCCCCTCTCGTTACATGAGTACTTAGCGCAGACACGTAGCCCTAAATGCATGGTTTGTATTCCATGACGCTACTAACTGCGCCCCGCGGTTTCTTCCGCATAGACCTAATTTATGGGTATTTTTCAAAAATAAAAGCCTTAGTCTAAGTTACTCCTTGCAACATCAGCTATCTGCCAGTGAAAGGCTCGTTAAAATCGGTATAGCCGTTCAGTGTTTAGTTGGAACCAACAGAAAGACAGATAGACAGACAGTCAGATATTGTTTTTTTTTATATATAGATACCGTAGGTACATTCAATTGCATTTAGTGAAAAGCTCTTCATTTACATTTACAAACAGACATTTAAATATTATTTATCTGTATATCTGTATAGGTGTAGTCATACATGTCCGATAAACCGGGAAATATGTCACCACGAAACAGTATTAGACTATTAGCAGCGTCCATCGGCAATTACAAGGTATAAGCTTAAGTGAGTATGTGTAGAGGCCCCTACAGGCCTCGAGCAAATTTAGCTCCGGGCTTGTCATTCAATTATTCTAGTTAGGAACGTCACGGTTTAATATTTGCATGTTATGTTCTAAATTTTCCCCTGAAGATTTCAATGTTAGTGTTACTGCTTATGTATTCAAACTTTTATAACCACCTAAATATATCATCAATTTAATGGTAAGTATGTAAGCAATTGAAAAACCTACTTAGCAATTTAAGGAATTCGTGCTGTTCTCTTTTATAGGTAAGTATGTTTAATAATGCTCATGCAAGTATTCCCCGAATACGGGTGCGCAGATGTACTTCATAGTATGCCTAGTGCGAGTTTTTTTTAAATCGCAGGCACAAGTGATCGCGTTGACGTTACCGCAGATTTGTATGGGATTATATTGCGCTGTTTCGATTCTATAAATATCTGCGTTTACGTCAACGCGGTGACTTGTGACGGTGGCAGTGAAAAACTCGCACTAGGCCCTCAGGTACACCCACATTTCGTCAGATAATATTATGTTTTAGTCCCATGTACAAATGTGTAAAGCAGTAAATATAGAATGGCGATGCGTCGAAGAGATAGTGCGTTTAGGCGTTACAAAAGGGACAGGTGCGATGAAAACTGGGTGCGGTTTAAGTCTGCAAGGAATCGGTGTAATCGGATGGTTCGCAATGCTAAACGCCAACATATTCTCAACAACATTACATCGTCATCGCCTGCTAATACCTGGAAATTCCTTGGAACACTCGGTATTGGCAAACAGCGGCGCGTTGACTGGCACGGGGTTCTTGGTTTAGATGACATCAATAGACATTTCACCACTTCCACTCCTTTGAATCATCAAACCAAGAGTCTCACAGTCAACTACCTCGAGGGTTTACCTAAACCCGCAATTGAATCGTTTCACTTTTCTCCAGAGTCTCCCGGTGAGATAAAAAAGATTATCCTTTCTATCAAATCTAATGCCGTGGGATATGACAATATTAGCCGTTGTATGATTGTGACTATCCTCGATATTATCCTTCCAGCAATATCCCATATCATTAACTTTTCCCTAGAATCTGGTACCTTCCCATCCCTGTGGCGCAAAGCCTACATAATCCCTCTGCCCAAAACCGAAAATCCTTCTCTTCCTAATCACTTTCGTCCAATATCCATCCTTCCCTTCTTATCTAAAGTGCTAGAGGCCTGTGTACATAAACAACTATCACGGTTTGTTTACACTAATAACTTGCTCAGTCCTTTACAATCGGGCTTCAGACCAGGCCATAGCACTTCTACCGCTCTCCTAAAAGTGACTGGCGATATTCGAGAGGGCATGGAAAACACGAAAGTCACGGTGTTAGTGTTAATTGACTTTACTAATGCTTTCAATACCGTCAGTCACGATATCCTTCTATCCATCCTCTCCCATCTTAGGGTCTCCTCTGGAGCTCTGGAGTGGTTTTCTGCTTATCTTCGAGGTCGTCAGCAGTCTGTCCGCGTCGGTGAATCATTTTCGAGGTGGTTTGACATTAGTGCTGGCGTTCCTCAAGGCGGTATTCTTTCTCCTCTTTTGTTTTCTATTTTTTTAAATTTAATAACTCAAAATCTTCAGTGTGCTTATCATCTGTACGCCGATGACTTGCAGATATACTCCCATGTTAGCATAGATTGCGTGGCTGCGGGCATAGACTCCATAAACAAGGATTTGGAAGCCATTCAATGTTGGTGTGACAGATTTGGCCTAACAGTCAACCCTAAAAAGAGTCAGGCTATCATCTTGGGCAGCCAATCGATGTTAAAGAGATTGGACGTAACATCTTTGCCAGCCGTTACCTTTAACGGTTCAAAGGTCGATTGGTGTCCAGTCATTAAAAATCTTGGCCTGCACATGGATTCTGCGCTGAAATGGCAAACGCAAGTGACTCAAGTGAGCCAGAAAGTAACCGGTACCCTACGTGCACTCTACCGACTTAAGAATTTTCTACCTCCCAAGACTAAAACAATGCTTGTGCAGACTTTAATTTTCCCCCTGATCGACTATGGTGATGTATGTTACTTTGACCTGAATGCAGAACATCTCAATAAACTTGATCGTCTTCTAAATAACTGCATTCGATTCATATTCAATCTTCGCAAGTATGATCACGTATCTACTTATCGTTCCCAATTGAAGTGGCTTCCTATTCGTCAGCGCCGTAGTTTGCGTGCTCTAACTACCCTCTATATGATCCTTACCTCTCCTAATTCTCCCAAGTATTTGACCTGCCCCTTCCAATACCTATGTTCTAATCACAATCTAAACCTACGCTCCTCCAATAATTGTCTTCTTACAGTTCCCTCTCATAGCTCTTCGTTTACTCACTCTTCGTTTACTGTCCAATCTATTCTTCTATGGAATGCCCTCCCTCCTGAGATCAGGATGTGCAAAACAAAATTTAAATTCAAGGCAAGGATTAAAGAGCGCTTGTTGGCTGAACCGTCAATTTTATCATAACCATATTTTGATACATAAATATATAACCTATATGTATTGGTATATATATATATATATATATTCTATGTATAATATGAGATTAATATAAAATATTTATGTATTGTTATATTATTTTGTTTTCATCTCTTGTTCCACTATACAATGCACCTACTTATTTTCTCTCTGCACCACTCTAAGGTAGACTGGGAGACAATGCCCATGGCATTAAGTCCGCCTATATACTTTGTGTATATAAAGTTTTAATAAATAAATAATAAATAAATATAAAATTGCTTATATGTTTACGGTGGGCTGGTGCAGTGTAAATTAATATATTATGTGATTCGACGAAACTCAATTAATCAGCGAATAAAATCCCTTTATAAACTAGTATAATTTAATACATTTAAATGAGAAATTCGTATATAATCATTGTGTTACAAAAGGTTGAGATAGAATACGTAAGGTCTGGTAAGTGCCAAGGTAATTTTGTCGGCTGAAATCAAGAAGGCGCCTCTTATCGAAAAATTAGCAGATCAGCTGCAATCTATCATACAAATTTTTAAGTCTAATTAATCATAATATAATTATGTAGACTTTACCGCAAATCTTTGGTCAGTATGGTGTATATGTACATTACCTGGGGCCTTACCATGAGCTCTTATTGCCATGATAGTTTCACTCATTTATGAGACAGATGTATGTGACGTGTGATACATCTGTCACTGTCGCACAACTGAATTAACATTGCAATAAGAGCTCATGGTTGGGCCCCTGGAGTCAATTACTACCGACCACACAAACAGCAGTTTTAAAATAGATAAAAAGATTATTTCGCTTTTATCTTTGCGTTATAATATTTTTCTTTTAAATTACAAGAATCTCTTATGTCTTCAAACCTTTTATGTAGGTTGTCAATTTTGACAGTTTAAATTATAAAAAAATATTAAACAGTGTTTTTACTCTCTGTTGTAGTATTTGTTACTGTTATTGTTGTATTATAATTTATAAATATAAATATTCTTACAATCGTGTAAAATGCTTACCGCTGCCAAAGTTCGTATCCATGGGATGCAAGATGAGAACTGGGTGATACGGGATAAGATCAATCAATATAGGGGACTTATAAAGCTGTATGGTATGATGGCACGCTTGCATTACTTACTTGAATGTAGTTTATCACGACAACAATTAAATCATTTATTAAATACAAAGTAATTATACATACAAGAATCAGTACTGAAAACTAATTACAAGTAGAAAACTTAACCCAAATCAGTGCCTCTCGGGATCGTGCTAAGAAGGCTGGCAGTCTTGCCACGTTGAATAGCAATGCTGATTCTCTGAGAAAAGCCCCAGCCTTATCACGAGAGGAGGCACAAAAAGTCTCATGAAGCTAACTCTGACTGATAACATAACCTCATCTTTTACTGATTTCCGAAACAGATTTTAAACATCGATTGCATATTAAGTAATTATCATGGCACATGTGAAATATGGTGTAAAAATTGCACGAAACCAATTCGGAAATCTTATCCATGCTTTTGGGCATACTTTGTACGTATGTCCTAGTTGCAGTAGCTGGAAACGATTATGTGACTAATTGCTTACTGTATGGTTTATGGTATGCGGTTAAAAATAAATGACTAATATTTCAAGGTTGTTTTTGTTTTGTTTCTTACTGTCTTTATGGTATTATGGGAATCTGGTGTTATAACGGGAATAAAGTTACGAGACAATTAGGTTACACAAACCGCTTAAATAAAAGCTGAAAACCTTGTCTACGAACGCTTGTAGCTCCAAAAGTATCACTCTACCGTTACCGTCCTTGTGTTGAGAGGAACTGCTGTGCTGGCGGGTTAAATCACCGAGCGATCTCTTATTGTCAGCATAATGCCTTTTCAAGAGGTCAATATAATAAAATTAATTAATTCAGGGATGAAAGAAATGGCGAAATTATAGAGACATGCTGTTTGAGCAGTAAAATGTAAGATCCGGTGGTAAATTCTCGACTTTCATAAGTGCCTT